>OU383776.1:12047031-12652508 GCA_910950805.1 Acrocephalus scirpaceus scirpaceus | reverse complement strand
TTCAGGAATGAAAAGCTTGATTCAATGTACTTGTGAACGATGCTGGGTTTTCAAAACTGTACATATCTTCTATCTTCATCTGACTGAAGGTAGAAGAGAATTATCAACAATTTTATTGTCAGGTTTTAAGTTTATTTTTAGGTTCTAGAGGAGCGTTATCCATTTACTTTGGTGGTACTTGGCATCATTCATACTTCTATCAATGCCTCTTTTCAAAATCTAGGTGAATCATTTAGAAGGGAGTGATGAGAAAAATTGTTTCACCCATGCATTTAACAAGACGTTGGCATGTTTAACTGGTTAATATTAGGGAAGACTTCTTTGACTATTAAACAGAAGGTCTTACATAAAATTAGATAATACATTAAAATGCAAGTATTTGATAATAAAGATAATAAAATTAAGAATAAACATATTATTTTTGCAGATTCCTTTCACAAAAGATTGTGGAGCCAAAAATAAATGCATTTCAGATCTTGTTCTGATTGTAAAAGCAAGCATAGCTGGAGACAGGTAATTAATCTGGATTTAATGTATTGCTTGATATCTCTACAAAGTTTCTATGTGAGTTATAAATTCTGCCAGGGTTTCCTTTCTAATTCAGAAATAAGATGGTGTGGAGACTGAAGAAGTTTCTCTTTATGTTAAAAACAGATTCAATAGTTAAGATGTCCAACATTCTTAATTTATTTTACAGCTCTTCTCCATTCATTGTAAAGTCACGCAATGATAAGTTCACCATCCAGCTCTCTGTGAAGAACAAAAAAGACAGTGCCTATAATACCAGAGTTTTGGTTCAATACTCTCCAAATATTATTTTTGCTGGCATTGAGGTAGGATTTTTTTTTCACATTACCCCAATTATCATAACATGTAATGCTAGAGAGATATGAGGAAGCCTTTTTATTAAACCTTAATTTGACTGCTTGGGCATCATTTTAGTTGTTTGAAAGAGATTTCCCAGGGATGCTCCTCTTGCTTATGCCTCCAAAGCAGTGTATTTGTTTAGACATGAGTGAACTCTTGCCTAGCCCTGTCCATAAAATACAGATGTGAATTTCACAATGGCACTAAGAAAAGGTGCCTTCCTCTTAGACAAACATCAGCATTATGAATCACCTGTACATCTTTAGAGCCAGAAATGCCTTCTTCTTTATCAGTAGAACTCCCAAGCCTCTCGAATTCTCCTTTTGCACCTGTATAGAAAAAGCATTATTATGACAGGACAGGCTATATCAGTGGCTGCATCTACTCTACCTCAGGCAGCATTTCCAAAAGTGGCTGTTTTCCTGCCTGGCTCAGCAGATATGTTACAAATACACCTCAGTTCAGATGGGACGCATTTAGAGCCGTTTCTTTTCTGTCAGCAGTCCTGATACTGCACATTAGGAGAAGTCAGGGATCCATAGCACTGTTGCTGATCCTATGGCAATAATTAATGGAGTATGAATGTGACTTTCATTGCTACATTAGGAACACTTTTACAAAATTTGAAAACTGTGTAATTATAGATATGTTGATTGCTAATGACTAATTAGCCTGATGTCCAGTAGGCACATAATGGTGAATGTTCCAAACATTGGAAAGGCGTAATAGTAAATAATTGGTATAAATGGCCTTAGGTGAAAATTGTCTTGCAGAATTTGTGGCTTCCTATTTTTGTTCTAGTTCAACTAAGGCTTTGACTCTTACAATATATTGACAGTGAAAAGTGGCAGTGGTATACATGTTCAACCGATCTGTGATGCTCAGTCAAAATTTAAAAGGAGTTTGCACAAGGCCATGCTTTCACTGTCTTTTTCCCTTCAGGATATACAGAAAGATAGCTGTGAATCTAATCACAACATCACCTGTAAAGTGGGATATCCATTTCTAAAACCTGCAGAAGAGGTAAAAAGTCTCCCTGCATGCAAGTTCTCCTTGCCCCATGCTGTTCTATGGGTAGGGCAGTCCATATCGCCTCTGAAGTTCTTCTCTTTTTGTGTTCATCCCAAATACTCTCTATGCATGTTTCCCAAGCTATCCTTGATGTCAACTGCACAGACCCAGATGGGAAACCATCAGGTGTTCAGTACCTGGGCAATCAAATGTGGTAGGTGAGGATGTAAAAGATGCATATTGCCATCCTTGGTGCTGTCAGAACACAAGTGACATTCAAGTGGCTCACCTGGCCAGAAGTGTCCGTCTGGAGGCTTTCCACAGCCTGGAGCCCCTAAGTTTAGTTATGTTGTATATGAAATGTAGTCCCTTGGTTGTAGAGAGAATAAGATGTTTATGTGGAAGTGCTAACCCAGGTCTACCAAAGTCAGGCATCAAGACATTACCTCTGCTCCGTGGGGAATGAGAGGCCTTTCCAGCAATTAGTCCACTTAGAATCAAACTCCATCTTGAACAGTTCCAGTGATGTCTGTATCTCCTGTTGGAATGGAGAAGGAGCTTTAGTTAAACTAATGCTTCAAAAAGCCATACTTAGATCAATTTGCATGCAAATAAGACAATCTTTCCTGGCAGTTTCTTGTTTGCCCCTTTGTCATGCACTGGGAGGATCATGAGAGATGTCTTTTTACACTGCCTCCCACACAAAAGTTCCAGCTTGTGTCTTGGACTTGTAGGAATTAAATCAGCTGTTACCTTCTTGAAGCCAAAAAAAGTGTATTGTCCAATGCCTCTGCCCACAGTGTTCCATTCCCAGCTTTATTGGATTTTTCACATTTTCCTTTCATGCTTTGCTTGTTAGTTTGTTTGTAGCTATAAAGCCCTAAATTTAGAAATTGCACACTTTTCTTTGCATTAAGAAATCAATTAATCTCTGATTCACAGATAAGCATACCTAATATATTCCTTTCTAAAACTATTTTTTGTTTTAAATATGAGTTTCTAGGTCAATTTTCTGTAGACCACATTGTAATAAAGACTTGTACACATAAAAGGAAAGGTAAAAATCTGAGCTGAAAATTCCATACAGTAAAAAATAAGAAAACTTTTGCTTCATACAAAATTACCCTTAAGTGTCAGGATATGAGGAAGAACATTTGGGACAGTGTTCCCAAATTTTTTGTAATTCCAAATTATGATAGATTTGCCCTGATTATACTAACTATGAAATTTTTTTGATACCTAGTGGTCTCTCCTTTATATACATTGTAAACATGTCTTTTTGGTATTCTAGGGCTTCTACCATATATTAAGTGATATTCCAGCAGCCTTCTATAGGCAGCTCATCTCCATTGCAATAGCTGGACTTTGAAGCTTTTTTCCTCCTCATTAGAAGGAAAAAAGAGGTTTTGATAAAATGCTTGTAAGACCAATTGCTTTCAATTAAGAATTATTTAGCCATATTTTTCTAATATACCACATAATTTTTTTTTTTTTTGAGGTTTGTGAGAATTTGAGACTTGTTTAATAAGTGATAACTGTTGGATTTCCTTCTTGGTTGGGGCAAATTCCAAATAGTGGATTAATTAATTTTCATAGAAAACTGGTAAAATATGAATAAGAATTTCCTAGATACAAGCAAAAGTTTGTACATTTTTCATTATATCAACCGCTGCTAGGGTGGGCTTTTTTTTTCCTTTCAAAATGTGTAATGCATTTCTCTACACAGATTTCCTTCAAAATATCGTTCCAATTCAATGCATCATATCTCCTGGAAAATGCTACTGTTCATGTGTATGCAACAAGGTTAGTTGCAGTCTTTGCCTTGATTTTTTTTTTTTGAAAGCTCCACGGTTTTGTGTTTCATAATAAAGCACAAGTGGTTTCTGAACTCTCAAACAGTTAAATTTTCTGCAGAGCTGGCATCCTTACAGATGTATTCAGTCCAGCAGTGGATTGAGTGGACTAAATAAATAGTTGATACTCTCTACAACCTTAGAGTTACACAAGTGAGTCATAATTTCCGGTTGTTTTACCTTTAGCAAGGGTTTTTTCTCCTACAGAATTACTGCATGTTTTAGCATGAATCACAGTCAACAAAAAGCTTGGCCTTCAAAGAGTAACAGCACTGCAGAAGTTGTCCCTGATAGGGTAAAGGAATGCACTTGCCCTTAGTGTTTGCTGTCCCTGCAAAACCTAGGGATAGTGTGGCTTTTAATTGACCTGTTTTCATTCAGTCATCTGCTGATGCATTTATGAGCTGGGGCTGGTGCAGGACTTAAATCATTAGTCATTGGAAGAAGTATTTTTATTTTTAGAGGACAGTACTTAACTGGAAATTAGTAGTATCCTTTCATACCCAGAGCTGTAGGTATTTAATTTTCTAAGATCCCTTTCCACCCAGTAGTTGTGTTGTCTCTGCAGCAGTCTGATCTGAGTGATGTGTGTTGTTTTGTTTCAGTGACAGTGAAGAACCACCTGAGACCCTGAGTGACAACAGAGGGCATGTTACAATTCCAGTAAAATATGAAGTAGGATTAATATTTGTAAGGTATTGATATTTCTCTGTATTTTACTTACTAGCACAATAAATTGCAGGTGTTCAAAGAATATAATGTTGTTTTGTTTTTGAAATGTGCTTAGTGTCTACAGACAACAGCTTCAAAGCTTATAAAGTGGAAGCACAGGCTTCAGTGAAATGATAAGTCATGAAATAATGGAGCAGCTATTGTCTCTAACTTGATGAAAATCCATTTGTTGGATTTAAATTTGGTCTGTAGTTTGCAAGTACAACAGCAGCTTTTCCTTGGTACTTGTACTTTGCTGTATGCATTCAAAGATATCTCAAGTACATAGGAAAGCAAATACTTCCAGCTTCCTGATGGCCATGGATTTGTATCACTATAATACTGCACAGCGTTGTCTTTGATTTCCATCTTCAAAAATTAACCTTAATTTTAGGTTCTTGGGTGTTAGTTTTTTTAATTTTAGGCTTATACTTTAATGCATGTCTTGTAGTACGTTTTATTTTCAGAAACAGCCAGAATTCAGTTAGATTCCATCCCTGAAAAGCATTCTGTATATTATTGGTAAACAACATTTTGTGGTGTGCAGGTGTAAATAATTAAGCCAAGTTTATTTTGTATGCATTTCATGGTTCACATCCAGCTTTTCTCCTATAGGGAATAAGGCTGAATTTGAAACATGCTGACTTTGTTCTGGTTTTGCTTGATTCTGTCTTTTACAGAATCCTGCCTGTTTCACATGTCAATGCCCAGGATAAGGGACTACATAACTAGCATAAGGACAGCAAAATCAGACCCTAATGCATTAATTTTGGGAATAATATTTCCTTTTTTCATATTTATATCTGAACCAAACATTCTAAATGTACTTGGTAATACGTGAGACCTATTCAGAGAGCAGAGCAGTTGAACTTCAGTGAATGCAGCAATGCACTCTTAACTGCAAGACTAGTCCTGAAATTCATGAAATAATGAAAATACCTATATTGTTAACTCCTAGGGGTTTTTATGAAGTTTATATGCTTACTTTTTTGTGTGTTTTTTTAACCCACAGTGTTTTCAAAGAGCACCATGTTATAATTGCAGCAAATGATACTGTCCCTACTGCTATTAACACAACAGAGCAGATTGGGGATGAAGTTACTCTTCATTATAGGGTAAGAAACAATTAAAAATGTATCTTAATTTTTTTCCATTTGGTTTGAATTACTTAAACAGGAGGTATACAATATGTTAAACCCTCTACATGCATATTTTGTGCTTAAAACCTTTTTTTCCTTCTTTCATTTGGAATACAGTGAGTTAGAGGGTTTCAGATGGTCCATCTCCTGCAGAGTAGTTCTGGTAGGTTTTAGACCTTCTATCCTCAGCTGGGAAAAGAGAGAATGCCCTGGTAAATGAGAACTTGGACTTCTCCTGCTGCAGGTTAGAACAGCCATTTCCAAAATCCAGTCAGGTTTATAATAGGCAAATGCCGTGCTCCAAGAATGCGGTCTTCCTAGTTGAATGGATACTGCAGACTAAAATCACATGGGAAAGATATTTAATGGACTCTGCTCTTGTGAGATCCCTGCTGAACTACTACCCCAGCTCTAGAACTCCCAAAATAAGGACATGGACTTTCCGAAGTGGGTCAAGAGGAGAGCCTTAAAGATGATCCCAGGGCTGGAGTACCACTCCTGTGAGGACAGTCTGGAACAGTCAGGGCTATTTAACCTGTAGGACAGAGGGTTCTGTGGAGACCTCGTTGGGCCCTTCCAGTACCTAATGGGAGGCTTTAAGAGAGCAGGAGAAGCAGTTTTGACAAGGACATGTAATTATAGGACAAGGGGGAATGGCTTTTAACTGAAAAGGGGGTAGGTTTAAGTAAGGTACTGGAGAATTTGTGGATGCCCCATCCCTGGAACTGTTCAAGGCCAATTCAAGGTTTGAGCAGCCTCTTCTAGTGGAAGGAAGTTGTCTCTACCCATGGCAGGGGCTTGGAACTTTAGATGATCTTTAAGGTCTCTTCCAGCTTAAAGTAGTCCATGATTCTGTGATTAAAAGCCCAATCTAAAGTCGCAGCAAAACTGAATTTAGTTTCCTTGAGAGCATCCTGTTTCCCACTGTCAAATCCAAAACTGAACAAGGGTCCCATATAAAAACATAGAAGTCTCTAAATCGACTTCCATCTGTAAAAAATACAATGTGGTAGAATTCTTGCTCTCACTATATAGCAATGAAAAAGGGGTTTTTTCCTATTCTTTTAGGCCACTACAGTGTTTTACTCCACTACCTTTTCTTCTTGTCTACTCTGCATGTCTAAGGCATTATTCATCTAATTTGCCAGTCTTTGTTTTGTGAGTCAAAAAGCTGCTGGATTGCAGAGCATACCATTTATGATTTTGTAAAGTAAAACTCATCTTTGCAAACAGCTAATCACAAATAAGTAGCCAGAAGCAAAAAGTTTAAAAGGTTCTTGAGCATTATTAAGTTTGTCCACTTGAGAGACAATATCAGCAGTTCCCCTGCCAGCAGTTCCATCTAGGTGGTTACCCAATCCTCAACCTCAGCAGAAAGAGCTGCTGCTTACAGACATTCTATTGTCTTCTCAGAGAAAACAGGAGAGAGGAACAGGTGATCACAAGAGCAATTACCTAAGCACACCTGAGGAGGAACCAGCAGGAGCCACCACTGATACAGTGGCTTCTCTCCCATATAAAGCACTTTTTGCATAACTAACTGTGGAAATGTAAAAATTAACAGAAGGAAATAAAAACACAGGAAAGGAAAAAACTCACAATGGGGAAAGTACTAGTCAAAACATATTTCTTTTTTTATAGATTGAAAAAGGTGAACACTTCCCAATGCCAAACCTCACACTGCAGATCTTATTTCCGAATGTAACAGCTGCCAAAAACACTCTTCTCTACCTTACTGCATTGTCACATTCCCAGGTAAGATTGGAATTTCTATTTTAGGATCAATCTAAATTTGAGAATTATGTTGTAAGGAACTGCAAATTGCAAATATTAGGGATTATGCATTGCTTTTAGTCTAAATAACAAGATGCTGTTGTTTTAAGAGTATGTACAGAGATGCATAAGAAGACAGAGGAACAAATTTTCATAAAAGGAAACAGGCAGAATTAAAATGGTGATGAACAATAACTGCACTATAACAAGGCTAGTTTGTTATATTGCAAGTGCTGAGATGTCCAGACTCAGATATGAGCCCCATATTCTCTTCATTGCCAGCTGGGCTTATTGCAAGTGCTCGAATCCTGCTGTGTAAATCTACAGCCCAACCTCCTGTCATTTCTCTTTTGGGTACTGATATTAACTTTTGTGCATGTCTGCTCTCCAGCACTAGCAGTCCTCTGGCTTCTTCTTTCTCTGGGGCACTGAGACATCTTGAAGGAGGTGGTAGGTCATATTTTTCAAATGCTCTTCACTGCAGTCCTTATTTGAGTTTTTCCGTTTCACTCCTCCACTGCAACTGGAAGAGATCACAATTCCAACAAATTCCATTGTCCTAGATCTGTAGATATTACAGTTAGAGCTATATCAATAACTACATGGTTGAAAAACCCAGCTATCACCAAATGGTGACCTAAACCTCTTTTTTTTTTTTCTTTCACTCAGAGACATATAAATGTGCATCCCTGTGCTAATAATTTCACTTAGTTTTGCAGTTGCCCAATGAAAAATAAACCAAAATATATGAATGAAAGTTAAACGTTCATTTTAAAACAAAGCAAGTATCAAATGAACAAAAATACATATTTAGAATACAAAAAAATTGTGTCTCTTCTTGATTTCCTTTCCCCATTATTGTCATTCCCAGTCAGTCACCCCATTTGACATGTTTGCACATAAACTCAGTAAATCTTGTTTTTTCTAAGACCAATTTCATGTCCTGCTAGCTACACCCTTGTGATAGTAGTGTACCAAAGTGCTTTAGAGAGGACTTGTAATCCTTTTCATGCTAGCAATGTGAAAGTCAATGACCTGACTGAAAAAAATCAATTCCCCCCCACTGAAGACACTAAAGGATCTCCTAGGTACTTGTGGAGCGGTCAGAGAGATCCAGCAGTGCTCCAGCATCCACTCCCCCTCCCTGGATATTGCAAGTGAGGATTCTGCATCCTGCACTTAACCTGCCAGTCTGCTTGCTAGGGCAGAACCTCTGTGGCTTCCAATGCAAAAGCTGTTTAGCTCATTTAATAGCCAACCCTTACTGGTTCACATAATGGTCATCTTGCAGGAAGCTCTTTTTTGCTTGTACAGATGTTTAAGTAAAATAGGTAAGTCAAGTTATCTCATAAATATTTCATGTGCTGTTTGAATAATAATACTTCAATACATGGACATCTGAATTTCCTATTCTGCACTCTTGCAATATGCTATTTTATTTTAGTGGTCAGTAAACATTATAATTGTTATTAAATATTAAATATTATTAATGTTGACTTGTTTCCAGATCATTTTTTGTAATGGCTTGCATATAAGAATATTACTTGTATTTCTGCTTACAGAATGCCATCTGCCAAACTAGTTACCCTGTAGATCCCTTTAAGATTGGCACTGGGAAGCCATATGTGTTGTCAAAAATAAAAGAACCTACAAGGGATACAATTATGGTAAGCCTACTCATAATAATCAGACATTAATCCAGATCTTGGAGCTGAGTACTTCTGAAAAAGATGTATAAAAGCTGCTCTGAAACTGTATCATTTGGAAACTCACTTTGTTTTAATAGCTTGGAAAACCTTTTTTATGTTAACTAGAGTTTGGTTTTTATTTGGCCACATAACTCTATGTGGAACTGAATTTAGATAGTTTGGAGTTTCTTTAATTTAAAAATATGTAAATAGCAGTAGTACATATGACAGCTTAATAAATCATTACTGTCTATGTTTCCTTTGTAATTAATAAATAGTAATATTTTAAATGGTTCTTATCTCCCTTTCAACTTCTTTAGACCCCCAGTAGAAAATGCATTCAAATGTGACCTGACAGATTTTCCATGCAACTGTTACTGATGATCCCATTTGGAAAGGACTAGCCCTCCCCATTTAGATGAAAGAGTTATAAAGGGATTTTGCTGCTGTAGTTAGGTTGGCATATCAGGGAGCAGGTGTCCTCAGAACAGAGGTGCCATTGGTGTTTCTGGTGCAAATGAAACCATGTCATGGGTACAGTATTTTACCATGCTTATCATCATCTTTCACAGAGGTGACAAAGGTCTAGGCTAAGTGACTGTTTCTAACTTTTTACAATATAATCCTGCTGTACTCCCAGCTGGCAAGTGATACTAGGAAATAAAGTTACTTGAATTTTCACACACCCATATTACCCTGCTTGAGAGATTCAGGTGTCCCAAGATTTGGAAGACATGGCAGAAGAGCCATAGCTGTGTTGGTAGAAAAACACTTGCCTTTACAAGCTGTGCCTCCCTTTGGAGTTCTGTGATGAATTTGCTCCATACCTGCAGCAACAGAAATTCCTCAGGGCTTGCCAGCCTGCAAAAACTGAGTCTATTCTACCACAGCATGAATATCTCAACCTGTTTTATGTACTGCAGTGTCATTTTTTTCATAAAAAGACACAATAATTAATACCAGTTTATTATTGATGTCATAGCAAGTGATTTGTATATATAGTAGTTTACATGTTTTTATTTTAATATAAAAAGTCTCTTCCCATTACCTCATGCTGGTCCCTTTTAAACAGGACTGTGATACATACAGCTGTGCCTCTATTAATTGTGCCCTGGTCCCATCTGACATATATCAAGTGAATGTTTCCTTGAGAGTATGGAAACCTACCATCATAAAAGTATGTAAATCCTATTTGTATTCAAAATACTTTCGGGTTTGACTAACTTAAGCCAATGTTTCTAATGTCTATTAAATTTGTATCTTTTATTTTCTTAAGTGTCTCCTCTAGTATTTGAAGTAGTTTCTTTTGCTATTTTAAAATTTCCTTAAAACTGTGTCACGTGCACTTTCTTATCCTTAAAGTAAGTATGTATAATTTAACAGGAGTTTAAAACCATGGTAAGAAGACACCCCTTACTTATTCTGTATTTCTGCAGATTTTTTAATAGCTACCAATGCATCCACAGAGTCTAACCCAGCAGATATAAGAAGGAGCACATATTTTTTAAGTCTTAATCTGTGAAGATTTCTTGACTCTAGAAAGGATTTTTTTGATCCAAAAAAAAAAAAAAAACCCAAAAAAACCCACCAAAAAAACCCACCAAAAAAAAAACCAACGACAAAAACCAAACCAGAAGAGAGTAGTATTCCAGGATTAATTAATATTTCTTTGAAATCTCTGCAATCTACCCTTTCAAAGCAGTATTGCTGTCTTGCAAGCTGTAATGTGTGTGCTGAAGGTGACATACATGAGCAGTTTCACTGACTTTCGTGTTTTTCAGCATCCCCCAAAACATTAAGTTTCACTTCATTTCTTTCACCCTTCTCGTTGCTACAAAGCTTTCTACTAAAAATACCTAACTGTAAACCATAGTAACTACTCTCTTCTTTCAGGCTAGTATTCACAGCTTAACTCTTGTTGTGAAAGCATTACTTAGGAGTGAGAACTCATCACTAATTTTGAGAAATGACCATCAAAAACTGGAGGTAAGAACGTGATGATTGATGTATTTGTTCTTCAGAGAATTTGTTGTGCTATGGAATCATTCATTTTCATCCACTACTAATGAACTGATTGTTACCTTTAGTAATGCATTATCCTACTCTAAACAGAATTGATATCATATTACAGTAGAAATGTCAGAATTAGTCAGAAAATAAGACCAAAAGCCCAGTACCCACCAATGTACCTAGGTAAGGATAAGTACTATCTGAATTTTTTCTGCTAGCTGTAATATAAATACTTCTTGCAGCTATGTAAATTAAAAATATAATTAAAATTCTTTTAAGGAATCAATAATATTTAAGAATTGTCCTGGATCAATTAAAACTGATAGTAGTTTTTATTTTCTTTACTATTTCCTTATTTATTCTTTTTTTCCACTTTGTTACCCAGGATATATATTTGAAACAGAATATTTTATTTTTCAGAAGTTCACTATGATTTTCTTAGATAAGGAAATATATAGTAGTGATATATGTATGATAATAGTGGCATCAGGTATAAGGAGAAACGTCTTAAACTTTGTTAGAGGTATGATTCATCCTTTTGATATTCTCAATCCCAAACACTTATAGTGTTTAAACATTGGTCTTTTGGGATAACTTGTACATGGAGAGAGAGAAGCTTATTTACTGCAATGTCCATTCTTTTAAGCAAAAGTCTTATTGTGACTTTTATTATGAGTTCTTATTGTTAATACTCCAAAATTTAGAAAAGTAATAAAAGTAATACTCCAAAATATAGAAAAGTGTGAACTTCTGCACAACATCTTGCACAAAATATTTTTGAAAATGCAAAAATCAGAAGTCCATTGTTAGCTGGTTCTTAAGTTAGCTGGTTAAGTGATAAATTAAAATTCAGTCCAGGAGTAGAAACACAGCTGAGAGGCTTGCAGATATTGAGAGACAAGGAATTTCAGATTTACCTTTTCTAGGGACCTAATTTCATTCTTAGTGTTCAGTTCTTCAATGCTCTTTTGAACTATAACGTTGGTCTCTAATAAATTCTTTCATTAATCCAAACTCCTACATGGCCACATTTATTTAAAAGTGAATATCACTTGTTTCTGTTCAGTTTACACCAGATATGCTGTGTTTAAAATCAAATTAGTGTCCACACAGGCTTTTGCACTTACTCTTACCTCCATCTTTCAGGGAGGCCGGCACTGAATGAGGAAAAGCATTTGGAAGAAACTCCTTAGCTTATTCTTCCACTGCCCATGATTTTGGTCCTGTGTCCTTAAAGACAATGACTACTGACTTGTAGCAGGGCCACTGTCATAAATGAATGCGCTTACAAAAGTGCGAAATACTGTGTAAATGCAGCCTTTCATGCTGGAGATTATTTTCCTAATTCCCTCGTACTAATTCCTGTAGGTAAAATGAAATGGTACCCTGGAAAATCACTACATACTGATCAATCACTGCTGCTGTTTTCATGTTTTAGAAGGACACATTATTTATTGTTTATGTTCTGAACACTTTGCAGACCATGATTAAGATTTCCAAAGAACACCCACCGGGTACAGTCCCCTTATGGGTTATCCTCCTGAGTATCTTCGCCGGACTCTTGATTCTTGCACTGCTTATATTTGCTCTGTGGAAGGTAAGCTGCACATCCTTGTCTTCAGGACTATAAACAAATATGCTTAAATTCTCTGACATTTCCTCCTCATCAGTAGAACCTCAAGAAATTACAAAATAACTCATTACACTGCATTTTTCTGATGATGGAGCTAGCAGTGCTACCTGATTGAAACCTATATTGCCATTATGTTAGGAAAAGAAAAATAAGAAGATATTTTAGTACAAATAAGGATTTATTAAGGAATTTTTCTATCAGCTTTGGCTGTGACCTTTGCCAACTAGATTTTCTCTGTTGTGCAAGAGATGCTAGGGCCTGTGGTGTAAGTCTTGCCACAAGTGGGCACTCTTCTCCAGGCTAAATATTTTGTTCATAGTTACATTAGAAGGTTACAGCTTATCAATTTCAACACGCATAATCTCTTGAAAATTTTGGCATTATAAAATAAAATATTATTTATTCAACCAAGTAACAAAAATTACTGTTAAGAACTTTAACCCTTGACAATACGTGAGTAAAACAATGATTCTGCAATCACTCTACTACATATTAACTGTACTTAGTTTTTCCATTCCAGGAAAAACAGTGTCGTGATAAAATATTCATTAACTTTGTACAGCAGTGCAAGTATTAAAATAGTAGTAAGAACCAGCACATGAATGTAACAATTATGGTTTGTCTGCTTTGAGCAATTCTTAGTCACTTTTTTTCTTTTCTTCAGGCTGGATTTTTCAAAAGGCCATTAAAGAAGAAAATGGAAAAATGAAAAAAAAAAAAAAAAAAAAGCAGAAATTTTTTCTCAGGTCTGCCTCCAAAATGTTACTGTAAAATTATAAACTTAGATGCAATGACAACAATGCTTTCTAAATGCTGGTGCATGAAAAAACCCAAGAAACAGAAAAACAAGAAGAAACTCAAGCACAAATGCAAAGGAATTGTGAAAAAAGAGAATAAACAACCTTGCAGCATTTTGTGATCTTCAAGAATGTACCTTTAAGTGTTACTCATTTCTGGAGAGTAACTGAGTTCAAAGATTCTAACATTTTTGAATACAGAAAGTTTGTAATCATATTTTTATATACCTATGTATGTGGAACCATTTTTCATTCCAAATTACACAACAGGTCAGCTTGTATGTAGCGATCCCAGTCTTTTTTATCACCTTATGATTTTCAAAAGGAAAATGCATCATTTTCAAAATTCCTTGCTAATGTCAGTTCTGTGGAAGCAGATTCTCAATTCACAAGGCAGAATATGTAAACTTTGAGAATGCACCAAATACTGTGTGATAGCTGATGCAATGGCAACTCAGAAGACAGAAGCACCTCCAGAATATTGGGTGAAAATTACTGAAACACCATGGATTTCTCTTTCTGCTCATTTTAGCATGTCCAGCTGAATGAAGGATACTCCAAGAAAGAGATTTTTGTGGTCAAGTGGACCATAAAGGGTTGATCCATCAAATCACATAACTGTTTGAACTTGAAATATATTTTTGGCAGGCCTAAAAATGCGCAAATCGTTCTAGCCCGTCTGATTGCACACTGTACTCAAATAAGCAGGGGCATAATTGTATCTGCAAATTGAAATGTCCATATTTATGTGGAAAATGTTTAGAGGCACCCTGAAAGTTTGACTCTTGCTGTATATCTTGGAGTAGCCAGCAGGGTGCTTCATAAACTGTCACTGTAAATTTCTTGTGTAGCTATTTAATCCAATGAATTTAAAGTGTACAAAATGAAAATTATCAAAAGAGCACAGATAGGAAATTCAGCACTGGCAAGCTTCTTCTAGTATTATAAGTCACAGCTCATCTTTATTACTTAGGAATTTAAGAAGTGATGAAGAATTTGAATACTATATAAGCACTTAAAAATGATGTTTATTTTGTGTCAAAGATTAAAAGTTTATATAAGAATACACTGAAATGTAGATAGCAAAAGGTTTCTTTAAGAATTTTTTTCTTTCTATTTAGATCATTCAGTTTCTTCCTTTCTTTCATGCACTTGTCTTCCTCCCATGAGGATCTCTTCCTGAGGCTCATGGCTGTGCCATGACCTTGAGAGCTTCCTGTGTTTCTTGGAGCCACATGAAATTAACAGGAGAAAAAGGATGCATGCTGGCAAAGTGTGATGCTGCCTCAGCATGACTCAGTATTGATTGCCAGTAGATCAGAAAATGCTGAGGAGGTGTTCTAAGTTCTGTAAGACATACTAGTTGGCCAAAAAGCTTTGCCTTGCGAAGGAAGCCAGGAAAATTTGTTCCTCCTCTTGGGACAAATATCACTGAAAAGAAAAAAAAAAAAAAAAAAGAGAAAAAAAGAGAAAAAAAAAAAGGCTATTTTCCAAAATGTTTTTGCTTATCACTGTCTTTATAGTAATAGCTTAAAAAGAGTAATAAATTTTATAAAGACTTATTTTTCAAGAAGAGAATATAGATTGGGTTGAATACACTGACAAGTAAAACTCTGAAAGTATTCCAGAAGGTGCTTCATTGCTTGAAAGGTGCTGTCACTCTTCAGTACCTTTTATTTAGTTCCTAAATTAGAGAAAGTAGTTATTGGGAAAGGCTGACTTATGTGAATGCAACAAGTAGGATTGAGTTTGAAAGTGTTGGCAATTTCTCCTGGTGTCTGTGGGAAAGGTGGTTATTTCATAGCAGCAGTCTGCTGAAGGTAGCAGTATGACTCAGAGGAGAAGGCAGAGCCCTCCGTGGGAACACTGTGGGTGGCTGTGCTTTGCAGAGCCTGGGAGATCTGCTGAGACAGTGGGACATGGTTGCTGTGCTCATCTGGACAGCTGGAAGGGCACCCTGCTTGAAGGGGGTCTGAGCACAGAATGTATGAATGGAAGCAAAAAAGTGACGTAGAGGAACTGTGGATAGAAACCCTGCTTCATTCATACTGAAAGAAGCTAAAAATCTATCTGTTGAACTGTGAAGATAAATTAATGCAGCAGTGATTTCAGTCCCAAGCAAGATGCAGGTTTTACTTCAGTATTATTTTGCCCATTTGTTTGAAAGATTTAAATAGCACTTGTCACCATAGCATTTGAACCATCGGAATTTTAATTTCTTTTCTCAGAGCATCTCTGAAAAGGCATAGCAGTGTTGTTAACCTCTTATGATTTTGTAAAGGAACAGAATTTTGAAGGAATTGTGACTCACGTATGCACACGTAAAAAGTCTATGATAGCAGAGGAAATACTTGTATTTACTATTATTTATTCAGCTTGTTAACAATGAGGTCATCTTCCCTGGCTTCATAAAATTACTCACAAGTTTTGTAAGACACACATAATTCTTATGCAGCATATCTGTAAGTGTTTCACTATTTAGTTATGATAAGCTGTTAACCAGAGCTTTTCATTTTTCCCATGACTTTTCATATCTTATTTTAAAGCATCAGCCTAACTGACAAACATGTTAGTCAAAAGAATAGTCTATTTCCCTAAATGAAGACTATGCAAAAAAAAAATCAGTAGTATTTATCAATGTAGAGTATGTTTATGATCAGTGTTTCATTTTAAACTTTGTTTGCACTGTAAAAACAGTAATAAGCTTCATATAAGCACACTGCTTTCCTTTTTCATGATGCTTTCTCTCTTTTCACGTTTGTTCTATTATCATGTTTTCAATTATAATATCTATTTAAAAGATAAGTATACATACATACATACAAGTATGTCAAGGGGATAGCACTATAGCACATTATTCTTACACAATTCTTAGCAATTAGTAAATTCGTTATTTTTATCCATACTAGCCTTTCCACACAGCACTGGAAGAGCAGTATTTAACTGCCTTTCATGATATACAACAGAAAAACCTACTGAAAGTGATGCCTTGAGCAAAGCAATATCGCAAACATCAGGATCATCTCACTTGAATTTGGCAGGCACTAGAGGTACCAGAACCTAATTTTACAACATGTTATCAGTTTTATTCTTAAAAATAGACACATTGGGTTGTAATGTAATTCTAATAACTATGAAGATAAATATTTTTATTGAAGCAAAAGTGTGTAAAAATTAATAATAAACTGGGGATGAAACCAGACATTAGACAGCTAAAGTTCCCACAACTCAGTTCCTAACTTCAGCACTGAAGTAGGTGTTCTGGTGGAAATGGGCAAGCTACTTTTCTATAGGGCAGGGATTCTCCGCACACTACTGCCCCAATATCAGGTTGTTCTAGAGATTGCTGATCCCATACATGATTTTAGAAGACATAGGAAACAGCACCTCAATTAGAGCATTCTCCTTGAGCATCTGCTTGTGCTCCATGGGCAGTTCCTTTGCTTGTCTGGTTTCATTCTAAGTCATTTCTATGAGCCATTACTGCAGACACAACCCACATACCCTGACCCCTCACCTGAGCCCTTTAGTATGTATCCTGTGCTGAGTAATTTTGAGCATGGTGTTCCTCTTCAGAGCCTGAGTCAGAGGAATCAACCTTAAACTGAAGCCAAGGGTTTTCATCTCACCTGGCACCAAGAGGCTGGAGTTAGGGTCATACTCATCTAATGAATTCCACATAATCTAATTGGTTAATTTGTTTAATTGCCTATTGTATAGATGATGACCCATTCAAAAATAAAAGCAGATGAGATAATCAAAATGTACTGCTCTTACCTATACCACTTAACAGGAATAAACGGGGATTTACATACTTTTTAAGTAAACCACAGCATTCTGCATAACATTTTCTTTTTCCTGTAAAAGTATTCCATGTGCTTTATTGATTAAAAAAGAAATTAAGAGTCTAACAAGTCTTCTGTGTAGTTTGTTCGCTTGTTATTGATGTAAGAATAATATTAAGTCATCTCAGTACCTAAAAACAGATGCATCTACCTGTCAATAGAAAGGCATTATAGAGACAAGCATTATTGCACAGCATAACATCCAGGAGAGCTTGATGTGGTCAAGCTGTCAGAGATACATTGTCATTAGATATATAGACTTTGTGCTTATACCCATGTTTGAAATCTTCTTAGAAGATCATATGACTTCCTAGCACAAAGTTGTTTCCATGACACTAAATAAAAATTGAAAGATACATTCATTTGTTCATCTCATCATTCTTTTTGTCCAGAGATTTCTCTGTACAACTTATTTGTGGAACCCAAATAGTTTATGGTTTTGCATAATTATAAATGATTCACACTACCTTCCTTAAATCTTGTAAACTTTTGTATCAAGACTTCCTAGAAGATAAGGATTATAACTTTTATATCACCATTAACTTCTAGAAAACATTACAAAATATGTAACAACTGTTCTCTCATCAGGGACTACTTTGATGCTGAATCACAGTTCTCTTATAGCAACATCCTGTCTAGTCATGGGGGAGTGCTTACCAAATTAACTACGCTGTAAGTATCTGGTCGTTAAGAGTTTGTTGGACATTGTCCATGGGAGCATTTCAAAGAAAATCGGGAGGAAAAATCCATTTCTATTTTTGGTTGGTTGGTTAGTTTAATTTGCTTTTCAGTGGAATTAATGAATAACCAGAATCACTTTCTCACAGCAAGAAGTGTAATGTGATATGTGATTTTCACAGAACTCCATGAAAATTCATTGCATTTATCAGAAGCAGGCCTTAGCACTTCACTATGTTCACTATAGTTCAGAGATAATATCATTTCATGCAGTGGGTGTGGTTTGAGCCCTGTGACAATAAAGAGTCATAAAGATTAAAGTACTGATGAAGTTTCAGTAACAATTGGCTGATACCACAACTGGATTCTGTTTTAAAAAATGGATGATAAGATGAGCTATTATCAGTGAAATCATATTAGTTAGAAAGACTGAGGGCTGACAGCTCAGAGATATTGGATTTTGGTCATTCAATTTTAAAAAGTGAGTGAAAGACCTCAGAAAGGCAGACTTTGATTCTGACTGTAGCACAGTGGAGCATAGATTTATTTTACTGCTTTTCCCTGTTCATGCTCTTACCCTTCTGCCCTTCTTTTTTTCTCAGTTTCTGAGCATTCTCAGGAAGGACAGACATTCCTCAAGGGCTCACTGAATGTTGCATCTCCCAGGGATTTTCAAAGAAATGGGATAGGGAACAGAAGTATGCAAAGTATATTGAACTTACAGATCTTGTGAGCCCATTGTCTTGACACACTTTGTCCATCCCCTTCACCCACTCTTTCATTTTCAGTGGTGATGAAATCACACTTCTTGGTTATGGTTCAGCTTTATTTGATACCGGGGTTAATATTTACTGCAAAGCTTCACATACCTGGTTCAGTACTACCTATGGTCCTTAAGGTTAATTCATGTTCAGGGTATTGTTATTCTTCCTGGGGTAAAGGAATAGAATCTCTTTCTGTAGTAAAAGTTTCTTCATATTGTTTTCCATCACAAGACATTTTCACTCCATCAGAATAGTTAAGATGAAAACCAGGGTATTCTCAGTTTTCCCTGAAGAGCATATGAAGTTTAGAAATTCTGTGTCAATAGACATAGTCTGAGAAAAGTAAATTACTTTCTATCAGTTGGAGAACACATAGAGAAATCTTTCTCAGTATTCTTTTCTCATGATCCAAATTAATAGCCATTAATATCTCACTTTCTTGGATGTCAGCTCATAAAATCTCACTGACAAAAGCATATTACTCCAGCCTCAGCCATTTTACACTATTTAGCCAGAAGAGATGCTGTTGCATCTCAAAGCTTTTAGCTAAATTTCAGCTCAAATTTCCAATGACCCTGTAAGCCAGAAAAAACCCCTGAGTTCTGGTGATGAAGGTTTTGAAAGTCTCAATAATCTCACAAACTACTGAATTGCTTTTTGTTGTTTATTTGGGGGAACAACCAAAATTATCTCAGAGGCCTGCCTCCTATGTTATGAATTCTCAGTATCTGGAAAATTATCTATAGCATTCAGCCAAGAAATATTAGAGAGTAATAGATGCCTTATAATGTGCTACTACAACATAGTTCATAGAATCAGAGAATCATTAAGGTTGGAAAAGACCTCCACAATCAAGTCCACCCTTTGACAACACCAAACAAACCACAGCACAAAGTGCAATGTCCAGTCATTTCTTGAGCACCTCCATGGATGGTGATTCTACCATCTCCCCGCGTTGCCCATTCCAATGCTTAACCATCCATTATGTGACAAAATCTCCCTAAATCTCCCCTGGAGCAGCTTGAACATCTGTCCTCTCATCCTGTCACTTGTTGCCTGGGAGAGGAAACCAACCCCCACCTGACCACAGCCTCCTTTCAGGAATTTTCAGGGAATTATAAGGCCATACCTGAGCCTCCTTTTCTCCAGGATAAACGCCCCCAGCTCCCTCAGCTGCTCCTTACAGGACTGGTGCTCCAGACCCTTCCCAGCTCCATTGCCCTTCTCTGCACTCACTCCAGCCCCTCAGGGTCTTTCTTGCACTCAGGGCCCAGAACTGGACACAGCACTCGAGCTGTGGCCTCACCAGTGCCCAGCACAGGGGGACAATCCCTGCCCTGCTCCTGCTGGCCACACCATTGCTGATCCAGGCCAGGATGCCATTGGCCTTCTTGGCCACCTGGGCACACCCTGCCTCATGTTCAGCTGCTGTCACCAGCACCCCCAGGTCCTTTCCAGCCACTCTGTCCCAGCCTGTGGCACTGCCTGGGGCTGTTGTGACCCAAGGGCAGGACCTGGCACTTGGCCTTGTTAAACCTCACACCACTGGTCTCAGCCCATGATCCAGCCTGTCCAGATCCCTCTGCAGAGCCTTCCTGCCCTCCAGCAGATCAAAATTCCCACCCAGCTTGGTATCATCTGCAAACTGATTCAGTGCACCCAACCACTTGTCCAGGTCATTGATGGAGATATCAAGCAGAACTGGCCCCAGTACTGAGACCTGGAGAAACAGCACTAGTAACCAAATAAAATCTATAAAAGGCACAACAGGCACACCTTTGCACATGGCCTAATGGCCCCTCTCATCACATGGCCCCTCTTCCATGACCATCCCACCAGCCCTTCATGCAAAGAACTTTTAGATTTTATTCCAGTTTTTGAGGGCTGGCCTGTTGGGTTCCCCTCAAAACAAATTTTCTTAGAAGGTGAATAAGATTTTTGCAAGCTGGTAAGGAATGTATTATAAAAACATTAATGACAAAAGAAAGATGAAGGAATAACTCCATTCTTTATTGAACACAGTGGAGGAAATATGGTTACCAAAGAGGAGGAAAAGGCTGATGTTCTTAATGCCTTCTTTGCCACATTTTTCAGCTGTAAGACCAGTGATCATCATGGCAACCTGCCTCCTGAGCTTCTTGTCAGGGATGGGGAGCTGAACAGACCCCTGTAATCCAGGAGGAAGCAGTCAGTGGCCTGCTGTGCCATTCAGACACCCACAACTCTATGGGATCAGATGAGATTCACCCAAGGGTACTGAGGGAACTGGCAGAAGAGTTTGCCAAGACACACTTCATCATTTATGGTCAGGCCTGGCTAATGGAGTAGGTCCACAGATGACTGGAGGTTGGTCATTGTGATTCCCATACACAGGAAGGGCTGGAAGGAAGATATGTGAAACTACATGTTTGTCAGCCTGACTTTGGTCCCAGGGAAAGTTGTGGAACCTTCATCTTGAGTGCAATCACCCGGCACTTACAGGACAGCCTGTAGGGATCAGAGGGATGACACCCTGCCACCACAGGTTTAGGAAAGGCAGACCCTGCCTAACCAACCTGATCTCCATTGATGACCTGGTGACACACCTGATGGAGGAGGGTGTTGTCTGCCTGGACTTCAGTAGAGCCTTTGACACTGTCTCCCACAGCATAGTCCTGGAACAGCTGGCAGCCCACGGCTTGGACAGGTGCACCCTTCAGTGGGTTAAAAACTGACTGGATGGCCAGGCCCAGAGAGTGATGGTAAATGGTGCTGCAACCCATTTGGTGGCCAGTCACTGATGGGCTTCCACAAGGCTCTGTATTGGGCACAGTTATGTTCTATTCAATATATTTCATATCCTGTTCAATATCTTAAAGATCTGGATGAGGAGATTGAGTATGCCATTACTAAATCCACAGTGTACACCAAGGTGGGCAGATGTGTTGATCTGCTGGAGGGCAGGAAGGCTCTGCAGAGGATCTGGACAGGCTGGATCATGAGCTGAGGCCAGTGGTGTGAGGTTCAACAGGGCCCAGTGCCAGGTCCTGCCCTTGGGTCACAACAGCCCCAGGCAGTGCCACAGGCTGGGACAGAGTGGCTGGAAAGGACCTGGGGGTGCTGGTGACAGCAGCTGAACATGAGGCAGGGTGTGCCCAGGTGGCCAAGAAGGCCAATGGCATCCTGGCCTGGATCAGCAATGGTGTGGCCAGCAGGAGCAGGGCAGGGATTGTCCCCCTGTGCTGGGCACTGGTGAGGCCACAGCTCGAGTGCTGTGTCCAGTTCTGGGCCCTGAGTGCAAGAAAGACCCTGAGGGGCTGGAGTGAGTGCAGAGAAGGGCAATGGAGCTGGGGAAGGGTCTGGAGCACCAGTCCTGTGAGAGGTGGCTGAGAGGAGCAGCTGGGATGTTCAGCCTGGAGAAAAGGAGGTTCAGGTATGACCTTATCATTCCCTGAAAGGAGGTTGTGGCCAGACGGGGATCAATCTCTTCTGCCATTCAAGCAGTAATAGGATGAGAGGACAGAATTCAAGCCATACGTGGGGAGGTTGAAATTGGACATCAGGAGGTATTTCTTCACAGAAAGGATACCTAGGCATTGGAATGGGCTTGATGATCTCAGAAGTCTTTTCCAATCTAATTGATTCTTTGATAATGTGAATGCTTCTTTACAGTCAACTAGACAACACATGATCACATTACCGCATTTTATCCACCACCTTTCTGATGTTTCGTCTTTTACTCAAGGTTTGTAGCTAATCCTACATAATGTAGCAAATAACCAGGAGAGAATAGGTCCAGTTCACCAGTTATAAATATACCAAAAAGTGGGGTTTCTTTTATATTCAGTATTTCTTTTTGTTAGTTTCTCACATCTAAATTGCAAACCGTCTAAGAAGGAAAAAAAAAAAGAAATCTGCCACAAAGTAATGCATTAAGACTAGAATATTTCCCACATACTTAGTTAAAAATTCAGTGGGATTCAGTGGAAATTGTTAAGGGAGTCAGGTTTGCTAAAAAATGTCCACCAAGTTCTTGAGCAGCTTTTAATGGCAGGCAAATAAAAAGGAATCATCTATAGACCTTAATTCAAAAAAAATCAAAACAATTATGAAGTTTTCAAAATAGAAATGGTCAAAAATGTAAACAAAGGCATATTCTAAAGAAACAGAGATTCCCATCTGCTCGTCAGATACTTTTAAGTCCTGTCTGGTAAATATTTTAAAGATATTTTTAAGAATTGATGTGGTTATTGGAGCTGTATCAAGCTTAATACTTTGGTAATTGGAGCAGCACATCAGCTGCTCCAGAGACCAATTACATAGGTTGTGTTAGCGGGCTCTGCTATAGGACCTCCCTTTTGGGATCACAGGTCAATCCACTTCTTCACTGGCTTCATTACATCCCATTTATATTATTTCCCCATGACAGGTTTAAGTTTTCATTACCTGAAAAAAGGATTGGTGAAAAAAATGTGTATATATTCTGTGCTGGGTAGAACATGATTCAGTCAAAACAGCAAGAAACAGGTAAATTTGTCTGGTACCTCCAGAGTAGGAAGTGGTGCTGTGCATCAAAACCAAGACTGGAGAGTTCATGTGTAGCACTTTGACATGACTGAACCAAAGTTGCAAAAAGCATTAAAAATGTGTGGTCTGCGCAGCAGCAAAGCAAAGTGCTGTTTTGTCCTCTGCTCACTCCCTATGTGATACCTAAAATGCCATTAGCTTATTTTTGACCTTTTCCAATTTTATTTCAAAACTGAATTATTAATAATGTCTAAACTACATCCTCACAGCTAATTTTAACATTTCCTTTATAGATTTGGGGTTTTCTTAGTAGCTTGTTCTTTTTCCTTCAGTGGAGCCCTTAATGTAATATTTTTGTTATAGGCACCATGTTTCTGCTAAAAACAATACTGATAGCCCTTCCCTCTAGCATCTTCAGACAAATAAAAGAGTGACTTGGAGACATGCATCTTGGCCTCCTGTGTGTAAATTAGTCATTTTTCCAAGATTTCCTCCCAGAAATACATTAATAGAGAACTTCTAAATTTTGCATACCACTGAAACTCTGATTCTGTGGTCAGCCCTTGCAAATGACAAAAAATGGAAAAACCTGCATATTTCTCTAAGAAGGTTGGCATTAATTTGTCTATTTTTTCATCACATTAAAAAGCTAGAAGAAAATGCATGAATTGTAAAACTGATCAAAAAATATGTGTTCACCAGAATAACTTTTAAAAGCAAATATTTCTTCATAATCTAAACTTTGTAACTTCTATTTTTTTCTTGAAAATGCAAAAAATATAGTGATCTTTTCATAGCGATGAAGCAACCTGCTTCACACAGTCCTTACTGTGGAAAAGAAAATTTGTTTGGCCCTTGATAACAAAATAGTTTATTCTCATGTGGAAGCACACATTATTTGCATAGAACCAAGTCTGAAGCTTTGCAAATCAGCTCAGGTAGATACGGTGGTTTTGGCAAATGCCCCTATGGCAAATGACATGCAGACACGACAAGGTGCTATAAAACACCATTAAACAACAAACACGTGTACAGCAAAGGGTGTGTATCAGGCTCCATTTTATAGTACAGAGATAAGGAGCACTAACTAAACTGTACTCTGAGTAATTTGATTATCAGTGTAGGTGAACAATAATAAATAATAATTTCCCTGAATATGTGCAATATATGTATAAGATTTCTGAAGTGAGTCAAAAAAGGTGATGTATCGCACATGATAAAAACTCTCGCTTCCTATAATATGCTAAGTACAGTTCAGGACTATACAAGAAGGTTGTTATCAAAAGGCTTATAATAGTTTAAAACAAAAGCGTTCCTCTAAGGAAGTATTGTTAAAGAATATAGTAATTGTCACAGTATTTATTCTCCTACAACCTATTCTTTGTAAACACTGAAGAATGTTGATCTTAAAAACAACACCCTGGGAGACTTTGTGTGTGAGAAATTATTCTTCAACATGTGTCTGGATGACAAAAAAGTTTCATATCCTAAGGGTATATTTATAATTAGAATGATGTAACTGAATCAAAGACATTGTTTCTTAGGAAGCTGAGACATTAGTCTGCAGAGGTTATTTTAGGGTGGGGCAGAGGGCAATTCTGGGTTTATTCCATTATTGAGAAACAATTTTTCTCTATGCTGTTGGATTTTTGTTTTTTATTGATCTTTCATTAGTATTTATTATATAGCGTTCTTCTTCTTCGTTGTGGAATATAGGTTTTCCTTCTTGTCCTGGAGTGGCACATACATGTGTACACTCAGTGCAGATGGGAAGAAGCAGCTCCCATGGTTGCTCTTCCCATCACAATTTTGCCACTGGTCGTTGGATCAGTCTGGGTGCTGAAGCTGGTGTTACTGCTTCAATTGCTGCACTTGGATACTGCTTTAGGTGTCTGCAGGTCTTCTGTGACACCATGCAAAGGAAACAGTGCTCCCAGAGACTTGTGAGTCATCCCTAGTGATGACTGCCCAAGGGCTTTGGAAAGGGCTTTGGAGTTCAGCAGTGACTCACAGTGAGTGAAGTGAGATAAGTGCTCACAGTGAGTCCATCTACCAGCTCTTGCATTAGGATGGGTAACACTCCTGTGTGTCCTATAAAGTAGATACATGAAAGAATTCAATGTAAGTTATACAACGACAGGTCTCTGCTGCACTTCCATGAAGTGGATTTTAACATCCTGGTGAAGATCTCTTTAACTGCACTATGTCCGTACAAAGCCCATGTCCAAAAAAAACCCTGTTGAATAACTCCACCTGCTGACAAATGCTTACAGACTTCTTAATTTTAATTTACAGCTCAGTTTCTAAATGCTAAAAACAAATAAGAAGCAGAGAAAATACTTGTGGTCCTTAAATAATAGTTAGAGTGTGTCACACCTAAAGGGCCATGACCTAGATACCAAGAAGGGTGAAGGAAGGAAGCTTTTTTATTTCAATTTTCCAGGCCAACTGTCTTTTTCATTACACAAGGTTAATGCCAAGAAGTTCAAATTATTCAGCAGAATTCATTGTACAAAATGAAATACATTCCATATGAAAAGGTAGTGCCATAAATTTTGATATTTACTGGAACTGTGGGATGGAGAAAATGCATGTTTCTCAAATACTCTGCACATACAGTATTTAAACACTGCTGACAGCTACACAGCACCTTGCATAAGAATTTTTTCTGATTTCTTAGGAAGTCAAACTCATCACCTTCCAATTTTTACTGGCTTTGATTCTCTTTGTCTTCCTGGATATTGGCCTGGCATCTAAGGCAACGTAGGCAGTTATTTTGCCTAGCCAATACATCCTCATCTTCATTGCCAAATTCGAGGCAGTAGTGTGACAAAGCCTCTGGATCCTGTTTCACTCCTGCATATCTGGGGGCATATTCTACAAGAACTTCATTTAAAGAAGTTTTAGACTCAGCGTCATCAACTGTGCAATTTAATTTAATATTCGATGATAATAGCCACGCTACGCTAATCAACAAATACAGGTTTAAAGACAATGCTACAGGTTTCTGCCACCAAAGAAAAAGAGGCATCCGCAGCCCTCCCAAACGCTGCTGCCCAGGGCGGGGGTGGTGGGTGTCCCGATCTCGAAGCGCAGTCATGAGGCAAGGGCACGCAGCCTTGGGCAGCGCTAGGCGGGGCGGGCGCGGGGGCTCTCCTCCAGGGAATAAAACCAGGGCAGAACCGAGGGGAACAACCCGGCTGCAGAGCCTGCAGCGGACAGCACCGCCAGCGCCGCCAGCGCCGCCGCGGGCGCGGAGTGAGGGGCCCGGGACGGGAGGAGCTGCCGCCGGCCCCTCCACGGCCGCGGACCGCAGGGGGCGTGGAAGAGGAGGAGGAGAAGGAGGAGGAGGAGGAGTATTTGGGGACGGCTCGGAGCAGGTGGCGCTCAGTGTCGCCCTGGGAAGCGGCCAGCTCGGGAGCGGCACCGGCCGGACATGGGCTCCGCGGGCGCGGCGCTGCCGCCTCTGCTCCTGGCACTGGGTACGTCCCGCCGCCCCGGGAAGGAAGGAAGGAGGGAAGCAAGGAAGCAAGGAAGGAAGGAGGGAGGGAAGGTCCACCCGCAGGCGCGAGGTGCGGAACGCTGGGCGCCGCCGGGCGGGACGGCGCGGTGGGTGCGCGGCTGCGTGCGGGTGCGGCGCATCGGCGGCGATTTTAAAGCAGGTTAAACTCCTGGAGTGGCGTAGATTTCATTTTCCCGTAGATGGACTGTGTGCGTGCGCGCTGGCGCGGAGGGAAGGGGAACAGTCTGATGAGTTTAGGATTATATGATGGTTATACCTTTTTAGGCGCGAAGATGATGTTCTCTGTGAATGCTGCTCCTGTTCGCAAGAGTCCTCTAGGTCTGTTACCACACTATTAGGCAAATGTCTCTCCTTGGAAAAGGATAGGGAAACTTGAACCATCTCCTCCTTCTCTTGGCTAACTTAATTACCATTACATTTATTTTCCTGGGAACTATAAGCAATCATATTCACTTGCCATGAGCAAATTCCCAGGCAGTTTCAGAATTTTAATATCACTGTATACTCTCACAAACCCTTAATTAGCAAGTCACCATGAGAGAAGGCAGCATGAAAATGAGTTTTCACTGATGAGCTGTTCCAACTTGTTCTTTCAGTAACTATAGCTAACACTGCAGTGGAATGTGTGGCTGCAGGGCATGAAATAAAATACAAAAATATTAACCTGTGATGTGATATATAGCACACAAACAACCTGGCGCTTTTTTTTTTTTTTTTTCAAAAAGAAAAATTCTGAAAAGTACCAGTGGGCAAAACATTCCACCCTGTACTTTTGCTTAATCCATCCTTTATTCTCCTGGTTACAGCTACTGAAAACCAGGACCATTAATATTCCCTGTAATTCACGGGGTCTTAAGACTTGCAAAGGTTTGTAGAGCAGTGCCGAAAGCAGAAGATAAGGGCTGATTGTGAGAGAATTCCCCTGGCATCATGAATGATGAAAGTGGGATAGGTCTACTTCGTTCAGGAACTATCCATGATTTATCTCAATTTATACATCTGAAAGCTGTCATAATTTTGATTTGACATTTGTTATGACATTTGGTGTTAGTGGATGCAATTACTGGGTTAATGCTTTCTCAGGTTGCTTTTTGGTCTTGTAGGAGTAACAACAAAAAGAAAGTTTCAGGACAGGAGAGCCTAAAGTCTTTTTAGAGTTCTACTATGGCAGTACTCTTGTAGCTCTCCCACAATAATTTTCGAATTGCTTGAATTCTAGTGAACCGGTTTACTTTCAAGGTGATAGTCTTAAATTTTATTGGGATAGCTTAGCTGAATTATTCATTACTTCCAGAAAATATTCCAAGTTATTCCAGACTTGATTTTATGTCAGTATATTAACTTCTGAATTATCAGCTGTATTAAATGGATCACATGGGGTGCTTTGTTGTGTCTCTAAATTCAGCTAAAAATAGTGCAACAGTGAAGTAGTGGGTTACTCATTGTTGATGTATAGTTTTGTGTCTGGAAAGTCATTAAGACTTTGTAGATGATACACGAGGAATAGATCTGAAACAGAACTATCATTTTTATAGCATGACTTTCCTACTAATCTTGTTAATTGTTGACCAAAAAGTATATAGCATAGAGAAGTAGATTATGTTAAGAGGAATAAATGATGCATTAACAGGGCAACCTATGCAATAAAGCTGGCAGCTTTTCTGTTGCTACATGCTGCTGATATATTTGCCACATCCAGTTCTTTAAATTTACATTTTAAGCTTCTTTTTTTTTTTAATTTCTTATCCTGTTCTTAAAAGTCAGAGCCAAAACAGCCCAGCTCTCTCTGAGAGTGAAGCCAGTGGAAAATACAGTATCTTTCCTGGGCTCAGTTCTGGTAACATTTTCTTTGGAAAGCTCTAGTGCCCTCATGCTTCAGAGGAGATGTTTGAAATTTGGCAGGAAGGCATTATTTGCATTGTCTACCTAAATTTGGCCAGGTAACAAGTCTTTGCAAAACTGTATTCCTCCAGAAAGAAAAGCATTTTTATCAGCTAGATTCTAAGTTAATTTATGTCCACCTTGTTGTGCACCTTAGTCAGATGTTTCTGTGAGAGGTCTTAGATCTACACCTGCAAATGCAAAAAACTTTTCTCTTGGTTTCTCATGTTATTTGTTATTTTTACTGCAATATCCATTGTTGTTTAAGTCACTCTGCTTTCCAGTTTGCTTCTGGATGATGATCTGCTACCTGTCTGTACTGGATGCTCTTAACTGTTTCCTGGGCTTCAGATGAATAAGTTTGTTCTCCTTTTTATAAGAACAATTAACTTAGAATGAATTACCAAATGATAGTGTTAGAGGACTATATCTAGGGAAGACAGTAAAATTTGACGTCACTTCACCTATACTATCTCAGCAAGCCTCCACATTGAAGCCTAACATGCACCTTCCTCCAGCAACCCAGGATGTGAGTGGTACAACTCTTAGTGCATTCATAAAATCTCCACTCTGTGAAGTACACATCCCTTGAACCCTTTAACTCTGAAATGAAAACTTGCAGCGACATAAGGCTTATGCCTTTTAGGCTACAGGTCTACCACATGAGTGCCATGTGTTCTCAGGTCTCTCTGGGACCAGGCAGACTGAAGGGCAGGTCTATCTGAAATTGGGGGGGTGTGTGTAGAATAGAGAATTCCCAATAATAAGGACATTGTAAGTAATGGGCTGTAAGGCCCTATAGAGGAATGGGAGACTGTACTTACAAACTCTTTTCTTCAGTACGCTTTTGTTTAAACTGGGATGGAAACTGTGATAATGGCATTTAGCATGCAAAGGTTGAAAAGTGCCCAGAGTAAGTTAGCCACCTGGATTTGCCTCTTTTTCACATCAGTGCATCATGCTATCACTGCCTATGAATAGAGAAAGATGGTGTGAAAGATGGTGTGATCAGAGAATGAGCTGGAACTCCTGGCTTGCTTAGTTTTGATATTAGGAAGTGGTCTAATGAATGAGGATGAAATGTAGGATTAAGAAGAATAAATTTATTTCTTTTCCTTACAAAAGTGGATTCTCTCTCTCTCTTTTTTTTTTTCTGCAAAAGCTGAGTACAATTTCAGACGAGTCATTTAAATCAAATCTTTGACATGTGGTTGGAGCTTTTGTGTTCTTCTCTTTCTCTTTGCTCAGCCAGGGGTTCTCAAAACTGAAGCTGCATTTTCACGATCTGGTTAAGCTGACCTGAATGTGGAGCTGACACTGCAAGGACATTTCATCCACTCCTGTTTGCGTCTTTCCACCAGTTTTCTCTGTGCTATCACTGTAGCTTAGGCTGGGGAATAGGTCAGGATCCCATTTGCTTGAATAAATTTTTCCCCCTTTTGAGCCAGGTTAGTTTTGGAGATGAGCTAAACTGATTCTGCTCACTTGAGCAATTTATTTGTTAGTGCTGGCATAGGGGACAGTCAGAACTCGTGGCCAGAGGAAGAAGGAAAGCTGGAAAAGTCCCGTTCACTGATAGCTGTCACTTCCACTGGCTTTAGCTGGTTGTGCAAGTGCATCTTGATGCGCAAAAATGCTCTGTATTCATAGCTGTGACTGAAGTCAACGGAAATTGTATTTTAAATGTGAAAAATATAAAGTTTTAACTGTATCACTAGATATCCAAAAGTGGTAAGTACTTTTTTTTTATTTTTTTGATGGAGCTAAGGATGATCTCTCATTTCACTTGAGTGTGGAAAAAGAAATCCTCTGTCACATGCAAATACTCAAATGTTCATGGTCAAGATATGTAGGCAATAATCAATAAGAAAGCTGCTAAGGTTAAAATCATAGACATGGCAATGTACAGAGCAGAATGGACTAAACTGGTAACTAAATAGCAAATGGAAATTGAACATTTGGTGCAATAAATGAAGCTAAAATTCAGGATGAAAATGCTTTTAATGTGCATCCATGCACACAAGCTTAAATCTGTACAGCCTATTTTGATCTCTGCCTTTCTCCCTCTTTGTGATCATCTTTTGATCCCTTGATGTTTTATTATCATATTTGTGAGTAACGTTCAAGTTAAAAATCATTCTATAATCTGGAAATGGCTTGAAAGTCAGACCCAAATATGAACTCTACTTAAAGTACACATGTCTCTAGTTTTTCCTTCTTTCTGAGGTAGCAAGTAGTAGCAGCACTACTACATATTATTTTTGGAGTTTTGCCTCTCACAGCATTGCAGATTGAAGTAAGGCTTCATTCATACTGCATTACAGAACTTGTATTTTGTATTATGTTTACTTTAGAAAGCATACAGGCTATTACCATCAGACACCTAAACACTTTACCAGTTAATATTTATTTGTGCATAATTTGGTCAAAGTCAACATGAGACCCTATCAGCAAGTTTTAACTGCCTCTCTCTGGAACAACCTGTGAATTGTTCTTTGCTTTTTTGATTCAGTGTCACAGAACTTTAAGAAGTTAAAGAAGTAAAAGTTACAGCTTCTTTTTTTTTTTTCCTTTGTGCTTCCTAGCCACTATATAAATATTATTCATTGTGGTCTTTCTTCACCATTGTAATTTTGAATGAATGAAAGTGGGGTTTGTGTGTACTTCATGTGATGTATTTTCATGAGGGCTAATAACTTCCAGTGTAACGGCTTAATATCAAAACAGCTAAGTATGAACAAAGTACTTTCCTTTAGGACTAATGCAGGTAAAAGGGAGTTTCTGCATGTCCAGATGAGTAAAGCAAGTCATTTTCCCCAGCAGAAATCTTGTGCAGTCTCTATCCAGTGTTGTTATTTTCGTTTAAATGTTTCCTTTGTTAGGCTCTGTGCAGGCTGGTTCCCATTTCCATGGTGACCGTGCTGAAATGCAGACAGGACACAGGCTGGATTCTCATCGGCATAGCCATGCACTTGCATACCAACACATGCTATCTGCTTGGCTTAGGACATTTCTATTAGCAGTTTTAATGTTTAGAGCTTCTTTTTCACATACTGATCTCTGGCCCTGTGATACTACACAGTCTTGGGATTTCAGACCCTGTGCAGCAAGACAGAACAAGTTGATAAACTTATTTTTTGTGTAAATAATTTGGCTCTACTGTTCCAATTTAAATTACTCAAGGACATCAGAGAACTGTCTGAGCCTTAGTTTTCTTTTCTCTTAAAAGTGATAACACAGAAGGATTTTTATTTATAAACCCTTAGGTGAAAGACTGACATATATGTATGCTAAATAGTTATAGGAGCATAGCCCTTCTTAAGGCACTGCTAAACAGATAATAAAAATAAGTGAATGTGAATTACATAAGATAAACTATACCTTCTGTGTATATCAGTCGAGTCTGAGTATGTATCTTTGTGAAGCAATATGCAATAATCTTCATCTTGCTTATTCTGCAATCATTTTCTGGAGGTGGTGAATACTGAAGGAATTTAGTGGAGTCAACTGCCTTGACCATAAGCATTTTCATCACTTCCAAATGCTTTGACCATAAGCATTCCCATCACTTCCAAATCAGACTGTGATTTCTGAATTGCCAAATAATATTCTGAGTGCTGGTAGTCGTTGTTTTGAATTATTCCCTGAGTCAGAGAAAGGAGAGGAGAAAATTTTATTTTCTCCTGGAGATGCACATGCTGTAAAAATATAATAAGACTTGCAAATTATTCAGGACTTAAAAGAATAGGCAAAGAAGTAGGATCAACACAGACTCTTGGAATGGAGGATGAGCAAAGACATTTTGTGTGCCACTGAATGGCATCTGCATGGTTGAATGCAGATGCCATTCAACCAATGACATGATGAATGTCACGGATTCTTTTGTCCCTTTCAAATAGCTGTTAGACAGGGTGAAGGGCTTGGAAGTTATGCACAGCCCTGATGGAACTCTTTCCTTATTCGTGATTTATTTTGCCCTTTGCAAACTGCTTCCAAGTTTATCATTCTTCCATTATATCATACAGTTGCATGCCTTTTCTTTTTTTATTTTCTTCATCACACAAATCTCCTTGCAAAACATGGTTGGTTATTTCCAAAGGGCAGACAATAAAGAAATCTTGGGGGAAATTACTATCAACAGCAGACTTCAGGGAGGAAGCATATTGCAATGTAGAAATACCTAAGGAAATAGTGGAGTTTGAGGATGGAGAGATGAGTTGGGAGTGAATGGATGTGAAGGATTGAACTAGGTTTTTACTTTTTATCTACATGACAGCTAATCTATCTGCCTGTTTAGCTATCTGTCTCAGACATAAGTGGCCTTAAACAAGCAAAGCTGGCAGCGGTTGATGCTGTGTTAAGACTGTAATACAAAGTTGTGTGTAATGATAAGACTAGTCTGCTTCACCCACTGGACTACCTGGCTAAAAACTGCCTCAGCCAGCTGCAAGATCAGTGTTCTTACCTGCCTGAGGAGTAGCTGCCTTGTACTAGGTGTGGGTGCTTAGTGCAGCTGAGGATGCTGTTACTAGAAGTTGTCAACCCAGATCTCTGAGGGGATATGCCTGTGCCATGCTCCATGCTGCCTGAAGTCAGGCAGCTGCACACAGGTAAACCAGTGGAATTAGCTATCAGTGTGTCTAAATTTCCACACGCACAGCAGTCACTTCTCATAATTCCTCAGTTTCTGTAAGTGTTGTGTTCAAGTTTCCCTTCAGCTGTGAAAGCACACCAGGTAAGAAATTCTACTTTATTGTATATTTGGCCAAAAGAACAAAACAATAAATAACTGCAATTCAGACCTAAATTTATTCTTGGCTGGTCCTGTTCTCTTAGCTGAGTAGATATCTATGTAGGTGTCAGATCGGGGCAACCTGTGTCAAGTGTTTTGTGTCCTGGTTTCTTAGTAGCAATGTGCTACAATGAGAAGAGTAAAACACAAAAAAATCTCCTTGAGACACCTGTCCAAAGCAGCAGCAAGTGGCGTATTATGTCCTGAGGCAGCTAGTGCATCCCAGAAAATTACCAAATGTCACTGCAGAGGAGGGTGTGTGACTCAAATGTCTCTGTGCCTGTATTCATATTTGAATTTTCTGTTTAAAGAGAATATTAATTGCTAACTAAAGAATACACAACATTTTTTTAAATAATTTTTTAGTGATTCTATTTTCTTAACAGTAAATTCTAATAAGATAATGACAGCAGTCTATAGTAATGAATTTTAAAACTATTTTAGCCAGTATTTTACTGTGTAGTATAAAATTCAGTTGTCCTTATATGGTTACTTTAGATGGACTAGATGAACTGTTTGAATTTATAGTATTAAACTCAGATTTAGCTGAAATTACTCAAATGACAACTTAGCTAACCTTTCCTGCATAGAAAATATTTAAGTGACATGACACTTCCTTTAACTGTGCTCATCAAATAGAGTTCCCATTTAAACATACCTGAAATACATATAGGTCAAATATAAAATAGCAGAAATGGCTGAAAAAGAACTCTTACTAAGACTGGCAAAACAATAAACAGAGAAAAAAATCCAGCAGCGCTACTCGTCGTAGTCCTTCTGCTCTGTTAATAATAGTTATCCATTTAATTCTAGCCAAATATCTATCCTTTCACTTCAATGTCTCTACTATCTTTATTTTTTGTGGGGAGGGGGTGTTAGTGGGCGTTGGTTTGGGGTTTTTTTAAAATTTTTTGTTTTCCCTTCTAAGCTGCCAAAAGCCAGTTCATCATATTGAACAGTAAAAAATACTTGAGTCTCTAGAGTTGTCCTTCTGAGAATCTGGGCTACAATAGACTTCTGTGAAGACAAAAAAGCAACTGTTCTGCTTTTGTGGAAGCAAGTTTATCTCCAGAAAACTCTTCTTAAATGTACATGGGCCCTTCTCTCTGACCCCAAAATATACAATGGCTGCATTTTACAAAAAAAAAAAAAAGAAAAAGAAAAAGAAAAAAAAGAGAGAGAGAGATAACTTCCTTAACTTCCTTCTGAACTCTGACTACAGATAGCCTGTCACCAACCTGACCACTGGCATCTGGGTAGACTCAGTGTGGTGTGTGGGCCAAGGGCTGGGAGAGTGCCTGCTGCAGCCCCACTTCACCTAAAACATGATCCCCCTACCCCAGAGCACAGGGTTAGGTGCCTTGGACTCAGCACTTTAAAATGCACAAAAAACCAACTTCTTGCAGAGCAGGAAGGCTGCAGCAGCTAAGAGGTGGATCAAGGATGTTTGAACTCCATCCTTCTCAGGCACCAGCATGAGGTGCCTCCTTCTACTAAGGTCGAGGATGGGGAAGAATCTTGGGAGACAGGTGTCCAGTTCAGCTTTTTTTCAAGAGGTTGCTTCAGAAGTAATGGTAATTGTCACCTGGGAAATATGGGTCTAGTTCACCCTGGAGGCTCACAGTGATGTAGTTTTGCCTCCCAGTGTTTTCCAGAAACATCTTTGCTATCTGGCAGTAAAGCAGTCAGACAAGCAGCCTCTACCCTGTATATTGAAACAAGGTCTCAGCTTATCCTGGGATGTATATTCATGCTTCCAGACAGGCAAAGAAACATCTTGTCTGTGGCCTAATGTCTGGACACTTAGCTGGGAGGAGTTCTGAGTTGGCTCTTTTGGACCAACTAACCATGCAATTCACGTTTGGTAATTTGGTTGTGCATAAAAAGAAGTTGCTTAGCTATATAGTTAAATAATATAATTATTTCAAGTAGAAATTAAGTTGAAAATTCTTCATTGCCTCTTACTGTTGTGTCAGAGTGGGTTAACAGTATGGTAGAATACCCTTAGACAGGGCTGCTTCTACACCTGATTCATATTCTAAACTTTTGTGCAACTTTGTGTTAGGAAACCTAAGTGAGAGGTAATTTTAGGTTCACTGTGGGTTAGCCAGCTGCTGAAGTCTGGGCTTCCTGGATTGTTTTCCTGATTTTAATGCACCCAAATTCTGCCTAGATACTATCTGGTGCCAAAATTGATCATTTCAAGGTGCATTAAGGTGCAATTTCAGGTGAGTGATTGGGACCACCTGCCTACCATTCAGGATGCCCAGTCATGAGCTCCCATTAAAATCAAAGGAGAGAAGTAGTCATTATTTCTGGCACAGGAGAACAAATGCCCTGATAATTATAGCTCTTCCAAGTATTCTATTATATATCCTGTGGTGCTTAGGAGGTTTTCTTGTTGCAGGAAGCTGATGTAGGAAACTTTTTACAGCTGAGCTGCTCTTATTTCTATGGCTATCTGTGTACAGTGCACAGAGCTAAGCTCCCAGCTAGCTTCTGAAGCTGTGAGAGAGGAACAGGGTCTTAAACATGCTGTCCTAAAAACGCTGTGGTGGAATGGTCACTGGACCCACTGCAGTCCCACTGCTTTAAGGGGTGACACTGGAGTGGCAGAGGGACGGACCATGATGGCAAGTCTCTCAGCTTTTTTCTAGAGGAGCCTTTCAGGTCATGTTTAACAATGATATAATATGATATAACATACAATATAATATGTTATAATACTCTGTAATTTTCAAATAGGCTAGAGTGTGATATGGGTAGGAGAGTAGAGATACCTGTAGTTGTTTTCCCTTGATATTTGTGTGAAAACTTTCATTTTTGCTTTGTACAATCATATTTTCACAGCAGCTGAGATAAGCAAATGTGGCGTATAGGGTGTACGGATAGCAGTCGAGTTGTTTTCAATGTGGTGACATGCATTTCCTCTCTTATAATTGTAATGTGACTATATTTGGAAATATTCCTAGTTTAAAAAAGAAAATGCAACCACTGATAATGTGGACACAAGAGAAGAGAAACTGCTGGAGTGAAATGCCACTTGGAAAGTCAGTTTTTATCATAGGGAAGCATGCAAGGTTTTTTGTGTTTATCACCATTACTTTTGAAGGCCAGTGACAACTGCATAAACAACATATATGTGTGTACAGCTTGTTACCCTCACATATTTTTAATCTCTTTGTGGTGTTGAGAAAAAATTGTGGTACTCTAAGGACAAAGTTGAACAATCCTGTTAGTACCAAGATAAAAGAAAATCTGCATGTCATAACAAAAAAAAAAAAAAAAAAAAAAGGAATTTAAGTGAATTTTCTGTAAAATAAAGATTTCCCCACTGAAAACATGGATGGAAACATGCCAAGATAATCAATTTGAGTAGGGTTGAATACTTTTATCTTTATTAAACACTCATAGGAAGTTGTCAGTCCTGCAGGAGCAGCTCCTAAGCATTTATTTGGACTCAGTCCTTGTGTGTATAGTAGTTTGCCTGGATTTCTTAACTACAGATGAAAAGCAGGTTATTTGTCTGCTCTGGCAGCCAAGGAGGACAATATCTGGGCCACAAGTAGGGAGTTGTGAAAGGAGGAGAAAGACAAGTCTTGTAGAGTAACTAATGAAGTCGTGAATAAATTTAATTAGATCTCTTATTCTGAAGCAGCATCAGAACAACAAAACAGACAGCTCCTAGTTGTGCTGTCACAGTCTCTCCAACTTTTCAATCACAATTCACATCCTATCAGGTTTGGGCTGCTTTATAGGAGGTTATCAATAACTCCTCAGTGCAGCTTCTTGCATTCTGAGCTGTTGCAAGTGAGAGGCAGCGTCTCGGGCTTTCACACACGCAGAGGCTCTCAGGCTGGAAGCTGACCTATTTCCTGGAAGAAGCAGTCAGCCAACTAAGCCAAGAAAACTTGCTGGAAAGGAAGCGAGGAAGAAGGGTGGGAGGATTGCTACTAAATGAGGCATTGTTTCTCTTTTGTTCTAAGAGGTGGATTTGGGGGAGGTTTTTTGCCTGTAATTTATTTCTACTCTAAATGTTATGATTACTGTTAATTATTAAGTAGTCTGAGATAGTGTAGCTGTTGTGAGGAAAAGACAACAGAAAGTAAAACAATCAGATGAAGTAGTAAAATGAAGACTTGCTTTTCTCAAGCTTCTGTAAACATACAAAATAGCAACAAAGAAACTGAAGTGAGGATTATACAATGTTTCGAATGCCAGTATAAAAAGCAGTATCTCGCCAATCACTTTCTTTTTGATTCCTGTAGAGGTTCAAATTGTCTCTGTTTAGGAGGTTGTTCTCAGTAAGAAATCTGTTCAGTTTTAAACAAAACCAGATTAAATATGATTACAAAACTGCTGTTTTAGTATATGAGCTGAAGGTAGCTGTAGATACAATCTACATGCCATTGTATCTACTGCTGTGGGAGTGCATATTGAAGAAAAAAATTATTACAGAAAGTAGAAAAGTAAATATAAAGGAGAAAACTACTGAGGAAATTTTTTCACACTGAAAAAACCTGACACTGGGTAAACGGTAATACACCTTTCCAGGTTGAATTATAAGTAGTCCTCTATTTTCCTTGCATGTTGGGTTGGATTCTGTGTAGCCATTTATGAGTATTCTAAAGACTATAAAAAACTTATATTTATGCTCATTTGTAGGAAAGTCTCAAACAGTGGAACCAATACAAAATTGCTCTTTTTACATGAAAACAACTTGATTTGACATCCTTATCTGTACATTCACACAGTGCACATCCCAATACAGTATAGTGGATCACACTCAAGACTAGAACATTATAGAAGGAAAAAAGAGTTTCTCCTTTTTTTTGTGAAGATTTTGCTCATTGCAATGAGAATTGCTCAGTGGCTTCTGAAACCCATAACGAAGAACATCCATATTGCAATTCAGTAGACTAAAGTAACTGCATACTGGTTGTTTCTTTCTTTATGTTTTCACAGTCCTGTCAATAAAGCATTCAAAATGCATCATATTATGAAAGCCGGGTAGTTCTTTCTGCAAGAATATTAGACTAATTCCTTTTGGATTATTGCTCTGATACTATATGTTCTGAATAATAAGGGAGTAATGTTACTCTTAAACCAAAATATTGATCCATTTAATAAAAAACAGTAAAGTAAGACTAAATACATTTAATATAAAGCAAATACTACTTGACTACTCTCTTTCATAACTTTATTGCTTCCCCTTCCTGCCTTCATTCCACCTTCTGACTAAATAAAGGACAGTAGGTGATTATAATATGAAGGGGATCTGTAGGTGCCTGTACTCCCTCTCTAACTCAGGAATCTGTGAGCCAGCTTCAGCAAACTTTTGCAGAGGGATGAAAAAAATAACCAGCTGGGTATCAGACTGACACAAAAGTGCTTTTTCAAGTTCCCTGACAACTAAGGAGATCCAGTGTGGCTTTGCACAATAGAAAATAGCTGAAAATCTACCCCAAAGAGAGCCCTTAGAAATATTTCAGTCATGGAGAAAGCTTGAACCAGAGTGTGCATCCACTGTGAGATGAAGTCAGTGGAAAGCAACAGCTACAAGTTCTCTCGTCCTTTCCACCTCTTTCTTTTCTCTGTCCTCAGCAGGGTCTGACAAGCTTCAGGGCCCTGCTGATGTGTGTTCTTTTGAGGTAAAAATCTTTGAGACCAAGAGAAAAATTTTCTTCATGGAATTTGTAGTGGCTCTCTTGGAGCAGTATAACCTAAGGGGCAAAGAAAAGCCCTCTTCTGGAATGAATAGATATTTTAAAAAGGCCAGACTGAGCAACTAAGGCAGTGTCAGCAGTACACATCTTAGTGGCTGCCAATCTAAGAAACTAATTCAGGAAGCAGACAATAATCCAGTGGGGTATTCTTGATTCATTTTTCCACCCAAAACAATTTATAGATGAAAAACCACAGTGCATGGTTTCAGCATAATGCCAGATCATGGCCTTGCTTTTCTTTGGTGGCTACATGCTTACCCCTTCCACCCCCAAATCCCTCAGCATGCTACTGACCTTGAGTTTGGGTTTCTGGGGGTCCTGCTGGAGCTGCCACAAGGGGCAGTGGTTGTAGCTGTGGCTGTGCTCCCATGCAGAGGCGAGCTGCCAAGAGTGCTCTCCTGACATCGTGACTGACACAAATGCTCACTCACAAAGACAAAGGGTTACTTGGCTGGGTTATATAACAAACTTTTTCTGGTTTATAGTTAGTAGATGTTCAAAGAAGTGAACACCATAGCATTAAGGGGAAAAGGCAAACTTTCCTACTGGCAAGGTTAATATTAGATAAATTTAAAACTTAGTGTGTGGTGGGTCCTTACAGACTCAGTGGTCAAAGTCCATTGTCTCTTCTTTTTTCGTGATACTGTTTTTGCTAGACCTGTCTGATGGAGAGCTATAAATATTAACAGCAGAGAATGCCTGTTTGACTGCATATTTTAATAAGAGGTGAGACTTGGCATAACTGAGTCTGTCTAATTATGGTATTTTGTAATTTATTGCCATCTTAATTTGGCGCATCACCTTTGCAGTGAAGTAAAATATGATTGAAAATTCAATCTTTACTATTTTAGTGAAATCAAAATGACACATCTATTATAATATTTATGATACAAAATACAGACTAATAATACATTCACTACATTCTGTTAGAGTTTTATAAACTTATTTTATCAAATGAAATAATCAAATACATAAAAATATGATTTCATTTTTTTATCCTGTTGATTTTTTATGCTAGTTAATCTGAATAAGGGGTTTCAATCAAACAGCTATTATAATCTCAACATCAAACAATTGATTATCAAACAGACGTTTTTTGCTTGATCATTTTAAGCTGTGAGCTTTGCTTGCAAAATCGAAATAATTATGAATTGGCTGTACCTAATATGAGCTTTTACTTCATTCAAACTTGCTTCAGCTTGTAGTGCAAACAGAATGAAGCTAACAGAATGCATTAGAGCTATCATTAGACATGTCATTTATAGTTACAGAAGAATTCCCACACGTTGAGGCTTAAAGGTGCCCAGTCATAACATGTATTATTTTCCCTCCTACTAAGAGAAAAAAACCCCTGATGTTAAAGTATAAAACCAGATCTATACCTACACTGCAGCTCCCATGGCTCACACTGCAATGCAGTTGCTGAAATATGGGAATCCCCAGGAAAAAAAATACCGTGCAAAGAGATACTGGAGTTTATTATAAAGCTTACAGTTTCCTTTATCCCATTAGGACTTTTTTTCTTCCACTTCCTGTCTGAATGTTGGACTACTCTACTTAGTGAAGATATTCTCTTTAAATTGAACTGCCTGAGCACCCTTCCCAGTGGAGAGGAACTGCTGCTTTTGAAGTCTGCAGAGGGGCTTTCAGAAGCTTTAGGCTTGTATCTGGCTTCCTTTGTTCCACACAGTCTGTTTACTTGACTGTAAATAAAGTGCCATTTACAGACAGAAGTTAGGAAGTGGATTTTTACTTGCCCAGCCAATCTCTCATCATGATCATTAGGTCACAAAGTAGAAGTCTGTCACCAAAAGCTATCAAAATCCAGATAGTGAATTAGTTTTCTTTATTTCAAGATTCTTAAATTATCAAAGTTCATTGCCTGAGGGCAGCAACAGCCTAGAATATACAGTACTTTGAACATAGATACTTCAATGATTGGCACCCTTTTAATGCATAAGAGACCCTCTTATTTTGCACAGGCTTAAAATAGGTTTAAAGGAAACTTAGAATTTTCTCCTTTTTTGACTGCAAATGCTTGAGTTTCTTTTTATGGATACTGTATTAAGATAGATGTACAAAATGGATAAAAGATGTTCTTATAGTGCAAGCACCATATAAGATGGAGGAAAACAGCAGGAAAAATGCCTACTATATTATTGCCAGTATATACTTGCTAGGCCCAAGCCAACTAAGATTTTTGTGGGGTAGATATAAAAAATTGCTGATGATTATAAAAATGGAGTGGAAAAAGTGGAATTTAAAATGTGACAAATATGCTGAAACTAGGTTCTTTTGATAAGGATTGTGCTGAGCCAGATTGTGTTTGCAAAAATTTCTATTTTGATTTTTGCAAAACAGTTGTGACTTAGAGGCAAAGCTGATCTGTAAGAACACTGAAGACAACAGTGTGTCTTCAGAGGCTGGGTTTTATGATTGCTTTTTTTGTTCTTCTCTTTTCATTGTTCCTTACTGGCTGCCTGTCTAGAAAGTGAACATGATAGAGGCAGCTTTGAAGAGACCTGTGATCTGGCAGACACCTCTTCATTATTCCAGCTGTACTTTTTTATTCTCAAAGAGCAGTGCTCTGATGCTGCAGTCATGCAAGTGATTAAAAAGAATAAAATCAAGCCCCAATGGTAAATGGGAAGGATGGGTGAAATGGTTCAGTGAGAAGAAGGCATGGGTCACTGGGAAGAGAAAAAGGACATTGCTTCTGGAAGCTGTGGTGAAGCTCAGGGGAACTACGAGGAGTTGAAGCTTCCCAGTGCAGGGACAGGCAATGTCCTTGCTCCTTGGAATAAGCCCCCAACCTGGAGAAAATAGGAACACAGAGAGTGGCCCTGGGAAGTCCTGGGATGGATGCTGCACATTGGTGGGAGGTCAAGGGAGAAGATGAACAGGCAGCACATAACCCAGCATGCATTTTGCTGACCTCATCTGACTTGTCACAGCACCCCAGAGGAATTGGAACCATGGGGAGTTTCCTTCAGGCTATTGGCTGTCATACCTGCTTCCTATACTTTTACCCAGTTCTAGAGGAAATTTTTGCCCTGCCTGTAGCCTTTAACAAAACTCTCACCTTGGACATAAATTAGAAACATCTTCCAAGTATTTGCACCAAAGTTGTCCAATGCATTCAGCAGTGATATAATTTGGCTTGCAGAGTGATTTTCTAATAAGTGTGCAACAGCCCAGACATTCAAGACTTTTTCTATAAATGCCACTGGGTCTTGGGTCAGACTGGAATTGCTTATCATTCTAGAATGCTTCCATCTCTTAGTTAGAAAGCCAGGGTTTGTTTTCTTGTGCAACATATAATGTGGAGGGTTCTTCTTTGGTGTTTACGTGAAGGACGGCACTGTGGTATAGTCTACTGTGGCCTCTTGAAAATTGGACACTGCTAAATCATGCTTGATTTCTGATTGAAGATAATACAATTTAACAACAGACACAAAAGAACCCAAAAACCAGGATATTACATGAAAAAAAATTATTATAAAATACAATTATATTAGATCACAAAATAATTACTGGCAGTTGTTGATTACTATCTCAATACACCTTTTCCCTGTCCTCAAAATCCAGACATAAACTGTGATGATATGACGTTGTGTTTATGGTCAAAAGGCTTGCAAAACACAGAGTATTGAGTCTGTACACATTCTCTTCTCCAGTCTTAAATAGCTTGACTCAGGAAATATATTTATCTCTAAGGATGTTTCTCAAGGAACTACTCTTCTAGCAATGGGTGACTTCTTGCTTTCCAGAGGCTGACTGTAGATAGTGGTTGTTTGAGATAACTAATATATGATTTCCTGTTTGGAATTTGTGGTAAAAGAGTAGTAACTCTTTTAGAGTTGTATTTAGTCTTCTGCTAGTGATGTTTCTGTTTTGGATTCTGTGGGCAAGAGTACAAAATACATTGACACTTTTTACAGGTCATGAACTTTGCCTGTAAACCTGTGGTTTGTGATTTTAATATTTTCACTATGACTTTACTATCATTATTACTATTAAACTGCAGCTACTCTGATGGGCTGTTTCATGCTTATATAAACCCTGTTAACCTCTCCTTCAAAGCTGCTCCTGGGACCTGGGAGAAAGTGATACCAACAGTAAGCTCTCTGCCCATCAAAACTAGAGAAATGGTTAGAATTTGAGATTATATTTTTAAGATGCCATCTGTCCTTAAAGTGCCCTTGTTATAAGGGATTATTGAAAAGGCTGCTTCTTTACGACACAATGACTCATACTAAATAACTGTGGTGAGGCATATTTGTGTGTAAAGCAGATAAAACTCATTCTGTCTGAGCACACAGGAAGGGAGGGGAAACATGAGGGATGTTGCTTAACCCATGAGCAACTCTGTGAACCTGCCTCATCTGGGAAACTCAGGGAGCAGCTGCACAGTGCAACCACAAGTCTTGATTTCTTCCATGATTGCCATTTTTGGAGGGTTTTCAGGAGCTCTAAGAAGTTCCTCAGCTGGGCTGTAGCTTGTTCCTCAGATCCCCCTGTTGTCTCAGTCCTTCCAGCTCCACATTGGGGAAGGAGTTACCTACTCAAATCAGAGTCCCTCAGGTGAGTCTGGCCTTTTTGCTGCAGGCTTTCCAGTGGATATTCTCCTAAGTATCAACCTACAGTTCTTGATCAGAAAATAATCAGGCCCTTTATGGATGAGGTGTGGACCCCCATGCCCTACAAAATCAACTTTGTCCCCAGTCCACCCCAGTTCTGATTCCTTCCAAAATGGAATGGAATGGTACACCATTATTCCCAGGCACATAAGTGCCCAAGAAAAAGCAATTAAGAACAAAGAACACAGCTCAGTAGAGCTGCAAGGTTAAATGTCAAAATTTATTAATGCTGCTCTACCTTTCATGTTTGTATTTCCAAGTTTTCCTGTTTGGACAACTGTTCAGACTGTTTGGTCTGAAAACAAAGGCTTCTGGCATGATAATGAAATGACCCAAAAATTTAGGTTTTCTGATGCAGCAGATAATCTCATTTTTATTCCAGTGCCACAAACTAAAATATAAACAGAATTAGCAGCTACAGTCAGGGCATTTTGTCTGAGCACGGAAAGTTGAGGTGAATGGAGTAGCACCCAGCTGGTGGATGGTCGCAAGCAGTGTTCTCCAGGGCTCAGTTTTGCTTTGATATCTCCACTGCCTGGATGAGGGGATCAGATTTCAGGTGACACCAGGATGTGTGGTGGGAGTGTTGATCTGCTGGAGGGCAGGAAGGCTCTGCAGAGGGATCTGGACAGGCTGGATCATGGCTGAGGCCAGTGGTGTGATGTTCAACAAGGCCAAGTGCCAGGTCCTGCCCTTGGGTCACAACAGCCCCAGGCAGTGCCACAGGCTGGGACAGAGTGGCTGGAAAGGACCTGGGGGTGCTGGTGACAGCAGCTGAACATGGGGCAGGCAGGGTGTGCCCAGGTGGCCAAGAAGGCCAATGGCATCCTGGCCTGGATCAGCAATGGTGTGGCCAGCAGGAGCAGGGCAGGGATTGTCCCCCTGTGCTGGGCACTGGTGAGGCCACAGCTCGAGTGCTGTGTCCAGTTCTGGGCCCTGAGTGCAAGAAAGACCCTGAGGGGCTGGAGTGAGTGCAGAGAAGGGCAATGGAGCTGGGAAGGGTCTGGAGCACCAGTCCTGTAAGGAGCAGCTGAGGGAGCTGGGGGCGTTTATCCTGGAGAAAAGGAGGTTCAGGGGAGACCTTATCACTCTCTACAACTGCCTGAAAGGAGACTGTGCCCAGGTGGCGGGGGTCAGTGTCTTCTCCCAGGTAAGAAGCAATAGCACAAGCAGAAATGACCTCAAGTTGCATGAGGGAAGGTTTAAACTGAACATTAGGAAAAATTTCTTCCCAGAAATGGTTGTCAAGTATTGAATCACTCTGTCCAGGGAAGTGGTGGAATCACCATCCCTGAAAGTTTTTAAAAGATTTGTAGATATAGCACTTGGGGACATGGTTTATTGGTGGATTTGGCAGTGGTTGAGTAAGGTTTTTTCAACCTAAAAGATTCTGTGATTCTAGTGTAGCTCAGCAGGCTGTTGATGTGTTTGCTGTGAGGTAAACTTAACTTATGCCTGAAGGTAAAGTAGAATAACAGACCTCTGAATCCTACATTTTGCCTCTATTCAGCTAAAACATTCCCATTAGTAATGCTGCAACTTTTGTTAAGGCAAACAATGAGTGAGTGATTGATCTATGCCCAAAGTAATACAACACACGTAAAGAGTGCTAGAGAGACATTTCATATGGCCAGGGTACTGCAGCAAAAACACTTTTTTTAAGCAGGTGTCAAAGGCTGTATTTATTTTCTTCTGTTGGCAGGGCTGTGGCAGATGATGAGCCTTTTTCACTGGGATCAAAATTCTTCTTTAATTGCTTCTGTGTTAATCATAATATTTCTGTTAACAGGAATTCTTCATAACTGCTGTGAAGCCTACAATGTTGGGCTGCTGGAAGCAAAAATATTTTCTGGTCCACCAAGAGAGCAGTTTGGATATGCAGTTCAACAGTTTATAAATGAACAAGGCAAATGGTAAGCAGTTTGAATGGCTTGGTTTATGTCTAACTAAAAGGTTAGGTAAGAAATGTTGCAACTCTTAATTTTTCTTTTATAATTCCACATTTCATTTACAGATGTTCTGGTAATTCATTTTTATATTAGAGCTATCTTTTTACAAATAAATACTTAATGTTATTAAACCAAAAGTTGATATATTCTAAAAACATGAATGTGATGGTTCATGCTATTTTCCTTAACACCATGTGACCCGAGGTCTTTCTTATGGCAATTTTTTACTTCATCTCCAATACACTAATTTCCTTAGGCTTACAATTTCTCTAGAATTTTAACTTGCATTTCATTCCTTTGTGTACCATTCTTTGTGTACCCAAAGAATCTTTTTTACATTTTACATATATGTGGGATATTTTTCAATTTTAACATTGTTAAGATCAAAATAAATGATTAGGCCTGGTGAGATCTAATTATTACTATTAAATTAAAATTAAATTAAATGGATATAATTTTGTGTCTGAAACAAGGCATGGTGTATTTGGATGTGTATGATAACACAATCGTAGCAAAGTCTTGTGTCTGCTACATCTCCTCAGCCACAGAATTTGAACTGAAATCCACTGTTGCCACAACATCAGGCTCGATGAGCAATTAGTAAAGTATTTTTCCTGGTAATGTTGGTTTCAAAAAGAGCTTTAACATGTTACTGGGAGTAAGCAGGTAGGGTGGAAGACACATTGTTTCCTCTTCTGCAGCCTCAGCCGTCACAAAGCTTAAGTTGTCTTTGTGTGTAAGAACTGTAAGTCTTTGAAAGTAGTTGAGAACTCCTGAACTCTTAAGTGGCTGTTTGTGTATACATGGGTTTAAATCTAGAGCAGAAAGCCACGCCAGACTCTACATATTATGGTATGCTGAGACACGTCAGACCTGTCACCCTCCATGGACAGGAACTGTGTCAGAACCCAAACAGCCACAAGCTGCCAGTTCTGCCTGAGTAACAACAGACTCAGTGCCTGCACTTCTTTCAGTAAAGAGAAAGTAAGACGTCGGAATCTGGAATCCATGGAAATGCAGGTGAAAATGCATTGTGCAGTTTCAGTTTGAGAAGGCTGGTATGGAATTAGGGAGGCAGCTGGGACGTTGGCGACGGCGCTGCTGGGAGGCACCGCGCACAGCTGCCATCCACACAAACCACCCCGGCTTCCCAGCTGTGTGTGCTTCCAGGGACCAGGGGACATGAGCAGAGCTGTATCCTCTGAATTAAAACCTTGGCATTTCCTCTCCCTCACTTGGGTAGGCTTTCCAACCTACCCTCACCCTTCAGCTGATGCTGTGGTGGCTTCTCACCCTGCTTTCTGCCTGCTTTAATTACGTGTTTAGTCACCCATAGATCAGAGTGCTTAAAAAAAAAGAAAAACACTCAACAAAATAACCCACCCCAACTTCTGTGTAAAGCCATTGAAGGAGAACAAGAATGTGTGCCTATAGTGAAGTGAACATTTTTTGCCTCATACATGGAGAAATTGCCTTGTGTTTTATACTTCTTGTGAGTTTTTCTGTAAGCTTGCAGAAGAAGCAATAGTTGCCTGATCCATTCAAGCTATTTATGTTTTATATTTCCCTCTTTTATTTTTCTTCTATATAAAACCTCTTCTACTACCACTTCCTTGGATAATGTGTGCTAAATAGAAGGGATAAAAAGTAACTTTGGTTGAACTTTTCCTACCTTACAGAACCACAGAATCATTTAGGTTGGAACAGACCTTTACGACCATGGAGTTCAACCAATCTTCTAAGTATATGAGTATTTTGAATCTGGTGAACTTTTCTGTGTGTATGCACTTCACCATTAGTTTTTTCACTGCATTGTGTCTGACCTATCTCCAAAAATCAGGGAAATTTTATCAGCTTGTGCTCAAGTAACTAGGACTTGTTAGAGACTCTTCAGTGAAGAAAAGCCCTTTTCAGTCTCTCACTCAAAAAATAATTAGGCAAACTTAAAAAAAAATTAGTGAGTCATGGTCTACTGTCTTGTTCTCCTAATTTCTAAGCTATTTTCATTTTCTTGGGACAATAGAGCTTTCTGCGGTATGCATTATTAAAAATAAACAAACTAACAAATAAAAAAACTCCCAAAAAATCCCTAAAACCCAGGAAAAAATAACTCAACCAAACAGACACAAATAAAACCCCAACCCAAACAGAACACTCAATCTCTTTCAAGTTGTACAGCAGAGTTGTTTTCTCCTGTGAGCAATGCAGAGGCTGCAACCCATGCACAGAGTTCTGGTTGACGTGGCTGAACTGGGAACAAGACAAACAGTCTGAGATAAGATCAGGGTGATTTTTCTGTCTGAGGGGAGCATTTATCATCATATGCTTTTGTGAAGAGATCGTCACTGTGCGGCAAGAATGTGATGTATCAGAAAATTCTGTTCAGGCACAGAGAGTGGGGCTGCTCACCACACCATGTGTTGCTGGGTTTCCATCTTTCCCCAAAAGATGTTATCCAGAATCTGAGGTCCACCAGAAATTTTAACACTTCCTAGATTTTGCTTAATAAGTTCACAGAGTGCTATATAAAATACAGCTTTAAAAATCCTCCTGTACTCTCTCAAAGAGTAGAAAGGAGAGATACAGCAGATGCCAGTTATTATTCAGCAGTATTTCTGGGAGGTGCATCTGCAGAGGCAGTAAGAACTAAAGAAATTATAAAGGGAGAATTCTTGCAGAATTGGTACTGGCTTTCACTTTTGCTTGGAAGTGAGTTCAGAGAGAAGAGGGAAGGCAGTCCAAGAAGGAAGGCAGGATTGTTGAAGAATCTGGTACATGTTGGGATGCTGTGACACAAACCATGAAGGAAGATTTTTTGTGTTATGAGACAGATGATCCAGGATAATTGAGCACTGGTCGGCTGTGCATTGATGAGCCTTGATGGCATGTGATGCTCATAAATAAGGACAAACTGGCAAGTTAAGCAGAGCTCAAGCTTTTCATAGTGTCTGGTGCAAATTTTAAAATGGGAGCTCTTTAATGAACTTGAGGAAAACAATGAATACCAATGAAACTCATCAATCAGAAAAGCAGTTCACCACACAAGTAATTAGCCACCACAGAAACATAATTCAGTTTCTGCTGTTGTTCTCCCTGTCAAGAGGTCATCTGCATTTGAATCTTAAATTGAGACTAAAATTTCTGTTATTTCATGAACATAATCTTTTAGATAGCCAGATTGTACCCTGTCAAGTTAATCTTGAATGTGCATTCTCTGAACAGCAGCTGACATTACATTCTTCAGAGATAACAGTACTTATTCCACATTGAGCGTTGGTTTTATAGTTGTCTCAGGTGAGGAAGATTGAAATAGTTGTAGATAGCTGTTAAAATGCTTTTTCCTACACACATGTGTCTTCAGATAAATGCTCAGCTGTGTCTGTGTGCCTAGAATTTGCAATTTTTAAAATTATTATGGTTTTGAATTTATATAGTGGGATTTTTTTATCTTAAAATATTTTGTTTCATCTCACATGTCAGTAATGACAACTTAATATACAGTGCACTTACTGATGTATCACATAATTGCACTGCCAAAAGCAGTTTTAAAAATCATTGCCTGCTGCTCAATGGTCACCGCTCACCAAATGTAGTGGCCTTTCTTCCAATATTCTGTGCTGCCTCTTCAGACCAATAAGATATTTTGGCAAGAAGACACATTTCTGTATGAACTTCTATTGAAATAATTTTGTTTTCAAAACTTTCTGATTTTAATGAGGAAGGCCATTTCTTTTGAGGAGGGTACTTTTTTTGATTATTTTTCCCCTAACAGAAGCTGCTATTGTTGCAGCTCTGTCTTCCAGTGCCAGAACTACTGCTAATTCTGAGTTCTTTACCCAGTTTTGTTTTCCCTGACTGCATGCTCCACAGTTTGCCCTTTTTCTGCTTGGAGAAGCTCTGACTATTTTTTTCTAGGACTTCTGAGTTTGTCACTCAAACTGTCTTGCCATAGCTCACTGTAGTTTTTGAATTTTTGATTCTTTTTGAAAGGATCAAAAATTTTAGATGGTGAGAATTGTTTTACTGTGTGCAGAGAAGCATCTATGAGTGTAGAGATTTTTCTGGTCTTCCTATCTACTCACCACTTCCTGTAATTGTAGGAAAAAAGGCCAGATGATCTAAAAGGTCCTTTCTACTTTTATTTTCTTATTAGCCATCTTTGTGTTTAGAAAACAAAAAACACAACACAATAAAAAGCAAATACATGAAAAGAGAGAGAGAGGAAAAAAAAGAAAGAAACCATAAAATATAAAATACGCTCTGACAACAGCTGAGAATTCAGCACTTTGCTATGACTTCTGATTTTGCTTTCTGCTACATCACAGTTTGCTGATTACTAGCTTTGTCATGGTGTAATTTCCCATACATAATTCCTGTTGCACTTTGATCTGCCACTCCTGCAGCTTGTGTGGTAAGGCATTGCTGCTGAACTTCATTTGACTTCCTAGTGCCATTGCTTTGTATACAGTGTTGGAGAATGATTAGGGAGATGAATAATAACATCAGTAGCAATATTACATTATACTCTCTATATTATTTTGTAAAGACAGTCTACAAGGACATGTAAAGAAGTTTTGTAAAAATAAATATTTAACTCATGGTTGAAAAATAATCTTAATACTTTATGCATGATACAGTTTGTTTGGAAACAAGCATTCTCAAGTATTTTAGTACTACTCTCTTGTGTTTTTTCCTGATATATTCTATTTCAGTTTGTGTCATGCATCCTGTCTAATTACAGTAAAAAGTTTTGTAGTTAGCAGGATATTAGCCAGATACTCCCTTGCTGTCTTCATTTCTGATGTTTCAGAAAGATACACATGCATTTTCCCAGAGCAGTGTTGTGTAACTCCCTACTGTAATGGTTTATGTTAATTTTGAAAGGCAAGTAAAGCTTTCTGATTTCTTATGTAGATTAAGGCTGGTATTAAGCATAAGGCAAAGAATACAAAAGAAATAGAAATTATGTTATTTCCTAGAACCTTTAAGGCTGGCAATTAAAAGTAGACTGTTAAGCTTGGCATAAGTCGGTTAATAATTTTTTCTCAGGCATGTATTGATGACAAGTTAGACTAGTTAAATCAAATAATGGAATAGGTTTAATAGCTCTGTTCATTTCTGAAAATCACCATCAGTAACAGTCAGTTCTAAGTGTGAATTCTGTGTATGGAGTGGCATTTTTTGGCCTGCAATGTAGGTATGACATTGAGATTCACAGACTCCACGAACTGACAAGGAATACAGAAGTCCCAGTAAACTATGAGGTATGAAAGACAAATGAAAGACAAAATTTATTTTCTTTACTTGGCACAGATTTAAATTCGGATTTAAAATGAGAAAAGTTCATCTTACATTTTCCTGTTTGTACCATGCAGCAGCTCCAAGATTAGTTTCAGGGGTACCAAAAGTAAAATTATCTTGTGAATATCAAGTTTTAGATGTGATGGTTCCTTGCTATAAGCAGATGTCTGGATTGCAGTTAATGTTGAGGGCAGGGAAAATGGGAGGCAAATAATGCCCATGGAATAAGCAAAAGTATTACACGCTGAAAAGGAGAGAACAGCTTTTAGCAAATGCTAAAGCAGGGATGATGGTTGTCTGTAGTTTATGTCAGTAGCTGGAGTGTAGCTTGGAGTTAGCTTGGAGTAGTTAGGCTTGGATTTGGGGTCAGCTATTGCTCAAGCATGCTTCTGTTCCTCTTCGCCTTATCAGTCAGTCTTCTTGTGAGTGAAACTGTGTGGTCTGAGCTCTCAGGACCTGTGGCTGCAGAGCTGTGCCAGCACAAGACAGAATTTCACGGCAAGTTTCATGACCAGATGGGAGTGGTTGCAGGGGGTAATTCCAAGATACAAAGCCATTCTCTGAACAGTAACTGTGTCATCCTGCAAGGACTCTGAAATAAGTTTGCCTTCTGGGAAACTTAGGGGGGAAAAAAGTGTTTATAAATGTACACAGTGCAATGTTCAGCTTGACAGTTATGCTGGAAAGCTGTTCCAGTTTCAGATATTGCACACGCAGTGTTGCAATCCATTCTAAAACTGTTTCCTCTTTCCACAAAAGCTCCTATCCCTTGTCTCCCACAATCCCAGTTAGCATTTTATACCTGTACCTATCTTGGTAGTATCTAGCAAGGTGGGAGACTGTAACACAATGTCTTCCTCCTGTTCTTCCTCCTTCTTCCTCCCAGTATTGACCAGCTTCGGCCCTCTGTGTCACTGCAAGTGTTTGCAGATTATCTGTTATCTGTTGGCACATGACGAGTGCAGTAGTTGCTTATGAGCTCTCTTTATTTGGTCCTGAGCTGTGGAGGTTCTGGTTTCCACTGTGCTGAAAAGGCTCAGAAACACTCATAAAATAACAAGAAAATTAGAGGCCTCCTCACAGCTAGTGCAATGTACATTGTTTTGATAGAGAGAGGTGTTTATATGAACCTAAGTTGCATATTTAGAGATGCTAGAAGTACACAAAGTTCTGTTCCTGCTGCCTGCATGCTCACCCTTTTCCAACAAGGTAATTGGGAAGACTTAGGCATTTTTTAAAATACCCAGACATACAAGAAAGAGAATCTGAAACCAAACCCCCAGCTGAACTGATAATGTTGTTTGCATTTAATCAAGGTGAAACAAACTTTTTTAAAAAATTGCAGTTAGCAGTATTTTCTCTGAGCAAACTAGAAAGGTCTAAAACTCTTTTTTGTGCATGTAAAACTTTTTTTTTGTCATAACCATTTTATTCACATTAGTAATAACATCACAGCAGTAAAATCAGATGATCTCGAAGTTAATAGAAATTGCTTTGAAATATAATAATTTCACTTTTTTTTTATAGTGTAAGTATATTTGTGTTATATACCTATAAAATTTTAAGAATAGCAATTTTGCTTTAAACAACCCAACTAAAAAAAAATGGTTTCTAATGGAACTCAATATTCTGTATTGGGGCCCCATTGCTTGTCTTCCTACAGTCCTCAAAATGCATTAATTACTACCATGGATTGTTCTGTTTGAAAATGGTCATATTGCTGCTGGAGCAAATACCCATAATCCCTGCTTTTCAAGAATCTGTTTTGTTTTTAATAACCCTTAAGATCATCACCTTTTGATGAAAAATAGGTGTTCTTAAGCTGTAGTCCCCAGAAAGTGAACTAAACAGTTTTGTGAAGGCTTTCAGATAAAAATTAAAAGAGTCTTGAGCAGATATTGGGGGAAAATTTATGGCAGATGAAGAAATGAGTCAGAGAGCATGACTGTTTGTGCTGCAGGCAAAATTACCATAAGTATTAACTTTCTTGTTCAAGATTACACACTTTATGCAGCAGATTGTTACCACCTGCAGTATTTTCCTTCTGACTCAGTGTTATCAAGGTGTGGTAGTGTTCAAGCTCAGACATAAGTGTTTGATTGTTGCTGAACAGATCCTGTAGAAAATACTTCTTATCAGTTAAAAGAATAACCTAAAAGGAAGCAGTTAACCATTTACTGATAGAACAAAAAGTAATATGTCTCTTGATCCCCAATATATATATATATTCACTGTATTTCTTCTGACCTATGACATAATGTCACATTTAAAACAGTACATGTGTTTGAGGCAAATGAATCCCCAAAGGCTCTCCCAATCCAGTGCAGTGTATTGACATGCAAGTACAGCTTGTGAACAGTTCTGGAGAAGATTCCTACACTAGAATGCCTTGGGTGCTATATCTCATGAAAGCCTCTCTACCTATTATCTGTAGTGTGCCATGTGATGCTGCTGGTGGACTTTTTCAGTATCGTTAAGGACCTAATGAAGTTCCTTCTCTTTTAGGTTGTTGGTTGGTTCACCCTGGAGCGGCTATCCTAACAGAACTGGAGATATATATGCATGTCCTATTGGTGTGTCCAAAACCACATGTAAAAAATTGAATTTACAAGGTATGTTCTAATTAACAATGTCTTGCTGCACTTGTTCAGTTTTCCCTTGTGTTAGTAGGAGGCCAGTCTACCATATAAACACTTTCTTAGCTAGCTGTCTGCATAATCTCAGGTTCTGTGGAGGTGTGTGTGTGCTGCAAGGCCTCAGTGCTAATGAGATGTGTCTGTCTGAGCAAAAATTGGTGCCTGCCACTGGACTCAGGCCAGGTGGTGCCAGCTGCTGGAGTCACTGGGGTCTCGGTGTCACCCACTGGAGCACCTGGGGTCTTTGCCCTCCAGCCAAGGGGCAGGAACACTGTGGGTCCCACAGCCAGTGGCTGGCGGGCTCAGGGCTCCGTGCTGGCATCTAGGGGGAGGTGGCTGAGGGGGGACCTGTCCCTATCCTCCCTCCCTAAACCAGGCAGGAGTGTGTGTCTGTGTTTGCAAACTAACTATAAAATGGAGCTCAAGTCTGGATACATTATTGTAAAAATATGAGGTGGCAGGGTGTGCTGAGATGCCTCCTTTTAGTTTATTTGTGGTGCAAATCATTTCTGCACTCTGCTGCCCCTTCCAGTTTTTTTATCTAAAGTCTGATACTGGATCAGAGAGTCTGGTGTCCTGAGGAATGTAGCAGTAGCTACTCAGTTGCAGCTACTCAGCCAGCCAAAACTATGCAATAGGTAGACTGTTTCTGTCTCTCTTTTGCCTTCAGCTCTCTTGAGGGCAGATAACTCTAAATGGCCATACTTAATTGATGTCCATATTTAATGGTTAGCAATTTTTTTCCCCCAAAGATTGGCTTTTATTTCTTTTGTCTCAGAATTGTATGCAACCGTTTGGAAAAGGCACTTTAGATTCTGAAAAATCAAGTTTTTGAAAGGAATTCTAACTTAGTAAATTGCTTCTACATCTTATTTATTATTCTGTCATTATTTAATCTAATTTTATTTCAGCTTTAATAAATATTCCAAATGTGACTGAAATTAAAAAGGACATGAACCTTGGCTTGACTCTGATACAGAACTCAAAAACTGGAGGATTTTTGGTATGTATCAAGATCATATGCAGTACACACAGAAACTTCTGAGGAGAATCAAGAAACCAGAATTCTCCACACTTTTACATAAGTCCAAGCTGAATGTATGTTATTATGCAGCAAGGATTAGCACATCCTACTGCGATTACCTAGGGTCCCAAATCAATTGTGAGATGTATCATTACTGCAGGAAAATTGTGAAGTTTTTCTTGTTTATCTAAACATCTTATCATAATTAATGTCTCAGTAATTTAGGTCAGACAATATGGGCAAGAATATTTCAACCATGGAATTATTTAAGGCAGTCTTGTATAGTTCTGATTTCAAAAGACTTTACATAATCTCTCATCTATCATTCACACTTGCACAGGCACTGTTATCTTGAAATATCAGTATTTCTAGTCCCTTGGATTTGTGATTTGTTGTATTTGGTTAGTGAGCTTGGAAGAGGATGCATTTTCTCAGTGTATATTCCAGAAACCACTGTCCTTGGAGCCTTCAAAATAGAATTCTTACTTGAAAGGAAATGAATGCCTGTTTAATATGCTTTTTTATGATCTTAATCATAAGCATGAAAACTGTTGGGATGTAGGTGTATTTCAGATTGATGTAGCTGTGTGCAGTAAGTAAGTAAAACAATAAATTACAGAGAAAAGAGCTCTAGGCTGTCCTTAAACTTTGTAATTTTTGTTGCATCTTCCTAGTAATCACAAAAGTATTCAAGTATTTATTATATTCATTAACATGTAGCTCAGTTTACTGAAGTACTTAGAAGTATTCCTAATTCCAATCTTTCAGCAGTTTTCATGGAATTATTAATGTTATTATAATAACGCCAAAATAGAGCAACGGTAATTTTCTTGACTTTTGGCTTGAAAAGGCCTTGATTAAAAAAAATCTTATTCTCTCTCTTGAATAATACTGTAAATTACTGTTAATGTCCTATGCATAACCACTTTTAATCATTTTGAGTAACTGCAGTGGTTTAAAATATCTCATGCAGGGAAATTTGAATTTTCTAATAATAATCAAACTTCTCTCAGTTAAAAAATATTTCCTGATCCACATGTTATTGATTGATTCTCCTTAAATTGCATGGATTTAAAAAAAAAAAAAAAACAAAACAAAAAAACCCCACTAACAACCAGGTTGAATTCTAATACATAAACAGTCACGTCTTCATCAACAGGAGTTCTTTTTTGGCATAAGGAGAATGAGGTACTGGAGACAGGTGCTTATCTGTGACTCAGCCTCAACAAATACCAAAAGCCCCATAACTTAGTTATGGGAGGTACTGAACCCCATGCATGGACTGCCTGCTGGTGTTTGCAAGCTGCTGCCAGCTGGGACTTTGCTCCAAGATTCTGTCTGTGGCAGCTGGCCTCTGTGATGGGCTCTTTGGGTTATTTCAGGGTTTCCTCCTCCCAGCTCACTGTTCTCCTTCCTCCTGTGGCCCCTCTCAGCCTCCATCTGCCTGTCTGTGCTGTGTGCTCAGTCCCTGGGCTCTTTGGCTTGGGAGCATGACCCAGGCTGGCATGTCTGTGCTGCAGCTCCCAGCCCTGCTGGTTTGACTGTTTGGTGCCAGGGAATTGCTTCCCACAGGTATTCTAAGTGCAGGGCAGTCATTTCCCACACGCTCATTACATTTTTTTGAGGCATGCTTGGTCCTGTTGGAGAGGTGCTGAAGAATTTCACTGATGGTTAACAAGGTTAACAAGGTTTTTTTGATTCAGGATTTCTCACCTAAATTTTTATCAGCCTGTTTACTGGGCAGTGCTGTGCCTTTAGTTGAAAGAAGCAGCTCTCATCTCCCTGCATGTAAAATCTCCCTTCTCTATTTGACAGCCCACAACCACCTTTCTCCTTTGCCCTGCTAAACAGTCTTTTGACTGAAATGTTCTTTTAAAAGTACATGTCTCTCAAACATCAGTGACCAGGTTCTATGCTGGTCTATGCTATATTCCACGTGAGTCTTTCCCAGGCACTATACAGTGTATTTGGTGTTTCCTCAACAGCTTCTCATCACACATCTTGAAGCTATATTTGCTTTGCATGCTGTCTGCATGCTTGCAGTCACCCTGCAGTCATCCAGTGCCCGATCCATCTCCTTCTCTCCCTTCCATTCAAGGATCTTCCAGTTTATGTCCACATTTCTCAATGTTAGTCCTGACAGGCAAGTCTACACACCTTTATAACATTCTGCCTTTCAAGTCCATCTGTCCTTGATATGTGATCTTCCCTTCAGTAACAATGCATCTTAAATTTCTGACTTAAGCAATGCTAGAATATTATTTTCCTCTTTTTTTTTCCTCTGAAGGTCAACAAAGATTGTTAGAACATTTTTGCTTTTTGCTCCAAGATTAACATCAAGTTTTTAACTACCGCCAATACAGGAAAAAAAATAGAAAATAGGCAAATAAGACTGTTATAAAAAGAAATTTAAATTAATTTTAAAGGCCTGTAACCCTCCTCCAGGTTCATATGGATGATTTAGTTTGTACCTTTTGCCTCTCTAAAAATCTGTCTTTTTCAGTAAGAACTAACTATATCCCATGTAGCAGCTAAAAAAAGCACTTATCTCAAGATCAGATAATGTGGATATACTTCCTTTCTTATCTAGAAAATCCACCATCTGGTCAAGTATCTTAGGATGGTTTGATGTTGTCTCTCACTGGGAAACCAGTGGGTGATTTAGCTTTAGTGATTTTTGATTTACTTTTGAATTTAATTACCTTTTTCTGCCCTCCAGTATTCTTGAGAAAAGTGTAAGAGTCCCTCTTTTCCTAAATAGAGGTGGGTGCAACCAGAGTGTATATATAAGGAAACTATAATTTCTCACAGAACGGTTGGAGAGAGGTTATGTAGAGGTTATATTTATTTCCTCTAGTTTCTAATGTTTTATTTTAAGAAGGAAATACACCCACCAACTCGCCACCTCAACCCACGCACACACACAACTCCCCCTATATTCTCACGGCAAAATACTGTCTTTAACATGTGGTTGATATAAGTACATATAAAGACGCATGAAGACGTAAATAACAGCTGGTTGATCCAGCTGAAAAGGCTTCTTTTTACAGAGATTGTTTTCAGCAGCGAAGCAGGGTCATTTTCTCCCAAAGCCAAGGAAACCTAGCCGGGGGGATGCGCGGCCAGGGGCAGACCTCTCCCGCTGGTGCAGCCTAGCGGGACAGTGCTCACCGCGGGGCGGGAGGTGGTGCAGTTTACCCCGAAAAAGCGGGGTGAATTCCCGTTGGGACGAGGCTTTGGAGGGGTCCTGCTCCGGTCGGGCCTCCTGCTCCGGTCACTGTCCCCCCGCTCCGGTCACTGTCCCTGCTCTCTGGTCATGGCCCCCCCGCTTCGGTCACCGTCCCCCCTCTCCGGTCACCGTCCCCTTATCTCCCGTCAAGGCCCCTCCTCTCCCACCACTGTCCCCGATCTCCCGTAAAGGCCCCCCCACTCCCGTCACTGTCCCCCCTCTCCCATCACTGTCCCCCATTCCCCTCACGGACCCCCTCTGCCGTCACTGTCCCCCCTCTCCCGTCACTGTCCCCCCTCTCCCGTCACTGTCCCCCCTCTCCCATCGCTGTCCCCCCTCTCCCATCGCTGTCCCCCCTCTCCCATCGCTGTCCCCCCTCTCCCGTCACTGTCCCCCCTCTCCCGTCACTGTCCCCCCCTCTCTCGGCGCCGCCGCGCGGCCCCCGTGCCCGTGGCGCTGCCGCCACCTGGCGGTCGCTGTTGGCGCTGCCGGGGCCCGCGGGGGACAGCGCCGGCAGGAATTCGGCCCCCGAGGAACTGCGTGACAGGGGTGACGCTGACTGAAGGGATTTGGCCCGATAACCCGAGAGAGCTTCGCTGATCCTACATGCCTGTCGTGCTGCTTGTGATGGTTTTGTGTATAGATATGGAGAGACAAGTAATTGTTATTTTTATAGTTTCTTTTTGTTGTTATTTTTTAAGACTTGTGGTCCCTTGTGGGCACAGCAGTGTGGAAGACAATACTATGCAACAGGAGTTTGTTCTGAAATCAGTCCAAGTTTTGAGATCCTAAGAAGCTTTTCTCCTGCTGTTCAAAGTAAGGCAACGTGCAAAACAGATTAAATTAAACAAACAAACATGTCAAACAAAACCTGCAGATATTGTGTTGGGGACAGTTAGTTTTGATTTCTTAAAAAAATGGATATGCCAAAATCAAAGTCCCAGGGTTGATATGTAAAGACTGACAAATTGTGATCTTAATCCTCTGTATTCAGAGGCATTGCACCAGTGCAGGCTTAAAACTTGCATATGCTCCTATTGAGTCCTCATTCTGGCAAAGCCTTCTGATCTGAAGTGTTGCCTTTGTGAGACCTAAATATGCACCTCTGGATTTAGCTGAAGAGCATATTGAAATTGCAAGTGCATTTACTGTTCACTTCTTATTTTTGTTTTAGAGTGTTCCTCTGTTATAGATATTGTGGTGGTTTGTGATGAGTCAAACAGCATTTATCCCTGGGATGCAGTGCGGGCATTTTTGAAAAAATTTGTACAAGGCTTAGACATAGGCCTTAACAAGACCCAGGTAAGTCAAAGACATATTTGAGAAAGACCAAAAAACCTGCAAACAGAACAAAATGTAAACCAATTTTAAAGAAAACCAAGCATGATTTTGTGTAACTACAGTACCTCCCTCAAAGCCACAAATTACACAGTTATCCTATTCAGTACTTGGAATTTTATCTCATGCTTATCTTATTTCAAAAGGGATTAGTAATTTGATCCAAAATGTAAATTAACTGAAATAGAAGTCCATGTTGTATCTGAGGGAGTCAGATCTCTTTCATGCATTAGATGTAGAAGTAGTTGAAAATAGCTTTTGGGGATGTGATAAAAGTAGAACAGATTTTTTATGGGCTTTTCATATAACTCTTGCTTTCCAACTGCTGCGTCTTTAAAACAGGAGCTTTTCCTGCTGGTTTACTCACTGATCTTTGAGGGGTTTTTTCCTTTTGATCTGATGATGGCAAGGAAAATTTTATTGCCTTTTTTTTGTTTTCAACATCTTCTGTCTTTACAGTTGTCCATTTTCCCTAAACAGTTCTGAGAACAAAGACTGGGGCACTGGAAATCTCTCTCCCAAAGGCTGCCTTCTTCCTTGGGCTACTTTGGAAGTGAGGTGCTTTAAAGCTGGGCTTCCTGCTCAGTTCCTTCTGAACCTCACCTTTAGCATCTTCTCTTTTTTCCTTTTGTTTTAAATGCACATCTTATATGTCTTTAGCTTCACCTATATTAAAAAGTAGGGTTTGCAGTGCTGTAAAATAACTAACCTTTAGGATTTCCTTAGAAGAGATCAGACTGAGGTGCTCTCAGCTTGTAGAACTATTGCTATTTTCTCATTTTTCCCAGAGCTCCTTGTATTATTGCTATCTGTCAGCCCTTCCAGAAGTAACCAAGCAAACATTTAATGTCACTATTTCAGATTGTTTGCAGTAACATATTGTAGTCCATAACAAATTATTTAAAGCTCAAGAGCATTTTAGCTTTCTTTGCTTTTCAAATGTGTTAATGTGTTAATATTAATCGGTTTTTTTAATCTGTTGAAAGAGAACTGTGCATCTGCAGACCTTTTACACCAACCTGACACATAAGTAAACATCATGATTCTATGTAACTAATTGTAAAGCATCATAATCTAACACCTTTTTTTTTATTGCATAGGTGGGTTTAATTCAGTACGCTAATGAGCCCCGTGTCGTCTTCAACTTGAATACATATCAAACAAAGGATGAGGTTGTTAAAGCAATGGAGAAGACGTCTCAGAAGGGAGGAGATCTCACTAATACTTTCAAAGCCATTGACAATGCAAGGTGAGATGCATTGATGATTTACTGTGCAACTGATGTGACTTACCTTACATGGCAATGAGAACACCTTGAATTTCATTCCCACTGGAAGATGATGTGCCCAGGGCCTCTGGAGCAGGCTCCCAGCACTAGCCAGAGTCCATCAGGTACATTTACAGTGTCCCATGCAGATTGGTACAGGAATATGTAAACTAGAATTGCTGAAAATATGTTGTTAACCATTGGGTTGAATTCTACTCTAAAGAAATTCTGGTACCCAACAGAATTGCTTGTTATATCACAGATCTCTAAACGTGACAGTGCATCAAACAGACTGGACAAGGTTTTAGGGAAGATACAAAAAAAAAAAAAGAAGTAAAGAGAAAAAGAAGAAAGAAGTAAAGTTTATCCAGGGATTCAGTGGGCCCAGTAACATTTGTGTTTGCAGGTCAGGCTTTGGTTGATTACAGAGAAAATAAAATCTCTTGTTTGTTGTCAGTTTGTCACTGCAGCACCATGAGTATGAAAAAATAGGGAAAATTTAAACCAATGTTTCATGACTCTGAACATGTATATAAACCAGGTCCATTTCTCCACAAGAAGATGCTGTCTTGAAGTTTAATCAAATACAGAACTCTAGGCCAAAATACATGCTGAATAAAATGAACTTGAGAATTTGGTTTAGAAATAGACTCAGCCTTCAATATTTGTAGTATTTGAGGAGTCAGTATTTGCAGTAGTATTGAGAAGCTTATTATTAATACTGTTCCATTTTTGTCTGAGCTTGGTGATACCAATTCCTGATGCCATAAAACTTTAATAGTTCTGATAAAACCTGCTTCTTGTTTAGAAATATTTGTACAAAAAACCCAACAATTGTTTTTCCTGGAATTTACATTTCTATCAGAAACACCATCCAGTGCTTCCAGTCCTACATATTTTTTTCTGCTTCTTTGGTTACATTTCTTATGCACTACAGAAGCAACTTGTTCTAATTCAGTGATGGACATATTCATTACAGTACATGTACTGGATTCCATCCATGATGGATTGAGGTGTGATAAACCCCATGTTTTATAACAGACAGTATGCCTTCTCAGCTGAATCGGGGGGACGCCCCATGGCCACAAAAGTCATGGTTGTTGTGACAGACGGTGAATCACATGATGGCTCCAACTTGAAAACAGTGATAGGTAAATGCAATGAAGACAATATAACCAGATTTGGAATTGCTGTAAGTAATACTAAAATTATACATTACTGCAAGTTTGAAAGATTGTTTCATTGTGCATGTATGAAAGTGCATCTTCTATACAAAAGTGATATTTAATGCACACATCATTACACTGGTGGGATTGAAGAAAGTCAAATTAAACCTCTGAACTGATGGAAATACTGGTCTTTCACTTGCTGAAAAAGCAAGACTAGAATTGCTTGGCCAGCTTCAGTGATGTTCTCCCTTGCCAGGCCTTATGTACGTTTCCTGTATGAATGGTCCCTTGCATAGGAATGAATTCTAATAAGTAATTGAGTAATATGAATAAAGGTAGCTTTTTTTTTAATACATAAAATATTTGCTAAAATAGTACAGAAGGAAATGGAATAGCAGCATGATCGATCTCTCCTTATTTTGCTGTTTGTTTGTTTTTTTCTTTACACAAGGTTTTGGGATACTTAATAAGGCATGAACTTGATACTAAAAACTTAATTAAAGAAATCAAGGGAATTGCTAGTCACCCAACAGAAAAGTATTTCTTCAATGTGTCATCTGAGGCTGCGCTACTGGAAGAAGCAGGAACACTTGGAGAGCGCATTTTCAGTATAGAAGGTAAAATATTCAATGTCTTTGAAAAATTAGATCAGATTCTCCCAGCTGACAATCTTAGAATTTTATTTAGCTTCAGTTTAGTGCAGTATTGTGAAAATGAAGGGTAGCTGGAGCTGCAGGCTGCTCCCTGCTCACCAGGAGGGCTCTGGTTTTCACAGGTGTTCCCCCAGCTACTGCACCCCTAATTAGCCTGAGCTTTAAGTTAATTTATGTAGTTTGGGGAAAATATTGCCCAGCTGATGAAAATTTCTGTCATGTCATGGGTTTCAGGCATGGGGGCTTTTCCATATGCAACTAAATGTATTTGTTACCACCAAAAGAATAAAAGTATCTCTATGCTTGTGAGTTTCACCTGTCTGAATCCGAAGCCATTTAAAATTTAAAAAACAAACAAAAAGACAAACAATAAAACCACCCAAAACCCAAACAAACCAGAAGACTTGGTTACTGATCACAGAACTGAAAATGCAATTTCTGTGGTGCCTACCAGGCCCCTCCCTAGCACCACCCACACCGCTGTGTGTTGCTCAGAGGAAGGTGTTGCAGAGGGGACAGAGAGATACTTTGGCTGCCCCAAAAGCCAGCTTTTAAAATAGAAGTTAAATTCAGACCTTACACTGGGGATGTGTAACCTGCTCGCAACTCCCTAAGGAGCTTAAGGAAAGTCTGCCATTTTCCTATGCTCAGGAAGAAATCTTCCCTTCTCTTTCACCTTTATTTATTCTTTGCCAGGCCCATGCTGCTACTCAAAACAAGGGAATAGGTCTTTTTACTGAGTACTCCCACTGAATTTCCATCTATCTAGCTTAGGAAATGGATGTCACAGTATTTTTCAAGACAATTACAACAGTTTTTAGAAGTCCTATAAGAATAAAAATTCCTATTCTATTTGAAAGTTGTAAATATACAGTCATTAAGCTGCTAATTTCAGGGTATTAATGCTTCCTAGGAAAGACAAAAAGAGACCAGCCACAGTGGCAAGACTGTCCAAACTGATTCAAACCATCTTGACCATCATCTTCTGCCCTTTCTTTGGAAGAGACTTCTAGCATGCCTCATGGCTTCATCTTATCAATTTGCCATTAAATCCCTCAAATTTTCTACTTTACCAGCTCTGACTTCCATTGTTTGTAAATGCTTTAGCCAAATTGGTGGATATACAGTCCCTATATAGCTAAACTCAGAGGCAGCAAGACTTGATTTTGTGTGGTTATATAGAGATAACCATATAGGTATATCTGTTTTACCAGGTACTGATCAAGGTGATACTTTCCAAATGGAAATGTCACAGGTGGGCTTCAGTGCACATTACTCACAAAAAAAGGTATGTGAGTTTAATTATTTAATGATACAAATAGATGTACATATGTACACGTGAGTGTAAGAAAAGAGAAATAAAAATACAATGTCCAATTTTAAGAACTTTTACAAGCAGGAGAATATAAAAATGTCCTTTTAATTTTTTTTACTTGAATATATATTAATAAGTGTAGTTGTATTATAGTTTGTTTCATGTACTGATTTTAAGATGTGTTAATACAACGATTTCAGTGATTTCTGAGTTCATGTAGCAGGAAAAATTTAATTCCTTCATGTTTGTGGCTAGCTATATTGTAGAGCTTCTAAGCAGTCACCAACATATAAATAAATCAAGTCTGAAAATCATTTCTCTATAAACTATAAAATTAATAATATTTGTTTAAAGCATTTTTCACTTAAAATTAGAACAAAAAATTAGATATATTTTAATGCTAATCAATTTTAAGGATATCAAATAAGTCTTCCTTGTAAAATCCAAATGTGGTTCAATAAGCTCTCAACTGAAAAAACAAGAAGGCTGTTGCTTTCTCGTAGCCCAAAAAGATGAAGGAAATAATTTTTTATAAGTCCTCTGTATTTGAACAAATCGAAGTTTTAAATTATGAAGCAGTCAATGCTAAGAAATGGCAAAAAATGAGAAACATATGACATTTTTTCAGGAAAATACACATTCAAGTTTATTGCAGTTTTCTGTAACAGTATCTCAGTTCAGTGAAGAATTTAAATAACTTGAATAAATAAAACTATGTTTGTTTTCTGTATACAAGTACAAGATCAAGTATTTCTGCATGAAGTATTCTATATAATAAGCTATGTTAATTTGGATTTTAGATTTAACTGTTCTCTCAAGAAATCTCCTTATGTAAAGAATTAAACTGCATCTATTTACATCAGCTTTTGTGTGCTGTCATTGGCACTTTTGTTGTCAAGAAAAGTGGCTTTAACTTTTTTGTACATCTGCATTTGTGTGATCCTCAGTCTTCTGAGGATCATGGGTGCATAAAAGCATGGATTTAGCAAGCCCAACCTCAGCGTGGACAGACTTAGGAAATTATCACAGTGTTTAAATAAACCCATTCTATCATGAGTTTCAGTGCCATGGGGAACTAAAGCAGTCACTTATCCTCTTGCAGTAGAAGGGTGATAATCCCTCTTAATAGGTCAGTAAAGTCCTGCATGGAAGTGGCAACTGAGCAGCTCCAGTCAGCTGCCTCCAGGCTTTAGTCTGCATCACTGGCTTAAACACAGTGATGTAGGAAATTATGCATGGGACCTTCAGCCTTGCTGCCATTTTTTCTAAATCAGGTAATTCTAAAATGCTGACTTGTATTTTTTAAAGGATGTTTTACTGCTGGGTGCAGTTGGGGCCTATGACTGGAGTGGAACAATAGTTCAGGAGTCTTCAGACAGAGTCACCACCTTTCCAAGCCATGTGTTCGAGAAGATTCTACAGGATAGAAATCATAGCTCATATCTAGGTAAGGGGCTGGAATACAAAATCTGGAAATGTACAAAACCTTGATTAAGATAGTAAAGAAGCTGGAAAGTCCTCCTCTAGCCAGATTTGTGATAAGAAATGATATGAGAATGTGAAATTGGAAATTTTGGTCAAAAAATATACTGGTCAACAGTTCACTGAATAAAAACTTGACTTTTTTTTTTTTTTTAAATATCAAAGTGGTAAGCTGAAAAAAAAATCAGTCTTTGTCACTGCTGTGGTTTAAGCCCAGTTGGCAGCTAAGCAGCCACTCAGTCACTCCTCTTAAGGGGAGTGAGAATGAGGGAGAGTCAGAAGAGTCAAAGTGAGTGAACTCCTGGGTTGAGATACAGACAGAGAAAGTGGAAGTCATGCATGCAAGCAAAGCAAAACAAGGGATTTATTCACCACTTCCCATGGGCAGGCAGGTGTTCAGCCACCCCCAGGACAGCAGGGCTCCAACACACACAACTGTGACTTGGGAAGATAAACGCCATCACTCTGAACAACCCCTCCTTCCTCCTTCCTCCAGCTTTGTGTGCTGAGCATGCCACCAGATGGAATGGGATACCCCTGCAGCCATTTGTGGGCAGCTGCCCTGGCTGTGTCCCCTCCCAGACTCCTTGCTGGTGGGACACAGTGAGGAGCAGAAAAGGCCTTGACAAGAGTCTGAGCACTGCTCAGCAGTAACTAAAATCCCTGTGTTATCAAAACTGTTTCCAGCATAAATCCAAATCACAGCTCCACACCAGCTGCTGTGAAGAAAATTAACTGTATTCCAGCCAAAGCCAGCATAGTCACAGAGACATAATAAATCATGGAATTTCAAAAGGCTGCCTAGTGAATCATACTGATGATTATGAGTTGCTTCTGTTACAATATTTGAGTGTTCTTCCCCAGTTTGATGTGAATGAGAAGCTGATTGACTTTCTATTGTTTCATATGTGCTTGCTGTTTTCTTAGCCTTTCCCAGTTCAGTTTATAGATTTTGACTATTGCTACCACTTAAAAGAGATTTTTCTTATAATTTCCATATGTATTTTTGACATGTTTTTGTGACCCAATAAAGCCAGTCAGTCTGTATTCTCAGTTCATTGAAATGTTTTCTGTAAAGCTTCAACATGCTTGCTCTGCTGTTTTATGCCTGAATAATGCTACTACATTAAGCATCTATGATTTTCTCATTCTTGAAGTTATTTAATAATATGTTCTTTGCAACTAACATACACTTCTTTTCCCCTATGGCTCAGCATTATTTGCATCCAACAAAATGAATAAATCTAAACCCAACCAAATGAGCAGTTGCTCTTTTGCATGTATGATCTCCTCAGACTTTCTCTTACTTCATTTTCTTAATACATTTTAAAAGCTCAGTTAATTTTCTTTCTCTACAAGGCGGTTTTAGTGTATTTACTTTAATCTTTCTGGAGCAAACAATGTTGTTGCCTTTGCTGTCCTTTCATTTCCTTTCCACTTTCTGTCCTCCAGCAGGAGCTCTCCATACCAGCTCTCTCTCACCAGCTTGGGGAAACATAAGTTAAAGGGCTGCTAGAACATCACAGCCCTCAGTTGGCCCCTGTTCTGCACTACTCCCACTCACTTCAAATTATTGTGTTTTGTATTAATTAGGAAGGTGTGTACTTAAGTTGCAGAATAAAATCTTGGGTTTTTGCTCGTTGAACTTCCTGTCAAAAAGGTTGTTCTCACCCTGTGTCTGAACAAAAAATTTGATTTAGACTGGTGTGATGTAAAGATCAAGGCATAATCCTTTTAGACTGTGCTTCTCATATTGTTCTGCAGCTTGCAGATCTGGATATTCTGTCCCATCACTGGCATTTTGTTATTGAGTTTAACTACAGACTTTATAAAGGCTGACTTTGTTTTCTTTCTTAAATTTGCTGGAACTAAACCACAGAAATAAAATGTATGTACTAATGCTAGATTTATACTGCTAATACATGTTTACATTTTTGCAGGTATTAAACAATGTTTCCTGAAAGAAAATAAATGCTAGAATAATGGTAATGAGGATTAAAATGCTCAAAGAAGTTCAATCAACCCTTCAGCTGACAAGCTGTTAATGTAGCCTCTTCTATTCAGACAAATCACTGGTCTGTGGTTTGGTGAGCTGTGGGAAAATGCACTGCAAATTTTGCAAAAGCTAGGTGTTCCTCCCTAGCCTGAAGACTGGTTCAAACATTCATCTTGTATTTCTTTATTTCTTCTTTCCAAGGATACTCTTTGCACATTTTTTTCCTGTCTCCTTTACAAGCATGAATTTTTTGTGGTCTACGTTTTACTGAATAGTCTAAGCTATTGTCCGTGTTATTCTGTAAACCTGCTTCAACTTGATCTTTGTGTCATTGTTCTCTCCAGGAGAATACTGAAAATTTTATGCATATGTGACAGCATAACTTCCCATCTGGAATCATCACTCTCTGCAATTACCATACCAGATTGACCCATCCTCTGTGCCTTTATGGATAACCAACTAATAAATTGTAATTAATGGTCTCTCACATACGTTAAATGTTGGCTTCTATTCCCAGGTTATTCTGTGGCTGTTCTCTCAACTATGAGCTCTGTCTATTTTGTTGCTGGTGCACCAAGATCCAACTATACTGGCAGAGTGGTGGTTTATGATGTTGATAATGACGGTAATATTGCAATTGTACAGTCAAAGAGAGGCGAGCAGGCAAGTATATTTTGGTCATGAATACAGACTTTCAGATAGGAATCTGTTTTTACTGACCCAGCAGTAAATCACAATTTGTTTTGAAAATTCGTCTTTGTCTCAAAGCATTTAGAGTCCACTTGAACTTTTCTCTGCTGCTAGACTATTTCAGTGGGGTTAGCTGTAACTCCTAAACAATATTTTAAGGAGTCATGCAATTAGTGGTAAAAGATACCAAGATACAAAAGATACATTAGTTAGATTTGTATCCTTCTGACAACAATTCAAACTGGAAGAGACTCAATGAACTCTGTTCTGTCTGAGAAGTTATGAAGTAGATGACATCAGAAGACAGATCTGGAAGCTCAATGTCTTTTTCTGTTTGGGAAAGAGGAATTATTTTAGTTGGTTTTGGTATCATCTATAAGGAAATCTGAGAGTAGATCAGAAGTTGGGAAGTTTCGTGTGCAGTTATAAAAAAAATACACACCTCCCATATCTTACTTTCTATTGGCATTTGTATTGCTGAGTGGTAAAGCCATAGCAGCGACTACGGGACAGAAACAGTGAAATATGTTTAAGGATATGATTTTCCAGCAATAGAGCATTCTACACAGTAATTTAATTCATCAAAATTCAGTAGTATTGGAATGTTACTGCATGCAAATTTTCTGAATCAGGTGCTAAAACATGATTTACAAAAAGCATACATAACAACAACCCATTTACTACTGATTTCAGATTGGCTCCTACTTTGGCAGTGTGGTGTGTTCCGTGGATGTCAACAGGGATTCTGTGACAGATGTGCTGCTTGTGGGTGCACCAATGTTTATGAATGACCTGAAGAAGGAAGAAGGGAGAGTATACATGTTTTCCATCACAAAGGTAAAAATAGCTCAAGCCAGCATTGCTTAGGGCTAATTTCTTTCAAATCAGATTGGTCACATACATGCTAACAGGCCTTTGGCCTCTCCAGATCCTCAAAGTCACTATTTAGTGAGTCTTTTCAAAGTCTTAGGAATATTTGAAGTGACTTTTTTTGACAAGAAACAGGGCATGTGCTTTTCCTGGGATGTGGCATAAGGGTAGGGATGAATGGTGCAAAGCCCTCCTGGTTAGAGGGCTGTGTGTGGAGGTCTTTCCAGTGCTGCATCATGTGTTCTGCTTTTCAGCAGCAGCTGCAAACTTGCTCCAGAACTGCTTGTGCATGTAATCTGGGAATTAGGCAGCTGGAACAGACCAAAATGCAGCCAGTGAGCAAGGCAGTAGCTAAGCTCTATTAGTGGTTAAGGGTCTGGTGCTCTCAGTGTCTCCCTGGTCCTGGTGTCGGGCAATGTGCTTCATGCTAATGTAGCATGGGCTGGCCATATCTCTCAAAAACCTAGCTCAAGGCTTTTGCTAATTAATTTGCCATTTGTGTTTGGTGAATGTATTCAATGCCTGACAATATTCCCAAAGCAGTTCTAAGAAATGCTCTTCTACCAGCTTTCTGCATTGTTTCATAGACTGTGACACTGGATGGTTACCATAACTCTTGTTGTCCCCTCTATTCAGTAAAGCTTAGTTATTTGTCTGATGCTTGACTGACAGTGCTTTTAATTCAGACCCATAGTAGGTGTTTTCAGAATATATGTATTAACCATACTCAGCCCTCTGGCATTTCTGAACAGTCTTTCATTCACTGAATGTCTGCAAATTAAATTAATATCTAACATCCGTCAGAGAAAACAGAAAATTGTCTCTTTACTAGATAACTTGCAATCAAATAAATAGAGAGGAAGGACCATAGTCCTCAGCAGGACCTCAGTCAGAGTATCCTGAGAGTATCATGCAACAGGAAACTACCCTAAAACAGTTTCAATGTAGATGGAGGAGCTGAAAGTTGGCAGTTGACATTGATCTTTTTGCCTGTGGTATCAGTCATAAGATATGAAAGAAAAGAAAAATGAAAGTGTTTTTTCTTTGTTTTTGAAAACCAAATAAATTGCAAGACTATCTTACAATTTTTAATTGTTGTCAAATGTTTGGTTTAAAATCATTTAAATTTTAAATAAGAAAGAATAATGAAAGGTATTTTTAATATTTTTTAAATAATCCGGATTTGTGCAAGTTGTCCTCATTGCGCAAGTAATACTTCTCTTGTCATTTTCAATAAGTAACTTGGCTGTTATTTCTATAATTTTAAGCACAGTATGATAACTGAGGTTAAAGGTGAAAATGCTATTTGCCAGAGTTGCATTTAATCTAGTGTAAATGGAATTATTTAACTATGAAGATGTCCAATCTTTCTTTCTTCATTGGCATTGGAGAGGTCAGGAGTTTACCATTTGGACACATGTTTTTTGCATTAGTTAGTAAGGAAATTCCAATTCTGTTTCAAAGAATTATGTCCAGTTACATAATTTCCATTCCCTCTGCATAAAAACCAGTAATCCAAAACTGGAAACTGTATTTTTCAATGTATTGTGAAACTTCAGAACAGTCAGATGAGGACAGAGAGGGCATTTAAGCTTCATACATATGGTTATATTTGCTGTTAGTACTTTGCATAGCATCCTTTGATTTTGCTGTGTAATTCTTGCCAAGACTTTGAGACATAATGCAAACTGAATGGGAAATACAATGGGGAAGGAATTCAATGTTGAACTGTCTGAGGGGAATGTACTGGAAAACAGAAACAAAAAACAATGCACATAGATACTGCTCCTATGTCTAATCTGGTGCAATGATAGCTGTGTTTCTGCTCTTTCTTATTTTTCAATTTTTAAAGAGAATCTTGGATCAACAAGAACTCTTGGAAGGTCCACAGGGGTCAGAAAATGCACGCTTTGGATCAGCAATTGCAGCACTTGCAGACATTGATTTAGATGGCTTTAATGATGTTGTAATAGGTGCACCACTGGAAAACCAAAACTCTGGAGCAATTTACATATATAATGGATTTCAAAAGAATATACGTACCAAATATTCTCAGGTAAATAACTGTGTTGCATAATGCTGTACTCAGTACCTTCGAATCTTCGAACAGGAAAAACGAAGGTTTTCTGTATTTTAATTGGCTACTCTTTCAACCTCTTAAAGTAGTACTGTTATTCTCATGGTTTATTTCACGTTTTGTTCCTCGCCTTCCTTCAGCTATCAGCATATTCAGGTTGATGTTGTGATGCTTGTAACTGAACCATAGAATGCAAAAGGATGTGCAAGATGCTCATTCTGAGCCATTTTTGATGCCTGAGTGTGAAGTCAGCAAATATCCTAAAAGTGTTTGACACCCATTATTTTCAGGTTTTTAGTGTTGATGGACAGCAACAAAGATTAGATAAATCTCAGCTCTTCAAATTACAAATACATAGTATTAAAGGGGGAGCCTTTCACTGGTCTTCATATATACTGTAATGGTAATGTTATTATCACTTTCTATGCAGATTTTCTGGTTGCAGCAAGTATTTGTTAGAACTCCTATTAAGCTTCATATTCTTTGAGTTGCTTAATATAAGATGGAAAAAGTTTCCAGCTGTATCTGGCATACAGCAGTCAGTTAGTTGATCTGCTCCCAAGACAGAAAAATCTAGTCCTTTGCTCCAACAGAGGAGAAAGAAGCGCTACAAAAGCATCTGAGAAAATAGCCACAAATGCATTTTGTTTAAACAAAACATTGCATATACAGGGAGTACCAGTGTAAATCTATTAATTAGGCTACTATCTATAGACTTAAGCATGCTTTGGCAAACTCAGTAACCAAACTCTCTTTCCCAGAAAATCTTAGGATCGGATTCTGCTTTTGGACAAAAGCTCCAGTTCTTTGGAAGATCAGTAGATGGCCATAGAGACTTAGATGACAATGGCATTACTGACGTATCAGTTGGTGCTGATGGAAATGTGGTTGTGCTATGGTTGGTATACTCTTTTCTAAGAAAGGAAGCAGTTAATGATTCAGGTGCAGGAGTTGAACATGTAGTTAATTAAACAGGAAAATAAGCAAATTAAAAAGCTCTTTAGTTCCATGTGTTCAGCAGTAACACACTTACTGCCTCATCACTGATGTCAAAACTTGCTAAAGAAAGAGCATTAGACTAAATCTCTTTTAAGCATTTATCATTAAACCAGTGAAAGCCAAGCAGCACACAGGGCAGAGCCAAGGCATGTGGGAGGACGCCAGGTGGCAGATCCTGCTGAAAGGGACCTGACCAGGAATGAGAGGGCCAGGAGACATCTGCCTGCTACTGCTGTACAGACACATGGTCCAGAGGGAAGGGACAGCACCAGGGAATGGGACTTGATGGAGAGTGTTTGTAGAGGCAGGTTGTGTACTCAGTGTAATTTTGATAGCTGAGTCTGAGACAGAGGAAGGCACGTCTCACACAACCTGCATGACCTTTACAGCTAATAGGCTGATATGAGGGGAGTTGTCCTGCAGGGTAAGGACAGAGAGCAGTAATAGAGAGCTGACACCTAGTTCTGGCAAAAATCACGTTTTTATTGGCACATTTCCTTTGCCACAGAAGTCAGAGTACTTTCTGTGTACAGAACCCAAATCATCTGCCCACCTAAGTAGGCTGTGATTTCCACTCCTTGCTTGAGGAGCTAAATTCAAATGCTATTTCCTTTCCTATCTGTTGCCCCTCTTCATGTCTGAGGCTCCCTATTGTAAAAAAAAAAATCACTGAATTTCTACTTCTTTCATCATGAAACAAGATAATTAAAAATGAATGGTCAGTTTGGACCTTTGAGTGCTGCTGCTGCTGCTGCTGGGAATTTCATTAAAGAAAACTATGCTCCTTGAAATACCAGAATTTATTTAGATTTGATTAATGAAGATATTCATTCTTCTTTTACTCTGACATTTGGGCTGATTAATGCATTTCGTTTTGATTAAAGTGTTTGTTTTCACATGTAGGGTTCCTTTGAAACTGTTGTTCAAAACCTTGATTAATTACATGAAAGTTGTTTTTCAGAAAAATTAGATTATAAAATGAAGAATTACCCATTCTCACCTTCCCAGAAGCGCACTAAAGGAGCAGAAGGTTACTTATTTGGAAAATAGGCCAAGGACTTCATTCTCTGCTACTTTGAGGGATTGATTAGAGCATTAGGATGAAAACATCAATTTGCCATTAATTTGACATGAAAATATGTATTATTATTACTGTAAGCAATAATATCAACAAATTCACATGTACCTAAGGAAAAATAATTTTATCAGTGCCATTAAAATAAGTTTAGATTGGGAATCAAAAAAATCAATACTAACATTTACAGATAGTATTAGACAACAGCTTCTATGCTACCCAGTGTTCTTCAAAACCCCATGTAACTTTTAAAATATGTCTTTCAGGTCAAGAAGCATTGCAAATGTGTCCATAATTGCTTCATTTAAACCTGAGAAAATCAGTCTGCTGAACAAGAATACAGATATAACTGCCAAAATATGTTTTCAGGCTACATTTAGACCTGCTAAGAAAAATAATCAAGTGGGTAAGAGTATTTCAATGATTTGCCTTATACTAATTTCTTCAAAAGTCCATTATTCAAATGAGTAATGGAAAGTCTAAATGTGTATATATATAGATATATATACACACACATATATATATATAATGTATATAGATACATTTGTCAACAATCACAAAATCAATGTAAAACTTAAGTGCTTGAGAAAGTGTTTTTAAGACCTAATTCATCACTGGCTCCATAATCTTTGAAAAGTGAGGAATTAACTGTATAGAGAGCTGTGTCCTTGTTATTTAACAGTCCCCAAAAATGTCTTTAGTGAGGAGCTGAGTTTTTCTGACCTTCTGGTTTCAACAACAGACTTCATACTTTTTCTCTTTCTTTGGAAAGAGAAAATCAAATATTTTCTAGAGGTTCAGAGCAGTTCTCAGTGGGAGGTAGCTCTTTTTTTCAAAGGAAAGTGAATATTTCTGTGACCAGCAGTGGACTTCTTTGACGATTTTAAGTTCAGTCTCACAGATAATACCAGTTGGACTGCTTCATTGCTACATAAAATGCCTTTAGGAACTCATGATTTTAAGCAATAAAATAACAATGAACTTCCAGAACATATTAGTCATAAAACACAGAGAAGGTGGCAGAAATTATTATGTGATTGAAGAGAAGATGCAGATTCTTTAAAGTCACCTCTGAGTTCCGTGGTATTGTTGCAAGGCCCTTTTATCTAGAGTAACCCTGGCCCTGCTGACTGGCTTCTTGCCTGAGCTGAAGGCTCACACATCTGCAGTGGAGGTTGGATTAATTGCCATTTAATGTGCTCCTTGTGGATCAAGACCTAAACCTGTTTGACTGCTTTGGAAAACACAAGAGAAAGTATTTTCATTTTGAAACTGCTCTGTGTTTAGCTATGAAAAACATGAAATATTTAGTGTGGTTTGGAAAGTCTGGTCCCTATAATACTGAGCATAGTAATGAGATCACGGGCAATCATGCTCAGTCAAAAATGTACTGTTATTCTTCTTGTAGCTATAAAGTACAATGCAACTTTGGATGCAGATCTTGAGTCTTCCAGAGTGACTTCTAGAGGATTTTTCAAAGAAAATAATGAAAGGTACATGCAGAGAGATCTTGTGGTGCATCATGAAGAGAATTGTGTTCATGATGTCTTCAGTGTACAAGTAAGTGCAGTTGCAAGTAGTCTTGCATAACAAAAGTGATCAGAGGAAGATATGGATTAATTTTTTGCCTGTAATATGAATTTCATAAATGGTGTACTGAATTATTTATGTTTCCCAAATCCCCCCAGCTGAAAATACCTAATAAGATTATGATTTCATAGAAAATAATAATCATCACATTCAGTACAGATTTTTAGGATAGGAAAGAGGGTTCTTAATTGTCTTATTCAGCTTTGGTGTAACATAGAGCCCATGGTCTATAGTTTAAATAGATTTTAATTTCTTTCTAAGTAGACTCTTCCGTAAGAACTGTCATACATGCAAATGTTTTCTTCAAACTAACACTCAGGCAGACTTTGGATGCTTTCTTATCCCTGGTACACACCCAGGAACTAAATAAAAATAAGCAGGTCTCCATTTTTCTCTAGAACCAATGACTGAACACACCCCCAAGGCTTGCCTTGAGCCCTGTTGCCCTAGGTCAGGTAGAGGACTTCTGTCCCTGCTCTGGTTTGCAGTGACCTATTGATCCCATTTAATGCCATGTGGATCAGTGAGCCATAGGGCTGAAGGTGATTCATCCAGTACTGAGAAAAAGAGGAAACATGGCATTTACTGTGTTTTAGTGTCACTCAGGCCCAGATGCTCTTTGTGATGGTAAGGCACAGTGGAATACGAATTTGACTTCTGCAGCTAGATGAAAATGAAAGCTACCTGGTGATGGCTTTGAGGATTAGCTCCTACAGCTGCAGACAATCTGCATGTTCCTTAGCCCTAGTAGTTACTGTGATGTGTACAGTCTCCAGGAATTCTAGAAAAATCAGTTTTATCATGGAAATCGCACTGAAAACTGTTAATCTAGGAGAGCCCACACTAGTCAATCTCACAAAAAATATTCTCTTTAAGAAAGGAAGCTTTGAAATGTTGCTTCTCCTTGTTTAGAGCAAGTATGATTTTACTGCGCATTCTCAATTCACGATAGAAATTGTCAATTTTACCCTGTTTTCTGTGCTGGCAGCCATCATCTGAACCATGTGTTTTACAGGAGCCTTCAGATGCAGTGAATTCACTTAGTTTGCGCATTGACGTTGGCCTTGCAAATCCTGGCTCCAGCCCTGTGCTGGACATATCTTCTCCAGCATCTGTGGCCTATAGTGTAAGTATGCAGATTTAGTATTCAGAAATGCATGGCCATACACATCCATAATGTGCATTTCCCACAAACAAACAAGACATACATGCAAATGAAAACTGGTGCTCCAGGTAAGTCACATGGAGGGGTGTCCCCTGGTTCCTTTTATACCTTTGCCTGTATTGCATGAGCTTGCTCACACACACACACACACACAATCAGCCATCATAGAATAACAAGCATGTTAGTTCAGCCATGTCACTGTTGATGTGAACTTCTAGTTGATGGTGAAGATGAATTCTTTCAGTTTATTCTACAGTTAAAAGGTACATAAAAGAGAGATGGAACTAATTTGACTATATCACCTTTGTTGTCATGGAAGAGTAACCTATCTGTACCGTTCTTGGATCAGTTGGCATGTAGCAACATATTATTCAGTTCACTCGTTCACTTGTCAAGATTTTTAATGTCATTCAGAGGGATTTTCTTATCTGCAAACCAAGAATGTGTTTCAGCTTGAACGTGTTTGCACTCTAGCGTCTTCAGATAATGTTAAATGTTGAGCCCTGTCGTTCAGGAAATATTTTTGGTTTTCCTAGATTCCTTTTATTAAAGACTGTGGTGAAGATGAACTTTGTATCTGTGATCTTGCTCTGAATGTTCAGCGGAAGGCAGATGATGGGTAAGAGCTGAATCAGTGGAACTGTTAAGAGTCCAGTGTTTTCACCAGTTGGTTTGTCTGTAGGCTCTGGATGAATTTCTAGATGACAATGCCTTTCTAGTTCAACATCTACTTAGAAACAGCCTGGATAAGAAAAGCAATGGCATTTAAATCTAAATATAATCAAGGAAAAATAGGTAGGATAGGAACACAAACATAGAAATAGAACTCTTGTCAGCTTAGACCAACCCAAGTTTTGGTCATCACCTTAGAGATGAGGACATAGTGAGTATTTGGACAAATTGTGTCTGGCTGCTGTTGGGAAAGGGAGCACAGTGGGAGAGCAGCAGCAGCTGCTCCAGCTGCCTTCATCCCTCCTACAGGGAGTAGCTGTGCCAGTGGGGAGCTGTGGTCAGCTATTTGGGCAGCACATATTCTAAGTCCATGTAGGATATGTGCATACATGTACATCACGGAGATAAGGCTGCCCATGTGTGCTGCCCACTCTGTCCACCTTCCCACCAGGGTAGACCCCTTCTTGAAAATTAGCAAAATCGCTTTTCCAACACATAATCAAAGTCCTGCACTTTCGGAAGACAATAATTCTATCTGGTTTTAGGAAATACCATCACAGAATTTCTTATGCCAAGGGGTTTAGAAAGCAGAGCGTTAAGTGTGTACAATGTAGGAAATGTCTTGCTGTGCTGTGCTTGTTATTTGTTGTTGGCTTCAGGCAACACATTTTCCTGATCCACAGCTGTTCTAGTACCTCTATTTACAACAATGGACTTTATTTTCCAACAGCAAACAACAGTTTATTGTCAGCAGCAAAAACAGAAGACTAACATTCAATGTGAAATTGAGAAATAAAAAGGAAAATGCATATAACACCAGAATCCAGGCTACATTTTCAGACAACTTGTTTTTTGCTTCATCTTCTTTACCGGTGCGTGATAACTGTTCTGTTTCTGTTATTGCCCCTGATTTTTGAGGTTCTCAGAGAATTTTTTTTTTCCTTTCTAGCAGTGCTTATTCCAGAAAAGAATGTGTGTGCAAAACTCTCTCACAATTTGTTTTCTTGGATACCAGAATTATTCCCCCGGCATATCAGTTTATTTAGGTCAAGGAGAGATATTTCCAACTCAGCATAAAAGCTGGCAACTTGTCGAGTTTGACCTCACCTCAGACATCTTTAGGCCTTGGCATCCACATCTTCTTCTTAATGCTCAGCAACATGCCTGAAGCAGTTGCTGTGCCAGAGGGAATTTGTATTTGATAAATCAGACATGCAGCATTGATGATGAATCCTTAAAGCACAGACTTTGGATCTAGAAATAGTGTTACTGCCAAGGCCATGTGTTCCAGCTAGACAGTTAATCAGATTGCCATGATCGCTATACCAAAAACTCTTCTTCCAACAAATTTTATCTTAGAGAATGGGAAAGACAGGAATTATGCATACTATTTTGGGGAATGCAGTATACCTATAATTTAAATTGTTACTCCCAATTCACGAAGGATGAAATGCAGCTTTCAGTGCTTGGCTTATATGGTCAGGCTCCTACTGGAGAGGTGCATGATAATCCTGGGGGTGAAATCCAGAGCAATCTCTCTACTGAAGGGAGAGGAAGGATAGCATTCATTTCTGCCCAAGAGCAGCATTATTCTAAACAATGAATTGGCAAAAGTACTGCACACAGCACTGGGGGTGCCCCTCTACCTCCCCATCCTGTTGTGCAGCAAGATTGATCATTTCACTCCTGCCAAAAGACCACACTGGAGCTAGAATTTTCTTTTGCTTTAAAAGCCCTTTTGCTTAGAAGCACTTCAGCCTGCAAATGAAGTTTGGACAAAAATGTGCCTGTTTCAAGGCAGGAAGAAAAATATAAACTTAGTATGTATGGGTCTTTTTGGAGGTTTTGTTTTGAGGGTTTTTTGGTAGCACAATTCATGAATGGTAAATGTCTACTAGGAATGTTTTTTACAAGAGACAGTACTTTTTAATAAATTCTCTAAGGGTTGATAACTGGCTTTGGTCTGTGAATTTGTCTTTGAATCGAGGATGATGACAAGCCAGTATTCTGCAAAGTAGTAAACAACTATTATGTATGGAGATTTTCCTATAGAAAGTTTGATTTCTGTAGGCATTCCCCTTTGCACACAAAATTCTACAGTGAAAGTACTTAACCAGCTCTAGGATTGTGTAAATATGTCTGCAAAAGTTCCGTAAAAATTCTGTAAAAAAGGACTGTAGAAGTTAATGGTGGAGCTGACCTGTACTCTATGGCCTTTATTCCTTTTTCTAAGCACATCATGAAGTTCTAATAAGGTGATTACAGCCCACAAGAAATTGAGTGGAAATGGTCCTTGTCCTACATTTCTTGTGACTTCCTCCTGGCCCTGCCCCACTCATTTGCTGCATCTCTAGGATTTACTGCCATAACACCTATTTTCACTCCTCCTTAGTATAGTACATATGCTGTTGAAGGTACACACCTTCAAAACCTGATATTAAGATGGTGTTTCTCTCTGTTTTCTCTGCAGAGTGATGGGACTGAAGTCTCATGTCAAACAGGAGCAGCACTAAGTACAGTCATTTGCCAAATAAGCTATCCTGTTTTCAGAACAGGACAACAGGTACAGCTAGCATGTTTAAGTAAACTTGAGTGATACCCAAAACCTTTTCTGCTGCAGTTTTTCTCTAACACTGCATTTATTGCTGGTAAGAGTTTCTTAGATTTCACAATAGAGACATTACAAGAAGCAAACTAGGGGTTAAAATTTATGACTCCCTGCCAGATTAAAGGAAAAAAGGCTCTCAAAGCTCATTTGTCACAACCCACAGCTTCCAAATGCTGCTGCAGTTATGTAACTTTTGGATAGTGAAAGCTGGGGGCAGAGAAGCATAGAGCATCATGTGCAGGCTCCTAAGAACTGAACACAGTTCCCATCAAATCCCTTCTGCAGTGTGAACCTGGGGTAACTCCCTTACCTGCTCTATGAATCTCATCTCTCCAAGAAAGCAATATTGTTTTGGGGAGGAGATGGGAGGGCCACAGAGCCATAAGATGAATTGTATAGCTTTTTTTTCATATCTGCCATGAACCACAGGATAACCACAGTTTTATGGAATCTCTTATTCCTCAAGGGCAGAGCAGAAACAGGGTTCTAGCCTCTAATATAATCAACTAGAGCAAAAAGAAACTTGCTAGAAAAAACAGAAACATGATATTCTGTGGTGGGACATGTAGAATAATAATAAAAAAATACATTAAAAGTTAAGTTTGTTCTGAATGTTAATGGAATTGCTCAAAGTGGACCTGATGGAACAAATGGAAGAAAAGAGTGAATACAAGGTTTGTGTTGATGCTAGGGTTTAAAAGGAAGGAATTGTGAACACCTTTTGTTGCAGCTTGTAGTTAATTGTACACAATTTTAAAATGCAAATAACTCACTAACTTTATGTGAGAATGCCAACTTTTAGGGGAATGTAAGAACAGATCAATTCTGAGTATTAAGAAATTATTGAAATATTACACAGAACGCTGTAGAGAGTTCAGATACAGAGGGCAGTTCTAGATTGTTCCACACATGAATACTGTCTTTTGGGAAGTCCCTTGGTTGTTGTACCAACTCATTTATTGTGTTCCTTGTTTCTTCTGTAGGTATCCTTTGATATTAGCTTTGATTTTAACCTTAAAAATCTTCAGAATGTGGCAGTTCTAAGTTTTCATGCATGGAGGTAAAGTACACAAAAGCAAGTTAGGCATTAAAAGCTTATTTTTATAAAACAATATTATTACATCTGACTCAAATCTTTTTTGATGAACAGTGAAAGTAAGGAACAGCAAGACTCGGACAACCAGGTCACCTTATCAATTCCTTTGCGATATGATGCAGAAATTCACTTCACAAGGTATGCTGAATTATGTAAATGACAGACACTGTGATTTTGCCAAGCTCCTTGAAGTAACAGTCTTGAAAGGTCACTAAAATATAGTGAAGCTTTCCTTTTGTTTTGGATATCATAGGAAACTCCCCACTCACTAGCAGTAGCAGATTTGTCGGTCCTTCCAACCAAACTTATACCTAAAAAGTTACAAAAATTGTGGACCCATGTTTACCTCTGAACAGTTGTTAGAGGTGCTCCTCTGAACAGAAATGATAAAAAGGCCAAACAATGCATGTGGTCTTGATAACATAAACAGTATATACTGCATAATAACACTGGGCTTCTTGGCTCAAATGTAATGACATGGGATCAAATCTGGAGTTACAGTGATCAAAACTAAACAAAAAAATACCAAAAGGAGAAATATGCCCCATTTAAACTCTCAGCAAAGGAGGGAATAAAAAGAAAAAAATTATGGACATACATGCTGAACCTGGAGCAAGAATATAAACTTTTTAGCAGTTTGAGATAATGATTTGAACTAAAACCTGAGGTGCACCTGACAGATTCTCCCTTGCTGCAGCTGCACTGGCACTGGGAGAAGACACCTTGCTTTCCCATGAACCCATCCAGATTCTGGCTTAAACCAACCCCCTGCCTGGTGCCAGCCCTTTCTTCTCTATGTAGAAGGCAAGTCAGGGCTGTTGCAAGAGGGATCCTTTGCCCTGGGAAGGGTGGTTTGTAAGGAGAGGCAGCTGAGCTGGCAGGGGGAGAAAGACCAACGAAAAGCCTTTTTAAGACCTTTTATCTTCATATAGTGCTCTTGAAAGTTCTTATCTTGAGCCCCGGAAACGCCTGGTGATTTGGGATGCACTCAAAGAGTAATTAGTCTGTTACTGTTCCAAACAAGAATGATTTCAGTTACAGTTTAACTTAGATTATAACTGAAACAAAAATACACTGGTGTCACTCTCGGACCAAGGTAGGATATTTGAATTTTCATCAAAGAAGAGATTTATTTATCTTTCCCAAATATTGAATTTCTAGGATCAACATGTTATTACACTTAATGCATTTGGTCACCAGTTCTTGAAAAAAGGCTGTTGCATGCCAAAGCATTCAAAAATTATTAAATATAAATGGATATTAAAAAACCAGTAGATATTCAGAGAATAACAGAAATTTAGAAAAGAGGGAGCTGCTTCAAAATGCACAGCAACAATGGATCCAGGAAATTAATATTCAGAGATCACTACAGCTAAAAGCACTGCTGGCTGCTGTGTAGGATGAGCTGGAATAGGGACCATAGTATAGAAGATTAGTGCTATAACCTTCCTTACAGTGGTGCAAGTTCTTTCAGCTCCTTGAGAAAGTTGCATGAGACCTCGCCAGATGCAGCAGAGACTGCAGGAGCATCTGTACAGAGGGCTGGATTCTCAGGAAATTCAGATGGTACAAATTTGAAACAGCAGGTTTAATTAGCTGAGAAATATGAACTGAAATGAAATGCTTCAGAAGCAGGGAATGGAGTCTATAAAAGTTGTTCAAGGGAAAACAAGGGTTTGAATTCAGCTACATCTCCTGAATTCTCCTGAATATGAAAAGATGCCATTTCATATGCACATCAAGGAATGAAGGAATACCTACTGCCAGAAAATGGTTAGTTGCTCTTGGAGATAATAAATTTAAAAGAATTAAATGAAATGCATATTAAGCCATGGCATAACTTGGCTTAGGAAGTATTTACCGGAATTAGCTCCTTCCTGAGGCAGTTAATGCAGCCAGGATCACTTAAAATACAAGGGTTGAGAAAAAAGTATTGTTTTGCTGAAGTGAAGTCTTTCTAGGGATAATATCCTGAGTTTCTAGGAAGAGATGTAGCAGTATGTCTTACCGGAGACTTCTGAAAGAACAAGGAAGCTGATACTGTGCATCTTGGAAGGACTGGAGTTTTCAGCAGTAAGGAAACAGAAAATATGTCACGTGTGTTTTCCTTGGAGTCCTTGTGAGCAAGCCCTTCAAGGAAAGGGCCCATGGGAAATCAAAAAGGATTCACAGCACAGAATGGAGGACCACAACTGATCAGGAAGCACATCTGTGAGACTGCACACTGTCTTGGGTTGCACCACACACATTAAATTGGGATTGTACACACAGATGTTACCCAGATTAAACAGGGAGAGTGGTAAAGATGATAGATTCCTTGTGTAACAGGAAGAGCCAATGTAGGAGTTGTAATAGCCCTTGTTTCTTGTAAACTCACCCACCAGCTTGCTTTTTCTCTGCTCAAATTAAGCTTCTAATGAAAGTTAATGATGAAGAGCAGACATAGTTCTGGGATGGTTTAGCAGAGGAGCTGCTCACAGGTAGCAGGCAGTGCATGTGATGCACAGAGATGTTTTCTTGCCTTTGAGTGTGGTTCCAACTGAGCTCCTTAAGCACCCTCAGGTCCTTGCACCACGTGCTTCCATCACACACCTGCCATTCCATGCTGCAGTGGGCTGAAACCACCCTTGGGTTACTTTGGAAATTCTGGATTTTAAACCCCGTAATTACTAAAGAAAGTAAGAAAATCCAAATAAGACTGTGAGGGCTATGTGGTATGTACCATGTACATAAGGAGGGGGATGCCTTTGTTTCTATTCCCAACCAGTTACAAATGTTCCAAGGGAGAAAGCCAGGAAAGCTTTTCTGAAGAAAAAGATGACTGCAAGGGTGAACGTTGCAGTTTGTGTGCTCCTCAAGAGGAGGAGTTTGCAGTATGGTCCTTAAACAATGCAGGGTTTAGAAGCATGGGAGAGCCTGTACTCTGTACAACTCTCTTGTCTCAATTTCACACATTTGTTCCACCTCTGGGCTTCAGTATACCATTTTCTTAACCAACTTTGTAAAATTGAAACAACAATCTAAGTGACTGACTTTTTCTCAGTGTCTGTACTTCTGACCTGTTTCACAAAGGCATATCCAGTAACATATGTTTTCAAAGCAGCTGCCAAATTGAAATGTATTGTTTTATGGTTGTTAACCAGGCTTGCCAACATCAACTTTTATGAAGTATACTCTGGTCATAACATTCCTTCCACTGTGAATAATTTTGAAGATATTGGCCCCACGTTCAACTTCTCAGTTAAGGTTAGTAAGTCTGTTTTGTTCTGGTTCAAGAAGTTGCCTTAGCTCCCTCTGTAGCCTGCTCCCAAAACCTAGTTAAAAAAAACCACTCCTGCTTACATTGTCTGATTTTGAGGCTTTTGAATAGGTCAAGTAAGAAAATAAATTTACAAATAGCATTAAGTGCTTGGAATCTTCACAAGGTTAAGGTTGACATTTGCACAAGTAGAATGGGGGAGGGATTGGTCCTGCACTGTGTACATATTTAGAAGATGGTTAATGTTCAACTTTAGGCCAACTTAGACTGTTTTTTCAAAGAGTCTCCTGACAACCTGATTAAGAAAAACAAGTCTTTGCAGGCTTGGACTTTGAAACTTGAAGTTTGGCAAGGGTTAAGGGCTCAAACCTGAAGCAAGAACTAGCCAAATCACAGTGCTTATTACATAACACAGAAAAAACTTAGATCCAAATATGCAACGTGGAAGAAACTTAAATTATGTTCCATTTCCATTCCTGTAACTGCTACTCCAAAGAACTAAAAAGGCCTATTGGCCGTGGCAGAGTATTTGCTTTTCAAAACATATTTCATGCAGTTAATATGAGCTTTGCTAAGAAAGCAGACAGGAATCTGGAGCTATACAGCTTTACTATTCACAAAATTACTACCCCAGTGACTTAATAAAAAAATAAAATTGATGTAAAAGGAGTCCAGTTCTTCCACACTCATCCATGATTTCTAATTTTCTTGCTGTACCAAATAATTTATGCACAGCTATCTGAATTAACTTTTTTTTTGCTTTGCAGGTAACAACAGGAAGTATTCCAGTAAAGATGGCATCTGTAACAATCAATCTTCCAGAACTGACCAGCAAAGGCAACCCACTGATGTACCTAACTGCAGTCACCACAGATGAGGTATACAACTGAACTGTGTTTCAGGGGTTTATCAGTACTAGAAACTTCAATTATCTCCCCAGTATTATGGCTTAGTTTAAGAGAACCCATGCTCTTTCTCCTTGTCCCTTCCTCATAAAGGGGGAACCACAATGTCAGCAGTACACTAGCCTATTACTTGGCAGATGTGCAGTATCTGGATCTCTTCAATTAGGTCTTTCTCCAAGTTTCTGGGAAAGTTATAGTAAAAATGAAATTTTTAGATGAGGAAAAACCCTTCAGGTCAATCAAGAGTGAAAGAGAGAAGAAAAAGGAAAAAAAAAAAAAAAAAAAAAAAGTGTCATTAGAATTATTTACTTCTGACCAGAACCACATACTCTAAGTTTCCTAAAGAATTCAGTGTTCATACTCTAACCTTTATAAGCCACCATCTAATCCCAGAAATACATATTATTATTTTGAGTATAAACTCCCAAGTAGCAGATCATCCAGTTTCATTCCTGCCATCTTTCCTAGGCCAGAGGTGTTACTTGTGATGCTCAGATAAATCCACTGCAAATAGGGAAAAGACCTTATTCTCCATCTTTCACGAAAGAGAACTTCAGAGCTTTCAAAGAACTGGTGAGTAAAACCCAGGGCTGCAGTAAGCAGGACCTTCTGAGCTGAAGGAAGCAGAGCTGACCTTCTGAGCCCACTGCTTTACTTGTGAGAAAAGCTGTGATGGGGTGGCATTCCTTATTTACAGAGCAGGAGCTTAGCCTATGGATGTTCTCACAGATACCACATCTGCTTTAGCACAGCCTGCAAGCACTTAATTTGTATGCACAGAATGGCAAAGGCAAGGGCAAAAAGTCTGGATGTTGCAAGAAATTTTTAAAGTATTTTTAATGCATGCTGTTGCCTCTTCTTGCTGTTTCCCCTGGAAGAACTGTAAGAACATGAAGTGCAGTACCATCACATGCAAACTGGAAGACATTACTCTGAAGGGAGAGTACTTTGTGAACGTGTCCACCCAAATCTGGAACGGAACCTTTGCTGCCGTGAGTATCAGTTGCATCTTTATGGAGGATCCAATGCTAAAGTATTTTCAAACTCCTGATATTCTTCAAAGCTCAGTACAGAGACCTTATAGTCTAGAAAGACCTTCCTTTACTTTATATTGGTTTGTGTTTTTCCAAATTGAAAACTTGAACCTAAAAGTAGTGAGGCTGCATAATGGAGCTGATAAAACTCCAGTCCAGCACAGAATCTAAGAAAATGCTGTGATAATGCAACCTTCACAGCTGAAAAAAACATTTCCTACATCTGTTAGATTCATTCTAGGGGAACTACAGCTTCCACAAAACTCATCATAGGACAGCAGAGCACAGTATCATCATAGCTTGTAAAATAATCATACTTTTAGATTTTGATCATCATGGCCTCCATCATGATCATTTTAAATCATATCAAAATACCAAAACCCTGTTAGTGCTGCCAGATTTATTTGATATAGAAAGTGTGGAAAATGTATTTAATTGATTTTTTTGTGTTTATTAGAGTAGGTATCAAAGAAACTGCCCTTGCTTAGAGACCTACAGAATGCTTAAAATATCCATCAATATCTCAGCCTATTTTCAATCACCATGTGTCCTCCAGAATATAACTCATCATGAATTACCAGACTTTTGAAGTTAGGCCCTGTTTACTTCTTAGCTAGGCAACCAACCAAACGATCTTGGAGTCCTGGTTTGCCTAACACGTCAGGAACATGACGCAGTCTCCTTAGCGTGTCTGGTGATTCTTGTGGCAGGTATTGACATTTAACAGCAGGGCTGTTGTCAGCTCCAGCATTCAGCTCTTAAAAGGAAAAGGTCAGGTTGATATTGTTAAATGTGTTACAGAAGTGTGCGATGAAAAGCATCTGTCTGTCTCTGGAGTTTGTATTGTTCTAATCAGCTAGTTAGTGTTAGTGCTGTTAGGTACGCAGAAGGTGGAGACCTGAACAAAAGGTTACTACCCTCACAAAAAAGCGAGTTGGAATGGTTTGTTTACCATCATTGGCTGATGGGAAGGAAAGTTCATATGTCACAGCTCTCCTCGCATCCCCCATTTTGTAATTTTCTATGTGATGGTCAAAATTCAGTGCAAATAGTCTTGCAAGTACTCATTCAATCATGTACATCATTAGCCTTTTTGTTTAGTGGCAATCAGCCATTGTCCAAGAAGGGGATAGCAGGCTTGCCAGTACCAGCTAAGCAAAGAAAAGATGTGTTTAGGAATTGAGGTGCTTTGAATAGTGCTCAGGTGTGTTTCTAAACTCTTAAACATGCAGGACGCACCACTCGGGCAGATGGCCACAGTGCAGGGATGCAATAATTTGCACTGCAGAGACAGTTTGGTATGTTGGCCACTGCAGACCCACAGCTACCCACAGTACCTGGCCCTACCACGGAGAAACGGCTGAGGAGGAAAAATGGCAGAGCAGGCATTGCCTTTGGTTCAGCTGGAGAGTGGTCCTGTGCTCCCATGAACATGAGGACATTCCTTGTGGTGCTATAAAAGAGCAGCAGTGAACTGTCAGTGTCTACACAGCCATGCACCTATCCTCCCAGTACGTGCACAGAGGGAAGTGGGGTCTGGCAAAAGGTCCCTTTTCAAATAAAAATTGGCTTAAGATTTTTGTCATCCTCTCTGTTTAAGCTGAGAGAGCTATGTCAGAATTTGAGACGTGGAGAGGAACACATAGTGAAAGGAAAAAACAAATGGGGAAAAAACAGAAGCATTGGATAGAAGTGAGGGCGGGGGGAAGTAAAAGAACATCCAGTTTCCATTTCTTTCAAAGGCCAGAGATATATTCCCATCTGTCTTTTGTTGCTGTGTCTCTTTTTCTCACTGCTATTTTCCCCCATTTCTTTCCTGCTAGCAGCAGTGACAGCTTTGAAATAACTATAAAAAGGATTACGTAAATAATTCCTTCTGTTTTGCTTGAACTGTACATTAAAGAAAAAGAAAAACCAGTTCCTCAATGTCATTGCTAAGTGGATTACTGATATATTATTACTTTGATTGACATGTTGGCTAGGGAAAAATATAAAAATAATTTTAATTTTCTTAATACTATGCTTTTCTTTTCTGGCTGTGAAGTCTTCATTTCAAGGCAATAGAATAATTTTAGGATATCTACATTTTAATTGAGTTGTCCTATAAGAGATCTTTACAGTTGTTTTAATCTTCTCTTTCAGTTAATTTTCCAGACATTACAACTCTCTGCAGAAGCAAAAATTGATACACATAACCCTGAGTTATTTCTAATTGGAGAGAATACCCTAACTGTAAGTGATAGTTAATTTTTTTTTTTCAACTTCTCTGACTGTATTAAAGTGATAATATTTAATTTGCAGTGTCCTTTAGGAGTACATAGCAACTTGATTATGTTGAATTAATGTATCCTTCTGACTATATACAATTCCCTTAAGTTATAAAATGTTTTCATGTCAGCCCACTGCTACATAAACCAGACATAGTTAAAACCTCTAGGTCTCAAATAAATTGCAGAACTCTGAGAAAAATTCAGCTAGAAATTTCTGAAATTTGGAGAGCTTTCTGTTCATGAAAAGATCAAAATTTGGACTTCTTACTGCAACAGGATTAATTGTCATAGATAAATGAGCTCTGGGAAACATGTTCACAAATCTGATTTATAGTCTTACTTCTATAAGTGTATGGTTTGATGTTTCTACACAAATGTTTGGCAAAGATCTCCAGAAAATAATCTCATTTGTAAAGGAATGGGGAACATTTTTAGCATTTGGAATAGCTGTCATATGGACAATGTGGACACAGCTAATCTCAAGAGAAGTATCCATACCACTGCTTTATTAGTACAGAATTCTTCTTCCAAGCTTTCTATTTGCTATATACAAACATAAAAACCACTGGAAGAATACAGTAGTACTGTGGTACTGTTGTAATAAAAGAGGACATCTGATTCTGTTAGTCTTTCATTTGCGGTACCAATTTTCAGATCTGTTTTTACAGGACTTAATAGCCTCTTTTATCCATAAAATAACCAAGGCCATTAAAGAGCAAAACGCAAATTATTAAATGAGGCCAATATCTGTAAGAATGTGCAGCACAGCCCATTCACAGTCAATAGAGGATTCAACTAAATGTATACAAAAGCAGTTACAGATTGATTTCTCTCACTGTGTGATACAATCATCCAATAGCATTTTTAATCATTGGTTTCTAATGGATCATTCTATTTCTTGTGAAGAAGCTCTAAATAAGCCATTTTGTAATCAGGAAAACCTCCAGCGCCCAAAGAACAAAGGAAGTATGTTTTTGCAGAAAAATACATGCCAATATTTGAAGAGTTCTGAGTGCTTCAGTTTGGCATGGTATTATTTCTGTTAAGAGATGAAACTCATTACTATACAATGAAAATATTCCAGGTAATTGCACAGGTTTTTAGGTAACTCATAAACCATGTATTAATAAGTATTTTTCCACATTTGAAGCATGGTACTGCCAAATCTACATTACTAGAAGTTTCATTGGCAATTTCAGGGGAATTAGAATTTAATTATTCAAATGATAGTTGACAAAAGTTAATTCCTCCCCCAGCCATTGACACATGTGCAGCTGGGACTTTTACACCTTTGAGGCAGTAGATGAACAGACCCTGAAAGTTATCCACAGGGTTCCTAGGAAACAAAGTGGCTTTAGGTGACTTCCAGCCTGATCTTTATGCAATGACCTATTGCCCTGTGAGAAGTCTTGGTATATGTAGCAGGTTGTGCAGGTACATTCTCCCTAGGGCAGACAGTTTGACACTTGGAGTCAGTACCCTGACTTCTTGTCAGGCCGACAGGGATACCCAGTCTACCCTTCACACTTTCTTGGGAACAGGACAGTGCAGAAGCAAACAGAGCTTATTTCCCTACTTACCCCAGTAGTTTAGAGGGATGTTGTAGGATTCATCTAATTTAATTAGTCATCCACATTCTATAAACCCTAGGCCCTGTAAAGAATAGGTATTTCTGAAATGCAGTTCATCTCATCCTAAAGATGATCCTGAAAATCACTAGGGTGAATTAGGCTCTTAAAAAACCTATCCTCCTTTGGGAGTCAAGAAACTATATTGTAGATATAACACCAGATGAGTTGAATCCCAGTCTCATGGTGTCCTATTGACCACAGTTTAACTTCAGGAAAGATAATTTGTTCTTAGGCATCAATTTTCCTTTCCAATAGTGGCACTTCACTATTAATCTAATGCAGAAAGCATTACTAGGCAAACTGCATATATGAAATCGGCTTTTGACATTGGATTAAATGGGTTGTTGTTTTGCCAAATAAATGAATATTGCCTTGTGATGCTATGTGGGGAAGCTGCTTAGGTATTTTTACGTAAAAGCTTTCACATTTTTTCCAAGTTGGAAAGGACTGCCAGCTGGAGGCCAGAATGTTAACCTGCTAGAATCATCATTATGGCCATTCAGTTAGAAAATACATAAAGCCATCCCATCTTGGTGAAATGAATACACATAACCACACCTAGCACAACAGTGGAGCCTTCCAACAGAAATTGCTTAAATCACTGAAATGTCAGTCCAGTGCAAGTTTCCCAGAAAGCTTAAGATTAAATTACTCCAGACAAATGCACTGAACAACCACCCTGAGAAAATAAACCAGTGTGACTTGTTTTATCATGTTTCAGGAAGGAAAAAAACTTCCAGCTAACTGCATGTCGTTCCAAGATTAAATCCAAAAATTTGACAGTTCATAAATATTACAGCAACGTCTCCCTGAGAAACTCTGTTATATGTAATTATATATTTGGTTATACCTAAGACAGCTAGATAGGGTATCACTAAAAAACTAACTTCCAGACACTGTATGCTGTTCTGGGAGTTCTCTGGTATTGCTTGTGGTTCAGGAAATGTAGGTGTGCTAGAGGTGCTCCTGTTTGACCCATACATCTTGCAGATAATTGATGCAGTTGACCCATGAGAACACAGATCACCATGAGATCTGTCAAGTCATTAGTGGTTTCATAGAAGGTAGGAACAGCAGGCAAAGGACACTGAGATACCTGCCCAGCAGGAGGACTGGAACTTCAGCAGATGTGATGGTGCCTGGTCTCAGTGATTAGTACTGCCTCCTGTAGCTGCCCAGCACAGATAACAGTCTCTGACAATGCTTGTAGAAAGTAGTGCTTCTCCAGCAGTCTGATTTTGGGGCTGTACACCAAGCTATTACCCACCTTCATGTAAACATGGCTGGTTTGCACAGTGATGGCGTGTGGAGCCTCTGAAAGGCCTCCTGTTAATGGAGAGGAAGCTGGCAGGAGAGATTAGTTCCCTGCCTGTTATGCATGGCCAAGAGTGACGAGGGCCTCTAGTCCTTAGCTGGCATTGCTGTGTGCCACAGTGCAACCAGGCACACATGGACACCAGTGAAAGGGCTGTAATTGCTTGGTGTGTTCCAGTCATTGATCCTGGAATATGTGCAGTTCAGGCATTCTTGATCTTTGGTTTACAAATCTACCTTATTTGCAGTTAACATTAACCCCTAAGACACAATCTCTCTGCTTTCAGATCCCAGTTACAATAATAAAGCCGGATGAGAAAGCTGAGGTACCAGTAGGTGTTGTGATTGGCAGCATATTGGCTGGACTCCTCTTGCTGTTGGTACTGGTTGCTGTTTTGTGGAAAGTAAGTAGGTACTTATACTCTTAAAACCAGAAAGGGATAAATATATTTGGGCTACTTTCTTTGGAATCTCTCTTCTCTAGTGTGAGACAAAACCACATCTACAGTTTGGTGGTATGAATAATACGGCATTGGCATTACACCCTTGACATATTTTAAAAGGGTTTTTGAAATGGGCCTTCATAGAAACTGGCAACATGAAGATGATAAATGAGCTGCCAATCATTCAAAATAGGGACTTGTGGCATTTACTTTCTTCCTTTTAACTCTGTCTGCCTCCTTCCATAATATCCCAGCAGGGCTCTGAACACCCATGATATTCCCAGTGGACAAGGGTGGGGATTACAAAGAAGGTGGGAGAGGATATATATTGAACAGACAAAGGAACAGACAAAAGAAAGGGCAAGGGCAAAAAGTAAATTACAAAGTTACATAGAAAAAGAGGAAAGTGTTTCTGTGTGCCAGGGCATTGGTGTTTGAAGATCTCCTTGGCACACACCAAGGCATCATGGAAATGTCTGTATCTCGGCAGGGGGAAAACCAGCTAATCAGCACTGCTGCTCTAGCATTTATTTGCACCAGGTAGGAGTTTAGGGCCCACCTCCTTTCATTTTAGAGGCAGGAATTGTCTACAAATCAAACTGTATAGTGTATGCATGCACACATGCATTTCTACCATCACAGTATTTAGTTTTGCTTAGAAATGAATTATCAATGACTGACTGCAATGTGGTGTTATTTTAATACTTCTCACAGCTTGGCTTCTTCAAGAGACAGTACGAGAAAATGACACAGGATATAGAAGATGTCGATGAAATTGCAGAACTCACAAAGGACAAAGACTGAAGTTGAGTTACACGGATAAAGAGGAGATCTGAGCCACCAATAGTAGTTGTGATTAGTCAGTTCTTCAGCTGGAGTGCCTTAAAGCTTAGTAACATTTAAACATTTTTAATGGAAGTGTCTTTATAGATGAAAATATTTTACAGATTCTACTCTATTGTAAGAGTAACTGCAGGACAGTTTGGTTTTTTCAAAAATGATTTATAGTGCCTTTTCTTGTAATTTTTTGCCTTTCAAACAAACTTAACCCTTAGAACTGGCAGGTCCGGAGTATACAGTAACATACTGTTCCAGCAGCCCTTCTCTTGATCCACTGCAGAGTGAAACAGAAGAATTTATTTCAGATTATTGTGGAACAGCATCAGTTGGTAATTCAGTTGACAAGTACCACATGTGTTAAAGGACATTTTCTATTAAGTTGATGATGAATGTGTGGTGAATACTGCTTCCAGACTGGGAGAAGCAAAGTCATTTTTTCATTGACTAGCTCTATCCTTATTGTTTTAGAAAAATAATATCCACCAACAAACCTTTGCTTTAACTATTCTATAAACTGGGAACTCTGTATGAGGATGTGTGTCTGGGTGCTACAGGACAACTGGTTGTGCAAAGTCTTCCAAAAGTTCACTGTATTTCTTGCACTAAGGTCACAACTAAATTACTGAAGGATACTGTTTTGGGGAAGTACTGCTAAATGGTATGTATAAATGCCTTTTGCATACTTTTTCCCTGAGGAAAAGAAAATTAATTTCACAATCACTTACAGCATATTCTCTGCAATGTTATTACTCATTTTCATCTTGAGAAGCACTACCACTACTGTTACGCTGGCCTTTACACTCTCAGTCCCTCTGACACCAGTTTGGCTTTTGACATAAATAGAAAAGACAGTCAAGATCTTGCCTTTAATTCTGTACTGAAAGATTTTGCAAGACTAAGAGCATAGAGTGAATTAAGGGGATAGTTGACTGAGGAATTATGCACGTTACAAAAGGGGATAGTGAAGATCTAAGCTCTACAAAATGTTTACTGCACTTACTTCTTTAGCATCTCAGTGCCCTCCAGGAGACCAAAGTTCAGTACAACCTCCTTACCTGTCACATTTTTTTTGGTCCCACCTGTTCATGTCTTGATGAAGTTAACTTATGTTTTATACAGTGAAGTACTGTAGTGCTCTAGAATGAGCTGTAAGCACAACACTTGGGTGACTTTGTGTTGGTTACACACCTCAAGTTTATCACATGCTGTTACGCTGCCTGTTATAATGAAAGCTCTGTGTTAAAGACCCATGCTGTAAGACTGGTAACAGTCAGGAGAATTGGCCTTTTGGCTGCCTTTCTCCCTCATGCCTGGCAGATACACTTAAAATTGATTGTGAGGGAAGATGTGTGTGTTTTTTGTATGTATGCTGCCATGCAAGTGAGATTTTTTCCAACTTGAGGTGATTTACTTGAAGAGTAAAACATGCAAATGTGCCTGATTGAGAAAACAAAGTCATGGTTTCTTCCCCCCAAAGCTGGATTGTAATTATGCTTAGGCACTTTTCCATTATTTTCTGAGGGACTAGGCTTAAGCACGTTTGAAAGTTTTACTCAGACTTTTTTAATAGCTATCCAGTCAAAAGCCAACCATCTCTTTGGCAAATAACAGTTTATTTGCAGCAACAGCTGGATTATGCTCAGTGTCGTTTTATATGTTTTGAATTTATTTTGTATCTATGAAATGTTATGTTTTGTTGGGTTTTTTTTAACATTCTGAAAAACAATTCAGATTCTTACATCAATTATCAAACAAGATTGTTGCCACCATCTGAGTCTACGACCAAAACAAATATTTTAAAAGTGGGGGGAAAATAGCAATTGCATAAATCTAAAGAATAAGCTCCTGATTTGTAATTATAAACTTTGAGGGCAAATGCTCTGAGAGTAAAAATAAAAATGTTGTCTGCCTCAATTCTTATATAAACTTAAAAAATAACGCTTACAGCCATGTATGCGGGAAGCTCCTACATAATCAGGGTCATGCACTCCAGAGCAGAGGCGGAGTTTCACAATACACCAGATGGTGGAAATTTCAATTTCTGGTGCTGCCTACAAGGGCAATTCAGGCATTGACCCAGACTCCCCAGACTCCCTTCTCCCGCCTTTGGTGAGAGGTACAGGTCAATATCCAATATGCAGATTCTTTGGGGATTTAACAATTTATCAATTAGGTAGCAACAATTCAATTCACTCTTCACTGGGATATGTTTTGACATGGACAACATAATTCCCAGCCTGAACACAGTACTGCTTTTACAAAATAAAGGGGAGGCATAGCAATGGGTACGGTTTTTGTATCCTAACCACTCCAAGTTAGTAGTTTAAGTTTCTTTTACAATTAATACTGGACTGGATAATTCAGTTTTTGTAATGGGTGAGTCTATTGCACTTTTAAGTTGGCACAGCCGCAGATAATACTGGAAATATTATGTATATTTTGTATTTTGTGCAAGGGTTTGGTTTGGTTTTTTATAATTTACTTTTGTAAAGCAGCATGTTTTAAATACTCTGAAACTTTGAGCTTCGGCATGTACTTCTGTTTGTGCTTGCAGCAAGAAAAGTCAGCAATATCTTCAGCAAACTCAAGTTATATTTGATTCTGGTCTTGAAATCTAGCTGCTGATTTCCTGAAGTACTAGAATCAAGTCCAAAATCTGAGTTGGTTTCATATGAGCCTATGTATAAATTTGGGATGCACAAGAGAGTTTATAATAAAGTTGACTTCTAAAAGCTAGCATGTAAGCTCTATGGGAGCAGGGACTGTATCACTGTGGAGGCCTGTCTGAGGGCCTAACAGCATTACTGCAATAAAACCCAAGACTACTGCTGAATGCAGACTCATTTATTTTTAAACAGCACCCTAAAGAGAAGCAATGCTACTGAAAAATCACAGCATACAATGGGGCCAAATATGGCTTTCTCCCAGTTGCACACAGTGAGAACCTTAAGGGAATGACTCTGCTAGGTAGACAAAGACACCACACTTGAAGTCTTGTAGATCACAGTCAGGAGTGCAATATTACCAGTAAGCTGTACTGTACTGTAACCCAGTTCACATCAGTGCAAAATATTTGGAAAGCTCTGGCTGAGTAGATGGTGTTAAAACAGTACCATGGCCAGGCCTTCCTATAAACATGGGCTTATCATCTCTGGTAACTAAAATTACACCCCATTCTGCCAGTCTCTGCAGTATATCTATTTACAGAATTGGTCAGCAGTAGCATGTCATGACTGTGGCTCTGGCTGCACCCCATCATATGTTGGAAAAGCTGAATTCAACTTTTCAGTGGGAACAATGTGGCAAAAGAAGAGAGGGAGGAACTTGGCTGTGAATAGAAAGATCACAGGAAGACAACACCGTCAGAAACGACCTCCTGAAAACTACACACTTTCACAGAGTTTTTTATTTCCACTTCCAACTCGTCCATACTTTTAACAGTGGCACATAAACATTCAGGTAGGCTACCAATTTTAACACTTCCATCATACAATATCAGATGAACCTAAATTTAAGGCACAAAACTCCGGCTTTCAGCAAGTCTCAGTGTTTTGTAGAATTACAAGCCAGATTCCTTATATACTGACTTATGGATGTGCTGGTTTTGTGCTGCTGCTGGGGCTGAGGTACATCTCTTGACAGTAGCTAGTATGGGGCTATGTTTTGGACTTGTGCTGGAAACTGTTGATAACACAGGGATGTTTTATCTGTCACTAAGCAATACTCACAGGTTCAAGGCCTTTTCTGCTCTTCACCCCACCTCACCAGCAAGGAGGCTAGGGGGGCATAGGAAGGTGGGAGAGGACAGAGCTGCGACAACCGCCCACAACTGACCACAGGCATTTGGAGTGTTTGGTGTTTGTCTTCACGAGCCACTGTCACATGCAGTGGAGCTCTGCTTTCCTGGGGTTGACTCAACCTGCCTGCCGATGGGAAGTGGTGAATGCATTCCTTGTTTTGCTTTGCTTGCATGAGCAGTTTTTAATTTCCCTATTAAACTGTCTTCCATCTCAACCCACGAGATTTCTCACTTTTACTCTTCCTATTCCCTCCCCCATTCCACAAGTGGCAGAGTGAGTGAATGGCTGGGTGGGGCTCAGTTGCTGACTGGGGTTAAAGCACATCCAAAACTGAACAACAACCAAAACTTGCAAATAAAAGACTGAAAAAAATGAAGGTATGAAAATGCATCTCAAAATCTACAGCTAACTGCCTCAATTTTTTTATTTCCTGTGAAAGTAAATTAAGTGTACATTTTCACAGCTTTAGAAGAATTGAGTATCTATATTTTAAGTGAACCTTTCTGTTCTCAGTTAATAGGTCAAATACTTGTATGCAATCACAGGCTTTAGTATGCTAACAGTTTTTAAAATGTACTTGCCACTTAAAATAGTCAAAATGGAATTTTTATAAAAAGAATTTCTATAAAGACACATCAGCATGCTAATTTTTGTAACACTTGGTAAGATCAAATCTTATGGTGTGTTTGTTTTTCAAAAAACAGGCCTAAGGTATTCAAAGAAACTCGTAATTTATAGTCATCAGCCTATTCTGAACTCTTTTCAATCACCTCCATAGGACACTTAATTGTACTTAATGACACTTAATGATGAAGACTATTTTTCACAGCATTTTAAGAGGGAAAGGGCAGCACTGTCTGCTTTAACATACGATTTGTTAATAATTAAAATTAGCAGTTCTTTCTTTTTAATGCTTCCTAAGCAACAAATAAAATGTGCTACTATATAAAACCACAACTTACTTGGAACAGCTGCGCATAAAGTGAGCAGAGAGAAAGGCCAAAAGACTAGCTGAGCAAAAAATAAAGTTGAGCATTCTAAAGGCTTCATTCCTGAGTGCAGCAGTGACACTCTCATGAGCAACAGCCGAAGCCTGTATTTCCCAGCAGGGCCAGCACCTGTGCAGGCCAGGAGCCACTCCTCCTGCTCAGCCATGTCTCAGCTGCCATCTCCTGGGTAGGCACCTTATAAAACAATCCCCTTCCTCCCCCACCCCGTTATTCCACGACAACCCAGCAGTTACTGTTTTCATCCTATGCATCAGGCTGAGCTTCTCTTAAGAACAGAGCACAATGCTCAACATCAGGAAAGGAAACTCTTAAAATCAATCAGTGCAGGTATATGGATGTTCGGCCGGACAAAGGGGTGGATCAGTGTATTCAAATTTTGCCAGCCAAGACTAAGGCATCTCTTCAGAAGGACAATCTCTCTGAAGACGTGCACTTGCCTTCCACAAGCAGCCCTCATCTGGCAGATCTCTACAGGAATCACATGGTGACTCTCTGGATCTGCAGCATTTGTTTCTGGGAACATCCCTCTGTAACAGAGCCACCAACTCGACACAGCTGGTCTCATGGAGAGGTGGAATTACCCTTCCCTAAGGACAAGGAAGAGAAACAGCTGGACTCATTCCAGAAAGCTGGATTCTCCTTGTAGATAGACAGATCTGCAGTTGTCTATCATCTGACTCAATGGACCTCACCATAACACAGAGAAGCCCTCATCCAGCACTGTAGCTCTGCATGTGTGGACAGCAGGACGAGCGCAGCCACATCTTTTCCTAACACACAATGAGACACAGCTGGGATTCATCCCCTGGCCTGGCAATTTGGAAACACTTCTGGGTCACTTCATACAGACCTTAAGCATTTATCTTAGAATACTTGAAATCTATCCTCTTATACTGCCCTGGCAGAGAGGGTAGCCCTACAGAGGGCGACAGAACATTGAGTTCAGAACACGGACTTAAATTTCAGTGAGATACATTTTACCTCTAATTAGCACACCATCCCTCCCAGAAACATTTCCATTTTGCTTTTACATGCCAGCTGAAGAACCCAAAGTTACACAAGACTGATATATCATTGTTCCAGAACAAAGCAGTACTTGCCTCATGCACAGTTAGGGACAAAAAATGACATTTCATTGTCTTTACCATGGCAGCATACACACATTGTAACACTCAGCTGTGACTCAGTACAACGTCTCTTCCATTCATTGTTCCTGGTCACTGTGGGGAAGTACACAATTATTCTCTCTTCTTTTCTGCACCCTCCTTCCCAGCTGCATTACTGCAGAGGAAGGTGCAATTAAGGTCACCCTGGAGAAATCTTCCAGGAGACTGCAGCGCTAGAAAGGCACTAAAGAAACACTACTGCAACTCAGGAGTTGCCTCTGATCATGGGGTCCCAAGTAGAATCTAACTGTTTTAAAAAAACTGATTTAAATACCACTGTTTTTCTGTATCAGAGCACAGCACCAGTATGGAAGCACTGTATAAGTTTTACTTCATTCATGAACTCTACTGAAAAACAAGGTAAACATTTATTTTTGTGAAATTAATACACTAATTAGTTGCATGGTAACAGCAAACATGAACATGGAAAAATGAACACCAAGTATGAAAGAGTTCATTTCTTTCTCTTCTAAAGTGAAAAATAATTCTTTCACTTTAGCAAATGTTTCTGCTCAGTATTCTGTACAATTCCCGGTAAAAATGACATTCAAACAGCAGAGGGCTTCTCTCCAACCTCCAAAACAAAGGAAAACTCAGTCTTGTACTTGACCAGCTCTGCCTAGATAATAGGGCCCACATGGTTTGTACAGTGTGTATCTGTAAGCACACAAGGAGCAGCTGCTGTCTTGCAGAGGAAAAACTGACTTCCACTGAGGAAAGTGCATCAATATGTTAATAAACACAGTTTAACTGTTTCTGCTGGAAGCTGTATGTTTCCTTACAATTTACTTAATTGAGATACAGTAACTAAGTATTAAAGTGATTAAAATCCCAGTGGGAAAAAAAGATCATCACCTACTTTCCTCATTTTACTTTGTGCAGCTAGAAGAAATTGTTAGATTTTTGCTGCAGACACAATAAAATGGAATATACAGCTGAGGCTTCACTAGTGTGTGATATAATGAGTACAGAATCAAAGACTGGTTTGGGTTGGAAGGGACCTTACAGATCACCTAGTTGCAACTGTCCTGCTATAGGCTGGGACACCTTCCACTGGAGCAGGTCACTCAGAGCTCCACCCAGCCTGGCCTTGAACATTTCCAGAGATGGGACATCCACAGCTTCTCTGGGCATGTGCCAGTGCCTCACCACCCTCACAGTAAAGAATTTCTGTTTTAAGCCCCCTTTAATACTGAAAGGTGATGTAAGGTTTCCCTGGAGCCTTCTGCAAGCTGAATAACCCCAGCTCTCAGCCTGTCTTCACAGGAGAGGTGTTCTTGTTCTCTGATGAACTTGGTGGTCCTCCTCTGGACTCATTCCAGCAAAATTACATCCTTCTTGCACTGGAGACTCCAGAACCAGATGCAGTGCTCTGCAGAGGTCTCCTGAGAGCACAGCAGAGGAGCAGAATCAAACTCTTTGACCTGCTGGCCCCACTGCTTTTGATGCAGCCCAGGACAGAGCCAGCTTTATAGGCTGCAAGTGCACATTGCCAGCTCATATTGAGCTTTTTGTTCACAAACACCCTCAATTGTTTCTCCCCAGGGCTAGTCTTGATCCATTCTCCCTCCAGCTTGTACTTATGCTTAGGATTGCCCTGACTCAGGAGTATGCACCTGGATTGTAAATAACTATATATGATATATGAACATATATATGAACAACTGAGCAAATAATTTTGCGTTACCTTATGTCCCTTTGCTTGTATCTACCTTGTCTACCTTGATAATGATGACCAGATAAAACTGCCTCTCAGCATTAGCAGAAATGCAATACACAATGGGACCTGAAACTCTTAGCATCTAAATACTACCATGGCACAGTAGAATTACAAATAAAATTACCTCGCTTGGACAGGTAACCCATTATTTTCAGGGAAACTCAGGCATATGATGTCAGCTCATTTAACTAGTTTTCAAAACAGTAACGAGAAAAACTGCATTAAGATTAAATCTCAAATGTGACTATAAATGCATATATGAATTGCAGTAAGTTCAATAAACCCTTTTCTTTGAAAAACTATTCCATTTGATGACTTTTAACCCCTACACGTATAGAGTCCAATTACTGAGACTAATTACGCTATAGTTGTGTTTTGTAATAATACCTGCTTTGTTTTTTTTTTTCCTGCAGCACCACACAACTACACAACCAAAAAGTCACCTTCAAAATTTTGTCTAGATGTCATTAAGTAGTTACAGGTTGGCATGTTATTGCTAAGGCAATTTTTTTGCTGGTAGAGTATTAGCTTTAACTTTGAATCAATCTCTATCCATATTTTTTTAATGCAATGGACTTGTAATATCAGCTGCACAGTAAAAATCTTTCTGTGAGAGAGCTACTGTAACATAAGCACTACTAAAAAGTTAATAGCTCTGGGGTATAGTTTGTATTTTCTTCTCTGTCCGTACTAAAATAGTTCATCTACTTCAAGTAGCTTTCATTTTAAAAGAATGTCAAAATAGCATAAAGCTTGCAAACTAAGTCTGCAGTCATACAGAATTAAACCTCCCTGAACTTTAAGATTAAAAAAAATGCAATTGTCCTGTGGTGACTTTCCATGCAGACAGAGAACATAGACTACCAAGGTAAAAGCATTAAAATGGTATTTATCACAAAGTAGTCTAAATACCTTGCAACAAAGAATTTTAGGGAAGATTCTTTTAAAAACTGATTCCATGTTAAAATGCACAAAATGCAATTCCAAAGGAGAGTCAAGAACACCTAAAATCCTAATTAATCCTCATTTATTTCACTCAGTCCAAACTAAATTATGGAGTTTGAAACATCCGTTAGAACTGTTTAGAAACATAGAGATTCTCTGCAAAAACTCAAAGGTAAGCATGCTCAATAGGAAGAATAACACTTTATTTTCGAAAGATACAATTATTTTTCTGAATTTGCCCAAAAGCATTCCTTGTTTTCTTTCCAAGAATATTCATCCTCATAAATCTCCTGTAACATAAAAAAAGAATGGGAAATGTTGTGAGTCTGCTACGTACAGCTACAAACCAGGCCAAATAACTCAACAGCCATCTTACTATTATTTACTGATCACAACAGGACTGCACAGCACTTGGCTGGCAAGCAGAAGAGTAGGCAGCACCCTTAGAACATACAGACTTGTCTGAACCTCACACTGATCCCCATTGAATTTAAAAGGGCCCACCTTAGCTGAAGTCAATTCAACAAAGAGATCTGGAAGAAATTACATAATAGCTGTAGAGTACACAGTATTCATGCTCCTAGATTAACCTATTGTACCATCACTTTGAGATGAGAATTTACACGTAACAAATTTACACACAACAAATAAAAATTACATTAATACACTAAATGCACTACTAATATATCTTAAGGACAGACTGGATTACCCAGCTGTAGTCCAGTCCTAAGCAGCAAATTCTGAGTTCCTGATTATTCATTCTGAGAGAACTTCTGTCTCCTCAAGGAGGTATCTGAGAAGTGGAGTAATGCAGAGAATATCACTGTTAACCACATGCCAAGTTCTGCCAGGGAGAGAAGGCAGAGATAATGCTCATTACTTGCATGCAACACTGAGGTTATACTGAGACTCCTTCTAGACTTGGGCTGGTTTCTCCACACTTTTGTGTACCTACACTAGCTTTGGGGCTCCTCCTTATCCCTTCATTGTGAGCTGCTGCTTAGTGCTTCGTGCTTTCTCGCAGCCACAGCAATGAGGAGAAAAGGCAAGAAATGCTCCTTTTACTTGCAAACTGCACTGCTGTTCAAAGCAAAGCTGACTCAAATTCTTCCACAAGCCTGTGCAGAACTGAGTTTTGCTACTCAAAATAGGAAAGCTCAGGCCTTTGCTTTCACCCTATGACGGCTTCAATATAAAGAGGAGCTAGATGGTGCACGTACAGGAGAACCTTCCAGATGCCCTAGCTGCCACATTTGGGCCTGGCTGCATTAGAGGAAACTCACTGCTGCTAGACACTGACAACCATCAGGAGCAGCTGCTGCCTGTAATGCTGCTAAGGCAGTCCAAATCTAAGACTAGCATAGGCCTAAATTTGATTTTGTCCCCAAACATACCTTTTTCCATATTGGGACAGATGCTTTTAAGGTATTGATGCAGTACATTACAGCTTCAAGGGATTCTGCTCTGTGTGGAGAGGAGACTGCAATAATTACACTTGCTTCAGTTATTGGAACCACACTAGGGAGAGAAGAGGAACAACAGCAGCTTTAGCTAACACTTAACATCAAGAGCACCCAAAAGCTGTGGCCATGTCACGTCAATATTCTGGCCACACGCTCTCCTGACTCATTCACACTGAGCAACTGTCAAACCACATCCAAAAATTATACACTTTTTAAAAGAAAGAAAACCACAACCAAAATCAGCACCAGATGTTAGAATTCCACACTTTAGAATAAATAAACCCACCAGACACAGGCTTTTTTCCATTCTTTCTTCTTTTAAAATTAAGCCTATGGAATTAACAGGGGGGAATTGTTAACTGGTAACAATGCATAGGAAACTCACTGGAAGCTGGCTTAATAATGAACAATAACAAGTTAGAACAGCCAGTTCTTATCTAAAAACCTAAGAAATCATCTCAGTTTGCACAAGAATTTGTGAAAGAAGAAATTAAGTGCCTCACACTATGCAGATTTTGCAATGAAATCAAATTTTTGATGAATTCTGATTTTAGATTCTGAAGTTCCCTACTTGGTGTGTTGTGTTAAATTTAACAGAAGCACAAGGTTCTGTGTTTCTCCTTGCAATTGTAGCATTCCAACAGTCTGCCTCCCAATCCTCCCTCTATAGTAAGACTCCTTCAGCATAGTCCATGGGAAAAAATCTCAGCCTAAATGCTTTGAGCTGCCCTCATGACAGCCACCCTCTCTGTTGACTAGAGGAAATCTAGGGAAACTATCCTTCAGGATTTGTACCTTACTTACCCTTTACAATCACATCTCTAGTTCCTTCAGGATTTCTGCAAATTCTGCTAGTTTCAGCAAGAAATCTTCCCTGAACAGGGAAGGCCCAAGAGTATGTCGGACACTAGTAACCCATGTTTTGAATTGAAAAGAAAATGCTTATCCAAGACTCAAGGAGCAACAGGAGGTTCTCCCAAAAGCATGGTTGGCAATTACTATGCCCCACAGCCTAAGCTTTCACTTTTTGTAGCACAAATAGGCTTAAATCTGACAATAAGAACATTCTGCAGCCCCTCAACAGGAGAGAGAAGAAAAAAATAAAGTGCTGCCAACTTCACACCTTTTAAAAATAAAGAACAAAATAAACCAACAGCCTCCCCTTCCCTGGAGTGAAGTATCTCCTCACTTTCAAAACATCACATCAGCATCAAAGATCCTGCCAGGTTAAGTGTGGACTTCAGCAAACTCTACCAATAAACACATTTTTGAAACCAAAATTTTTGAAACTTAGCTCCAGATCAAGAGGTTGATCCTGGCAGCCAGCTTTGCTGCACTGTAGTCTCTAAACACTCCTGCAGGTTCTGCAACTACGTGCACCAGACAGGGATTGATGCTGCAGTTGTAGAAGAACAGGGTCTGGATATACATACCCAAGTCTATGGTGCACAGCAATATGTTTGACTGAAGGCCATTTCTGTCTAACATTTCTGCAGATTTTCATTATTTCAGCCTCTGCCATTGAAGTATATGCTTCATATTCTAAGTGAATCACTTTTTTTCCTTCAAAATTATTTCTTGTAGTACCTAAACAAAAATGATTTATCAACTAAAAGCACTGAGTAAATGAATACATATTGCATCTTTATAATACACATTATATATTATATTAATACAGCATAAAAACCCAGGATCTCTTGCTGTGGTCAAGGTCAGCACTGTGCAAATATAAACAACCTCCTCTTATCATGGCTGCATAATGAGATTATTGGAACAAGATAAATCTTTACTATAAAAGGAAGAATTTATACAGGTCTGCAACCCATAATGCCCAAGGCTGGGACATCATCTGTGGTAACTGCTAAGGTGCTATAACAACATTTGCCCATGTAATTTTTAAATGCCCAGTATTTATGAGCCTAGTAGCACTAAGGTTTAAGCACAAAGCAGTTTCATATGTGTGCTATGTACATAAAGCACAGGACAGAGCTACCAGCCTGATCTTCACCAGCCCACTGGTAGAACTGTACTTCACTTTCAACTAAGACCTCAGTTACATGACCTTGCATACAGATGGGTGGCATACCCATAATATTCCATTTTCCACCTTGAACAAGTTGTATCCCATGGGACAGGAGCACAATTCCCAGGCAGTTCTGTACACCACAGCTGCTGTTCTGTTCAGTCCTACCATAGCCACACCACCCAGAAAGCTTCACACCACTTTAGCCCACAGCAGCTATTTAAGAGCTGCCGTGGTCTCGCTCTCATAATTCAGAACCTGTTTTCTAAACATCCTCAGCTCAGACCAGGAACTGATTTATTTGAGTACTACAGGTTTGGGATGTGAACAATCTAGGTTCCATTTATTAGACTATTAACATATCCAGAGACTTAACTTACAAATAATAAACTCACCAATGAACAGAGACACTGCCCCACAGTATGGTGAAACAACCATCTCTGACACTTCATCTACAGAGAGCTTTTCACACTTGAGCTTGACAAAATCTTTTGGCACATCTTCACTTTCTTCCATGTCGCACTAGAAAAACTGAAACCAAACAGACTCTGTTGTTGCTTCTCAAGATACTAGCATCAGCCAACTGCTTTTTACCCAGTGCTGATGCCCCAACTTACGCCCAACACTGGCACTATCTATTTGCCCAAGAGACTAGGCTACATGTGAAATTCACTTCTCAGCAGCCCCACTGAGAGAGTATTAACTGCAAATAACAAGCAATGACTTCGTTTTATTGCATACATATTTCTTTCTGATAGGAAAGTCTGGTACAGTGGGATGAAACTGTAAGTAGCCCAAGGCCCTGGTTTAAGAGTACATTCAACCAGCACAGACCACTAAGTTGTGCTGGTAAATCCATGGTGATATTGTCAGTCCCTCCTACTTACCTTATCAAATCAAACAGTTTTAAACAGAGATTTCTGATAAACATGGATTAGAGGTCTAATCCTAAAGTTGAGTATACTCTCCAGGACATTCAAGACTTTATACTAATCAGTCTATTACAGACACAAAGGAGACACTTTTTAACTTTTCTGAGTAGAAACCAGCCATCAGATCACCTAAGAATGAGAAGTGTTTTGATCAGCAGGAATGGAACAAGCTGCAGTAAATAGATGGACTCGCACTTGAAAGCAGACAAAGAAATGAAGCTATTCTAAAGACACCTTTTTAACAGCAACAAACTAACAAAATTTCTAAGCAGCAGTCCATTATTTTTACTATATTATCTTTTCTGTTAAAAAGTGGCAGGAAATTTTTCATTATGGTCTTATTTAGGCAAGCCAAGCTTCCACTGATAGGAAGAAACAACCAGGAAAGAGTAACAAGACCTAAGACCCAGATTCAACGCAATGCCTGACCTCTCTGGCAAGTGTCTTCCATTTACTGCATATGTGTTAATCATTTACTGGTGCACTTTCTTACAGCTTCTGCTCAGCACAACTGCATTCTCCAGACAGAAACACAAGTTGGGTTTCTCAAAAGAGTACTGGGAGGGAGAGAATTGCAGTCACATCTTCGGACCTAAACAAGAAAAGGTTCTTGTAACATCACACAGAATTCATGAGGTATTTTAGCACAGGATTACACTCCACAGGAAACTAGGCAATAAGGGATACCTACCTAACAGAACCTGGGCAGGTTCAGCCTCCACTAATTGGTGGGATGATGGCAACCTCGTCTCCAGGCTGCAGGACCAGAAGCTGATCTCCAAGGAGCACGTACTCCTGCCGAACCGCAAATATCACTTGATCCCGGATGACCGCAAGCCTGAGGGGGAGTGGCAAGAGCACAAATAGGTTTCCAAACAATGTTTTCATTTAACCATGAGATTTCATTGAACAACAAACTAGTGCACAGTCTAGGGCAGCTGAGATAAAAACCACTGAGACTTACACAACTTTTCTTCCAAGACACTGTCAAAAACACAATGAACACCCATCTCCTAATCTTGGATTTTCTTGTAGTGGCTAAGAAGAAATGAGATCAGTATAATTTCCAGAAATCAGGAATTGGATTTTTCATAGGCCTACGTCAGAACAAACCAATGCATACTAGACTCACTTCAGAAGCTTACAATAAAAATGTTGGTAACTCAAGAGGCAGCAACCATCCAATTTGTGATTAGAAGGAAATACTGTCTTGATGCAGTCTGGTTGGACTGAAACAATTTTCTTACACACCAAGAAGCATCATGAGATCTCACAAAGATTCAGTGGTCAGAGAGTTGCTCTTGCGTATGCTCAGACTTTAGGAGGCTTTGGGTCTTTTGTACTAACAGGTCTAAAATCTGCTATTGATAAGGAGTGGCCACAGAACTAAGAGAGAAAATGTGATGTGTCTTCTGGCAGATCTTTTAAATATATTTTTATGTGAGATATTGCTGTGAGAGTCCATAGCTCTGAATCATGAGGCGGGAAATGACCACGTGCAATTATGTGAGGGCCGTAACAGTAAGACAGCAGAAAACAGAATAGCATTTTACTTCAGATGGTGCAGGCATGATAAGAGTTCTTGTCTGAGGCTACAAAATCTGGCACAGCTATCTCAGCTGTATTGCCTAGAAACAAGTAAGCAGACCAAAAGAGTACAAGCAAAAATCATCTTGTTTCCTACCAGCTAGACAGACAAAAGTAGTCAAGGCACAGACGGAGCAAAACACAGTAGCGCTGATTCAGAGAACAGACTGAAGGGAGGGATTGTATGAAAGCAAAGCAAGCTACTAAAGAACTGTGCACAACCATGAAACTGAAGTGCCCATTAGAAGGACCGGCTCTAATTGAAGTCCCTTGCAAGCTAATTAGTTGGGGAAAATGGGTGGAACAGAAAAGCACTGTCAAGTACGCTCAAGCTGCAATTTGAATATCCATTAGCAATGTGAATAGAAGTCTGTGGTCAATGCCCTACAATTATATTGAGTTTTTCCAGAAAAGCTAGGAACAGAAGCATTTTTCAAGAAGGCCGCTGTGAAGTAACTGCAAATGCAAATTGTACTGCCCCAAGTCATCATTCATAAAAGGACAAAGTTGACAAATTATGGCAAAACGACCAACGGTGCTGCTGCTGCTTCTGACATAGACAAAAAGGCTGCAAAGTAAAATACATGCATTCCCTACTGCCTCTTGCACCCAAACACACTTTATTTCAATTCTCTGTGAGGAAAAGGTCCTTGGTCCAATGTTTTGTGAAGTTCCTCACTTGGAAACAGATACCAATGTTAAGTAGTTCATTTTTTTTTATTGTGTTTGAGAGTATTTTACTAAAGACAGGTTGTGCCTCAAGGAAGACTTGGACACCTAAGTCCAAAGTTATGGAAATTTCAGAGCACTGAGCACTAAATGCTGAGGACCACAACCTCTCTTATACCTTAGATTTATTTTACCCCCTTCTATCCCTCCAAAATGGTGTTGCACCTTTGTCCATCAGACTCATTCTTGACAGGACTGAGCACTTTCCCTCAGCTTTAAATAGAGGGGACATTTCTGTTGACACCTCCAAGAGCACCAATGCTGCAGAGGTCCTTACAGCACACACAGCACTTTCTCAGGACCAGACTCCTTATGAAATGCAACCGGTAGTGGTGTGGGCCTTTTTCAGAGCATTGAAGTGGTTAAACATATTTGCTGTGTCAGGGCTGAGTGGCTGGAAACCTGTGGGAGCTTTAGTTCCCTTCCTGACCTGGCTTGCAGAGTGTGCCATAGGCTCAGACCAATGGCTTAGAGTACAGTTAATCACAGAATCAATTAAGTTCAAAAAGCACTCTGAGATCATTAAGTTCAACCTATGACTGAACATCACCATGTCAACTAGACCATGGCACAAAGTCTAGTCTTTCCTTAAAAATTTTCAAGGACAGGGACTCCACCATCTCCCTGGGCACCCCATTCCAATTCTATCCTTTCAATTAATAACTTCTTCCTAATAAGATAACGTCTAACCTAAGCAATTGGAAACATCTGCTAATTAACATTTATTTCCTATTTATTGTCCTGGCTATGCTTGATCCCTCCTTGTGACATCTCACCTTCTCCACAAACTAATAAAATGGTAGTTTTCAGGTTACCACACCACAGGCCTTCTGGACAATCGGCCACGTGTGCCTCTCAGGCCCAGTTCTGGGTACATCTCCTGTACCTGGGCTTTTCTTGTGTCTACATGAAGCTACAACACTTCCAGCTGCGCAAAACACAGAACACTTGGCGCAAGTTACCAAAAGAAGGTAACACCACTGTTTTTGTGCTGTCAAAGTACTGCTATGTGTTCCAGCTCAGTGCTAAACACTGAATTTGTATTGGGGAAAAAAAAAAAATTCTTTGCGCACCTCAAGGGTAACTTGCTGCATACCTGGGGTGGACCTTGACGATCTCCTCCCAGAGCTGCAGAGAGGTGATCTCCCGGGGCACCGAGAGGGTCTCGCAGCGCAGCCCCGCCAGCTCCGCGCTCCTGGCGAAATACAGCACCGAGACCTGCCCAGGGAACAAACAGCGCTCAGGGGCGCGGGGCCTGCCCACAAAACCGCTCCCAAAATACCAGCACACAACCGGAAACAGAGCGCCAAAAAAAGCTTTCCCAGGCTTTTTTCGATGCCGATCTGCTCTGCCGCGTCTCTCCTGTCCCGGCTGTCAGCGGGGAAATGCGGAGAAGGCGGGGGGCGGTGAGTGACCGCGGATCCGCGCCCCCCGCCCCGCCGCACAGGCCGCTCCCGCTGCCCGCCGGGGCCAGGGGCAGCGAGGGCCCTGACGCCCTTGCCCGGCACCGGCCGAGCCTCCGGCCGGCCTGGCCTCCGGAGTTGCCGGCAGCTCGCACCTACCTGGCAGCGCATGGAGCCGCCGTCCCGGGGCGAGCTGCCCTCCGCCGCGGGCTGACGGCGGCGCCTGCGCCCGGGCTGACGGCGCCGGGCCCGGCCCGCCCCCTGCGGCCTGGCCGCTCCGCCGGCCCGCTCCCGCCGTCCGAGCCGGGTTCTCGGGGGGACTCGGAGCCCCGCGCGTCGGGATTGCAGATGTGCGCAAGCATTGCGCGTCCACAGCCTTGCCTGTGTTAAACATCTACTAAATGCACAGGACAGGTATAGTTGGCCTGTAAAAGCCACGGATCCGTTTCAAAGCTGACGCAGAATTTCAGGGTTAGGGCCTGTTTCACCTCGGCGTGCAGTGACTGAGCACGGAAGGGACAGCAGGATGGGAGAGCGCTGGCTCTCACCGCGGAGGGGAGAGTGACACGGGGTGTGTGGAAAGTGCTGCCGAGAGACCCGCAGCAGTTGCTCCACATGGCATAACTGTGCGCTAAGGCTATTCCTTGTGGGTGTCTAAGGTTATTTCTGTAGTGTTTGTCTGGTGACTCTCTAACCTCAGTAATGGAGGGGGTCCTCCAGGCAGACAAACCAGGGGCAAGTCCACAGTCGTTACCAGTGTGCAGAAAATCGTGCTGCCAAAGGCCAGTGTCCACAAACGAGACCGTTTGCAAAAATCGACTTTACTGAAAACTAGGGAGATGCCACTGGGGCATACCCATCTAGGATCTCTCCAGTTTTTAGCAGATGCAGTTTCCATTTAGTCTAAATGCCCTCCTACTTTTCCTACTGGGTGATGTACTAGGAAGATACAACCTTTCAGATCCGCATATTACATATCCCCCCTCCAACATGTACCCCACACCCATTCTTCCAGAACCTGACTGGTTCTTTCAGGGTATCTAGTCAATTGTAAAGACATGCACACCCATTTCTCTTATCATCAGTGGCATAGAGTTTATGGTCAGTAATTGTGATTTGGGCTCGTGGTCATTGAATTAAGGTTGGAAAAAACCTCTGAGGTCATTGAGTCCAGTTGTTACCCCAGCACCACTGTTTATCACTAGACCATATCCCTGGGTGCCACAAGCACAGGTTTTTTGAACCCTTCCAAGGGCCAGTGATTCCACCACTTTCCTAAGCAGCCTGTTCCAATCAATGCCTGATCAACCTTTCAGTGAAATCATTGTTCCTCATATCCAAACTAAATCTACCCTGGTACAACTTGAGGCCATTTGCTCTTTTCCTGTTGCTTGTTATTTGAGAGAAGAGACTAACCCCCACGTGACCACAACCTTTCAGGCATTTGTAGGGAGTGATAAGGTCCCCCCTGAGCCTCCTTTTCTCCAGACTAAACAATTCCAGTTCCCTCAGCTGTTCCTCACAGGACTTGTTCTCCACACCCATCACCAACTCTGTTGCCCTTCTCTGGATAAGAAAATCAATCTTTGCTGGATGCAATACTGTCAGGGAAAAATAATAATAATAATAATAATGATAGCCCTCAAATAAAGAACTAAAAAGATGACTGAGAAAGGAAGCAGGCTTTTCTGCATAATAATTCTTGCCTCTGAGTTACGAACACAATGAAAGTTAAAGTGATTACATTTTCCAGAAAGTGTGTGATAGAAATACAGTCATTTCTGCAGAGCAATTGTATTGCACCAGTTCTTCGGTACATTGTGTCTTAATCCTGTGCTGTGAGGAACAAATAAGTTACTTTTAAAAACTGTGTTCTTTTGTGAATGATTAACTAGTGTTACAAATTGAACTCTCCTAAACACAGCATGTGTCAACTGAATAAAATAATTGCTTTCTTTTTTCTCTGGGCTGAGTAATTTTGGATCTATACATCTTAAATAGAATAGATCACTTTGATATGGTCTGTATGACCCAGACAGTAGCTAGCAAGTGGCTGACACATTTTTTCCATGCAAAAGGTGTACCACAGGTGTTCTTAGAGTGAAGAGGGGGAGTACTGGCCTCAGCTGGAGAAAATTAGCCTCTCAGCCCAGAAAACAGTGAGCTTTGAAGGATTTGTCTGTACATTTAGGGGTAAGACAACTATGGAATAAGGAGAGAATGGTTGCTGGCAGTAAATTTCTGGATTTTCTTTCTTTGAGCTCCAAGAAATAACTCACCTAAACCAGTTCTTGAATATTTTTCAAAAGATGGATCAGTCTTCAGCTCTGCATTGTATGACTAAGTTAAATGCAGAATATGTGCCTAGAAAGCAGAGGAATAGAGTATGATTTGTGACTCTTATGATCTATTAACTATATTCTAGAGCAGCTAAGAAGTAGCTAAAAGTTCTTAATCAAAACCAGGAAATAAGATGAGGTGTAGTATTAGTGGCTAAAACTAAATTCTCCCTAAATACCTCTTTATTCTGGAAGTCCAGAATAAAGAACATCAGTCCAGCAAGAGGTGGGTTGGTTTGCAAGAATGAGTTTTATCCAGATTGATTTTGTTTGATTGTTTGGTTGTTTGGCTTGTTTCGTGTTTTTTTAGGGGAGACTATGGTTACCTATATAAGATTAAATAAGAAATAATTTTATAGCTTTGTATAAAATTCTCTGATATTCAAAGAATATCTGATGTTTATATATCTGAAGGAGATATGTTAACTCTATAGAAACCAGGATTCAAAACTATCCTTATTTATATAGATTAGCTCTATATGATCTTCCCTTAAAATATTTCCTGTTCTGTATCCTTCTTTCAGGCAGCATTTTCTTCTTGAAGCTTTTAGTTTGGAATATAGGTATCTGCAATGTATAACATCTAGTTCTGTTACTTATTGAGTCTATTATTTTCAATTAAATCTTGCCATAAGCAGTGGAAGCTTTGCTGTAGCAGAAAGGTGTGTATGTGTTCTCCCATACCAATATGTACATTAGCCAGAATATAGTATATGTACATTTTCAGAATGTATTTCTTTCAGATATCTTCAAGTCCAAAAAGGTTATATTGTGAAGTCCTCCAAGACAGGAATTTCCTATTCGACTTTCCAACTTTTCTTTGTTTTAATAATGTTTAATACTGAAAAAGTGCACGTTTTCCTGAATTATGTGCGATTTCCTTACACTACCCAAATAGCAGCCTTGAAGCTCAGTTCTAAGAAATCAGAGATGGGAACGTTTTTCCTACTAACTTATTTCTTACTTACCGTCAGAAAACTTTGAACATTTAGATGTAGCTAGTGTATGCCCAGACACTATGCTTACAGTCTAAAGCACTGATTCTGCATGTGATGTTGAATGTCTGCATGTGATGTTGAATAGAGAGAACCACAGCAAAGTCAGCAATACTTGAATGGATACACTACTCTGCTAGTCCTAAGCTAATTTTGTAATAACTTATTACAAGAATTGGTATAAAGTATGACTGGATACACTGGGAAAACCAAAGAGGAATGAACTGGAATTAAAGATTAACATGTTGTTAATCTTTAATTCTTTTTACCAATGATTTACCTAATGTCATTGCAGAAAAAAAGTCTTTTTAGGACTGTACAAGATTGTGATTGTCTAATTTCTAGCAGATTTTCTGTTTCCTTTTGTTTTCATTTTAGACATTTTCTCAGGACTGTTTGATATAAATCATTAGTTGCTGCTTAAAAGTTCAGATTTATACTTGGGAAGTCTTCAGAGAATATTTTTTACTCCAGTTTTGTTGTTGTGAAGAATTTAGGCTGTGTTGATGGCAGACCTGACTACTCTTTTCTTTTTTGGTGATGTTGATGCATAAGACTTTATGTAGAAAAAAGAGAAAATTCCTTTACTTCAAGCTTCCTGAAATAACAAGGGAAAATAGAAATTATCACTCATGACATGGAATAACCCTTCATTACCTCACACACCCATCATATTCCTTGGGCAACCAGCCAAATCTGAAGTCATTTTAGCATTAAAGTTTTGCTACTGAGTTCATTTGGAAAACAAACAAACAAACAAAAACACCACAAAGGAAAAAAAGAGAAAAACAAACACTGCAACCTCAAAAAAAAAAAAAAAAAAAAAAAAAGCCCAAAGCCATTTGGAATAATCTGCAAGGATCCAGAAGTCAGGCAGGTATAGGAGATATGTTACTGTGAATTCCAATAATGCCACTGAATTCAGGTCTGAATTTGGCCTCATGTGTGTCAACACTGGTAATAATCTGGAAAACATCGTCCTATTTTGGAAGGAAGGAGAGCTGTTCCTTGAGTTTCTGTAGTGGAACAGTGGAGAGAAAAACTTGAAAATATGAATCTGTCTGAGGCACTATGACCTCTAGGATTCCTGTGTGTGAGGTATATGTGGCCATTTGACCAATGTATTTAACATTCCCCTTGGCACTCTTTGAAATTGTCTATTACAAAACAGATGGTGCAGTAGTTACTTTTTGAAGGGCTAGAAGAACATGACTACATCTGGAATTAATCTTTAGCTCCCTAAACCAATAGATCACCCATTTTTAAGAGGGCCTTCTAATATAATTGCATTGCACAAGTACAGAGAAAGAATACACAGCTTTAAGGCAGAGTATAAGCAGTCCGGAACTATAACTCATAGGCACACAAGTCTTTCTGTTCAACTGTCTCATTTATGGGCAAGTCTTTTCTACAAGAATTTATTTTTATTGAGCAACAGCAGTAAGTAATGTGTAACTTCTTCAGTGAGATTAAAAAAATCCACAAATTTTCAGGATTTGTATAAAGTATTTTTCTGTTGGCAGCTACAGTATTCTTTGAGAGGTGACTTCTTTCATTTTTATGCCATTCTTTGCCCAAAAAGGTTGTATTAAACTAGAATAAACACCATCATCATTCAAATAAAGCCAGTTACAGAGTGTTTTATGATTATTAAGTTGTACAACACATGCTCTGAAGAATGATGGGAAAGGGCATTAGGGCATTCAGGGTTGATACTAGGCTAAAAATTGTTTCTCCAAACTTCAATACCAAAGGAAAGTGCAAGTTAACCCAAAGAACCACATATTTAAAAGTGCCTTGTACTGAACTACCTGGCTAATACTTGATCTGGATTATTTAAATATTTAATATATTAAATGTATTATTTTTCTTGGGGGAAAAAAATGTATTGCCAAAAATGCACTACTTCCTGCAAAGGTCTTGAGTTTCTGTAACAAAGTAGTTATAGGACAAGGAATTTGGAATACTAGCAAATTAGATATCTGAAATAATGTTTATAAAGATAAAATAGCTCTTGTTTGTAGTATTTCAGTGGGTTTGTATGCTTTTCTGTCCTTCTTTTGTAAAGCACCAAGAACAGGGAGATATGAAAGGCTGGCAGATAAGTAATACATTGTTGGTTTACATTCCCAGATTACATTGTTGGCACTCTAATTATCATAATGTGTAAAATTTTGAAACACTGTACAAAGTAAGAAGCATTTCACAATATCGATTTTTCTGAAGCAAATGGAATTCCCTAGGAACTACTCAGATCTGTGGGTGACATGAAAATGAAGACTTCTAACAGTTCATAACTTGTAGTGTCAAATTTTAGATTGCAGTTACCTTGCCTTTCCATTCTTTATAATTATTGTAGCTGCTTTACTCAGCTTGAAAGGGGAAGTTTTGCTGAAGTTTTTATTTACTATTATTTCAGATTAGTATTTCAGTTTGCAAGTCAGTGTCTTTAGCTACCACTGGGGGCATACACAGCCCAATTGTGACAGAATATTCTGCAAAAGGCAGTCTATCTTAAGTTTAGATTCTGGCTATATGACATGGTGATTCTTTTGATATCAGTGAAGTATTGTAGAAGGTTTGCCTTCAATCTTTTCCTTACATTTAAGATGTAGATATTATATAGCTGGTTCTGCAGAATGCTGCACAACTTGATTAATTCTACACTTGGAGTTTAATATTTTCAAGTAATAGAGTTAAATATGCATACACTTTTATAAGCACTCCAAAGGAACAGTTATACAGTAAACCGTAAAAGTGTACCTGCTCTATCCCTAGCAGGTGATGAAAGCTTGCATCCTGCCTGCTCTCATACCTGCCTACTTGCCATCCACAGGATCCCTGTTGACAGTCTGTAGATGTTCATCATCACACAGTCCATGTATAAAACTGAATTAATATTCTTAATGGAAGGGTTCTATGCTTTTTGCTCACCTGTTTGGCACACTTCCAGGAAACCATGCCTAGATCTTGACTGGTAATATCTTCCAAGGAGGCTGATCAGCAAGGAATTATTTCCACCAGCCCATATGCCCTGGTCATATTCAACTACTCTCTGATAGCTGGCAACTGGAATGCTTCCTTTCTAAATAGGAAAGGCATTTCTTCAAAAAGATTATATTCTCTTGAAATTTTTCCAAACCCTGGAAAAAGGTTCTGTAGTTAGTTCTGAAAGTCAGTCACTTGATACTTTTGCATTTTAGTATGAATCCATAGGGGTTTTTTAGGGGGGAGAGATTGTGGTTCTGCAGATAAGAATGAGTTCAGTTTTGTACTTAAAATTTACATTAAGACCTATGCTGTATACTGGCATCCAGGTAGCAAATTCTGCTTACAACTAAGTAAATTATATTGCCTGTACTGCAACTGGATAATGAAAGACCCTTAAACCATCTGTCCACATTCTGTGTGCGAATCTGAAATGTTAACATTTCTATGGCTTTATTTTGACTAAAATTTCATTTTCTATTATATATAATGGCACACTTATCCACATGAGGGCACCAGCTGACATCTTATTCTCAAACCAGTGTGAAATCTGTTTCTGAAATGAATATGTTTATCAATGGTCATTTCATCTTTACAGAGCTGGAGTAAAGATTAAGCTGTTAAATGTTACAGTTCTCCAATTTGGGGGATTTTTTCAATTCTTAGAGCAGCAATATTTTCACTTTCCCTAAACTCTACATGCAGCAGGAATCTTGAAATATACTTCAATCACATAGAGATGTGGGGATGTTAAGTTTTTAAAAGAAATAAAATCTTTTTTTTTTAATTTGGTTATATAATAGAATCTGAGGGAACATTCATCAAAATTGGTAAACTTTATTATTTCTTAGCTTTGGAAACAGAATTATCCTGAGGTTTTAGCTTCATTCTTATTAAACCCACAACAATATGCAGTCAACATCCATTCCATTTGTAGGCAAGCATACAACCAGGTTATTTTTAATATTTTAGTTTTATATGTAATAAAAGTTAGACAATCTTAAAAAAAAATGCAAAGAATAATTGATACTGTACTCTGGGTTAGGCTGAGGATCCAAGACTGAGCTTGTCCACTTCCTTTCCCTGCTGGATATTAGGAACATTGACCAATGTACAGTACAGGAACAATCTCATTTCCTCTCCCATCTCCTAAAGTGTCAGGCAAAGTCTTGAGGCTTTCCTCAGGGACCAGCATGCTGTCAGTGGGAGATATCAGTCTGTTACCTACTTAAGAAAGGGTACCCAAGAAGACTGCAGGGTTGTTTGACAGAGATGAGCACACACAACATGAAGAGATATAAAGGTTATGTTTCTTTGAAACCAATTTGACAGCTTTTTGAAGGAAAGAAAAACTTTCTGTTTCTTTTGAAGTAAGGGACTTCAAAAATGCTTCAGAGTACATTCACAAAAGGTTTTAGCTTAGTGAGGCTTGTATTTCTAGACTCTAAGCAGTGGAAACCCACAGGCATTTCCAAAGAATGATTTTGAAGAAATTATCTTCTTCTCTTGGTTTTCTCTGGCCAAGCCTGTTTCTCCATTGACTGTTGGCATGAACTGGAGAAATTGGAGTTTTGGGACTGATCTTGGAGAGGATACTCCCTTGGTGACAGAGAAACAAAATACCATTTTTTAGATATTAAGGTTATTATGGTAGAGCAGAGTTCTTGGAGTGGAGTGGAGAAAGCCTAGGAAAAATTTTTCTCAGCAGAAAGCCCACAGGGCTGGATAAAATCAAAAAAGGTGTTAAGTTATCCTCAGCTATAATTGAAGCACAGATATAGACACAAGCATGTTTTGTAGCATGAGAAGTAACCTGAGAATTGGAACAGGTATTTAAAAAATTGAGAAAATGTGAATCTACTGAAAATCCTGATGCAAAATGTTGGCTTAATAGCCTATTTTTTTTCTAAAAAAAAAAAAAAGCCAGTACGTGTTTCAAGTGTTACAATAGAAGGTGTTCTTGATCCATAAAATATTTGATCAGCTATCTAGAATTAGCTGAATATATATTCATCATCTGAAAAGCCTGATGCCTTGGAAGCACTAGAAGATTTCTAAGATTCTGGATAAATTTTAGTACAAGTCAGATATGAATTTAGCTCAATTAGCTGATAATACAGGAGAAAAAATTCTATGTCCTTAGAGATGATGAAAAATCTAATGATGCATAAGAGAGGACCTGAGATTTCAGCATGCACACTGAGCCAAGAGGAATAAGGTGGAAAATATTGCTTTGTTGGTGAGTAAATAACTGAGAAGGTCAGTAGCCTAAGCACTATGGGAGTGTTCATACCTAAGAGGAATTGTAAAGCTGATAACACTCTGTGTGCCAGGATTTTTGGCACATGTGAGTCTTGCATCTAAGTAGTACAAACAACTTAGAGAATATTTCAAAGTCATAGCAGGAACAACAAGAACTAAGAAATAGGTGAAAAATGAAAGACTGTAAGCTGAAGCTGTAGCACAGAGCAGTAGCAACTCTGGTTAGAGTAGTAGTGATTTCTGTAGGAAGCTTCTGAGTGGAGGTCTGTCAGAAAGGATGGGAGCAGTGTGATCTACTTTTAGTTGTCCAGTATAATAAGCCCTAATTTGTTGCCTAGGTTTTTCTTGTAGTTGATGAAGAGATAGAGACATCTTCAGATAGTGGTTCAGGTCTTTTATACCAATCTAACTTTGATACTTAACCTGAGTAAGATATCTGCTGTCTAAATGAAACTGTACAGTTTCACTGGCTGTAGAAGGATCATCTGGGACTAGATTAGGCACAAAACTTTTAGACAGCCAAAGTTAGGTGAAATAGTCCCATCAATTTCTAAGTGGTAATGTGCATTTATAACTTGTGTCTGAATAATGGTGTCTTTTGCATAGAATCATAGAATCATTAAGGTTGGAAGATATCTCTCAGACTGTTGAGTCCAACCATTAACCTAATAGTAACATTTTCACCACTGAACCATGTCCCCAAGTGCCATATCTAGGCATTGGATGGCTAACCTGATCTCCTTCTCTAACAGGGTTACACAGTTGTGGATGAGGGAAAGGCTGTAGAGGTTAATCAGGCAGGACCTGCCTGCTACATGGTTTGTAATTCTATATAAGAAACTTATAATAGTTGACCTTTCTCATATTTGATATGGGGCAACCCAGGTGCTAAAAGTAATACACAAATAATGACACCAGTGTGGCACTGGAGAAAGCGGTTATGCAGACAGAAGTCCAGATGCATGCAGGCTTTGAAGACATCGACATCCTTGTACTGGGAAGTGGCAGCTCTGGAAAAAATTTAGAAGTAATGACAGGAATCATGTGTGATGTTTTCCTTGACTCCTCTCTCTTGCTAATAAGTATTCATTCCTTTCTGTAAACTTAGGAGCTCCACTTCCTTAGCACATCGATACCCAAATAAGAAAAAGTTGATTCAAATGGACCATTTCCCAAACTGAATCTGACTGTGCTAACAACATGAAGGTTCTCTGATACAGGACCTAAAGCTTCCTAAAAAGCTCCTGATTTTCCAGTGACATATTTGAAATCACGATTAATATTAAAATTAATGGAAAAAAAACCCAAACTCAACAATATTTTAATATGTTTATTAAAAGAGTAATCTTTCCATAAGCAAAAGCACTAACATGTTTTCCATGGGTTAACTCAGATGATTTACCAGATATCTCTACCATGGTGATCAGGTAGTGGTATGATTGGTAAAGACATTTCAGTGAACTGCAGTTTTTGCAACTTTTATCAAACTACCTGCTAAAGCAAACATTTGCTAGTATAAATTATATTTAAGTATCCAAGTAGGATTATGATGCTCTACTACTTTTTTCTTTCTTTTTTTTTTTTCTTCAGTTAGGGGAATGTCCCATTTTTTTCCCCTGCACAGCCTTAAGGCAGACTGGTTTTGGCCTCCACTTCCTCAGTCTGGATTCCTCCTGGACTCCTCAAATTTTTACATTTTATTAATATTTAAGTAGTTGTATTTAATAAATATATACAGTGACAGGGACCTGTAGCCTCTTTTTCCAGGCAGCAGCAGGACCTGTACATATTTGTTTCTGGCTGGTGTTTGCTTTGAAGGGCAGATGGCAGTAAGGCTTTTTTCCCTACCTTTGCAGTTAGTCTACATCTGCTTCAGAATGTTTCAAGAGTATGCCAAAAATGCTACCTGTAGCAGCTTGAAAGAAGCTTACTCTGTACTCATGTACAGCAGCTTTATAGGGCTCTGGGAACTGCAAAACCTGCTCTTTTATAGAGGCCTGGTGACCCTCAGTCAAATCCTGCAGGACTAGTACCAATGGCAAGTAAATAGTGATTAAAATAAAAGGATGTCTGCCTTTCCAAGGGTAAAACTAGTACCAAATTTCAGGTTTTTCCTGGCTGGCCAGAATTTACAGCTAATCTTAAGGATAATTTTGTCACTTCCTCTTAAGCTTATGCATCTAAACAGCAAGTAGTAAAAACAGCTGAAAATCTGAAGCATACCATGTCTGCTTATTGTATGCAGCATGGTATCTGTGGGCTTGAGTTTCACACACACCTTTGTGTGCTTTCTGCAATGAGGACATTTAATGTATCTTTTGAAGAATTTGCACTTACAAGTCTTTTCAAAATTCAGAATACCCTGAAAGTATTGCAGATAACTAGCTAGTGATTACCCCTTTTTTTGATAATGTGCAGATACAATTCATTCAACCTGATGCTAGAGATCATTTGCCTTGTATTAAAAGACTAACAAAAGCATTTGTTGCCTGAGTAGATACTTTTTAACACAGAGTAGATATACATGTAGCACTTTTAATTCTGTGAGTGCATCTGGTTGGTGTGGCCAGCCTCAGGATCAGATGTGGTAACTGCTGAAAGATATCTAGCCTCAGCCAAAAAACACTCTGCAGAGAAATTGTATCAGTTCACCATGCAGCTGCATGGACACTGATGCCAGCTCAGGAGAGAAGGTATGGGTAGGAACTAGCAGTTGGAAAGTGTAATCATTTATTTCATCAGCATATGCCAAAATAAACTGCTCATGGGTCTGCTAACTGAGGGTTGCCAATATAACAATCATATGTAAGTAGAAACTTACTACTGATAAAGTCTTTTGTTAGTTATCCATAAATTTAAGAATAGAAAACTGAACCCAGATTTAAAGAGAACTCCAGATGTCTGATACCAGAATGTAATCATTCTCTCAAAATTAAATTCAAGGAGGGAACAGGTCAGAAACTTGTGCATGAAGATAGGCATGCTGTTGTCAAAGAAATGAAGGTTTAAATTAATGAACTTGAGTACCTTTCATTTTACTGTCCATGCACATCATCAGCTGCCCTATGCAGCTGGAATCAGGGTGCTGGTAGCTCCAAGACACAGGCCATGATTTTGTGCAGACCTAGGATTGGTTCCTGAAAAGCAAAATGGTCCTATATTTTGAGAATAAATCTAGACTCTGATTGTTTTTTCAAATTAAACACAATGATACTGTCTTTAATAAATGCTGCCCTGGATCCTGGGAGTGTCTGGATGCTGCCCTGGATCCAGGCAGGTCTAGATGCTGCCCCGGGTGCAGGTGAAGGCGCCAGCGCCTCTCCCTCCCCATCCATCAGCGCTGCAGACGTTCCCAATTAGAATGTAATCATTCTCTCAAAATTAAATTCTAAGAAGAAGAAACAGGTCAAAAACTTCTGTGTGAAGTTAGGCATGCTGCTGTCAAAGAAATGAAGGTTTAAATTAATGTAGTTGAGTGCCTTTCATTTTGCTGAAATGATATTTCAAGTTACAATCAGAAATCACTAGAATATTGAGTTAGCTCCTAGCATTACACGAGGACCTATGGATTCCTCAACTAATCTGGAATAAAGCTTTCTCTGTAAAATTAAACTCTCCAAAGTATAAAATTATGTGGAATTTCCTGTGGGCTTACTACTCAGATCTGAGACTTGGGAAATAAATGTGATCTGTAACAAACCTAATAGGAGCTCAAATACTGCACATCCTCCTCTAGTGACCTCAAGGTAATCATTCTTTTCCTCAGTGCTTCTGTTGCTGTATCTTGAAAATCCTTCTCAGGACTGAGGAGAAAATGTCTGGTTTTAGATAGCACCTCCTAAGCTCCCATCTCATTTGCACACAGCAGTAGTTAGACCAATCAGTTAGCACACATTAGACCAAGTTAAAACTGGTCATGTGCAGTTGTAGCCTCTTTATTACTAAGACTGAATAATGCACAGTTATCCACAAGTAAATTAAAATGATTAGTGGATGCCTCTATCTTGCATGCCTATGTTTTTTACTTTAGATCTTTCTTTTGGATTCAAATAGAGATAGAATGGAGATGTTTGTTATTTCTTTTTCAAAAAGTTGTTACTCAGTTTAGTGATGCTTTTTCTTTACAGCAAGATGAGTTGTTAGTTAAAAGACTTGGAGTTTGTAATCCAGCATACTTGTGACAAGTTATATAGTGTACATGAGCAGCAGGTTTGTGAATCACTTCTACTGTGTTGTCTATTTTTCACTCTGTTGATATGTGACAATCCTTAAATTGTAGACTCTCTTGCCATGTCAGAGATTGTGAAACTGAAAGTAACAGGGCAAGAATTAAATTCAAGTTATTTCTGATCAGTCTCAATATTATTTATACCTTCTGTACCTGTTTCAGCCTGCCACAATTCCCTTTAATACAGCACAGATAAAGAAAATCTAATACTTTATGGAAAGCACAGCACCACTTCAGTGACACATGAAAACTGAAAAATTTTCACCTTGGTATTGCCTGTGTATGTTGCTGAATGAGAATTGTCTTCTGTCTCTTCCAACAATGTTTTTTTTTGTCATTTTTTTTCTTTTGGTCCTTTCGTGTGGATAGAGCAAATTATAGCACATTGGTTTTGTGAGCTATGAAGGAAAATTAATGTTCCTACATTGAAAGGCCAGTATTTGAAAGGACTGTGTATAGATGAACCATATACTACCATTCCATGAATGAGACAGAGCAACATAGTAGAGAAGTGCTGGAAACGAAAAGTAGAATATCTTTCTTTCAAAGACTTTACCACTATTTCTATATTTTCATCTTGGATCTTCTTCAATTCTGGCTTGACCACTACTGGCTTGATCACTAATAGAAAGACATTCTGTTGTTAAAGTCATACTACTGGTGCTTCAGAGATTTTGCTACAGTTTAGTAAATGTAGAGGAAAGTGTCACAGCTTTAGTTATAAGCATGTATAGGGGGAAAATAGTGTAAATTATCCAAGTACACATTGTATGTCATTCTCTAGGAGCTAAAGTACAGTAACAACCTTTAAAATGATGATGTTTCCCAGACTATGAGTTTTCACAGTGGTGCTACCCCAAGAGGAAAATTTAAATATCATCCAGTAAAATGATGCAACTAAGTACCCTTTTTAAGATCAGTTTGTTTAATTTCACTGTCATGCAGACTAAAGCAGCCTGTATCACTATAATCTTAAAGCTTAAACACATGTCAAGATGGAAAGAAGGCAAAACAGCACAAAAATTCTAACAGAACCTGTTAACATTCGTGGAGGGTGTGATACTACATATCACATATGTAGTAATATAATACATATAGTAGTACATATTACTACATATCACATATGTAGTAATAATACATATATATGTATGTATGTATGTGTATATATACATATTTATAGCATAAACATAACACCACTCTAGATAGAAATATAGATGGATATTCACTGATGTATGCTTGTCACAGATGTCTCTCTGAACTGATTCACCTTGAACACTGCCTCTGAGGTTATGGCACACCCCCAAAACTCTCCTCCTTCTTTCTTGGTTAGTGGGGGGTGTGTGCAAACCTGGCCTCAGCAGATGAGCCTGTGGGCTGTGGCCTCCAGCAGGCCAAACCCGGCCAGAGCTAATTTTCAGGACAGCTGCAGGGTTTGGCTTTCTTCTCCCTCAGTCTTGTTTACTTGTCCCTGGACCTTAGGTAATTAAACAATAGTGTCACCGTTATTGTATCTTAAATTCCACTGGGCAGCTTAAATCACAGTCCAAAATTCCAGTCTGGTTAAGGATGGATGAGCCTTAGTGGTCACAGCTTCTTTATACAGTTTTGCTGTAATGGGCAAAACTGCTTCATAGCAATGCTTAAGCCATTGCCCATAACATTTCAGTCTCTGACAGTCCTGATGTGCCCAGAACCCCTGTGAGGCTTTGGACACAGTGCCACTTGACACCCCAAGCCCCACGGTGCAGAGGCCTGGCTTTGGAGGGTTGGCTATGCAGGGCATGAGGAGTCAGCCAGATGGATGCAGCCGGGGAGCGGTGGTCAGTGGCTCCGTGTCCAGGTGGAGGCTGGGGATGAGAGGTGTCCATCAGGGCTCTGGCTTGGCACAAGGGCTCTTTAATGGTTTTGCCAACGACAAAGAGAATGGATGGACCTTCCCCTCAGCACAGGGTTTGCAGGGGACAGGCAGCTGAGTGGGGCAGGGGCTGAGGAGAAGCACTTGGGGTGCAGATGGAGAAGAAGCTCAGCATGAGCTGGCACTCTGTGCTCAAAGCCCAGAAAGCCAGCCATGTACTGAGCTTCATGGAAAGGAGCAAAGGACAGCAAGTCAAGGGAGGTGATTGTGTCCCTCTAGTCCATTTTTGGGAGACCCTAACTGGAACACTACATCTGTCTCTGGGGGCTCCAGCATGAGATGGATGTGGACCTGCTAGAATGAGTTCAGATGAGAGTGACAGAGATCCTCGGAGAGCTGGAGCACCTCTAGTATTACGACAGGTGGAGCAGAGAATATGTTCCAATCCAATTAGGGAGAGATGCCTCTGACCAAACCAAGGCGCAAATGAGACCATATGATCACAACATGCAGATTTTATTAAACATGAATTTTATTTAACAAGAAATTGAAAGGAATAGGAAAGATGTCTCAGAGAGAAAGAGAGCAGAAGACAATCAGATGGCAGTAGAAGATCTTTAAGGCCCTTCCCAATCCAAAGCATTCTGTGATTCTAGAAGATGTGTGTATTTGTATTTTAAGTTGATATTATTATTATCAATATAATATAATTATTATGATCAATATATTATCATCAATAATAATTATTGTTACTATTATTTACTACCACTACTATTTCTTAATCTTATTATTATTTTTCTTATTATTTTTTACTACTATTACTATTCCTTCTTTTCCATCTTCTTCTGCTCCTTCTATTTCTTTTTCTTGTTTATTATTATTATTATTATTACTATTATTATTTAGTACTACTAATTCTTCATCTTCATCTTCTTATTATTCTTATTCTTTCTCTTTTTGTGTTTTTTGGTGTGGATTTTTTTTAGTGGGTTCTTTTGTTTTGGTTTGGGTTTTTTTTGGTGTGGGTTTTCTTTTTTTACTACTACTATTTCTTTAACCCAACTTTCATTTGTTTTGAATGAAATGTGTGTATTGCAATCCTGTGGTGTGCAGTAAGGTCTTGGGAGCAATATATCCTGTCTCTGCCCATTCGTCATGACAAAATCCCAAAGGATTAGCAGGTAATCCTTTCAGGATGAAAGGAAATGGCCTTTCCTCTGGGGAAAGTTCCACCAAGGAAGATTCAGATTAAATATCAGAAACAATTTTTCCCTGACAGAGTTGTCAGGCATTGGAAGAAGTTGCTCAGGGAGGTGGTGGAGTCACTGTCTCTGGACCTGTTCAAAAGTTGTCCAGATGTGGCTCCTGGGGACATGGTTTCAGGGTGATGATGGTGGTGCCAGGGTGACGGTGGGACTGGATGACTTTCACGGCCTCTTCCCACCTTGATGATTCTCTGTGATTCACCACTGAAACACCTGCCGCCAAATGACCCCAAGGAGTGCTGGTTTGGGGCTGGCCACATCAGTAATATTTGGTCTTTAGGACAATCACTTGGGCTGCTCCAAAGCAGCTGGGCATTGCTGAGGCTTCAGGGACATGTCCAGGCAGAGGCAGTGCCTGTGGCTCCCTCAGGATGCTGGGCAGGCTGCAGGCCAGCCGCCACCTGTGGGGCAGGGCTGGCGCCAGCAGCAGGCACTAATCCTCGGGCAGTGGTGTCATGCAGGGGCAGCAGAACAGGCTGCGCAGCGCCTGCAGTGCCGGCCTGAGACGGGAGGGATGTTGCTTGTGGGGAGCTGGCTGCCACCTGAAGGCCTGGGCTCCCAGCTGGGGAGCTGAGCAGCTGGGGTGGCTGCATGGGGCAGGGCCTGCCTCTGGAACTTGCTTCTTGAAGACAGGAGAAACTGCACATCCTCGGAGGTCTTGGGCTTTCACACGGGAAGGCAAGGTGTAAAGCGGCACTTGGAGGCATGGCTCAAATGCCTGGTGCTCTACCCAAGCCTCCCAAGGGACAGGCGCTGGGAGCCCATCCTCTGCAAAGTGTCCCATTCTTTTCTCTCTGTCTTCTTCTTCAGACAGCTCAAGGACGCTCAGATCATCCCACTCATCATCCTCCTGCAGCAAGGGCTTGATCCCAGTGCTGTGGACACGCATGTGTTCCCAGCTGTCCTGCATGAGCTCTTTATCACTGTCATTTTTCCAGCTGGACTTCATGGAAGGTCTGTTAACCTTCCCTTTGGACACCTTCTGGCCAATGGAATCTTCCACTTCAGAAAGCTCTTGGTCAGTGGACTCTTCCCAATCAGAGAGATCTTGGTAGCTACTGACTTCATGGGACAGCTCTTGTTCTCTGTATTCTTCCCAGTTAGACAGCTTTTCAGAGCTGCCGACTTCTTGAGAAAGCCCTTTCTGCCTACACTCTTCCCAGTCAGAAAATTCTAGGTAGCTCCTGGAATCTTCTGGGCACAGCTCTTGCTCCATGCAGTCTTCTGCTTGGGACAGTTCCTGGTAGCTACCAGCTTCTCCTGGGGACAACTCTTGCTCCGTACATGCTTCCCCTGGAGACAATTCCCGGTAGCTACCAGCTTCTCCTGGGGACAGCTCTTGCTCCGTGCAGGCTTCCCCTGGAGACAATTCCTGGTAGCTACCAGCTTCTCCTGGGGACAGCTCTTGCTCTGTGCAGGCTTCCCCTGGGGGCAATTCTTGGTACCGATCAATTTCTCCTGGGGACAGCTCCTGCTCTGTGCAGGCTTCCCCTTGGGACATTTCTTGGTATTTGTTCATTTCCTGTTGGGAGAGCTCTGGGTCTTCCTCATCATTGCACGGGGAAAGCTCAAGCCCCCCAGTCAAGGTGCCCTCCTCACTCTCCTGTTCTGAAAGGACTGATCCCCTGTCTGCCTCCTCCTGTTGCTCACTGAGCACCTGGGCTCCCAGCGGGCTGGGTAAGGGGCTGGGTGGGGCAGAGAATGGGCTCACTTCTCTTTCTGCTGGAGCTGCTGCTTCCAGTTCTGCCACCATGCTTTGCTCCAGGACCCCCTGTTCCTCTGGCTGCTGGCCAGATGCCTGAACCTCAACAGTTTTGCACACCACCTTAGAGCTGATGTGCCCTGCTAAGTCCAGTGGAGCCTGGCTGCAGTCTGGGGGGCTGTGTGGGGCAGGGACTGGGCTCTCTGTCCCTGATGATGGCACCTCATCACTGAGGACAGGAGAATCTGGTGTGTTTTCTGTCTCAGGAGTCAGAGACTCAGGAGGCTTCCCCTCCTCAGCACCTCCAGCCAGGATAGCAACAGCTCCTGGTTCAGCCTCCATGAGACTTTCCAGGGCAGGAGAGGCACTGGGCAGCTCATGGGCTTCCTCTCCCGACACCTTAGTGCCTATGCTGCTGGAAGAGCTGAGCCTCCACTGGGCACAAGTCTGGGCATCCTCATCGTTATCTGTGTGCAAGGTTTTGTCCCAGATCCTGTAACTGACTCCTTCTCTCTGTTGGGACAGCCCCTGGCTGTTCACGCTTTCTTCCTGTTGGGACAGCTTTTGGTCACACTTGTCTTTTTCCCATTGGGGCAACTCTTTGACATTGTAGCTTTTTCCTTGGGATAATTCTTTGTCACTGTGGTCTCCTACTTGGGACAACACTGGGTCTCTCTTGTCCACTTCCAATTGGTATATGTGTGGATGGCCTCGCACATCTTCCAAAAGAGATAGACTCTGGTATCCCTTCCCTTCCCACTGGGACAACTCTTGGTACCTGTCATCATCTTCATTCCATGGGTACAGCTCCTCGACTGTCATATTTTCTTCCCAGTGGTGCAGCTTTTGCTGTGTTCTGTCTCCACACTGGACTCTCACACCTACCTCACACTGGAGTGTCACTTCCTCATGGCATTGGTAAAACTCTTGGTCTCTTACTTCTTCCCATGGGCAAAGCTCTCGGCAACTAATATTTCCCCGCTGGGAAAGTTCTTGATCCACATTGTCTTTCCACTCTTCATCCATGTTGACAATGGCCCCCTCCTCCTCAGTCTCTGACAGGGGCTGGACTGAGCTGCTCTCTGCCCCCAGCCACAGCCTGCTGAGGGCCTGGTCCTCCTGCCAGCTGGGCAAAGGACTGGGGGGCTGGGAGTCAGGGTTCACCTTGTCCTCTTCCATGTCAGATGTCCCCTAAAGCAGAGGGATCCTGGGCGATCCCTCCTCCTGAGGTGGCAGCTCTCATGGGACTGGTCACCACAGGACTTGCTCTGTGCCCCTTAAGTACTCCCCTGGCAAGGCAGGGCTCTGCCATGTCCAATGGCCTCTGAGCACCACGATGTCCTGCATCACCCAGGGCCCTGACACAAAGCACATGTGTCACAAAGGGCCACACCGGCACACCTTCAACAGCCAAACTTGCTGGAACTGTGGGTTCCTAGCCACGTCATAACTTTATGATCCAGCCATTAAAATTATCAGAAATGCCTCTGCCTGAATTAAGATGCAAATGAGACCATATGCCAAAACAAAGAGTATGGGTTTTGTTTAACAGTAAATGAGAGACAGAGACAGAGAGACGGAAAGGAAAGGAAAGGAAAGGAAAGGAAAGGAAAGGAAAGGAAAGGAAAGGAAAGGAAAGGAAAGGAAAGGAAAGGAAAGGAAAGGGCAAGAAAGAGAGTGATAGAAACAGATTAAGTAGAAAATATCACCACTCTGTTGATCCCAAAGGTGTCCCATTGATGTTCTCCGTGAAGCCTTCTTGATGGTGAGGGTCCCCAAGAAACATCGAGTTCAGTGGATTGATATAGACTAGGGCAGAGTGGGAAGGCTCAGGTGCCTGTCCTGGGGAGGGGGACAAGTTTGACACAGTCTTTTGCAGATATCTCTGAATCCGTTGCATCACTTTGCATCATGTGCAGTGATGCTGCAAGGCCTCAGCATGAATCTGGGGAGAGCTTTGTGGGTCTTCGATGGATTATGACACCTCCTTAGTGTCTCTCATGTGCATGTCCCACGGATGTAGCCTTCCTGGGCTACAGGGAGGTTTTACAGCTGAGGCAGTTTGTGTAAGGGAGGATGGGTCACTGATGTGCTGGGAATTCTGTACACATCCCCAGAGCAAGGCATGACTATGGAGCTCTTCAGCCTTATTTCACCATGCAAACCCAGGCAACTAGAATACTTCTGGTGGGACAGACAAATTTACAGAGTATGTGACAGGAAATTGTTAGATATTGATACTACACGATTATAGATATTATAAACTTTTCAACTATTCCATGTTCAGTACCTTTCCTGAAGGAAAATTTGCAACTAGGTAATTCTCATATAACTGGCCTTTAGCTCCTGGCGTTTTTCAGTGGTATTGGCCATTACATCAGTGTTACATTTAGTCATGGGGAAAGAAGTTGCTGTAAACAGTCTCTCAAAAAAGGGATCAAGGGCAGAATTGATTTAAACTGACCCTGACAATGAAGTGGTCTCATTACAGGGCTCTGCAGCCAGGGCCCATTAAAGTAATCGGGTGATTTTTCCTTGATGTTTTTGGGACACTGAAATTTTGTCAGCATTGAAATAGAATGAACTGCCAGGAGTATATTTGTAGATGTCAATGTCATCTCTTTTAATGTTGTTCTAATTCCACTGAGTGTAAGACAGAAAAGTGTAGGTAGCTCTCTGACAGATTTATGAAAAGAAAACAAAAATCCTAGTAACTCCATAATCTACCCCATTTATTTTCATTTTTCTCTGGGATCTCCAGGGTTTCCAGCTATAACAATTTCTGAAGGGGCTGTTCTTCCAAGAACAATTTTCTTAAGGGGTAAATGGAAGAACAATATATCTGTAACACTGATTTTTAAAGTTTCTAGAGAGAAAATACTTTTTTTATATCTTCCAGGAAATTTTTTTGTAATGCAAACATTCAACATTTTAATCAGTCCAAGAAAATTGGATACCTGCTGTTACCCTGGGAATTACCCCTTCAAGATGCTAAGGAAAATATTTCCAAGTGGGATCAGGCAGGCACTAGAACAGGTTGCCCAAAAGGAATGTGGGGCCTCCAATCAGCTCATCTGAGCAAGACACTAAGCAGCCTGAGCTGATGTTGCAGGTAGTCCTGCATGTTCTTGGATTGCGTGATGTCCCACACTCCACTCTAAAGTCAGTTCTTCTCTTAGCCTATTATTTTGAGGACTTACACACAGAAAGTTCTAATTTCTTCAATTCTTGCACTTCAGTTGACAGCAGATCTCTGTGCTCAGGGACGTTTATTATCTACTCAGACTTCGGCCTTTATTAATTAGTAAAATGAAATAACTGACTGAGAAGGAAAAAATTAGGATTTTTACAAAATAAATGTGATTTAAAAAGTGGAGCACTTTACTTTGACCTTAGGTAAGCACTGAACAATCTTGGTTATCAATAATAGAAAATTAATTTGTTCTTACAAAAACTACTTTTATAGCAGCCTAACACAAATTTCATAAAAGGGTGTAGCTCTGATCTACATATTCTTGAGAGCATAAGCTGGCCATTGTCTCTTAATAGCTTGGATGCCAAAATATTTTGTGTACTCACTGTTCTGGCTGCAGTTTCACATGATCTGAGGTATCAGAAATTTGAAATCAGCCCTGACACAGAAAAATAGCCAAACAAGTTCATGTTTTTTCTATAGCTGAGGAATGGTCTGGATTTTTTCTTCTGTCCAGGTAGTGGCTTTTGATCACAAAATGCTGATCCACTAATAGAACTAACCCAACCTGTGGGACTCTTCCCATCCAGATTTTTTCTCAACCCATTAGGTTGTAAACTGCTAAATTGCAGAAAATGTCATTGTTTGTGTATATTCCTTGGAGAGTAGGAGACCTGGTTCCATTATTTGGCTCATTTTTGTGGGTTTTTTTCAGACCTCTTGACGTTTGTTTCTTGCTGGCTGAGTCTCTGGGGATGTGAGAAACAAAGACCGGCACGTTTTTTTGCCTCTAGCACTGAGCAGCACTGTGGCTTCTCTGGTTACCGTATGTCCCAAAAAGCAAATCCAGGGTGCCAGATGATGCAATGACATGTGCCATGCTACTGGCTGAATAGAAGTGTCACACAGGATTCAGCTGCATCACTTTCTTGCCTGCAGGTCTGCATTCTCATTCTTCCTCAGTTTTATGCCTTCAGAGTTAAAATTTGTGGGGCACAACTGAATGCAAAGATCTAATTCTCTCAGTTTGATGGACTGAAATTAGGATCATATTTGCACTAGGCTTTCTTAGTAGTCTGTTAAGAAACAGGCTTTTTCAGGGAGTGTTAGGGTTGAGCTGAATAGGAGGCATCCCCTGCTCTTTCAAAAGGGAGCTAACAATGAATACATTCCTGATTAAGGTACCTGGCTAGCTACCCAGAGTTAGGCAAGATGAAACCAGACAGAGCAGAAATGCTAACAAGGCCAGCCTTAATCCAAACAGTCTGAATCCACAATTTAATTTTCCTAGGAGTCACACAGACCCAGCCTGTTTAACCTTTTTTCTGTGCTTCTGTCCTTCAATTTTCATATGCCAATGACATTGTTCTTACTAGCAATGTGTGGGTTCCTACTCCATACTAATTAATTTTTCTTTCATGGAGGAGTTAACAATAGCAAGCTACCTGGCATGTCTCAAGGTCCAAAAACCTGCCCACAGGCAGGAGCCACAGACCATAGATGAACAGATGCATGGAACAGTTTTTGGTAGCAGAACAACAGACAGGCAAAGGAGAGAAAAAAAGAGATGCTGAACTGAGGAGGTGAAAGATAGGAAGAAGAGAGGAAGATGAGGGCTGATAGAAAGTCTTTGGTTATGAGAAGATACATTTGGGTTTTGGGGAGAAAGGTAGAACCCTAATTCCTGGCAAAGTCCAGAGCTGTGTGAAGTCTGCCTTGGTACAAGTAAGTGATCTGCACATCACACTGTATTCCAGCCCTTCCACCCTAGTACAGAATGTAATCATCCATGAGATTCAGAGTCTGATTTGCATTTTGTTCTGCTTTGCAGAATGGAATGACAAAGTAGTTTGAAAGTACAGAAAAAGTAAAATATTAAAAACTTAAAAGAAGGGAGAAATGCAAAGCTGGCTAAAACCAGAAACATGAATTATGGCTGATATGCTTGGATTCTGTAGGAATTTCTTTTTCCTCTATTGGCTAAGTATTTCCAGTTTCCATATCTAGCTTTCATTTTGTAAATATTCAATAACTGTCCACTAGTCAATACCAGACACGTTGTGCTAGCCTCCCACACTTACGGGATCAGAGAACTTTCTCTGCCTCCTGTCAGCTTTCTCAGTTGTTACCCACATTTTTTTGTGGGAAAAGTCTTCAATCTGCTGCAGTGGTTTGAGACTTCTATCTCACTGAAGCTTGTATGCATGAATAAGTGCAGAAGAGCTGGTGCACTCCACTTCTGAGCCAACATTTGGAGCCATTTTGTATCTCATTAGACACGCAGAAAATTTTAAATTTCAGGGTTTTCTAAAAAATATTTAACTTCATTCATAATATGCAAGGAATATCTTGGATTTATATGCCAGACTGGCAAAGAGAAGGGGGAAGGGTGTCTAGCAACTGTGATTCAGTTTTTGTCTTAGGGGTTTCCCAATTTTTCTCTGACCATCTATCTTTATGTATGATTATTCCATTATAAACCTTGTTATGATACCAGAATAATTTTATAAATATGCAATTAGAGGTGGGCCCTGCTCAGCCCAAACATTTGTGTGTATGTTTGTGTGTTTATCTTTGCCTCTGTGTATGAGGTTCATTTCCAAGTAATCCAAACCTGGATCCAAGTCCAAAGTCCTCAGATGGTCCTTGTCATTCCAGAAGGCTAAGCCAAAACAGCTGAGCACAACTTTGAAGACATTTAGATTCTAAATCTTGGCCCAAATTACTAGAATTCCTTTCCTTCTCCCATCCCTTTAATCTAAATTGAAGATAAGATCTAGGGAGCACGGGAAAAAGAAAAGACAATATCAACAGTTGATATTAATTGCCCTTTATCAATCCCTGAAGAGTTCTCAAAATATTTAAACAATCTGCTCTAAGTAACAACTTTAATAAACTAAATGTGAGAAAGAAGAAAAGCCAGTAATTACAGCAGAGTTTAAGCATCACATCTGATAACTAACAAAGACCTCTAAATTAAACAAATAAAAAAGATAAAACAGAAAGCATAGTAAAGAAAAAAATATCAAAGCATTGTCCTAAATGGCATAGAAGTCACATGAATTAAATACTTCTGGAATGTCTTTCCAGAAAGAAAACATTATTAAAAGCCTGGAAGCACTGAGTTCTAAATTAATTCTTCATCAACATTCAAAGTGGTTTCCCCTCCTTTCTATCCCAGCATTTTTCCTGAGGCCTTGTGCTTGACTTATAAAAACCATGTAACTGTCATAAACAAAAAATAAACTTTTGACCATTAATGGAAGATTAGAGTGTTATAGGAAGTAGGTGGAATATGAAAGCCTTAAGCCAAGAGTATCTTCAAGATAGATAGAGAGGCTCTTTATATGGAATATATATGAGATACGTGGAATTTATTTGTTGTTTATTGCAATGATGCACTCTCTTTGCCAACCAGTTATATTTACTAAGTGTCAGTTATTTGCAGATTCATTTGATTTGAAGGTAAAATGTCTGTTAATTTTTAGAGCAGTTCTGCAATGTAGTAGAACCCACATTTTTGCTAAAATTATTCCAGTCAGTGCAATTCGCAAAAGCTTGTGGTGTGTTAGCTTAGCCCAGCTTTTGGGGTTGGAGATAAGGCTGCTGAGTTGTACCATACATGGTTTATCTTTCACTGGGCTTGAATGGACAGATACCTTAAATCCACCTTTATTTAATTTGTACAAGGCCTTTGGGCAGGCAGCTTTTCAGCAACCTCTGCCAGCACTTCCTTCTCCCTATGGCTGAAATCTCCTCATCTTCATCCTTGATACTTTAAGTGGCTGATATTCTTCTCTTTCATCAGTCATTTCTGGCAAAGTGATGCAGTGGAGTTTAATGTACTTCACTCTAGGGTGGCAAATGTTTTTTATGGTTTTTCTTGCCTTTACTATTAAGAAGTTACATTTTTATGCAACCCTACAATAATTTCATTACGATGAATTGGGGACATTTCCATTGAGATGAAGGATATGTCAGAATTTTAAGACTGTTTCTCATGTGGTTCTTCAGTGACATATATTTTTTCCTGTTAAAAAGAAAAAAAAAAAAAAAAAAAGAAAAGAAAAAGAAAAGAAAATCCAACAAAGGAAATTGGCCTGGGGAAAATGGCACTGAGATACTGTTAAGAAGTCTGACTTAAAGCCAAGCAGCATATGCAGGGAGAATGCTCAGTCCACCCATTGTGCTTACAGCCACAGGGGGCTGAGAATACTACCCTATGAGATTTTACTAGAATTGTGGTAAAAATATTCTGGTATAGCTGCCTCTCTTTCTGAAATGACAAACCTTAGTTTTTACTTTAACTTATACTATCTACTTTGGCATAGGTTTTTATTTCTGTGTTGACATTGTACCACTATGCATTCAAAGAAGTGCTGTGAATGAAGTGCAAACTATTCCTTAGCATACTGCAAAGTTAATTGTAACCTGGATACCACCTATTCCAATGCAGGTGGTGAGGGGCCATTGAGTCCATGGCTGCAGAAGTTATGGCCATGGTGCATTTACTAGTTAATTCCTTTACCAGAATGCAGCCTACGAAGATCTATTTCAGTCTAGTCTAATTTTGAGCAATGTTTGGACTGTTTTAAGTTGTACTAAGGAAAGACAGCTTTCTGGCATAAGGCAGAATTAGGAAGGTGAAGAGAAAAATTACCTTTGTTCATTTTTAACTCTCCTGTTCTAAGAACAGTATTGTTTACCAGTGAATCTGATCCATCTTTGACAGTTTTTATTTTCTTTTCAATTAAAATAAGGAAATTAATTTAGGGCTATCTGGTATCTTGGAAGTGTGGAAGTGCAAAGCATGCCGTGCTGGTTGGTCTCCCTTGAAATACACACTTTAAAGGGCAGGGACCTGGTGTGATCACTGCCTCCTCATCTCACTGAGGTGGTCAAAGCAAACAGTGTCTCCTGAAATTGGAGCACAGCCCTATTCTTTGCTGGTGGCAGTGCACAGTGCTCTGCCTATTGCTCCAGGCTTGGAACAAATCTGTTATTCAGCCTTAGGGAAGGCAAGTTTGTTAGCTATAGTATTAGCTACAACCTTCAAAACAAAACTTGTTATTATATTGTCACAGAATGCCTGTAGATTTATGAGTCCTTGGGAATACAATAAATTAATCACAGTAGTACTTTTTGTTTTTATAAAGGTTTGCAAAACAAGTAATAAAATGTTGATGTGATTTTTTTTTTTTACTTCAAAATTTACTAATGGGAATATTTAGGGATGCTGTTCTGAGTGTAGTTTACATTAAAATGAGCTGTTCTAGAATACATCTAGGAGGCATGAATTGGTTGAATGTGATTACTTTTTCAGGAGTTACAGTCGCAAGTTGAAAATCATCAGATCATGAGTTTGATCTTTGTTGTACTTTTTCTTTAGCTACAGTAGTAATCTATACATTTTATATAAACTACATGCTACAGTTTATATTATTACAAAGAGCTAGTTAGGGGGAAAAAAAAAAGAAGGATTATTAAAGGAAATAGGCACTGATTTTCCAGTAAAATAAATGGAAATATCATAAATGGAAGCATCAAAAGTTTTCCTTTATTTCTTGAAGTAATCCATATTTTAAGGGATGCTGTCTATTTCAGAACTCATATGTTTTTATTAGGATTGCTAAAATGCTTAACAAACCGTTGCACAATTTGTCAAATTACATCCATCTGCATTAACTAATAAAATATTCGTTTGCAGTAGTTCTGAAGAGGTATTACTTCAAAAGCTGATGTACTAATCATTCTTCAAAATCTAATGCTGTTCCTATTGTACATCTCAATTTACATTAAGAACACCATGTCTTACACCTAAAACACACTGAAACCACAGCCATCTCTGCGCACTCCAGCAATGGCAGCCTCAGCTGCTGGGGATACCTGCTATACCTTCATGCTCCTCTTGAAGGAGTCTGTTTTCTCAATTGATGACATTGCATACCCTTTATTTCTGTCAAGGCTTTTTCAGTAAAGTGGTATGATGTGAAATAGAATAACCTGATGAAATACAATAAGTTAATAATAGTGCTGTACACAGAGCACCTTTCATCATGACAGATCCCAAAGAGTTTTACTTAGACTGTACATCATTCTTCACCCACCACTGAAATGCAGTTACTGTTACAGAAGAATAGGGTAACCATACCGTGCCAGGAATAACAGCTTTTTTGAGTAAGGGAAATTAAGAAAAATGTCTTCATATGAAACAATAATGGGAATACTTAAGAACGCTGGATCTAATTACTAGCATTTGCATTTGGTCAACGTGTTTAAAGGATTTCTTGTAAATACATGAATCAGTAATAAGAGTAGGGGTATCCATAAATATTTGATTTGCCACAAGTTCTTGTGGCTTTATTTTGCCTTTTCTCAGAAATAGCACCTTAAGCAGCAAAAAAAAAGAAGAACACTTATATTAAAGAATTGTTTTGAAATTTACTCAGAAAAGGAAATGCCAGTTAGTCATGAAAAGTTGGCTCTAAAATGTTCACATTTTCTGCATCAAATACTGGACAGATCTAACTCTTCCATGTGGTGTAATTCAACAAAAAACAATTTGGGGTATTATTGTGAGCTGCTGCAGAACATAAGGGTAAACCAGGTTCTTTAGTGGTAGATTAGAGTGAGCAACACTGAATGATTGGCATTTGTAAATATTAAGCAAATATTATTGTTTATTATGGGACAATTTGTTTGCAAAGAAAAACAGGTATGTAGGCATTTTCATTATTATTGCCTATAGTTATGTGCAGAAAATCACACTATGAAAAGTCAGGGTCCCTGAAGGAGACAGAGGAGTCCTGCAACTTTATTCGAATAAAAGGAGAGTCCACTGGGGCATACACTCATGGAGCTTCTCAAGGTTTTGGAGGATCCAGCCTCCTTCGATCCTAAACCCCGTGACCCGTGCTGCCCTCTTCTTTTCCCCATTGGCTGAGGTACTAGGAAGGTACAGCCTTCCCAAACTGCCTATCACATATTTCTCTCTTGAACACATAATTTTCATTCAAAGTTCAGAAATGCAGTCTATCTGGGGCCTGCAATAGACTTAGTGCGGACCGTTTGGCTATTGCCCTAAAGTTCAGGAGTTCAAACTGTAGTCAAACTGTCTAGTTTCTGTATACACTTGTGTGGCTTGGGGTTGATAGAGATGTTAAGACCCATTTCAAAGACATTAACACCATTCCTCCTAAGGGCCCTCCTCACCCACTGGGTTGTTTGTAAAGACATTAGCACCCATCTTTCTTACTATTAGTATAACAACATGAAGGCTTTGCAATATGGAAGAGCAACATAATCCAAAAACCTACACAAGGGAAAAGAAAGAGAGAGAAAGGACAAAAGAGTGAAGAGCTCACCATCCACAGGCCCCAAAACAAGACTTGGTTGCTTCACAGTCTTGGTGGAAGTGATGGTTGCAATCTGGATATCGAGGGTCATGGATGAAGTCCCAAAGAAGTGATGGGGAGAAATCCAAAGGAAAATCTATGAAACACAAAATCTACTGGGTTTATATCCACTCAGGTTTGGGTGGGAATGCCCAGGTCCCTCCCCTGGGGTGGGGACTCTTTGGGACCTCTGACAACACAGCTGCCCATCACAGCAGCACAGCTGAGTTATGATGGCCCATTATGGCCATCAACAGAGATGAACACTCTCAGGCCACAAAGTTCCCTGTACTTCCCTGGGGCGGAGAGGAGAGGGAGCCCCACAACCCAGTGTTTTGTGCAAGGCAGGATGACTTAGCATGGCAAGAGGCACCTGCCCAACTCCACAGGACCCTGTCCTATCTCACTTGTAGCCTATCCTTCAGCCTCTGTCTTTTCAGGTCGGAGGTTTCACTGCACACCCAAAAGTTCACCTCCTCTACCTCAGCAAAGCACCCTGGCATCTCCACAAATGGGGGAAATGTTTTGAGTCATTATCCCTTAACAGTTCCGTGTCTCACAAGTATGTACAGCTAGAATCCTGTCAGACCAGAATCGGAGCCCCAGTGCCATTCAGTGCACTACTGGCAGTGGCAAAACTGGTGCTGTATTTGCTCTCAGTGGTTCATGATACAACATGAATATACTGATACTGGGAATATCAGAATCAATGTAACTGTAAGCTATAAACATTTGCAATGCAGATTTATGATTCTTGATTTAAAAATGCAATTAAAGTGTCATAAGTTATTCAATGCATGGTAATGGAGGTTTTTAGCCTTTACTAGTTACGAAGTCATTGAAAAGAACAAAAATTTTCCTTTGAAGATTAAGTCTGTTTGCTGTGGGCTAACAGCAATCCCCATCAATGGGCTCAGCTAATGTGTTGCACACTTTGCAGCCCGATCTGTGTTTTTGCAGCAAACAATTATTGAAAAATGAAAATTATCATATCCAAATGGGGAGAGATAGAAGGATCATAGCATCCTTTTTTTTTGATAGACATTGCAGCATGTAAATCAGCATCAGTGACATTTATGACGTTGTATATATAGGAAATGTAGGCAAATATGACAGTGGAATTTGTTTGATACTTGTCAAAAACTTTAAAAATTATTGTAAATTCAGTGGAAGAGAATGGGCTGAAGGGTTAAAAATGAGAATAATAGTTCATGGCAGTGGGTTAAGCTGGTAATAAATTATCTATACAGTGTCATAGGGATTAGTCTCATTGCATGTTGTGAAAAATGAGGTTTACTTTCTTGGTAAATTTTAAGAAATAGGTTTAATTAAAAATATAAGACAATTAGGAGACAGAAAAGCAAAATACAGCCAGGCTGGGTGACTTGGCATTCAGCCAAGTGCACACCTGCTATTTCAGAGACATTCTTTAAATACCCTTTCTATTGCATCAATCTGTTGCATATTCAAACTTTTCCACAAACCAGTTTCCATATTCCAGGAACTGTTTAGCATGGCCCCTCCTTGGGTCCGCCTTTTTAAAGCATGCATGTTTCTTGTCTGTGTCTTCATGATCACCTCCAGCTTTGGCCTTGGTCCACACTTCCCAAAGACAGTCAGTGTTGATAGTTGGCATATCAGCAGCAGGGGCCTCATCACATGTTCACTCAATGTTATCCCAACCAAACATGCCATTCAATTACAAACATAACTATATATCAGCTATCCCACTACCATGTCTAAGTTTTGCTAATAGCAGAAATAAAAACTATATCCTTACAGCAAAGTTATTATACATATAGCATTCCCCTTATTATTTGCGAGAAGCTAACTTTATAATATGCATTTATAACAATGGCAACAATGGAAAAGGATATCAAAACTACAGTAATGAGGAAACTGAAATAAACAGGAAGAAGGCCAGAAGTAATAAATTCCACACTAAAAGGTAAGGAATATGAATTGGAAGTATTACATTGTGATTCAGTATGAAAAAATGCAACTAATATAACTAAAGAATATAGAATCTAGAATTTATTTACCAGCGAAAATGAAAGGTAATAATGATGGACAGTGGTTTAGACATCTGTTATATCATCTAGTGCCTAAAAAATATGTTTCAGGGCTAGACACTCATAGGAGAAGACAGGGAGGGGCAGCAGGGGCTGCATTGCAAGTCATCTTGGAAAACTAATCCTGCCTGTGGCTCTGAGAAACAAACCAGCACTGCTAGTTAAGAACCATGTGGGGCTCCTAAGTTTCGTACACTTCTAGAAAGTGTAAAGCATTGCTTTTATGAATTCTATTGCTCACTTCTACAAGGAAATTCTCCCATTCCCTCCCTCCTCCAGGCCTCACTTGAATATCTATCTCACTAATATCACAAAACTTACCTTCAAGTTATGATTGTAAATCTATATCCCTTATCTCAGATTTCACTCTCATTCCAATCCTATATTCTAGGAAAAAGCAGTCCAGATTTTAAAAAACGGAAATAAATCATTTTCTTAGAATGTTTGCCAACTCTACAGAATTCCTCAGTTTGAAAAACCTCACAGCAAAGATAATACTGGAAAGGTGAAGCATGCAGTAATTAAGGCTTTAGTCGATGATAAGGAAGGCTTCAATTCATACCCTATTGAGGTCTGAGTCACCTATTTGATCCCAGCATTGTTCTGGCTCTCATTCCTCATTCTTAAAATGGATTTAATAGTCTCTCTATATATCATAGGAGTCTTATGAGAATAAATATGCCACAGATGGTAAAGTACTCAGACATTAAAGTCCTGAGGGCCAGAGGAAATCAAAAGTTATATCCTTCTATCTGACTTTGGAATCATTTGAAATTGAGTGCAAAAAGCTTTCAGAGAACATGTTAGACACAATTGCCTAACTTACAGTACATATTTTATTCAATTAATTAAATTTCCATTATTCCTATGAATTGTCTGTAAGTGGTTTAGGAACATAAGAATTCCCACCCCATCAGGAGGAGAGTTTAATAGAAGGCAGGCGTTGTGGCACTGTAGCAGGGTGAGCAGCACACAGCCTCCCCCAGGACCAGGGTGAGCAGCACAGAGCCTCCCAGCTCTCTACCATCAGTGCAAGTGACTTCTACAGTTAGTGGGTTTAGATAGATTCAGTTGATTGGTTTACCCCCCACTTTTTTTTGTTTGTTTTGTTTTGTTCTGAGGTATGCTCTGAGGCTCGCTGGAGAGTTGAATACCCCAATAGAAATGATGGGATGTTTTTCTCAGAACAGAAACCAAAGTGAGCTCGTTACCATCAAGCTGTTGCAAATATGGATGGAATTTAGTGCATATGTCATCACTCAACAAGAAGAAGCTCAGCATCAGCCAGCCCACCTAATGTATTTTATCAGTAATACTCTATGTGTGGTAGCACTTATCTGTATGTTAGCTACTACATTTACAAACTTGACCTATTTTCTGTGACTAGACAGCATCTGTATTTGAGTGAATTTGGGGTATGGTGTAGATATTTACAAATATTTACAAACAGGACCTTGCTTTTTAACAGTGAATACTCTGTCTGCATTTCTCACCTGAAGTTGTTTTTTTCAGTAGTAGACTTTCTATGTTTTCAACACTCTGGTTTGACCAAAAGACTTTTTTTCTTGATTAAGTCTCTTTTTGTACATCAGCTTTTCCTCAGGAAAAGACTCATTCATGCTCAGGATCACATTCTTGTTACACAAAACTGCTACTTGACATTATCAACACCCTTATTAACTAATTCTTAGAGCAAGCTTTGAGATCATTATCCCATTACTGAGCTGCTCACATGTGGAAGCAAAGGCAGAGTATGCAATATTCCTCCAGGCCACAAAGAAATCATTAGCAGAAAACAAATTAAAATCCTGATTCCTTGTCCATTATTTAGATGGTGTCTTTTTATTCTTCCCAACTTCCCCTTTTTTTCAGCACCCTAACACAATACAGTGCTTCTTAGAGCACTCACGTTTTGGTCCAATATTTCAGAAGAACATAGTAACTACAGTAATAATGGCTGAGCCCTCTTGGGTTTCATGCAGAGTCCAAGAGAAGAACTGAAATAGAGATAAAGCACAGCTCTGGGAATTGGACTTGGCCTTAAAACTTTGTTAAGGTGAGGCTACCTAAACAGATCACTAGGTAGTACCTAACTAACCTCTTCCAGCTTACTGGAAAAGAAACCTCACAGTTGTTTCATAACCCCATCAAATCTGTCTTATTTTACAGAAATAAGGCTAAATTTCCCCCTTTTAATTTGAATGCTGTTTTTATTCTAGAAGAAATGTTAATTTCTTCTACAGGAAAATATCTGTGAAAGTTTACAACATGATATATAGTTCTTTGTTTTTCAGGTTTTATTTTAAAAACAAGATAAAACTTTTAGGTCTTGGCTACTTTTTTACTATTAAATATGTCTTGGCACTTGCCTAGATTATGGAGTAATCACTTGCACAACATCATCCTTTAAATAGGTCAGCCAAAACTCTCTATCCAAATACACTCTAAGCATTGCTCAGATCTCAGACTTTTACAGTTGGGTTCTGTCTCTCTAATGGTCTGAATCAAAATTCTGGATACATCCAAATACCCTGAAGCAAGGGTATTGAAAATACAGATCCAGCATGTCTGGCACAAGTCTTTCATTTTCAGGCTTAGGTTTTTTTATTCTCCTCTTCCCCACCCCCCATCCCCTCCCTTTCAATTAGGGCAAAAGCACATTGTTATTTCAAGAAATCTAGAAGAGATTATTTTCCAGGATGGTTGATATACATATGTGAAAAATGATAAAGTGATTAACTTACCATACATCTTGAGTAAAACCCACAGAGAAGAGTAAAAACATGGAAATTCAGCACATATGTTTTGTAAAGAAAACCTATTGTCCTCTCTGGGAGGCTTTATTTCCCGAGCTCTTTAGGCAACAGTTCTTTGGCCCATAAATCAATATGGAGGAGGTCCTGATACTCAAGCCTCTGTTACTAGCTACAGTTGCAGAAGGGTTATATGTATAGTAGGATAGGCACCAAAAGTCTGGAAGAGTCCTCTCAGGACACTACAGTAGTTGTGAGTATTTGAGGTAATCACATTATATACAATGCTTATTGTTTTATTGTGGCTGATACTTGGCTTTCTATCCTTAAAGCAGAGTCAGAACTCTAATTAATCCTGAACCATCACAGTGACATATTTTCCAGAGGATATGCAAACTGAAATTGACTTTTCCATGGTTTCCTAATGTCTCCCCTTGATTTCTTTTTTGACTCCATGCTGTTGTCACAGACAAGCATAGGATAAGATCTCAGTATTTGTTATGTCTTGCCCTCCAGGATATAATTTTTCCTAACTATCTTTAATTGAATGGAATTAACTTTTCTTTATAAGTCTACAAAGTATAAGGTGTGCTCAGATGCTTAAATACAAGCATTAACATTGTGTTACCCCAGTCTAGTTTTGCGATTCTGCTGTCTAGAAGAGCATACCAGACCTTGCCTCTGTCATACTGGAGCCTGTCTTCTGGCTGCAGGTGCTTATATTCCAGCACCTCCTTCATAAAAAATTAACTTAATATTTACAAATCTTTTCGTGCATAATGACTAATGGGATTTATAAATCCTTTCTTCTATTCTTGCCATTTTAATCATCTGTTGAGCACTTAAATTTGCTCTTTTGGCATTTTTATCCCTCTTTATCTTGCGGTTACAGCTTCGATGCCCCATTCATCTCACATATGCACTTTTACTCATTGCATCAGATTTCATCTGCACCTTTTTCTCCAATGTGCCTCGGTTTGTACTCACCATTGGGTCCCTCAGGCCAAGAAATTTGGACTAGAATGACAGCTTTATTTCTGTAAAGGCTAGAGCTGGGAAATAAAAGTTATATTATCCCGAGCTGGTCATGTGCCTTCTCTACCAGCAGTCTCAGTACTTTATCTTGTCCTTCATCTTTTTTTAATTCACAGCTCCTGCTTCCCCTTTTTTGTCTCATCCCATCCAAACTCAGAGAGGGAGAGGTTCATGCCAAAACCAAAGGCAGGTTTCTCCCTCAGGTCTATCTCTAGCACAAGTGTAGGTGCTGGTAAGTAAATAAAACCGCTTCAGGCAGATGGAAGGCACAGTGATGTCCCAAGAACTGCACAGACTAAAGGCTTTAACTGTTTTGCTAGCTGGGTCATGCTGCTCTTCCACATGGCTCAGCATCCACTTCAACATCTGTTGCAAAAGGGTATCTTGGATAAGGATTGACCTTTCCATTTCATTACAGAGTTAAAGCTGGGGTAACACTTGTGTACTAGGACAATGTTTGAAAGTCCTCCTGAGTTTCCATGTACTAAGTACTGCACTACTAGATTAGTCCTCACACCAAATAAGTCAGTCTTTGGTTTTTTGTTGATTTTATTTTTATTTTAGCCCAAGTACCAATATTAGGACAGTCTGTGCCTGAGACCATGAGAGAGGAGATGCCTGTTATACATTCCTATGCCGCAAACACCAAAATCTGACCGTAAGTTTTGCTGCCTTTTTTCAAGTCCTAGTTACTATTGTCATGATTCATTTTTTGTTTTATAATAGTACCAGATGTCCCAATCAGGGTCCTGCTGTGTTCAACACCATAGAAACATATAAGAAGAAACAGGCTTTTCTCTGGAGAACTTAAAATTTAATTTAGGAAACAAATGTAGTATTGTAAACAAGGTGAGATAGGCATCAGGGTGACTAGTTGCTCTAGGCTCATACTGGTCACCAAAGAATAGTGCTACATCATACATTGGGACTTCTATGGTATTGGAGAGCACTGGTCACTGACCCACTATGGTTCTGTCATCAGCCATCAGTTGGTGTCAGGAGCAAGTCCTGAAACAGAACTTGAATCTAATAATATGAATTTAGTAGACAAAACCATGCAGACTGAGGGGGGAGCATATAGCTTGGTGAGATTTTTTCTTTATTGTCCTAATGAGGGGACAGCAAATCCCTGACAAGGTAATGCTGGGTAGACTTGTGGAACAAAAGCGGTAGAAAAGTACTAAGGAGGAAAAAGGCTCCCTCATGCAGCAGTGAAGGGGAAAATCTCAGTTCAGATGGGGGATGGTCAGATCTCAGTGAGGAAATTGTGTAATAAAGGCTGGAACTGAAAGAATGAAGGAGATGAAAGGGATTTCAAAATGTTAAGTATTTTTATTTCATACAATACTAATTTCCCTTTGGATCTGAAACACCTATCTTTCTATATTCTGTTCTTGAAATACTAAGTACTCTATCAAACTTATCATTTTATAAATAAAACCATGTTTGTTGGGCAGACAACATAAGTAATTTCTGGGAATATTGGTCATTTTGCCTGGTGTATAGGAGAAATGTGCGTTTCACTTAATTGACCATTTGGTGGCAGTACACGTTAGCCTCACTTCTTGGATGATAATGTGTTACTCATTACAATTGTATCTCAGATTTGTTCCTCTCAAATGTGTCAAGTGCAGGAGCCAAATATTGATATAAAGTCTGCAATGCCCATTCTTAAAGCTCACTAAGAGAAACAGGTATTAATATGAAGAAAGTGATGCTCATTAACATTTCACAGTAAGTCTTTTACCTGTGACAAAACAGTTCATTTTGCTTCCTACCGTTGTTTCTTCTAAGGTAGTGTGACGTATTTTCACAGAAATTATGCTTATAATGAAATATCAACAGTACAACAGCTTTGCTTTCTTCTTTACATGGAAATTAAAATGAAGACAAAATAAATAAAATTATATGGCCTGCACACAAAGAATAAAATCCAGCTATATGATAAAAAATACGTCCAGGACTTTCTCTGGTAAAAGGCATGTGTTACCACACTCCTGCAACACAAAGTTGCAAAGTACATTACACTCTGAATGAACAGTTCTCTCTGTTACAGTTTAGAGAAACATACAATATCCTGTTTTTAATGCAGCACAGGTGTTGGCAGATCAAAATACTAAGTCTCATTAAATCATATATATATATATATAGTTGTGAAACCAAGTTTCTATTTCCAGTACTAGTGTACTAGATCAGACTGTTAAAACTAAGAGGAGGGACGTGAAAAGGGATCAGCTATGGTGCTCATAGTTGATAGTTGCTAATCTCTGTTTTGATACAAGAAATATTTCATTGGACTGTTTATTTTCACTAAGATGTGTTTTGAACTTATTTATTGAGCTGTGATACTTCTTGGGAAGTGTTTCTGGCTGTGGACAAATACCATCTGCAGTAGAGTAAACTTATATATAAAAAAGCTCATTAGCACAAGCTGAAACCAGGAAAGGATCCTAGAAAGGGCCCAAGGAGGGGACTTGTAAAAGTAATGACAGGATGGAAGGGCAGAAGGACACTGGACTTCAGTGCTGGACAACAATCCAGCTTCAAGCTAAACAACATGCAGTCAGCTTGTATTAATGTTACTGTGTGCTCTCAAGCAGGCTGCAGCCACCTGCAAAGCATTCCTGGAGACAAGAGAATTTCTGAAATATGGATGTGGAGGTGGACAATGCAGAAATTATGGATCCTATATAAATATGTATAAACATTTATGCATAGTAATGTGTATCTATATAAAAAATGAGAATATAACCTCTGCATTTTCAAGTCTGTGAATTTGAAAACTGTAATCTGAATTAACAGTCTTAATTTTGGAAGTCCCTCAGTTTTTAACAGGAGCTACAGGTGCACTCTAGTTTGCAGTAGCTGTTGGCATCCCTAATTCTTGAATAGAGAACAGGCAGTTTGATTTGTTCTTCTCTGGTTCGACAGTCTGGCTTCCTACATTTTATAGTGTTTGTATTTTTTTTAGAATGGGACATTTATAAAATGTCACAACACCTGTCTGCAGGAAGTGTCACTACACCTGAGTTTTGCATTCTGGAAATGAAAGAACCAAACTATTTAAAATATTTCAGTGCCATACAGTGGTCAGAAATATAGAAACAGAAACACTCTTGGCATAGAACACTTAGTAGTTTCTGTGTCATATCATTAATATCCCTCTTGCTTTGGCATCCAATTAATAAATTACACTGCAAACACCATTGGATTCAGTTTAGGATTTAGACATTAATTTAAAGCATAGCTTTTTCCAGTAACAACACAATTTGAACTAAGGAGCAGGAAGTAGACTTGAAAATTGACTGATATTTTCTGAAGAGATTTGGATAAAACATTATTTGCAGTAGTCACAGTGTTTGAGTGTTACCTGCAAGTACTTATTCCTACCACTGGGGATACCCAAGTTTCTCTAAACCAGGTAAGGCTTGGGAGATTTCAGGGAAGACCTTAATAGTAGAAGAGGTGGAGCTGCCACCTTCTCCTCACCCTTAGCAGCTGTAAAGGAGCTCTTCTATATCTCCTAAAATAAGAAGATTTCACTGAGTAAGTCGATTCCACGAAAAAAAGACATTGGGATAGTTATCACAAGCAGCTCTGTGCCTATACCATGCCTGCAGTGACTTGCTTCTCTGTGAAGAACTGGAATAAACATAAGGTAAAATCCTACTGAGGACAGTTGTGCTTCTGTTCCTAGTGTAAAGTAGCTTACCTACAGCCTTACATTTAGAGCCTTACAGCCAGCTCTTTCCTGCTATCTGCCAGGCCTCCAAAAATGTGCAAAAACTATAATCTGCCTTCTCTTCACTAAGATTTTTGTATTGTGATAGTGTTAATAGTTAAATCAAGTTTCATAATACGGAGAAGCACTGTATAACTGTTTCCTACCTTTGCAGTGGTACAGATCTTTCCTAGAGATATTTTGTTCTTCTCATACTGCTGAAATGGAGAAAATGAACTTAGGGTGGGTCTTTTTAAAGCCTAAACCTCCACAGTTTTTAAATGAGTGAGTTTGTTAATGAGAATAGTGATTGCAATATGCATCTACTTTTTGCTGAGTTGAGTCACAAGTATCTCTAAATACCATGATTCTTTCCAAAGGATACAAAAGCTAAAAACATATACCTTGAAAGAAACCCAGTAAGCAAAAGATATTTATGTTTTCAGGAAACTGATGTCTTTTTACCTGCAGTGGGACAATCTGGGCTGACCTTGCTTGTGCTTTACTTTTCCTTGTAGTTCTAAGATTATTATCATAGAATTATAAAATATGCTGAGATGGGAGGACCCATCAGGATCGTGGAGTCCGACCCCTGGCCCTACATAGTACATCCCCAATAATTACACCATCTGCCTGAGAGTGTTGTCCAAGCTCAGTGCAAATGCTGTCAGGCTTGCTGCTGGGACCAATTTGTCCAACAAACCTCTGGGTAAAAAACACTGATACGTAATCTACGCTGTCCCTGACACATTTTTAGGTCATTCCTTTGGATCCTGTCACTGGTCAAGAGAGTGGAGACATCAGTACCTGCCCCTGTACTTCCCCTCACGAGGCTGTTGAATACCATAATGAAGTCTCCCCTCAGTCTCCTCCAGGCTGAACACACCAAGTGACCTCAGCTGCTCCTCTCCTCCAGATCTTTCACTTTGTGGTCTTCCTTTGGACAGACTCTTAGAGTTAAATGCCTTTTTTATATTGGGACTCCCAAAACTGCCCCCAGCACTCGAGGTGAGGCTGCCCCAGTGCAGAGCAGAGCAGGACAATCCCCTCCCTTGCCCAGCTGGCCATGCTGTCCCTGATGTCCCCAGGACACGCTTGGCCCTCCTGGCTGCCAGGGCACTGCTGGCTCATGTTCAACTTGCCATGGAGCAGGAGCCCAGGGCCCTTTCCATGGCACTGCTCTCCAGCCTCTCACTCCTCCTTCTGCCCATACATCCAGGGTTGCCCCATCCCAGGTGCAGGATCCAGCACTGTCCCTTTTTAAACTTCATATTGTTGTTGATTATGGCCCTCTAATTTGTTGAGGTCTCTTTACAGGGCCTCCCTGTCTTCAAGGGAGTCAACAGCTCTTCCCAGTTTAGTGTTGCTGGCAAATGCATTTAGCATTCCTTAAAGTTCTGCATTGAAGTGGTTAATGAAGATGTTGAAGGCACTGGACTAGGAATGGAGCCCTGTTGAACCGCCCCTAGTGACAGGTCCCCAGTCTGATATCACCCCATTCCATTTCTGCCTAACCCACGAGCCAGTTCTCACCCATCCATCCCATAATGTGTTTGTCCAGTATTCATCTGGACATTTTGTCCAGAAGAATGCTGTGAAAGACAGTGCTGAAAGCTTTGTTGAAGTCCAGAAAGATCACACCAACTGGCTTCCATTGATCCCTTGATCCAAGGGTGGGTTACCTTTTTGTAGAACAAAATGAGGATCAAGAAGCAGGACTTCAGACATTGTGAAGCCATGCTGTCTGTAGGCAATATTTGAAAATTACACTGCAAATATTAATTCCCACCACTGTCCTAGAAGTGAAACCATGCATTGGCTACTGCCATTTCTGCTTTAAACCATTCATATAATGTTGCTTTTATATGTGGCTATGTTGCTGCATGGAAGATGTGTTCTGATCACTTGTGGTCTTTACCCGTACTCAACAGCCACAGCTTCCTGGCAGTATGGTGTCAGGACAGCAGGATATTTAATGAGCACAGTACATCTTGCATGGCTACATGGAATGAACAATACAAGTACATATCTTCTAAATAAAGCGAGAAATTGCCTATCCATTACTCCTAGACACTGCATGATTTTGTGCCTCCAATGCCCTTTATGTTCAAAAATTACTCTTTTTCTTTCATGAAAGCCATAACATGGCTTTTACTATGTTATAGTATGGTGATGAATAAGAATAATTTGACTCCAAACCCATTTTTGAAAATGACTGCTTCATCTATACAAAGTTTTGCCTACAGCCATCACCCTGATCATTGTATGTATTGGGTTTGCATGACCAAGTTCTGGTAGCAGTGGGGCTACAGGAGTGGCTTCTTTGAGACATTCTCCCATGTCCAACAGAGCCAATGCAGATGGCTCCAACATGGATGTGCTGCTAGTCAAGGCCAGGCCAATCAGAAATGGTGGTAACACCTCTGTGATAACATATTTAAGAAGAAAAGTTATTGTACAGCTGTGGCCAGAGAAGAGTGGGTGAGAATACAAGACAGGAACAACTCTGCAGACACTAGGGTTGACAAAGAAGGAGGGGAAGGAGGCACTTCAGGCACTGGAGCTGAGATTTCCCTGAAGCCTGTGGTGAGACCATGGTGAAGCAGCTGCAGCTCATGGACGACCAACAGGGATGCAAAGATCTGCCTGCAGCCCATGGAGGAGCCCACACTGGAGCAAGAGGTTGCTTGAAAGCAGACTGTAAATCCACAGGAAGCCTGACCTGGAGTGGGCTCCAGGCAGGGACTTGCAGACCTGTGCAAAGAGGAGCCCATGCCTGGAGCAGGTTTCTTGGAGGGACCCACGCTGGAGCATAGTATGCCTGAAGGACTGCACCCCATGGAAAACTGTCCCACCTTGCAGGAGTTTGTTCAGAACTCTTGCCCATGGAATAGACTCACATTGAAGAAGTTAATGGAGAATTTTCTCCAATGTGAGAGACTTCATGCTGGAGCAGGGAGAACAACTCCTCTCCCTGAGCAGTGTCAGGAGCAATGTGTGATGAACTGACTGTAATGTCCATTCCCTGTCTCCCTGCACTGCTGTGAGGGAGGAGGTAGAGCTGGGCAAGTGGAGGGGTGGGGGGAAGGTGTTTTTAAGGTCTTATTTTACTTGTCGTTATCCTGCTCTGATTTTGTCGGTTATAAATTCAATAAATATCTTTAATTTAAGTTGGTACTTGGGGAGTGATTTTTCCTAGACCTTATCTCAACCCATGAATCCCTCTTTCTCCTCTGTCTAGCTGTGGAGGGGACCGATAGACATGCTTTGGTGGAAGTCTGGCATCTAGCCAGGGTCAGCCCCCTAGAGTTCTGTGCAGGATTTGGCCAGTCAGAAGTGGGGTGCAGGTCACTTGGCTCAGATAGTTTTTCTCTGAATACACTGTAGGACATATGCTCCTTTTCATACCACAGAGGTTTTGCTAAACATAGTAATATCAAATCAGAGAGAAACTCACATGAAGTCCTCTGAGGATAGACAACTTCTATGTGTCTAAGATCATTCATGTGGAAAAAAGGAGAACCTTTTCTACCTGGCATTGTCCTTCTTTTGACTATGGAGACCTCTGTTCCATAAAAATAGTGTCACAGAGTGTAATTAATCATCAGTGAGAGAGTCAAGGCAGACCAGACATTCAAAGACAGTGACACTACCCTGTGAACTGTTGTGCTGGTTTTAGCTGGGGTAGAGTTAGTTTCCTTCACCGCAACTGATATGGGGATGTGTTTTAGATTCATGCTGGAAACAATATTTAACAGCACGGGGATGTTTTAGCTGTCACTGAGCAATGCTCACACAGTGTCAAGGCATCTCTTGTGCTCCTCACTGAACCCTAACAGTGAGGAGGTTGTGGGGGCACAAGGAGTTGTGAGGGGACACAGCCAGGACAGCTGCCCCCAGCTGACCACAGGGATATGCCATGCCATATGGCATCAAGCTCAGCATGTAAAGCTGGGGGAAGAAAGAGGAAGGAGGAAGATATTTGTGGTTGATGGCATTTGTCTTCCCAGGCCAGTGTTACACATGGTGGAGCTCTGCTTTCCTGTGGATGTCTGAACACCTGGCTGCCCATGGGAAGCAGTGAATGAATTCCTTGTTTTTCTTTGCTTGCATGTGTGGCTTTTGCTTTACCTATTAAACTGTCTGTATCAAAACTCACTTTTAGTCCACCATGGGGGGAATGAGTGAGTGGGTGCATGGGGCTTAGCTGTCAGCTGGGGTTAAACCATGACAGCTGTCCATAACACTATCTGTCAAAACTGGTGTAAGAGACAATAACTCCAGTCATGTTATTACATTTGGGATTTTTATTTCAGGAAAACCAAAGCCATGAAGGAAACTAAGTATTGGGTACCTGGTTATATCTTGCTGAATCAAAAGAGAATTTGAAGTAATAAGTCCACTGGATAAGAGCAGCTTGCATGTAAGCACATGGGGTTAAGCTCCAGCATTCTCTCCTTGGAGAAAATGTCCATGGATTTAGCAGGAGCAAAAACGATGAACATGTGCCCCATTTTCAACTTAAGCAAACAGTAATGTTCAGTCACCAGTGGGATTATTGTAATGTCCCCTCCTTTATGTTTACATAGGAAAAGAAACCCAGACATAGAGCCTTCACTACTACTACTGGATTTTTTCTCTGTAAAATATTATGTTGGGCCTCAGTTCAGGGAGTATACCAACAGCTAGAGTCAGAAAAAGCTCTGAGTTATCCCATTTTATAATCAAGAATTAGATAGTCATGGCACTCTTGCTGGACCTTTTCTTAGCTAATACTAAGCTGACACCAAACAGAAAAGAGGGTTGCAATCCAGTCTCTCCACGTATTAACCAGTTTCATTTCAGTTCAGGACATTGAGTCCCTCTGTCTATCTGTGTTTGTCTGCCCCTTCACTACTCAGCTGAACAGGAGCAAAGGCTTTTCTAGTGAGTCTTGGCTACAATAACCAAGCCATGAGTGCTGCTGCTTTCTGCAAGGGCAGGCACAGCAAATTCATCTGTCTGCGAATCTTTAATATAACCAAGGCTCTGGCTCTGCACCCGCCAATGCAAGCACCCAGTGACGCTGGGACAGACCTCGTCTGGGTGACATCATTGTGGCACCACTGTATTTTAATCAGTGGGAAGGGTAAATGAGGAGAAGAAAAATGAGGTTTCCCTCTGATGACGTGATCTCAGCTGCCTTACCTGGGAGGAAGGGAGGAGGTGAACATGAAAAAGAGGGATAAAGTAATGTGGCAGAGACCAAGGGGCTTGTTCTGGAGCCATGGCCTTGCCTATGTATCCCTCTCATTGCCACATGGCAGGGGAGGGACAGGAAAGGCTGGAAACACATGAAATTTTACCACTCCCACCCTTATAGACTTAATTCATTTTAAATACCCAGTCTGGTATTCAAACCCATTCAGATGTCTGGTACCTTCACATGAAAACCAGAACGTTCCCAAAATTACTTGTCCATAAATAGTCCATGCCTAGTTATGTACATTAGAATGCCCAAATGTAAAACCTAAAAGCAAGCTAAGCCAGGAGCTCCCTTATGTCATTGAGCACACGGCCTCCAGGAGGTAGACAAAAAAGAACCTCTAAGGATATTGTGTGTGTTAGATCTCACCCTTTACTACACACTGCAAGAAATTTCTTTTACACACAATGTGTACAGCCAGAACTCTCTCTGGAAAATATATGTCTCTAAAGAGCTAGGCAGAGCTCATTTGTTTCTTTTAAAATGTAGTTAGAACTCGTGCTTCCTCCTTCAAAAGTAGTGAGAGCATTTAAGAGGAAACAGACTCAATTCTTCCCTCATCTCAGAATATTTTAATCCTTCTTTTCCCGCTTTTCAGAAGATGGAGATCACCATGACATGGCCTATTCCTCACAGGCTTTTGTGGGAAGCAGAAGAGGACTCTTCTCACCCCTTTGGGAAAATGGGACTGCTATGCACAAAATATGAAAGACTGAGTGACAGAGGCAGAGCATGAGTCCCTGGTCTAGTGGTTAGGCTTAGAGCTGAGCGACACAGTTTGGATTCCAGTTTCCATGGTCATTCCTATATTTTAACCTATCACCTAAAACACAGATACTGTCCTGGGAGCAAAAGTCAGAACTCCTACCGAGCTAAGCCACTTAGCCACTTAAACTACTGAACTGTGTTTCGCTCCATAAACTTTGAAGTCTTGTCAGTGAATTGTACATTTACTGAAATTGGTTTAGTCTGGTGGCAGGACATTTCTCTCAAAGAGAGGACATATAACTCTGAATCATCTCATAGACATGAGGAAACTAAACTTGGTTGACTATGCCAAGATGGGTACACAAACTGAACAACTCAGGAGGAAAATTTAAGTTGAAAAGGGTTAACTGCCTATTAAACCCAGGTGTCTTCAGGGATAAGCAAGCATTTTCAGTATCATGTTTTGGACTTCTAGCGTCTAGATCCCAAATAAAGTGCTTAAGTCCTCTTTTAAACCTGCCCCAAAGCTATCTTTCAATCTGAAAATACCATTTACATTAAAAGTCACTGCTTTCTCACCTTACTTTTGGATGCAAAGTTCACTGTGTTCATGAATATAAGCCAGTGATCCTGAAAGTTTTCAAACACAAGAAAAGATAGTTCAGAGATCTGGGAATCTGGCAGACCTACAGCACTCAGATTCTACAGTTCGTACATCCTCAAAGCAAGAGAGAGAGTAAATTTACCCTCTCAAGCACCAGCCTGACTAGAGCTCAGTGCAGAAGGCTGGGAGAGAGCAGAGTCCTATCTAGTACCATTGTGCCTGTTAATTCTGTCACAGTGGAGATCCCCTTGCTAGCACTGCTTAAAGCACTATGTGCACAGGGAGCTGCACTTCAACAAGCCTGCAAGTTTTTTGTGAGCATAGCATGTAATATCCTGGCGCTGTGGCTGATTGCTTACAGGTGGTAAAAGAAACCCTAACATCCACACTGAAAGCACCTTTGCACAATATTAGCCACTGCAGCACATATTGGAGACAGGTGACAAAAATGCATCTGCAGTCCCTACTAACATATCTCTGTGCATTTACGAGGAAGTTGCAAGGGAGAATGACAGAAACAGCAGTGGGAAGGGATCTCTAGAGATTATTCAGTCATGCCTCCCACCTGAAGCTTGAAACTGTGGGGTTCTTTTCAGTGCCTCACTGTCTTCTAAGGCCCCTTGCGTGCTGACAGATTCAAAGATGTGGAGTGCATTTTGAGCTCTATAGTACAAAAGTCAAATAAAAGCTTAAATGAAAAAAAAAAAAGAAAAAAAAAGAGACGGGAAAAGAGAAGTCAGGAAAGAGCCTCTAGTTTTAAAACACATGTCAAAGTCCATGGGTTGTTGCAAGTGGAATGTGTGGAGCTTTTTTGCCATTAACCTCAAGATGAATGGCTTGTTTTAAAGACAGTAAAAACACCATGTTGTGCAGGTGCCTCTATGTGTGGGTGGATTTCTCAGGAGAATGTCAGGGACTGTAGCCACAGCGTTGGCACTCCCCAGTGCTCCGAACCATCTGTGGAGTGTGAGGGGGAAGCAGCTGCAGTCCAGCACAGCCCTTTCCCTTGGTCCTCCTCTCCATCACCACCCCGTTCGCCTCCAGACCCTGTACCTGAAATTCCAGACTTGAGGTTGTTAAACAAAATGCCAACTGAATAAACCAGAAACCAGTAAATGAGCAATAAGGGAATTTCAACACCAGAGGGCGATTAGAAAAGGAGTTGAAATGGGAATAATTAGATAATATAATTCTAAATGAATAGTGAATCTTAGTTAATCCTATTAACTATTTACAATAAACAGAACAAGTGGCTTGTCAAAGTATTGCTAGTTTTTCTATGGTTTGATAGATCAAGGCTAGTTACTGTTAGAACCACAACATTATGCTTTGTTTCCAACTGATGAAGGAATAAGATTGATTTGAAACATATGGTGAAAAATACTGCAGTTCTTTGTTTGCATCTGTTATACTTTTTCTTGTTGGTAATTGGTTCACAAGTTGCTTTTCTATTTTTTGTTGTATTTTTTAATATATTAAGTGAAAGCAGAGACTTTTTAGCAGATGTACAAATGAGAGGATAAACGTCTCAGAAAGCTTTGAAGCTGTGTTATGTTTTTTCTCCAGTTTGTTTTATATCTCTAGGGCTACACACAGGGTTTTCTGCTGGTGAACATGGGCGAAAGGCTTTTTATTGGGTCACTTGAACCCAGTGAGTAGGGGTTCCATATCTGGCATCCAGTAATAGCATTTTTCAAAGACATAACATTGCACCCAAAGTAGTAGCACCTTCCTCTGTGGTACACCTCTGTTTTTGAAAGGGTTAATTTGTATTGTATCAGAAAGATTCTGAAGGAAGTTCTAGAGTGATTATTTAGCTAAATCCAAGGCACTGTCATATGTTTAGTTCTTTAAAAATGCCTTCAAACTGTGAACAGCGCAATATCTAAAGTTATTTCTTAAGGATGCAATGCAATGAATTCACAGCATTTTCACATCTTTACTCTTTTCTTAGATTATGAAGAACAGCTAATCATAACCCTATGATCTGTGAGTGCATACCAGAGCAAGCCTAAAAGCCAGTGGAAATTACAATGTGTGTGCTTCAGTACAATCAATTTTGTTTGTTGTTTTAGTGGCATGATTCCTGTTTACAGCAATCAAACCATCATATTACACAAAGTAAATCAATAGGATGATAATGTAGCTGTTTACTGTACTTATAGACATGCCTGTGACTATGTCTAGGACACACTATATCACACAATGCAATGGTCTTAATTTTTATTTCCCTTTGGATGAAGGTTGACATAACTCACAGGTACTAGCAAATCCCATCATGCTACAAAATGTAACATTTATAAGAGATACATATGGTACATATTTATAGTGAGCAAAATAAGGACTTGTTTCAATTATGCCTGTGGATTAGCTCTTTGAAGAAAAAAAAGTAGGTGTTGCCTCATGCCCATATAAATCCAGGGGTAAAACATGCCTAAAACAAAAACCCCTTTACATGCTGTTACTTGTACATGAACATTAACATGTTTCAGGCACAACTCTGAACAAGATACACAGACATATGTTGCTATGAATCTTGGAGAACATGATGTGCTTACACTTTTCAAGCTATCCAACAATTTCTGCAATAGATTTATGCTGTGCCAGAAAGGGACAGTATTTGGATATCCTGTGGGTGTGAGCAATATGCATTCAATGCACATCAAATGCATATAGGTAGATGAAGAAGTTTTTATTGGCTAAATTAGGAAGTAAACTTTCAGCATTTCATCTATTTGAGATATCATCCCATGCACACATTATTTCCTACTGTACCTTGCACTGTACCCAGTGCATCCTGTCTGCCTTTCATTGAAATGTAAACAAACAGTAAAACTAGGATCAGTTAATTGTCATTAAGAGTTCATCCATGTCTGTTTCATAGGATGGAAATTGCAGACTTTAATCCCAAATTCCTTTCCTGGGAGACACAGGAGGACTAGGGAGAAGCAGGAGCAGGAAAACCTCCTGAAGAAGGACCTTCATGCAGAATACCACTTTCTGATTCAACACAGGATGAATCTAGCAGACAGTGGCATTGCTACAGACTTGGATTTTCATGACTTTTAGGAGAGATATATGCATCCACTTTTTAAATCAGGTTGTGTCTGGAAAAAAAAAAACAACTCTGCAGTTAAAAGCAGTGTTAGTTTCCAGCAACATGGGCAAAATGGAGATTAATGATGTCTGTAACTAAGTTACATTTTCTTTGAGCATTATTTTGTGTATTCTCTTGAAATCAATCCATAAGGAGTGAGAACTTGAAGACTTCTTTGTGTTATTTGCAGCATGAGCTTTTTTAGAGATTACTGACACTGATTCTCTCTTCCTTGAATCTTTCCTATTTCCATAATTTCTAGAGTGCAGAACTGCTTCCTCCACAGTATGTCCATCAAAAGAAACTGCAGTATGTCATGGTCTGAAAACTCTACCAAAGCATGCTAGGTTTGGCCCTTCTCCCTCTGTCTTCCAGAGACTTCCAAATCTTCCCCTGAGGGGAGCATTCTTTGGCTATTCTCTAAGTAAACCTTGCTTTGTTTCCTGGTGTTTCAGCCTCCCTTTCTTAGGTTTTGCTTTACATGAATGAGTTATATTCCTAAGACTCTTGACAGATCATATCCCATTCCTACAAGTCCTCTAGGGTCTTCTCTAGGGTCTAGATCACACCAGGTAGAAACATTTTCTTTTGGGGTTTTTTGATAGTTTTTTTTTCCATAATAACTGAGCACACTAATTATTTGTAAAATCAGATTTGTGTGTTTAATAAAATGAATACAATTTTTTTCAGATGATTTGACATTTTACGGAATTCTATTTATTTGTGTTTCAATTAACTTTGTTAACAATGGCAATGTTAGTAATGATATTTGGCAATCAAAACCCATTATGAAGTATTTGAACAATACAAGGTTAGTTAAGTTAAAGGAGATGTTGTGCAGAGCATTTCAAATTGAATTTGGATAGTGGCAAGCATCTGTGTGTTTGGAAATCTCTAAATTTCTGCCTGAAGGGTAAATTGAAGCTTATATAAACAAGAACTTGTGATCTAATGTTTGGGCTTTTACTGACACAGACACAAAGACACACACAGATGCATACACATAAACCTCTATGGGAGGTTACAAAAGACAGGGAAAAAAAAGATAGAAGAGTAGAGGAAGAGATGAGACATTTTAGCTGTCTATTTAATGTTTTTCACCCATGTAATACAGTCTGGCAAGACATTTTCCACAGTTCCACCAAATCAGACCTGTAAAAGCAATTATCAGTCATCATAACGTGAATCAAGCTTGAACTGCTGTGGTTCTGAAAAGCGTGACAAAGTTAATTGAAATTTAGGCAGTGAATAGTTTTCACTTCCTGAGATAAGGTGTGTTTTCAGGGGAAGTTTGTTGCTATGTTGGCTTTAGTTAACAGTTCTTAAGTCTCTTGTTAAAGGATTTGTATTATTTCTGTGGGTGGATCATAGTCTCATCCAATTATGACTTCAGTACAGCCAAGCTTTGTGTCATATGCTTTACTAGCCCATACTGGTTTGCACATTCCTTTCACTTCACAAGAAGATTTAAAAAAAAAAAAAAAAAAAAAAAAAGGCAAAGTTTTCTCTCCCAAATGATTACAAACAGTACTTTGGAAGCATCAAATTCTACTGAATGCTCATTTCATTCCAAAAATATCATTTTGGTGGCTTAGTGGTGTATTGTTTTACTAACTACAATAAAATTGTTTAAAATCTGGCAAAAAACAATATTAGTTCTCAGCCTAGAAGCCAAACGTGATATATATCTGTGTTTCCTTGGCTAGTTATCTTCTAATCTCCTGACTGTAGAGAAGCATGAGTTTGCTTCCATGTTGTGTTACATGTTTTTTAAAGCAATCTCTGTATTTATATGGTTTACTGTTAAGTTCTGAAATTCTGAAGTCATCCATGGCATTGGTATGAGTGCAAGTATGGTAAATATTGTATGGAAAGGAAACTAGAACTTCCTGAGTCCCTGGGGCATATTGCGTGCCTAATCGCCTTTTTTTCAGCCCAATTTTCTCTAAAATTATTGCAAGTTTTTGAACTTCTCTGTGCCAAGTTACAAGAAATATCAAAATTATGATTTAATTTTTGGGGAGGCTTTTTTTTAGAACTGATTGTTTTGATACATTACAATTTTTATTTTTCTAATGTTGGCCCTTAGTTCTTGCCCTTGAGATCTTTTCATGTCCTACAGAGTGGACATGAAAAAGTGACATTCTTTAGTCACTTTGAAAAAGAAAATTATTCTGAAGAATTTCTGAAGAATTTCTTGATGTTACCAAAAAATCTGTTTTGTGAAAGTATAGTTAATATTTCAGTACATTTTTCCAGGTAAGACATCCCAGTAATGTAGATAGGATCTATGGCTCTAAAAACATTTTCAGAGTGAAAACTTGACTAAGAGTCCTCCTGTCAAACCTCACATAATAGTTATATGAAGGTTTCTTCTCAAAAAGACAAAACTTTTTTATGGCAGACTCCTGCAGTTCCTATTTCATCTTGCCTCTGACCTCCAGCATTCCCCAAATATCTCAGAAGTAAGAGAGAAACCAAGAGTGAGGATGCCAGATAGGATCACACCAGAATCTAAACTAGCAATTTTGAGCAGTTATGAGACTCCCAGGAGTACTGCAAGACCTGACATTGCTACATGAGGTTTAAATTTAATCCCACTGAAGTCATTAAGGCCCAAACTAATGGAAGTCAATCTAGCATTTAGGGACAGCAAAAATATTCAGACTGTACATAACAGGCTTCTATGACCTAATAATTTAACCATAATGTATTTCTGTATTTCATATTTCTTTTCCAATGAGTCTATATAAGACCTGCGTGCCCCAGGTTTACTTGGACTTGGCCATTTGGGACTAATGCTCAGAAATGAGCATGCCCAAATTGATTCTGAGCCTGGGAAACCCCTTCCTACCTAAGGAAAATTAAAGCCTAGCATCTGAGCAGGTACCATTTGATAAAATGAGCAAAAGAGGCAACACAGCTAACCTTGCAATGGTAGTATTCTCCTTTACCATTCCTCTGCTAAATGCACTTATTTGATTATAACAATTCTAATTAAGGCCGTCATAATGTAATGGAAATTTCCCAGGACAGACTTCATTGCTAGAAATAGGCTAAATGATACTTACTGGAAGTGTACTTTCCCTGTACATTAGTTATGTTGTCCTCCTTTCTTCCAGTGCAAGGTCTAATTTTGGACATGCAAAGAGCTTTCCAGTTTTCCTCCGTTCTCTCTACCCTCTGGAAACTGTTGCATTTTTGAAGACTGAAGCACACACACTATGCAGTATTACATTTCTCCCATCTGGCCTGCAGCCTCCCCCCTCCGGCAATGAGCTCACTGGATCTCAAAAGCTGTGGCAGGGTTAGTCTAGGTCAGTGAGTACTGGAGAGGATCTCCAAGCAGAGGTTGGGTGGTGCAGGAATCATGAGTGGCATTTCAGTAGGTGGCATCCTTGCCTTTGGAGTTCACCCCAAAAGGACACTGCTACATGCTGGATGGATATACAAGTGCAACCTAAGTTCGAGTTGCCCCCGCAAGTCCATGAAGGTCATGAACAGAGTGCCAAGTGTCCCTTCCATTTCACAGGGTCAGCAGTAAGGGCTGACCCACAGCATTAAGGGCCAAGCCTCACATAGGCACCAGGGCAGTGTGTCCCCCACTGACACATGCCACCATGAAATCCCTCTGGGAGAGACACACCATGTGGCCTTGGAAATGACAATACCATCTGCTCCATCACCTCCTACCTACCACCTGCCAAACAAGACTTCTTAAGGACCAGGGGAGAGGAAACCCAGGACAGTTCTCCCTTGAGGATTTTGGGACCTAGAAGGACCTGGGAAACACAACTCTAAGACTATATTGTGCCTGACTAATGAGATTCAACTGTTCAAAAGCTCTCTGAAATGCCAGGTGGATAAAACTTCCCTGGCTTTCAGGAGTCTCTGTAGCAGTTTGGTTGTGTTGTTCTGCATCATCTGCAGCTCTGTTTTGCCTCCCCTGCAGGGGCCTAAAACTTTTTGACTGCTATAGACACGAAGAATGTAAAACAGTGTCCAAAATTCAACTGTTAGCAATTTTCCCCCCCAAAACTGAAGAGGTTTCTCTGGCCAGTGACCTTCCAGCTTTTTTTTTCCCCTCTGGAGTCCATTCACACAGCAATAAAGAAATCACATTCTGGACCACTTGGTTCTTTTCCCTGAGATTTGTTGGGTATAGTGTAGTTCCCAAAACATTTAACTTCCGAGACCACCTGGGAGAGCTCTACAAACCACTGGTGGTCCATAGACCACAGTCAGAATGCTGTTCTGTTAGGCTACTGGTTAAAGAAAAGGAAATTAAACACAGAAAGTTGTTAAAATGACATTGTAGGTGAGTCATGGCTCCACATTAAGTAATACTCATACAGAGCACTTGTCTTGTCTCCCTGGATGAAAGCTCTCCACCTTCTGTCTCTAGTCTCTACCTCTTAGTAATAAATATCATATTTTCTTACTACACTAATGAAAGAAATGCTAATGCTTTGTCTGAGAAACAATGAAGTGATAGAAATAGAAATAGAAATAGAAATAGAAATAGAAATAGAAATAGAAATAGAAATTGAAATAGAAATAGAAATAGAAATTGAAATAGAAATAGAAATTGAAATAGAAATAGAAAAGTATGACTGAATACACCACTAATATATTTCTGCTACCAACATGCAAGGAATACTCTAAATTTCCACTGAAACCTCTTTAAGTGAAATTTGTCAAAGAATACTCCTTTTTCACATTCTCTCTTTCCAAAGTGCACCTTAGTGCAACAGGACTGTTTCTTTTTTTGTTCAATATTGGGCTATAGCAAGCTTGCTTCAGCCTTGCCTGCCAGCTGATGGGGTCATGCAGAGATAGTGTCTAGCAGCCACAGGTTTGTGCAGTTCCCTGTCTGATTTTGAAGCCATTTTTTAATGAGCTAATTTTTATGATTGCTGACTTGCTTAGACTTTAAGAAAATTGGTTCAGATCAGCAGGAAGACTGCTGTGTGACAGTGGCCCATTACAATTGCAGTCTATTATTATTCCTCTTTCATCAGATTACAAATGATGTCCCGTTAAATCCCAGACATGAAGATGCATCACACAGAATACAATACAGCCCTACCGAGGACAGCCAAAAGAAGGCTTTTTCTCTTGGCATCCTCCCACCTTCAGGTCTTGGATCCAGAATATACCACTAGTTTGTAGAGCTGTTTGTGACACAGTCACATCTCTATCCGGATGTCTCAATTCAGACCCTGTCTGTTAATGTGCATGGAACAAGCAGAGCTCTGAATTTGGCTGATGCCTTCTGAGAAGCAATGGGACCAAGGCATAGATTTGTCACACTTGGGATCTGCTCCCCACAATGGGTGGGATGATCTTGTGCAACCCATAGCAAAGGAGAAGGGTCAGAACAATAGATTTCTGCCAGCAGCGACATAAAAAAAAGTGAAGTGTCAAAAATATGGTTAGTGATGCACACAGGATTGTTGTCAGCCCTTTGCAGTGTTAAAATGAAACCTTATATTTTCAGCTAGTGCCTCATTCCTAAGGCTATTTGTTATCCTCTCAATATTGCACTGGAGGAGTGGATAAATGAGACAGGGTTGCCAAATCCCTCCATTGCATGAGGCACACAAAGCTTGACAGGCTGGCAAGGAGGCTGGCAAGAAGCTGGCTGTGCTACCACAACACTAGGATGACGGTCACTGCCCTTTCTGACCCAGGGCTGGGATCTTAGCTTGCCTGCCGGCAGAAAAGCAAGGTTTCTAACTTCTGGGATTGCAGGTACTACTTTGTGAGAACATGATTTGGTTCACTTTTTTAAAGCATTCCCCAGTAAATCCACTACACTGACAACACTTCAGCAAGACCTGGCAACATAAAGCTGGAAAGAAAGGAAGGAATGATGTAGACAAGACTCTCCAGAAAAGCTCTTGCTAGGAGTGGCTGACTCCTAGCAGCCACTCCTAGTGAGTTATCCAGCTGGTATTTGCTGCCCATCTCTCCAGCAAGTGTTGCACATCATCCAGCTCATTTCAGGCTGGAGACCACCAATACAGCTCCTCTGTGGTGTGCATGTATGTGTAAAAGGAGCACTTTGAGGGAATTTCCAGAAATGTGTTGGCTACTTCTGCATTCTGGAATTGACACTCTGAGCTTGGATGATAGGCCCATGGTATCAGCTGTCAATGACAACATCTCGCACAAACAGTAGTGATGGCAATAAGAATAACTAAATGGTAATAATACTAAGGAACAGCAATTTTTTCCAACAGAATTCTCATAATCACTGCTCAGCGTGAAGATACGGAGAATTTCACTATGCCTTCAATGAAATGAACAGGATATGACATAATCTTCCAGCAGTATTGCTAGAACATTTTCTTTGGTTGCTTTTAGCAGATTTGCTTATCAACATAATGCAAATGAAATGTCAATCTGCTGTTCACTGCCTGATGCTTTATTATTTACACTTGGACAATAGGTTCAGAAAGCACTTAATCTTGCACTTCTAATTTTTACTTTGATTAGGCATTTGAAACCTCTTAGTAATGCTAGAGGTAGTTGATGCCTTAAGTTTTAGCTTTCATATTTTCCAGATTCTGTACTGCATTAGTATATGACTCTGAACTTCATATGAAGCGTTAGCAAGTTCTCTTCAGTTTAGTTAGACAGAACTCCAGCATGAGAACCAAAGACACCATTGCAGCTTTAGGGCCAAGAAGTATAAACAATAGCAAATTAAGGAGAGCAATCTGGGAGGATGGGATTTCATAACCTGAAGCTGTAATTGGACAATTAACCCCAATAAGGAACCAAGACTTATAAAAGTGTAAAAGCCTGTGACCCATTGTCCATCTTGGGTGTAGCCATGGCTGGGCTCTTGTACTGCCCAAGGTGTATCCTTTGAAGGCTCTTTTAATAAATACCTACTTTATACCTTTTACACGGTCTAACCTCTGTTCTAGGTTGCTTCTCAAGGCACCAAATGAAACAGAAAAATTATTAAGAAAGCACTTGAAAATTCCAGAGCTTCTGGCATAAGGAGTGGAACTCACATCCCAGTCACCTGGCACAAAGTTAGCACAGAGCCCAGTGCAACAGTTTTTTCCCATGATCTTAGCTGCTGAATTTTGTTGGCTTCTACATGGAACTCCAGCACCAGACAAGGTGAGGTATCAGAGGGAGGTCATCTCCCTCTGTGAAAGGACAGAGGTTTGGCCAGGACTGCAGGGAATCCACAAAGCATTCTGTCACCACAATCACTTCCCAGATTAAATCTAGAGGTGAGGCTGAATATACAAGGATGGAGACCCAGAGAAGGACCCAAGAGCCCTATATACCTCTCTGCAATACAGCAATGTATGCAGAGCAAAAGCAAGCAATGCTTCTGGCTGGAATTTTAAGTCTGGTAAATTTATTTCCATATAGATGTTCAGGAATGGCAGAATTTGGGTAGTGGCCTCAACCTTGGGAAAACCAAATATCACCAAACACCAGAGATCTAGCTTCAGAGCAAAAATTGCCATCTCAATTGGAGGCATTATAGTGAAAGAAGAGACACTATTAAATAATTCTGGCATTTGGGAAAGGGTTGCAAAGTGCATATGGACATAGCCCACAGCAAAACTATTTGACAGATATTTAGCACTTTTGAAGTTAGTTCCACCATCTCCCCCACCTAAATACATGAAACTCTTTGGCCTGTGGATGATCTGGATTACTATGGGAGCTAAATAAACCCTTAACCATAATAAATATGGAATGGTGCAGCATTCCCTTGTTTGTTTCATGGAAAACAAGGCATGATAGCACTTACTTATGACTTTCGTGCTTTTTTATATGTCTCTGTTCACTCCATGCACCTGGTGCCTTTTGATGATTCATTTTAATGTGTTCAACACATGCTCGTACACAGACTGAGATCACGATAGAAAAGTGCTGCAGTGTGAGTATCCAGGGATCTATGCCCAATCAGTTGTTGACAATGACAGAGTGACAAATGCTGTCAATATTTTATAATATGAAAAAGAAAACCCTACCAGAAAATTTGGTCCTGGAAAATGCTCTCCTGGAAAATTCCAAAAAAACAGTTTTTCCACAGGTTTGATGATATAAGCAAAGAGTTCCTCAAGCACATTTTTCCCTTGAAGAATGTAGATGGTTTCAGTACTTAAAGTCAAGTACACACATATGTTCTGTGGTGATCCAAAGCTGTTACCACTGAAAGTGTATGGCTTTATCTCAGTTCCCCTTCTACTATGATAATTTCTGTCAGATTTATGATTTACTGTAGATTGATGACATACACCAGACTGTCATTCTTCAAAGTTAGGTAGCTGAAGTAATCTCCAAAATATTTAGCATCATACCTAGAATGTGTGTTGATGGTACTCACTGAGTTTTGCTGAAATTTATGTAATTCCTTATAAGGGTGTGTGGTTCCTGGTACTGCAGAGGGCTCTAGAGATGGGAAATAGTAATTCCTGTTATTCCAAAGTACTAAAGGCTGTCTTTGGTTTCTTTACCTTTAAAAGCACAGATTACTTTTATTAAATAGGCAGACAGACAGACAGACAGATAGTTATGGCTAAAAGTACCACAACAGAAAAACAATGTTTTTCATTTAAATTGTTTTGCTTTTCAGTCAGCTTGCCTTACTCAAAAGCAACAGAAGACCCTTGACTTCATTTATATTTCAAAGCACAGTCACTCTTAGACATCTGTTTTGGTGGAAGTTTAAACTACTTTGCTGGCTTTGTTACTTTATATAAATGTTTAAAGACAATTCAATAAAGTGCAGTTTCTTTGAGACAGGTACTATCATGTCAGTTTGAGGTAATCATGGCCATGCCTGCTTACATGTTTTTAATGCCATTTGATAGGTGTCACTGACTTTTATGAAAATCTTTGAGGCACTTCCTTATAGACTGTGTTTGGAATTACTGTACATATCTCTTTCCTGGCCTCTGGCTGAATCTTACAATGTAAATAGGTTCATATGGCTGGCACAGAGAGGGATAAGGTGTGTATTACTACAGCCAATACTTCAAAGGGGTATGCATGGTTTCAACCAAAATTAAGAACAGGAGAGCCTTATGTAGACACTTCTCTCTTTTTTTTTTCTTTTCTTTTTCTCCTAGTTGTCTGCTTAAATGAAGAATGTCTGGGGTAAAGCTTTCCAAAAATATATTTTGAATAATTTAAATAAAGTTATATGTTATCCTACTTGGATGGGGTTTTTTTCTTTTGAATTTGTTGGTTTGAGACATAAAAACTTATTAAAAAAAATAAGGATGTTAGAACTTCACAATAGATCTATTGCTGCATTATCAGCATGTTGAGCCAGGGAAAAGACAAATGCCAGTGCTTGTTATTAAAAAGGAAATAAAATTATTTAAAAACAAGACCTCCAGAGAAATCATATCAACTAAATAAATGCTTTAAAAAACAATGAAAAAGCTATGTAAATTAAACAGCAAGCCCAACAAATATAATTATGCTGCTGGAGCTACCTACAATAATTAATATCCTATTCACATTTAAAGGCAAGAAGTGCAACAAAATTTATTATATGAAGTCCATGCAACTTCTGGTATAACTTCATATACTCTTAGTGTCCTCAAAAGAGTTAAAATAAGTATTCTGTCATTTTATTTCAGGTGTGGAATGAAAACTATGCAAGAGAAACTAATTTTTAAAATGCTTTCTTTGCAGCCAAGGAGACACAACTGTTAGAAATAAGTTTCACTTGATCTCATTAGCACTGAATTTGGTCTGTAAGCACCATTATAAAGTATGTACCCAAATGATACAGTTATTTTGTGTTTCAATCATAAATATCTTTTTTTACTAGGGTCAGAAAAAAATTTATCACAGGTTAGATTTTAATTACAGGCTAGAGAGGAGTACCATACTTGCACATAGAAATTACAGGAATTACAAAATTTTTAAAACTTTCTTCTGTAGTTTATAGAAAATTATTTGATGCCACATCTGGTTTTTTGGCCAAAGCTGTCCATTTAATAGCTTTTTTCCTCTCTTTCCTTTCTCCAGCATATATTTTGGGTACTTCTTCTGAGGTTATTTCTGCAGTATCAAATTACATTTTAAAGGAAGAAAGGAAGGATTTAAGATCTGAGTCCATAGCAATTATGAGGAAGAAGCCCAGATACAAGCTTTTTTGGAGTATCTGTTCAAATGGAGGACAACGGCCCTACAACAGCTTTTGTCCTATATTCAGCCAGGATGTGGACAACCTTAATCCCCTGCATGAACGTATTACAGCATTTTATAACCAAGATTTTCTGAGACCTCTCAATTTCTGCTACAACCCCACAACAGAGGAGTAATACACACTATCATCCAGACAGTAACAACTTCTGTCTAAAAGCAATTTGGTGGACACAAATAATGCAATGTTATATTTATCTTACCAATAGAACATCCTTTCATTCCTACTACTTGTAACTTTTGTTTACTACTTGTAAACAAAAGAAAAAACCACCAAAGTGGTTTTCCTCACTAGAATTTTGTGTGAGACATGAAACCAAGGGAATAATAATTATGAAGTGACAAGAAAAATAATTATGTTATGCTTATATTTATAGAAGGTGAAAATCCTAAAATACCATCTGCAAATTGTGCATCATGCTACATCTGATAACTTTGGTTTTCCCTCAGAATATTAAGAAAATATGGGTACACCAGCTGAAAACAGTGTTGCTTTAATTTTCTGTATGCTGTGTGTGGAAGAAAAATCATTGATTGCATGTAAGTATGATCTATAGTCTACTGAAGTCTGTAGAAACCATTATATTATTTCAGTGATGCACTGGACTACATCCTATGCTAGGTGCTTTAGAAGCATGATAAAGATGGAATTTGGTGGTGTATTTAAGATAGAAAGTCATGACTACCTGACCAAAAAACAGTAAAGTAACTCTTCTTAATAATAATAAATAATATAATGTTTGCCAAGACAAATTGGAAAGATGTTGTTGATTGCAAACATTGGGTAACATAATACATCCAATGAAATAGTGTGGGAGACCACTCATACCAAAGCAGATGCTGAACTTCAGTTCAAGTATCTTTGAAACATTGGAAGTAAGCTAAGAATTATGTTATTTGAAAAAGTGAAATGCATCCATATATTTTTCTCTCAGATATTCTTAAGCACCATCTAAAATACTGTAAATCACTCTCTTGTCATCTAAGCAAAGACTGGTGATTCTCAAAATTTGCTAACATTAGATTTTGCTCCACAAAATTATACAAAAATTTTGCAGTCAATATGGCCAACTTTGAAAAGCAGAAAGCTCAGAATGAATAACATTGTGGTTTATACCTCTTATAGTTCTAATTATGCCATGGAGCTCTTTAAACAAGTTTTGACCTTTTAAATTTGTACATCAAAGTTCGCTTTAGTTCTTAGCACTCCTGACTGTGTCCCTTCAGTACTCAATAAGAGAGCAATTTACTGCTATTTTGAGTTAAACCTTGAACTGTATTTTTTGTACCTGAGTTGACTTGTTCTTGGCAATGCTGTATCTTTTACTCCTCCACCATAAGCCAATTTTTCCGTCATATTGTGATGGGATAGTAATGACTTTCCTTCTTCCAACATCCTAATTAACTACTTATATAATTTGTGTCTAGTTACCTGCATAGACACAGGATTGCATTCCAGGTGGCTTAAACCTGGAGGTCCTGAACAGCTGGAGTAGCTTCTAGATGAGCTGGGAATGCTAGACAGTTCAGAACTGAATTTATGTTGAGTAGTTTCTTGCCCTTGGAAGAGATCTCTTCCCAAATGAGTCTGCATCCTGCTCAATTTAATGCACCAATACAAGATCAGTAAGACTTGTCAGATATTTAATGGTTTTTACTACTTAATTTAATTACTTTAATTTACTTTAGTCTTAATTAAGAACATCACTAATCACTTGCACTCAGAACATTGCAAAACCTTGACATGAATAAGCTATCCTTATCCAAACCCAGCCTTTTTTTCTGGGCAGGCAGGAGTGAGTTGGAAATGGACCAGCCCCAGGCGTTCTCCCTGTGTGCCTGTCCTGCTGGTGCTGGTCCCCAGTCAGCTGTATGCATTGGCTCTTATCTCAGAACAAGTGCTCTAAATAAAATGATAAATCCTGTCAAGAATCACCTTGGAATCACTTTGCTCAATGGTTAACATATTTACCCTTACAAGTGCACTGAACCATTTTAGCCAGACAGATTAGAAAGGGAGATGCTTCATAGAATTTTTAATTGAAAATAACAACTTAGGAGTGGAAAAGCCCAATATAGACCTGGTTAGTATGCTTCAGTATAACAAACAGTACATGCAGACTTAGAATCCAATAGACAAATATTCAACAGTCACTTCTGATTGTTGTCCGTCAGAGACATACATCTGTTTTTTCTGACATACATTTTGCTTTTCTAGCACATAACAGTCAAGAAAAAGTAACTGCTAAGAGATTATTTAACTAAAAAACCTGTTTTCATATCCATTAATTAACATGATAGTGCAGTCCTTTAGCCAAGTTTCTTCATCCAGTTTCTAGAAACATGCAGCACAATATTGTATTTGATTGGATTAGCTTCTTTTCTCCTCATACTTGTAGAATTGTGTAAGAGCTATATATAGGAATACTTTACTGTATGCAACTAGCTAAAAGTAGCAGAATTTCCACCCTACTCAGAGCAAGCCAATAATTGCAGCATTAGACTTGGCACAATAAAGAAGACATGTGAGAGCTTTTTCTAAAAAATATTTTTTTTTAACAAGAGTTTGTGGTGGTAACTTTAAGTTTTTTCCATCATGCTTCTGCATAATGGACAAAATATCCCAGGACTTTGTTCCTAGATGCAGACCTTTTAACCTTTACATTCAGAAATGCAGAGATTTTTCTTGTATTTCAAGTGACTGGGTATCTTATGTCACAATTACAGAGGTGCAGGTTGATATATGTATTCCAGCTCACTGCCCAGAGGGTATTGTTGACGTCATGAGGAAAAGGCAGGTGTTTTGCACCCTTTTACTGAAACTATGCATATAAGATTGGTCCAATTACAAATGCTCTTCAACCCATATTTTGTTAATGCTGAGGATTCAGTACTGAGCATAACTTGAAGGTCTGTGTTGTCTTCACACAAAGGAAAAGTCTTGGATAACATAATTTGATCCTTCAGTTTTCTCTCATAAATTTCTTTCTTATACTCCTTTATAAAAACAGAGATTTAAATTTGTCTCCTAGCCCTAATTCTTAGTTTTGCACACAAGTTCAAGTGTCTAATTGCCATGTCAGGTTGCAATTTGCATTATCGTGGAAGGCAAGAAAAATATAAATTCCCACCCCTATTCCCAAACTATGGGAACTGCCATGAAATACAAGTCTGTATCATATAGGGCTGCTCATGTTTGATTTGAGAAGCTGTGTCCATGATTCAGAGCTCAACTGATGTCATAGAGCACTCATTACAGTTGTGTACTGGAGGCACCATGTCTCATATGGATAAGGTGCAACACAGAGGTCTGATCTTCTCTGAGGTCATTAAGGGTCCATCTTTGAAAGAGAACCAAGTCTTGGGCATTGAACTTAATGTGCCAGTTAACTCACACCTCTGATACTTCCAGAGGCGCGCACACAAACACACAGATGCTTTTACAGCTCACTTTTCCGTGCTTCTTTGAAAACACATAGAACACTATAAGTGCTAAATATGATGGTTACTATGATTAATAAAAAAATGTGATATCCTTCCAAGATAAAAACTTTATACAGAAATGTAAAATTTTCCACTTTTTTTTCTTTCATAGTGCTCAGAGGCCAAAGGGGACCATTAGATCATCTAGATTCATCTCCTGTATGTCACAGGCCATTAACTTTCCCTAGTTACCCTGTTTTAAACCCAATAACTTGTGTCTAAGTAAATCACAAGTTATATATGGCTCCAGCCAGGCATTTCCATCTGGCTGGTGTGACAAACTTCTTCCTCAGTCTCCCATGACCTCACATTTCCTACAGAAGTTCATCTTGCTGCCTGTAAGTTTCTCTCCAGAGTTACTATGCTGTAGAGGACAAATACTGGCTCTTAGCCCAAACCAAGAACTGGTACTAGTTGCCCCCTCCATCGGTTTTATTTATACTTTGTCTCTTTTACATATTCTAGTCCTTTGTCCAGGTCTTTCAACTCTACTCATGGCAAACATATGCATTTGCCATAATCTTTGGATCACAGCATGGTTCAAGGTAAATTTACAGTAACCTCCTGTTCTCTGACCTCTTTTCTGGCCTATTCATCGAATATTTGTCTTTGTAGCTTTGAGATAGGTAGGGCAGCGTAGGCAATATACACCCATGTACTTCATGTCTGTGAAAACAAACTCTTGGTAATTAGTGCTTTGCAATTGAGTTGGTAATCCAGTGAAATCCATATTGCAGCATTTGTTAGGATGCTGCTGACAGCATTTGGGTTACTGAACCAATGGACTTGCTGTCCAATGCAAGGCATGGTGAGAGGATGGGTGACCCTTGTGTTGCATCATGCTTGTTCTGCTTTCCACTTCATGTTGCACAAGTTCCTCCTAGCAAAATATACCCATTGCTTTATATCTTAGAAGGGACAGCATAATAAAAGCCTCCTCTCCGGGAATGATTAAAAGATATCCCACACAAACAAGGCAAACACTGATGACCTTGCTTGGCCCTGGTGTCCTTATTGATGGGTACAGCAGTATGTGTGTACCTGTCAGAGAGCTACCACAAAAACAATGAGTGTTTCCCTCTCTTTCCATATCAGTCAACCAGTTAATGACATTTACATGTGTAAAGAACCCCGAAGCCACACTGCAAAATCAATATAAAGCAAACATAATTTAGAAAACTAAATGAGATACTCAAGGTTAATTTTAGCATTTAAGAGAACAATAGGTCAAAATCACTTGTCTGTTTCCAAGGTGATATTTGCCATTTTACTGAATAAGTGTCTGTTAAGACTGGGTAAAGCTCCTCTGTTAGGGAGTAAGGGAGTGAAAGAGGAAAGCAAGAGTAGCAGGGAGACATGACCTTATTTTACCTTTTCTGACAAAAGAAGATAACATTGCTAGATTGGAGACATGATCCCACAGGCCACCAAAGGCTCTTTCCTGAGATGATGTGCAATTTCCTCTTTCTTTTGACTTTTAATGACTTTTAATTTTATTATCTTGACAAAGCCCTCAGTGTTTTACTTCAGAGATGGAGAAACTTCACGTTCACAGTGGTACAAGGAGTTAGCGTGAGGTCAACCTTTTCTTTTAAATAAAAAGCTATCCTGAAGAGCAGCAACTATGAAGAACTTTTCCTGTAAGAAAAGCAACTATGAAGAGGGATTCTATATCACTGATGCTACAATTATGTGTAAGGCAGGGGGGCAATGATACAGGAATAGCAGAGCACAGGCTAGCAAAATCAGGTTTTTCCTGCATGAAGTGACAGTCTGTGCTACAGCCATGTAACATCACCTTGAAGCATTGGTCCTAATTTATGTTAAATTACTGTTCCTCTTATTTGAGCACTTCATTAGCACATTGCAAGCTCATATAGCCCTCAAAGAGTAACTGCATAAGATAAAAGGTTTTAAGTAATTATTATGTAGATACTCCTTGTGAAGACAAAAGCCCTGTGAAAGCAGGGGAAGCTTCGGTATCCACACAGTAGTTGCCAGTGGTACCTCATCTCCTTTTCCACTTCTTTAGAAGACACAGGGGTGACTTTGAGTTGTCACCACTCATCAACTTTTCATGGCAATGAGGAGACAAAAGAATCCACTATCAGGTACAAAATGTCAAAACTTTAGTTTGATGCCTATGTCAAAATAGTCACCTATGAAATCATAACCCACTAATCTCTTAATTTGCTGCAGACTCCAGCAGACATATGTGCTTGCTGGTTATTTCAGAAGATTCTGCCCTTACTAGTGGGAGGCAATTGTTTTAAATGAATCCACAGGTGATAGTTCATAGAGCTGTGACATCTAAAGAACTCTGTAATTACTTTACAATTTATACAGCCATGGAATTACTGGAAACATATTTATACCACCTGTTTCAGTGCAGACAGCCATAATTTTTTATTCCCAACAGCACTATTAGTTCCTCTCATCATATTACCTGGTCAAAATAAGCATATCATTGTTCAACAGAGCAATCAGTGGGATTGACCATTTGAATTCAAAAAGCAATTTACTGTGGTACCTTTCTCCAATTACTGCCAAGATTCCTTCACATTGAAAAAATACTAAAAAGAAGAAGAAAAGGAAAGAAAAAGTGGCTCCATTCATTTTGGCACTGCTACTGTGGAGTGCCAGCCAGCACCAGTATCTGGCAGGGCACTCTTGAACCACTCTCCAAAATAAATATAGCAGATGTCGGTCAGGTGTTTTTCTACCCATGTCCAACCACTCACCAAGGAGTATGCTTTTATTTTAGGCCCACATCCTACTAATGTAATGAATTTCACAAAAATTTGGTGTCTTAAATAGGACCTAAATAGGAGGAATCATGACACATTTGCCTTCAACATCTAATCTGGTAAATCTGAGTCTGTATCTGAGCTCCTCATAAATCAGCCAAGCCTAGCCGGACCTTACCATCTCATCTTGAGGCACTAAACCCCATTTTAAGTGATCAAGTTCCAGCATTTGCCATATTGGTCCCACTATACTCCAAAAGCACCTGTAGAGCCCACGGTGCATGGTAGCACTGGCTTTACCCTCACAAAGCTCCAGCAGGGTTTGATGGTGTCAGGTTATGACACCCAAGACACTGCAGAAGAGCTGTCTCCAGCTCGAGGGTTACGGCAAACAGCCTCCGGTGAGGTGAGCAGAGGGATCTCTCACAAAGGTCTCTTTAGCTACTGCTTAAATCAATGTGTTTACCTGCTTGTGTTGCTGCTTGCTTACAGTGATCAAGAGGTTAGTTTATACACACACACAAAGGCACCAGAGATAATATTAAGAGTTATTAAGGGTTATGCTTATGGATTGCTTTATGTGGTTCACATATACACTAAATGGAGATTCTGTGCATTGCTATGGACCTGCCACTGCCAGCTTTTTGCAACAAGTAAGCTTGATCACTGCAGTTCAACTTACTTCTATCAAAAGATTCTTACTGTGCAAATGCAGCCAATTCCATGCTACAGACCTCCTCTATTTTTTAATTAGCATGTGATGATCAGCTGTTCCCATTCATCACACATTTTTTATACTTTCTTATCTTTTCATGCTGGATTATGAACGAAGATACAATTATATGTTAATTTCCCATTGTTTATATGAAGATATACAACAGCCCTCATTCTTCAAGTAGGCTACACACTTGTGTTACTTGTCTCAGTTTCTTAATATACTATTTTTACTGTACCTTTTGCACTGAGAGGGATAGCATTTGCATTTTAAGTTCTTCTCTATTTTCTAGCCAGGATTGCTGAGACACTGGTCATATGATCCTGAGATGCAGTCTTCAGTAATGTTTGGGCAATGGCCACAGCCACCTAATCATACCCTCTGTGAGAGTCACTCTTTCACCCACAGCAACTCCATCTACACTTGTGACTGGGAGCTTCCAGGTACTAAATCCAACTGGCACTACGTGGCTCAAGAGTATGCCTTTGCCTCCAAAAGAGGTTGGCTGCATGAAAATGACTGTCTTTTGGAAGCAGTCTCCGGATCACTGAGCTCCCAAAGTATACCTCAGAATTGCTCTCAAGAGCACAGGCTGGACAGGTCAGGTTCATGCCCAGGACTGCTGTGTCCATGTCCTGGTGTTTGAGAATGTTGTAGAGCTTTCACCATTGCTGGCTGCAACACTGCTCCTGAAGTGACTTGCTCTTGCTATTTAGGTCACCTCCAGTTTGATCTGGTGCCTGTAAAAGTCAATGGCTAGAGGTTCATTGACTCCAATGGACTTTGGCCCAAGCACACAGATCTCTGGATTTCAGATGTCTCTGATTTGCAGGAGCATGCAGGTTGGCAAATGTCAAAAAGGGACATTTGCTCCTGTTAGGAATCAGTAAAAGAGAAAGTCCCTGCCATGTATGCTATTTACTGATCTACGTATTTGACATGTCAGCACAGTGTAGTAGGCAAACATTCAAAGGAAACATGTTTGTGACATAACTTATCTTAGTAGAATTTTGTATTAACTAAAGCAACTTGGTTTTGTAACTTACAGGTACAAGTCAGAAGGATGAGTTTTCAAAATGTACCCCTAGAGTTTTATATTTTATTTTTACTGTATTTTAAATGCCAAATCAAAATTATCATGTTTAATTTCCTTTATTCTCAGTGGTTTTGCATAGATTTATGAATTACCTTGGATTAATTGCTGTATAACATTCTGGTTTTATAGTGTAATTGGGTGTGTCTAAGTGCACTCCACTTTATTACTTGCTTTAGGGTATATTTTGGATGAACTGTTTAATACAAAATAGATTTGGTGTTATATTTTATACAATGCCAGAGTAAGCACAAAAACTGCATCTAAGTTTCTACATTTATGGGTTCCATGTCTAGAAAACTTTGAAGGACAAATTTGCTTATTTTCCATTTTTCTCTGTTTTTTATGAGTTTTCCCATTTCAATTTTTCACAATAACCTTTGAATCATTGAACCTTTGTGTCAGTCAAAGCAAAATTAATAGTCCACCCTGAATGATAGTGCAAATATTGATATGACACCTTCCAAGACTCCTGTTGAAAAACTCAAATCAGAGCAATGTCTAACCAAAGCAAAATAAATACCCCACATGGGGGGCTGACACCCTTTCTTTTATTGGACCTTTCTCCTTTCAAGTATTTGGAGGAATAAAAATGAAATACTTTGCATTAGCTATCATACTGCAATTGTTAGCACTTGGAACTTCTGACTCTCATAGAATCAAAAAATATTTTGCATTGGATGGGATGTTAAGGATCATTCAGCCCTCTGCCCTGGGCAGGGAATCTCTTAGTAAATCAAATTACTCAAAGCCCCATTTGATCTGTCTTGAACACTTCCAGGAACGGGGCATCCACAGCTCTTGAGCAAGCTGTACCAGTGTCTTCCCATCCTAAAGGTAAAGCATTTCTTCTTAATATTCAACCGAAACCTACCCTCCATCAGTTTAAGGCCATTCACCTTTGTCCTTAGCACAACATTCTCTTGAAAGTACTCTCTCTCCATATGTCTTGTAGGCTCCCTTCAGGTACTACAAGGCTGCAATTAGGTTTCCTCAAAGCCTTCTATTTTCCAGGCTGAACAATCCAAATTCTCTCAGCTTTTCCTCCCAGGAGAGGTGTTCCATCCCTCTGATCATCTTTGTGTCCTCCTCTGGACTAATTTCAACTAGCCCATCTCCTTCTTATGTTGAGTGCCCCAGTTCTGGATGCAGTGCTCCAGGTGGGTCTCAACAGAGCAGAGCAGAGGGGCAGATTCCCCTCCCTCCCCTGGTGCCCACGGGGCTCTGGGTGCAGCCCAGGACACGTTTGGCTCTCTGGGCTGTGAGTGCCATGGCTGGGGCATATCCAGCCTCTCACCCACAGCACCCCCAAGTCCTTCTGGGCAGGGCTGCTCTGGGGCTGTTCATGCCCAGCCTGTGCTGACACCAGGGGTTCCCTGGACACAGCTGCTGCCAGCACCTTGGTCATGTTAAAGCTCATGAGATTCCCAAAGGCCAACTTCTCCAACTTGTCCAGGTCCGTTTAAATGGCATCCCATCCTTCAGGTGTGTCCACAGCAGCAATCAGCCTGAGATCATCAGCAGACTTGCTTGAGGATGCCATTTGTCTATGTCATTGATGAAGATATTAGATAACATTGGTCCCAATACAGACCCCTGAAAGACATGACTTGTCACTGATGTCCATTGGAACTCTGAGCCATTAGCCACCACCCTCAGGATGGGACTGTACAACCACTTTCTTATCCACACAATAGTCCACTCCTCAAATCCATCTCCCTCCAATTTAGAGAGAAGGATGTTGGGGGGAGCTATGTCAAAGGCTTTACAGAGTCCAGATAAATGATATCTGTAATCCTTCCCTTGTCCACTGATGTGGTCACTTCAGAAAGGCCACTGGATTGGTCAGGCAGGACTTGCCCTTGGTGAAGCTGTGCTGGCTGTTCCAAATCATCTTCCTCTCCTTGATGTGCCTTAGCACAGCTTCTGGGAGGATCTGTTCCATGATCTTCTCTGCAGAAGGGTGAGGCAAACAGGTCTGTAGATCCCAGGGTATTCCTTTGTACCCTTTTAACAGATGGATAAAATGCTTCCCTTTTTATAGTCACATCTCCTGACTGCCATCACTTTCAAAATAACATGAAGAGTGACTTGGAAACTACATCAACCAATTCCCTCAGGACTCTGGGATGCATCTCATCAGTTCTCAGAGACTTATATATGTTTAGGTTCCTCAGGGGTCATGAACATGATTTTCACCTGCAGTGGGAAACACTTCACTTCCCCAGTCCCTGTCTTGCAGTCCAGCCACATGAGAGGTGTGGGAAGAGAGGTTGCCATTAAAGACTGAAGCAAAAATGTAGTTGAGTACCTCAAGCTTCTCCTTATCAGTTGCTGCCACCTTGCCAGAATTGCTTATCAGAGCAGCTAGATTATACAACTATAGGAAGCCTGGATTATTAAAACCCAATTTTTAGGTCATAGGCTTCTGTATGGATTATCATAAACTGCTATTGATTGCATTTAGTCCTTTTGATGTGCTTAATCCAAAACTACTCTTCCCTGTTAACCTTACATCATGTTCTCTCATTCCTTTTATACCCTCCCTCTTTAATTGTATTTGTGTTGATGTGTCTCTCTCTTCCTCTATTCTGCTCCAAGAAGCACCTTTGTGCTGTCAGAGGGAAGACAGAACCAAAAGAACTCTGCATGTTAGAAACTTGCATCTTCTTTTTATCATCTTTGTGACTCCCTGGGGTGCCTTGGGTGCCATTACAGTTTCTACATTTTAGTAAATTGGTGGACCTGTAGTCAAAATGCTACCCCAAAAAAACTCCTTTCTGGGCATTGAAATAAAATACTTCTGAGCCCTCTTGTCTGCCCTTATTTCAAACATGTTGGTAAATGGTGGATTTCCTTCCAACATAACATGGTAGTCATGTTAAAATATCACAACCACTGCCTGGAAAGACAGAAGGCAATTTAGAGACACTGAATTACTAGGTAAGAAGAATACAATTCACGAATCCCTGACAAACAGACTTGAAACTGAAAAAACAAGTGAGTCACTAATGTAATGTTAAATGAAAACTGGAGAGTACTGAACTGTTTGAGCTACTGTACCAACAAAGAGCAGAAGTTTTCCATACAAATGTCACGAGATTGACTTCAGCATCAGAAGTCTGACTAATGAACCACTAATATGATGCAACTGTGGTTGATACCTCATCTCACAACAAAGTACCAGAAAAGCATTAATTTCTTAGAATTGATTCAAAGTCTTGTATGAATCACTCTAACAAAGAGATAAGATCCAAAATTTCATTAATTGAAGAACATGTGAAACATGCTCAAAGTATATTTTGTAGGACAAAGGTAAAGCTAGTTAATAAGCTCTCTCATTTATTTTGGAAACTGGAATCATAGTATCGTTCTACAACTTGATAGCTATACTTTAGTCTCTTATTAATGCAGTTTAGATTAAATGGAATCTGTGCTTAGTGTTAAGTAAATACTATATATATATATTGCATGATGTATTTTCTTTGTTGCTTTCTACTCTTTCTTTTTGGGCATGGGAGAAAGTTTCACTGCCAGTGATGAACTGAATCTCACAATGTATGGAAACACAGGATGAAGTTGGCTGCAGGGCAGAGAATTGAACGCAGTATTTAATTGTGACTCTCAGCCCCACATGGATAATGTCTCCAAAGGCTGGCTAACCCTGGTGTCCCTAGGAGCACAGGTAGGCTGAATCAGATGGAATGGCACATACCACAAAATGAATGTGCAGCTTTTTGGGGCTCAATATCTAGCAGGAGTTAGATTCTAAAATGACTTTGGAGCTTTTGAAAATCAAACTAGATGCTGCTTTGTGTTGTAAGTATCTAAAAGCCTTGAAAATTCTATGCAAGCAATTTTTCCATACACATCAGCAAATTTGCAATAGGAACTGGACATGTATATACAGCATCTCAAAAGGCATATGGATACCTGCAACTTCAACTAGCTAATTTGAAACAAAATCCACAAAAAAGTAGTATTTTAAAAAGTGAAGTATCTCCAAGATTCCAGAGTACAGGAATATTAAAAAAAAAAAAAAACCAAACCTGCCTGCTATTGATTTTATGCTCCTGGTAATCTTTGCAATTCGGTATTAAATTTCCATTTAACATTTGTGAGGTGTCTACAGTTTTCAAAATATAATTTTCATTACCTAATATTTACAAAGACATTTGGTCTCAAATGCTGCATGTACATTTATCACATATCTATGCAACATATAAGAATGAACATCTGTATAAAGGCTGTGTGGCAATGAAGATTAAATGCTAACTTCGTAAGCTTTTTGTAACTCCTACCAAATCAGCTGCCCACAAACCACAGGAGTTCACCACATAAGCACATAGAAACTTTGTTTGGAAAGGACAGGATGATGATTTCCAGTTCATAAGGTATTTATCCCAAGACACATTCATTCATCTGTTGCACATTTAAATGTCTGCTTTTATTCACTTGCTGGAGCAATACAATTAGAGCATCTCTTTCTAATAACGGCTTCATTCCACACTGACTTACAAGCAGTCACTGTGTAATCTAAAGCAGTAGAAACAAAGTGTGAGTTCAGGAAGTCCAAGCCACAAGGAAGGAGATTCTGCACCAAAGAGACAGCTAGCCAGAGGTGATTAATGGGGATATGCAGCCTAAATCCAGCAGGAGGAAAGGAAAATAAAAGACTGAGTAAGTTACTCCACCTTTGCAAGGGCTGTTTGTCTTCAAGCTTGCCTGGTGGCTTTTGAGGACTGCATGTGTTTTCTTACCACGTTGGCCACCAGACAACTTTCACTCAAGGCTTGGGGTGTAATCCTGGACTGGTCCAATAACAAATAAGTTTTGGGTTTTTTTAAGAAAAATAATGGCAAGAATATGAAATATCTTTCAAAGGTAGAATATGAGAAATACTTAATTTTACCATTTGCAAAATTAATTTAATTATAATAAAAATTATGTGAGCAGTTAAAGAATACTTGGAAATCATTTATCTCAGTCTGAATGTTTTCAAACTGGTTTCAGGCATTTATTAGCTACCAATAACCTTCATTTTTAAGCAGTGTGTACAGTCATGCATGAACAATCACATTCTGCAGTCTTTAATTTGATGGAATTTATTCACAGACATCCTTCCTAGGATGGAACATGTTCCTGGAACAGGTTATGGTTTGATCTAAACACTGTCATTTGGGGTTCAGATTGATCACTTCCAGTATGAGGTTTGGTAACAAGTTCCCGAAAGAAGAATTTTTCACCCTCAGAGACCACTATTTCAAATTGATGCTTTATGCTGGGGAAGGATGTGATTGTCTAATTGGATTGTGATGCATGCTGAAGGTCTGAGACTGCAAGACTGATTTACTATGAATTTTGCAAATAGTCCATGACTACATGTCTTTTTGTGACCTGAATATTCAAGTGTTTTTAAACACTCCTTTTGCTGACCAAAATATTCATTCCTGAGAGATTCTCTTGATGTCAGTATTTCAGATCATCAGACTCTTCAAGAGCAATTTATTCAACCATAAATTTGCTTTGACTAAGATGCAAATAAGACAAAAGATTGCTTATTTAGTAAAAAAAAGTCGATAAAATATTAATGTTTTGTTTATCCCTGAGAAGATTGTTTTGTGAATTTCATATTCTTTGAGTTTCCTTCTGTTGGTTATTGGCCTGGTGGGGTTTTTTAGATGCATGTGGTCTTACTATATAAAATTATAGCACCACTATAATTTAAAAATTACTCTGATGATATTTTCTTTCTGGTGATACATGACACTGACCTTTCAGTGAAAGAAATTTTGCAGTATTTTAAGGTCTCTATGCATATTTGTCTGCTAATGCCTTTATGTGAGTTTTGCTAATATGTAGTGCTAAGCAATAAGCTAAACTGACAGAGACCTTTGGGGAAAATTTTATATTTCCCAGCAAAAAAATATTGATCCCCAAATGATTATCACAATCCTATATTATTTCCTTATGCAAAATCATATATATACTTTCAATTGTCTTATCTGCCAAAATCATTGTCATATGTACCACTTTGGTCATGTGAAATAATCATTAACTGTAGCTAGGCATATTCCTAATTCCCCCCTGCAAAATCATTGTAAGTTCCTTGCCAAGACACAGTATCCCACAAAGTTGGCTTTGACATATTTTCACTCTTACAGGAAGTTCTGATTCTCTCACTAGAATATTTTGGCCACCAAAGGAACATTCTTTTAAGTGCCTCTCTACCTCCCTGTCATGTGTGTAGGCAGGTTGGCATGTTGCCCACCCTCACATCACAGCTTGCACACTGTTGGTGCACTGATCCCAAGCAATGAAAACGGTTGCTCTAATCTCTTTGTGTGGTGAGCTGGCTGTCATCTTCTGTTTTCCTATGTCACTTTTTTATTGCTAGAAAAGTGACCAGAGCTCCCATCCATGGTCCAGGCCCACTAAGTTAGGAAATGCTTAATTTTCTGATTCCCTACTCAATCCTTGAAATTTGTTATTTTTCTAGTTTCTTGTCTGTAGTCTGGGTTTCCTTCCTTCATCTGGCATGTGTATTGAAATATTCTACTTGCCAGACATTTTTTAGACACATAGCTAAATTAACTAGTCTTTAAAAAAATTACAGGGAAACATATATGTCTGCCTGTAAGCCTTTAAAGCATGTCACTCCAGTTTTATTATGTTCTACCAGCTTGCTTTGGGAAAAAAAGCTAATTAATTATTTCTGTGAATAATTTGTTTTCAGAGCAAGGAATACTTATCATTCTTTAAGTCATTGTCATAAAAACCAGTAGTTAAAACACATTGCTAAAGCTTTCCCACATTAAACTTGGAGGACCTGTTTTTTTCCAAATTTAAAAACTCCATTCTCCTTTTGTGACAATTAAAAAAACAACAAAAAATTCCCAATAAGAGCTACAACAAAACAACCTCAAAACAACAAGAAAACACCACCAAGCAAAACCAACCAAACAAAAAGTCACAAAATTGTTTCTTAGGACCTCTTGCTTACCTGCTATCTCCCAGGTACATTTTTGCTTTTATGGAACTTCGTAAAAATTATCTCATCCCTATCACCAGAGATTTTCTTATCATGCCTTCCCAAAACTTGATCAGGTGTCTGTTCTTTGGCTAAGCCAAAGCTTCAAAGAAGCAATGTATTTATTATACAATTCTCAATAATGATTTATCACCATTACTAACTCTGTTGCTCTGTGAGTCTGTATTTTGTTTGGCAAAGAAACTTTGATGGAGATGAGAACAGTAACTACAGAATATTATTAAGAATTTCTTATATTTCCAAGGAAACAGACCTGGGCTCAATATTGTTGGAATCATAAATTGGTCCTTTGGAATAACTACAAGTAGTGCACTAGATACCTTTATTGATAGTCCAGAAGAAACTCCATCTCTAGGCAAACCTCCAGAAACAGTTATGCCACAAAAGAGTAAGAACCATTCTGCCTTCAAAGCATACATTGGTACTATTCTTATCTGCACTTTCTTCCAGATAAATATTCCCATCTTGGTTCCCATCCCACAGTTGGTTGTCTCTGCCAAGACAGCTTCAACACACTGGGCTCAAAGACTGTGCAATGTGGAGTGTTAGAAATCCTTGTTTATCTTCATTAAGTGTCCCCTCCAGGGCCACATTGGCAACAAGGAGACAGAAATATTTCTTTCCTTTTTCTTTTACAAGTTCTCTTAGGCTTTTATATCTAAGGCCAAATATGTTATGGGTTTTTTTTTTTTCTGGTGCAGTTACTCACTATTTTTGAAGAAATATGAATTGCCAAAATAGCAACAGCCTACCTTCTTTTTTAGTAAACAGGGAGGAAAGTAAGGGTCTTAATCTGCAAATATACTACCTTCCCACTAAAGCAGCAGGTTAAAGATGCTGCCACTACCCTTTCTTTTAATGATGCTTAATTTTCCCTTACTATGTCTTATGTCCTACCAATGAGTGCCTTTTGGACAGGCCTGTGTGTGTGGCTATATGTTTAGAAAGGCCCAAGCACACATCACGTGATACAAGAAACCATATTTTCTAGTATGTTCTGTTGTTTGTGACCAGCTTTGTAGCCTGGGAGTCATAGGCTGGGAGTGATCAGGCTGTTCTGTATCTGGCTGGAGCTTGAGGAAGGAATAGGCTGAGAAGCTTGAGTGGCCCCTAGCCTGTTGTTTTAGGTTACAATTTAAGATGTACCCAAAAGTATGTATTCTTGTATTCCATCGCCATCTTCATAAGCTGTTAAAACCAGGTGGGGCAGTGTTCCTTATCTCCTTCATGACTCATTCCTGATAACTCCCTCTGAGGGATATCCTCTGTTAATGGGCCATTGGGTCTCACTGCATGACTGATAAAATTACATCAACCCATTGTGAGATGCCCCACCCAGGAGGACGAACCAAACATTCCTACCTGGATATAATCTGAGAATTGGAACATCACAAGCAGCTTTATCCACTGAATTCCCAGAGGACACAAGATCCATAACCACCACTGGACCTTCAGAGGAAGATCAAACCCTTCTACAGGATCACTGCTTCAACAGAATCACATTTATCACTTCAACAGGACTGTAGCCACCATTTAATTGGACTGCTACCAACAGGGTGTCAGGTTGTATGCTGACTCTGTTAGTGTTTCTATATTATTGCATTTATTTTAATTTTCCTATTAAATTCTTTCTCACTTGGGATCTCCCACTGGTTTGCTTTCAAACTAGTACACCTGACCTCTCCTCAGGGCCTCAGCCCTCATATCTGGCATATGCAGGACCAGAATGGCTCTGCTCTTACTATTGTACTATTTGAGATGCACCGTAAACTTCTGCTCCAAGACAAGCCATAGTCTGGAGATTTAAAAAAAAAAAAAAAAAACAAAAGTCGTATTTCATCTTGAAATAATGCATTTTAGTCAGTTTTACAAAACAGTCATTGACATTGTCATTGGAATGTTCATCAGTTTAACTATGGATCTTCATTTGGGTTCTCCAGAAAAGTCTATGAGCAGATGTCCTGACAGCTGAATACACCCAGAAATTTTGCCTGGATATGCATTATTTGATTTGATTTGGTATTTAATCTGTTGATTGCTGTGTTGCTGCTGTACTCCTAAATAATTACTGCCTTCTAGTCAAAATACAGATGCATGAAAGTCCTTGTAAGGAATTTGGAAAGGGATTCTGAAATTATATTGGCAGTCTTAGAAGATGTATCCTGTGCCTAAGGCTTGATCTTCCTTCAATTAAAATAACATATACCAGGGATTATCAGGCTTTTTACCTTCAGTCTCAGGGTAAAGTGGATTCAGCAGGCAGAAAGGGTTCTTTACGTCTGAAGGCCATGGCCAGATTCCTGTCCAGCAGTCACAAAAAAACATATCTTTTAAACAGGTATAAAAACTTTATAGTATACAGTGTGTTAGAAATAACTGCTTGCTGTTAGATTTGCAAGAAGAATGAGGAGCATCCATTAGTGTGAAAGCTTCTCCCAGATGTAGGTTTTTTTCTGTTATGCTCAGTCCATGCACCTCAGAAACAGAAAAAAATCCCCAAAGGGTTTAGGGACAGAGCACAGCAGCATGGAGAAGGATGAGGACAGATGAGGAAGGAGGAGAAATTCATGGGCCAGGAACCCACCAGCTTCTGTTAAGCATGGTCTATCCCTGTGTGCCCCTTCCTCAAATGCTGTGTGTCTTATGTAGACAAACACTTCATATGATCTCATTCTTATTTATTTTCCCATTATTGTGCATTTAAACTGCTGATTTGAAGAACTAGCATTTATTTAGAAACATTCTCTGGGGACAATTAATTGAAGTACAGCAAGTTTTTACTTTTCTAAAAAAATTAAAGGCAGATAAATATTCTGGATCATATTCAAGTTTCACTTTTTTGCCAGCTGCTGCATTCCCAGTGCTTAAATTTGTAATATACGGACTGTTTATGCTGATACTAAGGCTAGTGTGACTTCTGAGTAGATGCAATACCATGCATTGTTTCTGCATTTATAATTATTCCCTACTAATGAAGCAAAGGTTCATCTACAAACAGTTGTATGGCCATGCCTGCTTTACAAAAGGAAGGACAGGGGAAATTTTCACATGTCAAGGTTCATTTTTGGGGGAAGAAAGTCAACTCTTTGTAACAGCCTTGGCCTTGAAGAGCAGCATTATTAGGTATTTGCAGAACCGTAGGAAACGAAACAAAAAAACCTAAAAGTATGCGTTATGTGTAACAAAATATTTCAAGTTGCATTGTGTTCTGTGTGCATCTTGAAGAAAAAAGCTCTTGGTACCTGAAATGAACCAGGCCCATACCAGTGAAGTTGCAAGATGTTTTACTGCATTGGCACCCAGTCAGCATACCAAGAAGCACCAGCATGCACTAGACTGCAAACACCACTTAGGCCAGCTTTTCTTCCAGCTTGAAATTCTGCAGTTATCAGAGGTTTCTCACTGGTTCAGTTTCACATCAGATAAATCCACAGGTTTGGGCTGATGTGCCTTTGAGCAAACACCAAAAAAATGAAACTTGGAAGACTAGAAAGAATATGTTTATGTCAAGCCCCAGGAAACCAAAGCATGGCAATCTTCAATAATTGTCTCTTTAAAATCATTGATGACAACACATCAGTTAAAAACATGAAAAATATTTTGCAAACTATCAACGTATGCCTGATTCACAGTTGCCTTGTAGATGTGTACAGAAGCCAAATTCGCCACAGAAGACTAATGTGTTGGCTTGCATATTTCTGGTTTATAACTTTTTACACAGCAGAAGAGCAAAACTAATATTTTGCAAAGACGGCACTTTCCACCAGTAACAAGCAGAAGAGAAAACTTTTAGTATGACCTACATTTCTGAAGGCCCTTCCATCTCAGGTTTTCTTAGTTGCCCACACAGTTAAGTTTAGTGAAAGTGACTTTTCAGGAAATAGCCTGTTTTCTGTATCAAGGCACAGAGAGAATTGTGAAATGCCATGTTTACCATGTGCAAGTGTACTGGGACTGTCCAGACTGTCCAGCAAATATATACTAAGGTTAAAAACAAGAAAACTGATATAGGCAGAAAAACAACTTGTGAAAGTGTAAGAAAGTAAGAGAGGAGGTTGGTGCAGGGAGGACAGGATGAGTGAGGCTGAAAAGTACTTTGTGTACACAGTTTCCAAACCTTCTAAACTAATGCTGTTTTGCTATGTTCAATAACTTTTTGCTTTTTCACACTGTACTCTTTGCTCAGTTGCAATGTTGAAAAGGAAAAAAGGCAGAATAAAAATGATACATACACACACAAGTTTTGAGAAAATTGCATCAGGTTTCAGTGAGGATATTTCACATAATGTACCAGAGCCTTTAATTATTAGTTGATTTTACATCTTCATAGTGGTTCTGGGCTCTGTTAAACTTATTTTAGCTTTGGACTGCATGTCTAATTACTGAGACGAGTGAAACAGCAATACTTATAACAGTGAGACAGTAATAGTTATAAGTCTAAGTCATATTTTTTCTCCCATGGTCCCTGGTACTGTTGTGACAGTTTTATTATGCAATGTGATTTTGGGCCTCTCTGAGTGCTGCTATTTTCTAACCAGGTTCTTGTACTAGCTGTGTGTCACTGGGTACAGATTGCCCCAGCCACAGTCTGTCATGTCCTGGCATGACTGACAGTTTTTGTGTTACTTGAACCAGTAGTAGTGAAACCATCACATCATTAACTTCAATATGTGTTACGCACTCAAGTAAGCACAGGAGGTCTCAGGCAAGTTTGCCTAAGCTAAAGTCTATGTCAGCACACCTTCATGGCTTACCAGATCAATTTATGTTTGATTCCATATGTATGTTTACACCCTCCACATCATGACTGCAATAAAATCCTATTTGTAAGTCAAGAAGAATTAATTTTGTCTGCTTGCCATCTCCTGTAACCTGCAAGGACCTTGTGATATCTCTAATTTAACTAGCCTATATCACTGAAAACAAGTTTTCCCCATCCACTTTAAGCAATCATTAAAAGCAATAGCATATCACATGTGTGAAGTGGAAACGTGCCATCATAATTAAGATGTAGCTCAGTGTTTATATTTGTTAATATTCAGAATAAAGATACATGAAACTTCCCACTTGTGCTTTGAAACAACTTCCCTAAGTTTTGTATCAGATGTGTCATAACTCATGCTTACCCTTGCACCTGTGCAGGTTGACAACAAGGATCTGCTTTTGACCATCTGTGTTCAGTTGTTAATGAGCACCCCATGCAACGATGGTACTATGGTCTCACCTCTGGCACAAACCACATTACTGCATGGTAGCACAGAGATACTGGGAAATTTGCTGATTAAACACAAGATTTAAGTGCTTAATAAATATTTTCTATTTTTATTCTACATCTAACTGGGGCTTGAGTCACTCTTAAGTTGACCATTTCTTCTTCCAGATGGGCTGAATTCAATAAATTCTCATTTTAGCAAGTGGCAAGTTCTTTTCTAATCCTTGCATATCGCCAATTAATTTTTCGTCTTTAAAAAAATATTCCTTTGGCAATAATATTATTTCAGAGCTGGTGTTTTATTACTTGATGCAGTTTTAGTTGTTGTTACTACTCTTTCTATAACTATTATCCTTATTATCATCCCTGTTATTATCACTGTATTGTTATTACTACCTATGATAGTATTCTTCATTAGTAATAAGTAAAGGCTAAGACTGAGTCACTGTAGAGGGATACCTGTGGTGAAGATCCTATTTCTTAACTGGTAGGGAGGCCTCTGACAATCAATTAACAGGAAATCTGCCATTGATCATAAGAAGAAAGCAGAAAAAATTAAAGGCATCACACTTATTTATCCTGTGTGGAGGAGCAATTAAAGGACACATGACAGAAGTCTGTGCCAGAAGAACTATTTTTGATTAGCAGTTGCTGTTACATTTACCATTAAAGAAGATATCTTACATTGCCAAGACATTGATACTGTGCAGGACTTCCACTTACTGCCTCGAAGCAAGCAGTTTGGTTTTAATTTTTGATAAACAGTGGATTCTGGGCAAGTCTTAGGAAAACCACTCCCATTTGTTCGACAGAGAGCTAAAATCAAGGGCCAGTATTTCAGTTCTTGAGATTAAGATCTTTGCAGAGGTCAGCTGGTGGATGAGTCAGAAGTTCTGTATGAGCACCTAAATCTTGTATGGACCCTCTTGACATGGAACTGACTGGGAAAGGTCAAGAAAGATACTTGCTCTATGTGGGAATAACGTTTATAATGAAGACTGGGCACAGCTTACTCCTAAATGTTTGAACTGGAAAAAATGCAGTGATATACAGCATTCTTATAAGACAATATGCACTTTTCAATCATTAGTATAAAAACAAGATTAAACAAATTGCTAACTCTCTCAGTCACCTTCTTAAATCATCATTAACTGACTCACTTTTTACTGGCACTATGGCAGAAGTTGTCACAGTGGGAGAAATGTAGAAGAGCAAATAATAACAGCTCAATACACATCTGGTAACACAAATTCCATTTACACTTTTTTCATACGAGCTTTCTGTGAAGACTTAAAAACCTTTTATACTCATGGTTTCCAAGCTATTTTCTACCATGGCCACAACCGTATTAAACAGTAAAATCTATCATATTAACATTTGTGTCCCACTGCAGCTCAGAAAAGTCAGAATCACTGGGCAAATTTAATGAGGTCCCTATTCTGTACTTGCAGTTAAAAAAAAATTATGCAGTACAAGAAATGTTTATTTTGAATCTTCACCATCCATCTAAAATATTTGGGGATCTCTGTCCTCTAACTTCTAAGAGGTAACACTCTTCCTTTTGAAACACAGTGTTAATTTCCCTTGTTTTTTAAGGCTTTAATTCTGCTAAGATATCAATGCATCTAGGTGTTTATTAATGTATATGATCAAATGAAATGTTTAAATATGTGTGTGTTGTATATACATTTAGTAAGTATGTGTATATGTATGAACATTTATACATATGTACATGTATTTACAAATACATAGCTGTGAGTAGCTCCTTAGGAGTCAATAGTATTAATCACAAAGTTAAAGACAGTCAAGAGCTGAAGTATTTTGATAAATCATATCCTCAGCCAGATACAGATGGTGAAAATAAATGGGATAGAATTATTTAGAGCTAAAAGATTATTTGAAGCAGAAAGTTTCAAATTTTCTATCCATTTATATATGCTTTTTTCTGGAGTTTGAACCTTCTAATGAAAGTGTAATAATGATGAAGACATAAGCAGTCATTTATATTTATATTTCCTAGCAGACCATATGTTACAAAAAAAAAATTTTATTTGCCTAGAAAAAAATACTATCTATGGATGTGAAATGGAAAATGAAACAACACTGAGGCTAAGTGTGAATGTGTTTTTTGGTAACTTTGGTATTATGTTCTCTGGATACATTTTCATGGGAATTAATTTATGATGCCCTCCGCCTCTGTTTCTTATACTCTGTGTTACCAGAGTAGGGAGCTGCTAGGCAGTATTTTACAATAACCTGAGAGAACATGATTTTACAAGGGTTCTACAATGAAGTGCCCATAAGTAACAGTCAGCTAAGATGTTCATTCAGCTTCTCCTCACAGGTTACACTGGAACTGTAAATAGAAGGTAGTAGAAATAAATAAAACTAATAAAACCAGAATGGTGAAAAGTCATGTGTAGGCTCTGTGTAAAGGGAATACTGCATGCACTTTTGTGGAACTAGCAGCATTCAGAAACATTAATTTAACAAAAAATCTACCAATACAAAAATACTCTGTGACAATAAGCCATTTTAAGTGATTCATACAATGTTTGTTTTCAACTATTTTAATCCCAACTGACACTCATGAAAGACCTTTTTGTTTCTCAGAGACAAAACTACCTTTGAAAATCTAACTTTAAATAATCATTTTTTTAAAAAAATAAATACTTTGGTATTTTCCCACCAAGACTCTCAAGTATAATACACAGGCATCACACTAATCTTCAAAATCTCAGGGCAGGTGCTTAATCACACACTAGCAGGGCTATGCTCTGCTGTAAAACTTGTAATAAGTTTGAGCTACCTGCTTCAACCCAGCATTAAAAAGGTTCTCCCTTCCTCCCCTTATGCAGGGCCCAGCAGACAAATATATTCAAAAGACACAGATGAGACTAGTCCTGGCACAAAAGGCAGCCAGAAGCAAGACTTTCTGGCTCACTCAACTATTAATAGAGTTAATTTAACACAGTGGTCTATGATATGAATACAAAAGACTGATTTTTAAATCCTCTCCCCTTGATTTGGGAGTTATATCTTGAGTATGACTCCCAGGGAAGTATCTAATACTCTGCTACAGTCAGTCTTCATATCAATTCCCTCTCTGTTTAAATCTCAGTATGCTATTGTCCTACTCCAACAAACACTTTAAGCTTCCTTTTTTATGCTCGGTTTATGTCTCATGTGGGAATACAGCCCAGACAGGTTTTTTTCCAGGGAACAGGCACAGCTGAGACATGGGGGCCAGACACAGCCCAGGCAGGAGACACCAAGTGTGTACGTGCCTGTCTCGCTGCACCACGTCAAGGAGACACATCAAACAGCCCGTAAAGATCAGGGGAAAGCCAAACCACCAGAAACGGGGTTTGCAGAGGATTGTATACTGAGGTGAGTGAAGTCTGCCAGCAGGAGACAATAGGACTGGGACACTTCTATTCACACTGCAGCCATCTTCCCCAGAACTCTTTCTCCTAGACAAGTGCTTTCATTCAGTCTCTCAAGAGGCTGGTGATGGCAACTGTATTTGGCAATACTTTAGCTGTTTGATTTAAACCACAAACCACTTTGAAGGAAAGGGCTGTCTTTGAAAAGCTGTTGCCACTAAGCAGACTCAGAAAAGGTCTAAGACCAAGATAGCCAAGGATGTAGAGCACAAGAGAAAGCATGTTTCTGCAGCCTATGCCTAGGAGAATGTTACAGATTCTGACCTCTGCTCCTAGGACTGTTTCTGCACTTGCCATTAAATGGTCATTAGGTTTGCTGCCGATGGGGAAAGAGTTAAGTGCTGAGTGAAAGCAGACACAGCTGACAAGGACATAAATAGGAAGAACGAAACAATGTAGAGCTCGTGTGTGTGTGTGTGTGTGCACGTGTACATGCAGGAGATAGTTACCTGTGTTGGGACTGGTATGGCAATATTGGAACCCCAAAGCAGAAGGGGGGGGCATTGTATCTTTGAACAAGGGCTCAGGAGAGAGAGTTGGCTGTTTTATGCAAATGAAATTAAAAAACAAGCGTAGAGGGGTCCTACTAATGACTTGATGAGTTGCTAAGTAGCCAGCTGGTGGAGAAAATGGAGGAGTGGTAATGCATAAGTTTACAGAGCTAGAGGTAAGTCCTGTTGAGTGGAGCTAAATATTGCATACATCTTTTACTCAAAATGTGAACTGCAGACCAGATTAGATCAGGGAATGTTAGCCACATCCAGTGCAAAATATGTTTTGTTTGGTTTGGTTTCTTTTAAAACAGAGAGAGGGAGCATAAGTTCAGGGAGGTAAGTGAAAGTTCAGTGAGATTTCTCCACATTCATGAAACCTGACTTCATAGTCAAGCTATTGAGTCACTCGCAGATGAGAATCTTGCCTGGTCAATTAGGGGGAAAAAAAAAAAAAAAAAAGAAGGAAAAAAGAACCCCTTCCCCCTCTAAGTTCCTTGATGTTCAGTAGGTGTGGTTGGGTGAAGAAAAGACAGACCAATACCAACAGCTGCATGGAATCTTTCCATGACTGGAAGGTGAATAATTAACTTTCTTATAACTACAGCCCCTCAGGGGGAGGTGAATCACCAGCCCAATTTAGAGTTATGTTATCTTGTAATGAACAATAAGAGGGAAATCTATACATGTCCTAACAGTTCTAGTGAGACATCAATGATCTGTGCCCCAAAAACCCCAGGAATGGAGTTGATAAAAATTCATCTCTAAGAAAGTAACTGATTTTTTACAACCAACTCATCAGTGCCTGAAGTTTACATTTTTTTTCCCTAGGCATATGACCATTTATGAATATGATACTGTGGCTTAGACAAGAGGAAAAAAATTTTCAGTTCTACCTGGCAAAATTGTGCCAGTACCTAAAATCAGATACAATCAGTGTGAGAATTAATGTATTTTTCTGCATCCAGTCATGTTCATACTGTTGCCTCTGGAGTTTTGGGATGGAGGTAGGGGTCAACAAAAGGCAGATATGAAAACGAAGCCTTCTGTTAGGTGACTTGAAAACCTACTAAAGGATATTTTTCCATAGGGTCTGAATGTCCACTGGGAAATCTCCATCAGACTGCAAGTCCAGAAAGCTTAAAGGTTGGTCTAAACCTGACAAACCTTTGCCTATATTAACTGCACCCACATGAGACAAGCAGAATAAATCTCTCCTCTTCATATATAGAGATGGAAGACTGAGGCCCTTGGCTCCTGTTCCTGTAAAAGGCAAAAGGCAGTGTCCTTGCCACTTCTCCTGGGGCTGCAGCCTCCTCTTTTAGATTTTTAGAGCTCTGCAGATGATTCAGATTCAAAAACTGGCCAGCAGTAAATACTAATGGAGTTTTCTTTACAAAACCTTGCAAAAGACAAGTCATTCCATGCCTTCTCCTCCTTCTGACTAAAATGTTGATAGAGCTAGCATAACTTTTCCCATTTGGAGGGTTGAAGACTAATTAGGTTCAGACCATGACAACCATAGAAGCACATCAGCCTTATCTGTCCTGTCAATGTATCACAGTCATGTTCTCATGGAAGGAGAACATCTTGAGTTGTTTCATTTCCTTCAGCTGGTTTAGAAGTAGCATTGACTGACTCCAGGGAGCCACGCCCTTTTCATTATCTCAGTAAAGAGGGTTTGAAACCAGTGATACCTGTACTTCCACGTGGGAATGAAAAAGAAAAAAAACCATAACCAAAACAAAAGAAACCCAAAAAAACAAATCAACAAGCAAAACCAACTAACAAAAAAAAAAGTTCCAGCCCAAGCCAAAATCTCAAAAGTATTCTGAATTTAAGCCTCTTTAGTGGGTATTACTTTTGTCTACTGTATTTCTGACCAATTAATATCTATAGAAGAGAATCTTTTCCCACATGCTTCACCATGCACCCTCTAGATTCAAGAGACTCTCACTAGGCATATTTTACTTATTGTTTTGTCACTATCATATCTTCAGGTCATTATAGCAGATGGTCTAGATCTCTTGCAGAAATACTGGGATCAGTTGTAATGTGTTTTTTCATGAAAATAAGAAAAGCCAGTGCTTAGAAATGGAAACCAGGATGCTTGAGAGAGATAACAAAACCCCCAAGACTTTCTATTTTGGAATAGAGTAACCAGAGTGCAGGATAAATATGCATCTTAGCAGATTTTAGAAGGGTAGAAGGGTAAAGTAGGATACCTGTTATCTCTAGGGAGGGAGGGAGGGAGGGAGGGAGGGAGGGAGGGAGGGAGGAAGGAAGGAAGGAAGGAAGGAAGGAAGGAAGGAAGGAAGGAAGGAAGGAAGGAAGGAAGGAAGGAAGGAAGGAAGGAAGGAAGGAAGGAAGGAAGGAAGGAAGGAAGGAAGGAAGGAAGGAAGGAAGGAAGGAAGGAAGGAAGGAAGGAAGGAAGGAAGGAAGGAAGGAAGGAAGGAAGGAAGGAAGGAAGGAAGGAAGGAAGGAAGGAAGGAAGGAAGGAAGGCCACAGAGAGATCAGCAAAGCCCAGTCCACCACTGTAAAAAAAGAAATCCCAAGCTTTGTATATAGATTTGTATGATTTATTATAAATACACAGTGAAAAGCAGCACATGTCTGAAGGCTCTACAACAGAGCTAAAAAACAACCATTTTAGCCTGTTCATTTGAAAAATACCTCTAAATGGGACAGCTAAACAAGGTCTATGTTTAGAATTGTCCAACTTACTTGCCCAAGCTGGAGCTTGACAGAGGAAGTCCAGCGACTCAACATGCCCTTACTTCACTGATATTTCAGTGACTTGTTTTCTCCCTGCAGTTCAGACAGTATTTTTTTTAGCCTTGACAGAATGGCTAGACTAGGTAATCCACGCAAACAGCTGCTGCATGCAATGTGATCTTTTCTACAAACCTTTTTAACAAAGACTTCTGAACTGTTCCTTAGTTTTGGATATGTTGGAAATATCCAGAAGCTAAAATCTCTCAATATGAATGTAATTGACATATCAACTGTCTGACCATACTGCTTTTAGCTTAAGAAGTGTCCCAAGGAGATTAACAAGAGCTGCATGCTCACAAAACCACTCCCTAATCAGAAAGCACTCATCAGGAAAATACTTCTGCTTCAAACCATTTTCACAGAGGATTTGTTTTGAATATCAGTCTTCTTGTCTGTAGTGAGAAGAAACATCCTCCTGATTTTTGTAGCATGAGCTTTGCAAACTTTCAAACTTCATCAAAGATAACATAATCAAGATTTTTTTATTTCATTACATTTTATCACTTCAATTTGTTTTGTTCTTTACGATCACTTCTGTCTAATATAACTCCTATATGCGCCGAAATATTATTAAAGTAAGTGTTGCAAGTATTGAAGATATAAAATAGCAGTAACAGTTCCAAGGAGATTTGGGAAAAGAACAGGAGCAAAGAAATCAAGGGTTACTCTTTAATGTGGCAAATGAATTTAAGATAAAGCACTTTCAGATGAAGGGAGGAATTTGGAAAACAGTAATTTTAAAGAAGTTCACAGGTGAGAGTGGACAGAAAGTGAGAAACGCATTAGGAACATGACATAACATCCAAAAGGGTATTGCAGCTGTGAATTGCATAGGCAAGGGTTACATCCTCAGTTGGCAGGATGGCAAAAGTCTTTTTCACAATAGTCCACTACATTTTAGGAGCTTATGTCCTGAATAAAAATCAGTGTGTGGGAGAGGATTGAGGGAACAATAAAATAAGAGTAGAGGAGAATAGAACTTATTTTAATATATAAGATTAAGTACTAAATCTGTCATAACTGGGAATAAAGGACCACAAGGATAAATATTTAAAAGGTGTATGATAGGAAAGGAATTATTTTAAAATGATGAAAATACTAAGAAAATGAAAGGAAGATGAATGTGAGAATGAGGTGTATCAGGCTGTGAAATGATCCTCTGTGAGAGAGAAAAAATATTCTCCTAGTGAGAACAACTTTAAACAAGATTGGATATTATCTTTGTGACCAAAGGGGCATCTGGGAATATCAACTATTTTTGAGATTTTGTAGGCCAGGATCCAAATAAAATAATTTTATGAAGGTCTGATTTTTTGCTGAGCCACACACCTTTCCTTTTTCTGAGTAAAATCTGTTGGTTAGTGGAGTCTCAATGCTCTGTTATTGCTGGCTGCTCTGTAGTTTATTAGGAAGAAGGTGAATGGATGTACACTTTGCCCCTGAAATCTCTGGCTGCCCAGCATCCCTAAATAAAAGTAACAAGGAGGTTACTTTTACATGGCAGTAACATTACTCTGCACTATGTATTTCCACATCCTGTGGTCTTCCAGGTTGTCTGCCTACTGCAAATACAAGCCCCCAAGGAAAATGGAGAATCAGAACCACCTGGGTATTGCCAGTAAACGAAACCTTTAGGCATTTCTTTGCTTTGATCCAGAGAAATGCATGTGCTGTGCTGTTTGTACCCTCAGAACAAATGGCAGTCTTGGTAACTAGCATGGATATTTAGAGATGGTATTTAAATAACATTACTTGGGAAATTCCCACTGCTTAAAAAAAGACTAAAACAAGAGTTTTCTTTCCCAGAAGGCTGAGACAGGTATAATAAGGATTATCGGGCATAATTGATATAATTTCTGTATCCTAGAGGATCAAATGACTCATCTTCATAGTCACGTCCTCCCTGGTCTTACTACTGATGAGACTGAAAATGTTGCTGTGAAGTGTAAAGAGGCAATATAAACATACTATATGGTACAAGCAACTGATGGCAAACAAATAACTTTGTTAAAACATGTCCATAATAATTCCTTACTTTTATACAGCATATTTTCTCTGCTGATCTAAAAGTGCTGTACAGATGGAAAAACTCAGGAGGTAAAATGACTTGTTTGAGGTCATTCAGGTAGACAATGGCAGAACTGGGAATAAACTATGCCACAGTGCCTCAGTTTGCATTATAAATGCCCCTCCTGTGCAGTCCTGGAAAGGATCATGGCAGTGAGCCTTTGGAGAGGGAGCGTGTATAGCTGGAGCTGAAATAAGCCTGAGTCTGATCATAAGACCACTGCGAATTAGAAAGGCCAAATTCCACCCCAATGTGCAATCTCTCCTAAAATCAACTAGAGCTTTATATTTAAGTATTTCCAAGGTTTTCTTTCCCATGGTGTCTGAGTACCAGCAAAATTACATCACTCTCAAACAATCTCTGAGGATGATTCCTTACCACTTTTTCCTATTAGCCCTAAGAACCAATATAGATTTCTTTATTTTTATCACTTTTTAAAATTGACATAAAAACTGGTTCTAATTTATTAATCATGGTGTAAAATGAAGGAAATTATTATTTACTACCTAAACTGCAGTATTACAGGATGCCTCAGGCCTAGAAAATATAAAAAACATCAAGAAAACGTTCCAGTCTTAACTATGTATATAATTTTTAAAGTACAGGAAAAAAAATCTGCTGGCATCCCTAGTTTACAATAAGAGAAGTAGGCAGATAATATCCAGAAACATTTCATATGATAAAAAAATAAAGGGCAGAATGTGAGACAAATCAAAACAAAATATAGCATAATTTCCAAGATTACAAATCCCATTATGCCTGAAATCTGGAAGGTAGAATACTTCCTACAAGTTCCTGGAAGGGAAGAAAAGGCACTGGTCCTGAAGCCACAAGTCTAGAGTTCCTTGCTGGCTCCACTGCAGGCTTCCTCTGTAATCTTGGGCATATTGCTTTACTTCTGTTTCCTCTCCCACATTGTGGGTGTGCCTATATTGCAGTCAAAATGGGATATTAAAGCTTGACAGCCCAACTGAAGTGACTTTAACCAAGTCAGCTTACATGTACTCTTAGCATTGTAACTGTGTAGTGTGGAGTTGGGCACAGACTAAATTCTTAAGGGTTTCTAAAGAAATTTGGAGAATAGAATCTGAAAACTATCAGACAAATCTCAGTCAAATCTATATTTCCCATTATTCTTTATTTTCTAAAGGAATATTAGGAAAAAAACTGATTAACAGTAGGAGCTGAGCCAGGAAACAAAACAAAACAAAACAAAGCAAAACAAAACAAAACAAAAAAAAAAGGAAAAGAGGGGGGAAAAAAGATGGTTGATGTTTTCAGAGTCATTCAAGGGATTTAGCCACATGCTTCACATTAATGTGAGAGTGCTGCTCTGGGATACAGATCTTAAGAATGAGAATCTGTTCCTGAACTCCATCCAAATAGTATTGTAACCAGGGTATGAAATGAGATGAGTTAGTCTTCCACAGGGGTAAGACCAGCTGAGAAAAAGTGTGTTTCAAAACCGTGAAGACATTTTAAAGGAAAGTTGCTTTTTGTTATCTGAAAGTCTGGCCAGTTGGTAAATATAATTGTATTAGTCTGTAATTATATACATTTTAAGAAAACACTCGTGTTTTGTGCAAGAAAAAGCTGTACATCAGTGTCAAAATCAATAACACAGTCCGATATGACACTTCTCTCCACCCAGGTAAATTACTCATATACTCTTAGAAACAGCTTGATAGTTAAAATTAAAATAATGGCTATTATATGGAAATGATAGTTGTAAAGTACAAACACATGTAAGAGAGTTGTTTTAGAAAGTATAGTGAGGGACAGGGTAAGAGAAAAAACTTTATTAATGTCAGAAAGATATGGTGAAATATTTAGTGCACACATGTCTGGAACAATAGCTGGGATGAGGAGCCAGATGCTCAGCTAGTGAATGTTGATGCATCTCTGTTTAAATCAGTGGAATTACACTGATTTACATCATCTACAGATTTTGCAGCTGGTTTTGACATGTGTACAAACTTTGAAAGTTAAGCAGACCTACCTGCCCTCTACTCTCTGGAAACAAGGCTGGAAGTCTGGTGGGATAAGGATTCTCAAGGAGACCTCTTGTATTTCTGTGGGCTAGAAACATGGTGAAGACAAGTATTATTGTGGTTAGAACAGTATTTCTACATTTTCCTAGCCTCATGGGAAATCAAAATGCACACTAAAAGCGAATAATTAACCTAACTTTGTAAGCCCTTCAAGAAGCATTCATTCTTGTATGATTCAAGCTGTATTTTATGTGAATCAGTGTTCCCCTCCCTACTTAAATGTAGACATGTTATTTTTGTGGTCTGGAAGCTAAGATCAGATTTCACCCATAATGATTTTAGCTGCCACACAGCTCATCAAAATTGCAATTATGAATACCAGTGTTTTTCTTTTTCTGGAATGTAGACTGCATCATGCAAGATCCTGCCAAAAGATGCAAAATTAGCACTGTGATGGATATACTTGTGGAACCTCCAGGGAAGCACAATTAGGGAATGAGGGATAAGAGGAGAGAGGGAGTTGTCACTATATAAATGACCAAAAGTCGAAATCATCTTTATATCCCTCTCTCCTGCACTGGGAGCTTTTGATTCAAGTGGGAACAGCTTTAAACCAAAAGAGGGTAGGTTTAGAATAGATACTGGGGAAAAAATTCTCTACTGTGTGAGTGATGAGGCGCTGGAACAGGTTGCCCAGAGTTGTAGAAGTGTTCAAGGCCTGATTGGATGGGGCTTTGAGCAACCTGAGCTAATGAAAGGGGATAGAAACTAGATAATCTTTAAGGTCCTTTCCAACCCAAACCATTCTATGATTCTAAACCCAGTAATTTTCATTAGTGGCAAAAAATAATGCCAGAATTTGCTTCATTCTTTTTCATTCTTTCTCAGACAACGTGTTGCTAATATGTCACTACTGAGCTTCTGCTCTGAGTGGATCAGGCTTTAGTTCCAAATTCACTTAGAGGCTGTCTGTCAACAAGAACCAGTTGTAATGTTTCTCTCTTGTTTACATTCTACCTGTGCTGGCTTGTATTAAATTAAATCTCCATTGAATCTATGACAGGTGTAGCAAACATATTGTAAATAATACCAGACTCCCTAGCAGTCTCATTACAGATGAAGAAAAGATAGGGGAGCCATAAGTGGGTCAGACAGGCATACCTGGAAGTGCAGTGCTATTGATCCTGCCTCCAGCTTAGGGCTGGTCTAGGGACCATTCAGTTCCTCATTCCATTCCATGTGGAAATCAAATATACATTTCCCATCTGTTTTCTTTGAAGTAGTATCTTTTCTTTGACAGTGTTTTGAACAGTCTCCCATTCTGCATGAAAAATTCCTTAGTGTGCTCTGTTTAATCATGCTCAGAGATTTTTGGGAAATAGCTCTGATTAGTTCCAATATCATTAGGAATGATAGGGCTATGCTTCTACATGTAGACTATATAACTTTTCCAGATGCACAGACTTTATAAAATGAGCAACTACAACATCAGCGGGGAAGGCAAGAGAATGGGAAAGAATGTTTATAAAGATTTTAACCTCTAGAAAAATAAAGATGCCTGTGAGTCGTCAACTCACCTGCTCAGTTTTCAAGTCAGATGGGAGACAGACCTACAGGACACTACACAACTTTCCTAGTTCGGGAAAGTTTTAGCACTATCTGAAAGGCTATGAAGATTTTGATTTACTCACACTACAGCTAATGGAAATTAGGGTCATGAGACACAATTTGTTGCATTTTAGGAAGAAAAAGTCTGAACTGCAATTTGTCTGAAGACTTAAGATTCTCATTAAAAGTATTTGTGTAATGTCTGGCTAGCCAAGTAGTTTCAGATGTTAATTGTATTCAGCAGCTCTATTAATGCAACCAGAAGGTAAAATAGTAGAGATAGAAAAGTTCAGATATATAATCTCAGTGAGCCAGAGGACTCACATTATCACAGATGAATTAAAGTTGTGTTTAGCAACTTTACTCCTGCAATTTTACTCCTTGCTTTTTAATGACTATGCCAGCCAGACTGGAAATCCAACCAGCAGTTCCATTACCTGGATTTTTTCTGCACTACCGTCTACACTGGTTTTTGTTTTATCTAATTGGATGCTATTAAGTTGGTTGTTAAGAAAAAAGGTAATTTGTCTACTAAAGTCACTGAACAGTTTTTTCTTCCAAATCAAAGTAATTATAAGAAAGTGTGAATATTTTGTGTGTCTGCCTACTTTCCTTTCACAAGAAATTATTTAAAACTTAGGAGCTTTATGTAATCATTCTGAAAGAAGTTTCATAGGCTGCAACATAAACTTGTAACTGAGAAAAAAAATACATCTGGAAGACGATTTGGAAAGAGGGTCTGGGAACTTCAAACCAGTCAGTCTGACCTCAGCGCAGGGAAAAGTTATGGAGCAAATCATCATGAGTGCCATCAAGTGGCATATCAGGACAACCAGAGGATCAGGCCTAGCCACGATGAGTTCAGGAAAGGCAGGTCCTGCTTAACCAATGAGATTTCCTTCTGTGACAACAAGCTGAATCATTTATGGAATGGGATGGAATATGGAAAAGTGGATGAGGGAAAGGCTGTGAATGTTGCCCATCTGAACTTCAGTAAAGCCTTTGACATCATTTCCCACAGCATGGGAGAAACTAGCTTCTCATGGCCTGGACAGGTGCTCTGTTCACAGGCCAAAAACTGCCTGGATGGCTGGGCCCAGAGAGTGGTGGTGAGTAGAGTTACATCCAGCTGGTGTCCACTCACCAGTGGTGTCTTTTGGGGCTTGGTATTTAGGACAGTTCTGTCTAATATCCTTATTAATGAACTGGATGAGGGGACTGAGTGCACCCTCAGTCAGTTCACAGCTGAAACCAAATTGTATGGGAGTGTTGATCTGCTGGAGGGCAGGAAGGCTCTGCAGAGGATCTGGACAGGCTGGATCATGAGCTGAGGCCAGTGGTGTGAGGTTCAACAGGGCCAAGTGCCAGGTCCTGCCCTTGGGTCACAACAACTCCAGGCAGTGCCACAGGCTGGGACAGAGTGGCTGGAAAGGACCTGGGGGTGCTGGTGACAGCAGCTGAACATGAGGCAGGGTGTGCCCAGGTGGCCAAGAAGGCCAATGGCATCCTGGCCTGGATCAGCAATGGTGTGGCCAGCAGGAGCAGGGCAGGGATTGTCCCCCTGTGCTGGGCACTGGTGAGGTCACAGCTCGAGTGCTGTGTCCAGTTCTGGGCCCTGAGTGCAAGAAAGACCCTGAGGGGCTGGAGTGAGTGCAGAGAAGGGCAATGGAGCTGTGGAAGGGTCTGGAACACCAGTCCTGTGAGGAGCGGCTGAGGGAGCTGGGGGTGTTTATCCTGGAGAAAAGGAGGCTCAGGGGAGACCTTATCACTCCCTACAAATGCCTGAAAGGAGACTGTGCCCAGGTGGGGGTCAGCCTGTTCTCCAAAGTAACAAGAGATAGGATAAGAAGAAATGGCCTCACTTGCACCAGGGGAGGTGTAGATTGGATATTAGGAAAATTTTCTTCACAGAAAGACATTGGGCCAGGTTTCCCAGGGAAGTGGTAAAATCACCATCCCAGCCAATGTTCAAAAACTTGTGGCTTTGGTGCTAAGAGCTACGGTTTACTGGAGAACTTGGCAGTGCTGAGTTAATGGTTGGAGTTGATAATCTTAAAAGTCTTTTCCAGCCTTAATGATTCTATGATTCCAAGTAAGTGTGTTCTATACAGGATAAATTAGCCTGACTGATAAGCCTTAACCTACAGCTGTAATCCAAGAATCACTGTTCCTTCTAAAGTTGCTCTACAGCCTGTTCTTTATTCCTCTCTGCTTGGACTTCTTTACCTGAAGTGAAACATAAAATTATTACCATTAAAATTTACAGTCCATGCAAATATTGGAGCAGTGACAAAAGACAGAAAAGAGAGAAAACACTGATGCAAGTAAACTCTGAGTTATTTGTACTTTATGGGCTAGAAAACTGTATGTATACAAATACAAAATCAAGCATGTGTGAGAACACAGACCATATTTAAAGAGGATAGAGGCTCAGTTTGGTAGGCAACATCTTAGGAAAGATACTCTGAGGTCTTGGAAGAAAATCAGCTGTTGGGATAGACAACAGCATCCAAGTTATCTGCCTGGACAGGTTGCATACCTTTTGAGGATGACAGAAAAGAAACACTATTACAGCTGCCTTACCTGCCAAATGTCTGGGACGAACGTGCACGTGCACAGCAAGTAGACTGAGACAAGCACACACGAGAATTTGGAGTGCTGGACAACTGTGCATGCAGCAGAGCTGGGAGGCAATCCCACATGGCAGCATTCAGCTTCTATGTCTACCTGGTTAAGTCTTGCTGTATGTCTTGTGGCCTTTGGCACAAGATATACAGCCAGACTTAACATGAAGTTGACAGACTTAGCTCTGAAGTTGCCCCAGAGGATGTACTGAAGAGCCAGCCTCAAACTGAACTTATCCTCCAAGGTTGCAAACACCTCATAAACCATAGGCTGAGCTCCCCCACCACACCAAAGAATAGTAAACTAACCTTTGTATTTCTTACTAAAGGAATCTTCACCAGAAAATTGTTTTATTTCTTCTGAGATGAGTCTGCCTGGTTTTGGAATATTAAGTAGGATTGATACCACCTAAGTCAGATCATCCACACAGAGTTGTTCACCATGGGTTTCCTTATAGTAATGAGTGAGAAATGGGCATTTTTATGATGTGATTCATTTAGGGCAGATTTCTGAAATCTGCAAAATTAATTCTGTCCTCAAAGTGACTGTCTCTCATCAATGACATATAGGGCTCTTGAGTGAGTAGTTCACCTTTGGTCAGTTTCCTCCCACCCACTATGTCTTTTCCAGTGTACATAATTGTGAAAATAGGTGGATATGTCACATAAGATTGCAGAAAGAACCTTGAGAATTTATAGGTAATTCGGAAATTTATGTTACATCAAGGGAGTGTAGGAGCCCTGCTTAAATGTTCAGTTTAACCAGAAGAAAATTAGGAATTTAGGAATTAATCTAATCATATCTAACATAGCACCAAACATTAGATTCTCAGTTAAATGGGTACTAGTCTAAAAGGCTGCATTAGAGGACAGAATAAATTCAGAATACAAAAAAGTAACACAGTCTTAACAGTGATGACAATTAAAATGGAAACAGTTTTGCAAAATTAATCAAATAATAACATCACATCTTGCTGCTTCACATAAAATAAGGCTGACAATATAAAAAGACATAAATTAAATTAGAACCGAGTTCTGCGAAGGAAAAAATTGTGCTGATCTCTAACTCCACTTGGGAAACTCTAAGTCAAATCTCAATGAGCTTAACTCACAGGTTTTAGAAGTTTACCTACTGGACTTATTTTCTAATACTGAAAGAGTATTAGAAATTCCTGAAAGAGGAATTTTACTGTCCTGGAAAGGAAAGCCTTGTCTAAAGGTGTGAGCTTGAGTCAATGAGCCAGAAAGACTTTTTGTCTAATCCAGTCTTGTCTCTAGTTCCTTCAGTTGCCTTGGGCCAGTCACTTAAAACCTAAACTAAGAATAGTAAAAATTTATATTAATGCAAAGTATTTTTATTTTCAAAATAAAATTTTAATATGTCAAAAACCATCAATACAAGCAGTAAGGAGAAGAAGTCCAGCCTTGCAAGACTCGTAAGAATTTTGTAGTTTCAAACAATATTGAAGCCAGAATGAATGAACTGGAAAAGTGGGGTTCGAATCAATCTAAGCAAGCTGGGACTTATACTTTATACATAAAGTCATGAATTTTTACTCACCTGATACAAGATCTAGATATTTGCTCAGCCGAGTATAAAATGAAGGTTTGTGAAATGAGGGGAAAAATCCTACAGCATGTGGTTGTCATTCCAATTTGATGAAACATAAAAATTATAAACCTGCCATGGGTATACCAACAAACTGGAACAAAGACTGACTCTCGAAAGCTTTAATATCCTCCCACCAGGAAAGAATTAAAAGGAGTCAAGCTAGATTAAACATAACAATCCAAATTCTGCTCCTGACTACATGCATGCAAATCTTAAATAACATAACTTAAAGACTTCTTTTGGACTTAAATTGTTGTCTCTGTAAATCTGAATTTTGGCCAGCTTTTATTTCAGCTGGGGAGAAGAAAACATATTTATAAAATCTGAGCAGCCTACAGTTTATCTGCCTTTAAAAAGTCATACTGTGAGCAAGCCAGTAAGAGACTTCCAGCTGTAGAGAGATGCTGGACAGTACTGGATAACATATTACAGCATAGAGTCTTCTGGCTGGAGAATAGTTTATTATCTTCTAATCATGTATCTGTGCCAACTCAAAGCCATCTGGACAGGTTGGTAATACACAGAGGTTGTTCTGAGCTTTATAAAACAACATAAACTTTTCTCAGAAAACAGCTAGCAGAAGCAGCTAGGTCAATGATATTGAACTAGGAGGCTGCATGTTTTCATGGCCTGCCTCAAGCATCTTGTCAGATTGTGGGCAAATCCTGGAGATTCACTTTCATCTCATCCAACTTGTAGCATTGAGAGTCCTCCAGTAGGTTGATAAAAGTCAGGTACCTCTCAGGCACCTTCTGGCAGGACCTAACATTCCCTTCTGAGTACAGACATTCCTTACAAGGGCTAAGTGTCTGACTTAGGTGCTGTAAATGGCATAAAAGCAGGGTAAATCCTCCCTGGGTTGCTGGCTGATATGATTGCTCAGCTGTACAATGGAAATAATAGGATCTGACAAGGGAAATGTGAAGATAACAACAGAGACTGTGAGACACTCGAATGTTATGATAATAGATGTTGTACATGACCTTAAAGTAGATAAATATGAAATGAATTATTCACATATCTTTCATTAGTCCATGACAGAACCATTCTGATTCCAACACAGCTGCAATGACCTACACTGTTTTCAGCTGTTCCTTCTCCTTTATTTTTTTTTTTAATATCTTGCTTGCATTCAACATGTTTTCAGGGCTAACTTTTTGCTAAATATGTATTATTCAAGAGTAATAAATAAAAACTGTAATAACCTTTTATTTCCAATGAACCCCAGGAAATGTTCAGTTCTCCCTCTCCCTCCTTTAAAACCTCCACCCTAGGAGTATATGTAGCACATGTGAAGAATGTCTGGATAATGAGCAATTCTGAGTCATGAATAATACTTCCAGATTTGCAATTTTGGCAGCTGAGAGTAGGATTCCCTGTTTGTACTGCGTCCAGTGCTTTCCTGCAGCTCTTCCCCCTCAGAGGCCCTGATTCTGTAGACATATTTAGCAAGAAGGTCCTCTCATTGACATGAAGTTTTACCGTTATCTGAGGATCCTTCCCAGGAAGCCAGGCAACCTGCTCATCACTTCAGGATGAGAAGCTTTTGCCTTCTTCTTCAATATTTTAGCTGCTAAAACACTAACAGATTCCTAAGCACCTAATTTCTCCAGAAATAAATGAGGGACAAATACTCAGGCAAGTGAGTAGGAGCCCATACAGGTTAAAAATTTACCTTTTCTATCCCTGAGATGGGGTCCCTAATACCTTTCCCACCTTTCCCAGAGGCTGTCTCTGTCTCACACACACTGTGGAGTGCCAGCTGATATCAGTTTTTTGCAGTGGCTGGTACAGAAGTCTAGGCAGCCATGGAGACTTATGGGTGTTTGGCAGCTGAATTTCTATCAACACATTTACATAAGCTTCTGCAAATTTTGGATGATGAATATAAATCATTGTCGCTTTTTATGAAATAAATTGGCAATCTAAACCTACATATGACTATACTACAAAGTCATTTACAGCATTTGCTGATACAATGAGAATACACCTTTTTCAGTCATACTTTTATGAGTCACATAGCTAGCTGTGCTGTTATTCACAGTTTCAATGAAGAGGTCATACCACAGGCTCATGGAGGGCATAGGTTGAACGAAGTAACCCTAAGACTCCTTCAAGTCAAGCCTCTGGTGAGGAAAGTATGGAAGGATTTGCATCCTACAGTTTGTGAGTGTGTCAATACACAGAAAATGTATTTTTTATCAAGAGTCCATAGCACCAGCCATAAGACATTTAACAGTCAGTCAGCTAAAGACTTCAAAGGTGCAAATATTGATATTGGTTTGGGTGAGTTTACTGAGGGAAAGACAGCTTCACTGTCTATTTTGTTTTTGCTAAAGGAAAATCCATAATCCTACAGGTTGGGCAATTCTTGCTTCAGAAGTTATCACAGAACCACAGAATGGATAAGGTTGAGAAGGACCACAGTGAATCACCTGGTCCAATCTTCCTGCTCAAGCAGGGCATCCCACAGCACATGGCATAGGGCTGCACCTGGATGGTTCTTGAGTATGTCTAATGAGGGAGACTCCACAATTTTTCTGGGCAGTCTGTCCTAGTGGTTTGTCATCCAAACTGTAAACAAGTTCCTCCTCATGTTCAGGCGGAAAGTCCTGTGCATTTGTTTCTGCACATTGCCTCTTTTCTTATTTTTTGACACCACCAAAAAAGGCCTGGCTCCATTATCTTGACACCTTCCCTTCAGATACTGACAGACCTTCCTGAAGTCCCTGTTCAGCCACCTCTTCTTGGGGCTGAACAGGCTCAGCTCTCTGTCTTTCCTCATGACAGTAATGTTCCCTTGATCATCTCTGTTGCTCTCATCTGGATCACTCCAGGAACTCCATGTCTCTGTAGTGCTGTGGAGCCCAAAATTGGATAGAGTATGCCAGACTGCAGCCTCACTAGGGCTGAGTGGAGGGGCAGGATCAGCTCTCTTGGCTTAATGTACTCCAGGATTCTGTTGGCCTACTTGGCCACAATGACACACTACAGGCTCATGGCCATCTTGTTGTCCACCAGGACCCCCAGGTCCTTCTCTGCAGACCTGTTTCCCATCAGGTCAGCCCTCAGCTTGTACTGGTGTGGGGGATTACTCCCCCTTGTTGAATTTCAGATTGTCCTTCTCAGCCCAACTCTCCTGTCCTCTCAGCCTGTCAAGGTCCTTCCAAAGGGTTTCACAGCACTGTGTGGTACTGGCCAGCCCTCCCCGCTTTGTATCATTGGCTAACCTGCTGGGGAGTCTTGTGCCCCTTCCTCCAAGCCAAAGATGAACAAGTTAAACAATTCTGGGCCCAGTACTAAACTTTATGGGGCACCATAATGACAGGCCTCAAACTAGAGTCTGTGTCTCTGATTACAGCCCTCTGGGATCTGTCATTGAGGCAGCTCTCAATCCACTACACTGTCCTCACACCTAGTCTATACCTCCTGAGTTTTCCTATGAGCATGTAAGATACAGTGTCAAAAGCCTTGCTGAAATCAAAGTAGATAACATCCACTGCCCTCGTGTCATCCATCTAAGTAGTTTTTTCATTGTAGAAGGCAATAAGGTCAGTCAGACATGACTTACATTTAGTGAATCCATGCTAACTACTCCTGATCAGCTTCTTGTCTTTCATGTGGATAGAGATGACTACCAGAATTAGGTGCTCATCCTCTCTCCAGGGGTTGAGATGAGGCCGAGTGGCTAATAGTTCCCTGGGTCCTTCTTCTTGACCTTTTTGAAGACATGGATGATGTTTGCTTTCTTGCAGTCCTCAAGAACCTCTTTTAATTGCCACAACCTTTGAAAGATGATCATGAGTGGCCTTGCTGTGATGTCCACCAGCTCTCTCAGCACTCATGGATGTAACTGGTTAGTACCCATGGACTTACGTCAAGTTTGCCAAGGTGTTCTTTGACCCCATCCTCCTGGACCCAGGGACAATCCTCACTCAAATATTTCTTTACCTTGGACTCAGAGGTCAGAGATCCCCTGCCGGGATCCTAGCCCCTGATCAGTGCTGGTCTTGTCAGTGGTGACTGATGCAAAGAAGGTATTCAGTAACTCGGCCTTCTCTTCATCCTCTGTTACCATGGTCCTCCCTCCATTTAGTAATGAGCCCACATCATCTTTTGGTTTTCTTTTTTTATTGATGTATTTGAAGAAGTCCTTCTTGTTGTCCTTGACATCCTAGGACAGATTTATTCTAAATGGGCTTTGGCCTTCCTTGTCTCATTTCTACTTACTCTGACATGATCTCCTATATTCGAGTGGCCTGATCCTGCTTCCATCTCCTTTGTATTTCTTGCTTATACTTGAGTAATGACCAGAGTTCTCTATTCATCCATGGAGGTTTCCTGCCTCTTTGGCCCAATTTCTTTCTCATTGGAATGCATTGTTCTTGAGCCTGGAGGAAGTAATCCTTGAATATCATAGAATCACAGAATCTTCTGAGTTGGAAGGGACCCACAAGGATCACTGAGTCCAGCTCTTAAGTGAATGGCCCATATGGGATTGAACTGACAACCCTGGCATTATTAACACCATGCTCTAATCAACTGAGCTAATCTCAGTGGCAACTTGCCACTCTTGTACTCCTCTCCCCTGCAGGGACCTGTTTCCATGGGATTGTTCCAAAAAGATCCCTGAAGAAGTTAATTTTATCTCTCCTGAAGTCCACAGTTGTGATTGATCTTGCTGCCCTTCTCCCTCCTCACCCAGTGCTGAACTCCACAACCTCATGCTCTCTACAGCCAAGGCTTCACATCTCCAACAAGGCATTCCCTTTTTGTTAGCCTAAAGTCAAACAGCACACCATTTCATGTGAGACCCTCCACTGCTTGTGACAGGAAGTTGTTATCAGTGCTTCCCAGGAACCTCCTGGACAGTTTGTGTTTCACTGTGTTGTTTCTCCAGCAGATGTCACAGAACTACAGAATATTCTGGGTTGGAAGAGACACACAATCATCATCAGGATGATGTCAGGATACTTGAAGTTCTTCACAAAAACCAGGGCCTGTGATTTGGAGGGCCTGTAGAAGGCCTCATCCACATCCTTGTCCTGAGCAGGTAGCCTGCAGCAAACACCCACAACTGTGGGTGCTTATTAGTCTGCCCTTTTACCTTAACCCATAAGTTCTGATGCACTCATCATCCACCCCAAGACATTCCAAGATTCCAAGTGTCGCTTCATATTAAGGGAACTCCATCACCACGACTTCCTGGTCTGTCTCTCCTAACCAGGGTGTAGCCCTTCCTGATGACATTCCAGTCATGAGCTATCCCACCACATCTCTGTAACTGCAATGAGATCAAAATCCTGTGACTGCGCATAGATCTCTTGTTCATCTTGTCTGTTCCTCATACTCCACATACTTCACAGAGATATTTGATTGTGTCAGTGTCTCAGTAGGGGTCTAAAGAGATGCTCCATAGTCCATCTAAAGAGATGGTCCATAGTTGTGGTTACACCTTTGTCTGCTTGTGCTTGTTTGGCGTATTCCATCATAAGTCTCCTTTTGTTACTAGGGGGGTCACAATAGTCGTCCCCTTCCCACACATTATCTCTGTCAAGACTGGTTATGTCTCCATCCCCCTTAAAATCTATTTTAAAGCTCTCTCAACAGGCCTAATAACTCCTGAGCTAAGATCTTTTTCCCTTTTGAGACAGGTAGATCCTGTTATGTGCTACTCATTGATGTTAACAGATATGATTTCCCTCATGTGATAATTACCCTCTTGTCTAGTTGTCTGACAAAACCAGCTCACCCATTCCCTTTCATGTGCTGCCTGACAGTGTGGGATGCTCTTACCTGCCATCTCAATTCCCATGTAGGCAAAAGAGCTAGCATCTAATGCCCTTAGTGTCTCCATCCAACACACCTAATTTCAACAGCAGGAAACTACAAAAAATCACATCAGAAACCTAGAGAAAAACAGCAGTGAAGAAATTATTGTTATTCTGGTTTCCATTTCACTCAAGGGCAGGGAAAAAGCTAACACAGGTTGTAAAAGAAAGACCTTTCACTACTAGTTTTAATAGTATAATTGTATCCCTCTCTTTAAATAAAATGGTTCATGGCTTCTAAGTACTGTAAGTTTAGGCAAAATAATAGCTAGCAAACACACTTCATATATGTTTTAATTATTAGCTATTTTCTTCAGCCTGAGAACTAAAGGGTCGATGCAAAGTCAAACAATAGCTGAGTCAGTCCATTTGTGTCATACAGCAGCCCATGTATTTGCTAAAGAAAGTAGCCAAGGCAAAGGGGTTCTGCCTTCAGTCCTCACTCACTGGATACAGGCATTTAAAATATGCAGCACCTATCTACGTCAGTGAGTGATGCATCACATAGGGCAAATACAAAGGAATCTTTTGCCCTAATTAAGAATTTTACAGATCCAGATCTGGAGGCTGGATGATGCATCTGGTTGTTCTCCATAAAGAATTTCATGTTCCAGGGCAGATCAAAGGCAGCAGACAGTATGACAACACAATACATTTCATGCTGTACAGCACAGGGAAGGGCTGTCACCATCAGACATCTTGTGGTGTTGCGCCCATCATTCAGTCACCACCTTATCTTCAAGAGAGGGGTTGGAAAAGCATGCCATTTGAAGCACATGCACTGTGCATTTTAAGTTTAATAGCTCATTAAGTGTCACTGCTGAAATCAGTTGAGGGATTTCCACCTATGCTTTTCTCATTCAGAAAATTAATCAGTAAATAATGAAATAAATAATCTGGAAAATTATTTAAACCAATACTAAACTGGAAAGCAGATTTTTACAAGGCACAATTAAACATTTGCCATTTGTGACTCAGTCATAATGATGCAATGTGTCATACTGAAATACCACAAAAGCAGTCTTTGCTTCCTGTTCTATTAATGTTCTTAGAACTGGGTGCGATTCAGTGATATGTGCCTGGCTTAGGAATTGCCTACATCTTCATCACTCAGTTCCAGGAGGGATGATCCTGTCCTTCTAGAAAAACTGCCCACATTGCAATAGAATCAGTAAAGAAAAGCTGGGCTTTAATTAAATATTAAAAAGAAGAAAAAAATCTGTCAAGTGTTGATGTGATTGTCCTTTCCATGTGCATCAGCAGCTGCCCATGCATAATGGTTGGCCAGGAATTTTAGAGTGTGAGGCACCAGTCACATAGAGGGTAGGTTCACTAATACAGCTTGGCCTGGATAATGCAGTGGGTTTTACAGGATATTTGTCTTCCTTTTAGCTCAGTATAACAGTGGGAGACTCAGGGCAGAATGGTGCAGTTGAGGGGCAACCATTCATTGGCTAGTAATTTTGTTTATTGCATTGGAAACTCTGAAGGCCAATAAAGAATTTTAAGGCTTTTTAGTTGCTTTAGGAGTACACTGGTGTCTTCCACAATACCTTTTGCTTGTGGATAATACAGAGTGTGGAAGGGCAACTAATTTCCTTCCTGTGGCCAACTCCTGTTCACCCCAGCAGTGAAATGGTTTCTGTGTTGTCTGATTGGATAGACTTTGGTTTGGGCAGCCAACTGAACCTTAACTTTAGGGGTTTTGCAGCATTTTTTATCATGGCTTGTTGCACAGCTTCAGCCAGAATTAGTCCTGTTATCTCGACCCCAAACAGTATGTATTGTTTTCCACTAGCAACTTGAAAGGAACCAATGTAGTCTACCTACCAATCTCTTGTTTTGTGTCAGGTGCAGTGGTGGATTTTTCAGTGGATCACGATCTCTCAGCCAAGTATGGCACAGGCTACAAGCAGAGATCACTGTTGCATAGTTCCCTAGTCACTGGCCACCCTCTAGTGATTACTTCTTTAAATAGATCTTGGTTTCCTGAATGGCCTTTTTTTACATGTAACCATTCCAACAGATGCTCACACTTTTCCTTTTCTCCACCTGCTGCTACCCTAGTTAATCTTGTCAGTGAATCTACCTCACCATTCAACAGGTATGCAGGATTGTTCCATGTCTGGTGTGCAGGAACCTACCCCATGGAAGGTTTTTTTTTGGCAATATTTAGGATTTCTTGCAATTTTTCTCATTGCCACAATGATACTCAATTTACTTCACAATGATTCTGCTCCCAAAAGGGAACCCACTCTGTACACCTTTCAAATACTGCATAAGAATCTGTGTATATGTATATGTCTTCCTCAATACCTTATTCCCTGGTAAATACACTCTATACTGCTATAATTCCTGGCACTCCCTTCTTCTGTCATCACCCTGTTCTCAAAACCAACTTGTAGAGCCACTGCTCAGTATTTTCCCACTTTTCTCTCTTGTCTGATGAATGCATCTGTAAACCAAACATCCTTTAGGTGAGGTTAAAAAGGGGGAGCAGGTTTTACACAGGAAAGAGGAGGGGCGAAGTCAGGTTGTTTAGCAGATTTTTCTTGTACTTGGGATGTTTTGGGGGCTCCCTCAATTACTTTGTGAGAGTGGCAATAATGATTGATTTATGCATACCGTTTCCAGATGTATCCCTCTGCGATATCCCTCAGGAGGGGAGGGAGGGAGAAGTTCCAGACAGCACTGGTTTGAAAACTTTAAAAGGCCCTCACAAAATTATCAACTGTTGTCAAATTGGATTTTTTGCTTCCTGCATGGCTAAGCAAACCACAAACAGGCCCTTTTTCCCATGCAGGATATGACTTCTCAGCATCTTTAAAGCTAAAGAATAAAACTCAGTGGAATGGATGGGATCTTCAGGTCCTCGCTGCCATATATGTATGGGTAGACAAAGGCTTGCTAATTCCCCTTCAGTTTGCTGTGGGTCTGTGGGTTGTATTGGCTCCAAAGTTTGATGTACATTGTCTTCCAATCAGTAGTTTTGGACCTTCCTCATGCATGAGGGGTCCAGTCCCAAACTGCTCTTTTCCATATTTTCCATACAGGGGATAAGCAATAATGGACAGGTCTGGAACATGTTTTCTCCAAAAAGTGAATAAACCCAAAACATGCTAGAGCTCTTTTCAATTCACAGACGTCTTTACTTGCTCTAGGGTGAGTAAGGTTTCAGAGGGAATACACACTGCTCCTCCTTTTCATCATATAACTAGGAATTTAACCCCAGAATAAGGAAGCTGTACCTTTTCTCTGCAAATCTGAAGTCCCAGACTCTCCATGTGGGTAATAATATTTGTCTGAGCCTTGCCCTCTGTGGTGACATCAGAGCCACCCACCAGTATGTCATCAATGTATTGGTATATTTTTGTTCCTCCTCCATGGACAATCTGTGCCAACTCCTATGCTAGTGCATGATGGGCCAAAGTAGGGGAATGTTGGTATCCTTGAGGGGGCTGAGTAAAGGGATACTGATTCCCTTCCCAGGTAAAAGCAAAATAATCCTTGTCTGCCTCCTTCAAAGGAGCCATAAAAAACATGTCTTTGACATCAGAAGTCTCAAGGATTGAATGGGCCCATTCCTGAATTGTGGCAATCAATTTGGCTATGTTAGGTACAGCAGCTGTTAAAGCACCAGCGTTAGCACGGTCGTTGATACTCCATCTTCAGCCACCACTTCCCATTAGGTTTATGGACAGGCCCTACAGGAGAGTTATATGGTGAGTGTATGGCACAACTACCCCTTCCTCCTGCAATTCTGCAATTACTGAGGCAATTTTTTTCACATGCTCCTAAAGGGGGTAGGGCAGGGTTTCATATTTGTTATTATGGAAAGAGGCAGACCAGTAACATTCTACAATAGAGTAACAGAGGGAGAGGGGAGGCCAAACACCCATTCTCTCCCTCTGACATCTGTCCAGGCATGTCCCTTTAACTGAACCAACTCCAAGATGTTAGCCAGTAGTGGCTCCACAATCATGACAACTTCTGTGGCTGAGTCATTCCCTGATAACCAGAATTTCACCTGAGCTGTTCACTGGAGTTGGGATTTACCAGAAGCATTAGTTACCCATACTTTTTTCTTGTCTGGATTAATGCCACAATGAGTGGCAACTTCAGTTTGAAGTGCTGAGATTTGTGCTCCAGTATATACCTCTGAGGTAGCCAAGGATTTAGCAGGCCCTAGGGAAAACATGATTACCATATGTCCCTGGCTGTTTTCTGTGAGCCTTCTCATATAAATCCACCAAGTGTTCCTCAGCTCATGCACTGAGACCAGAGTCTAGTTCGCTGGCTCAGAACTGGTTAAATTAGTTAGCTCAGTTTCTGGAGAGGCTTAGGGGACCACAGTGTTGGACTCCTGAGGGGCGTCACCCACAGAAGTTCTTTGGTCTTATCCCAGTTCTTTATCAAGCCTTACAGAACAGCGGTGGGTACTTTGTCCATTACTTCTTGAAGAATTCCTTTCACAACATCCTCCACCCACAAACTGTATCTCTTCTCACTAGCTGAAAAGTTTTATCTGTAATTACCTGCCAAGAGAGGTTTTTGGACCTGCTCTAGCTTCCTCATATTTATCTTTGGCTTAGGACCACCTGTACCAGAGGCTCCCAGTTGTTGACCAGTAGTTACTAACTCTTGAGCTACCTGTAACCAGGTTATTCCTAGTGGTGCACCCCTTCTTCCAGGCCTAGGGACAGCCATAATGCACCCTTGTAACTGTTTAGCATGGAATCTTAGTGCATCAGGCAAGCCTCAGATCAAGACAGGAAACCTCTGTGGATCCACCTCAAATTCCATATACAAATGTCATTGCAGGTCCAGTAAATGTATGTGCATTAGTTGGAGACATACAGTCTTTTGTACATTTTCTGCAACGTGTCAGTTGAAATATATGTTCACTCTAGCCAGCCCCAAGGCTCTAGCTAGCTCAGTTTCTCAGGGCTTTTAGGGAGATATATTTCATAGAGACAGAATAAGATATCAAAAGGGTGGCTCTCACCCCTCAGCTTCAGTCTATGCTTTATTCTCCCATGTGGTGTTCCAGGAGTGAGGAGAGGGAGCAGAGAGCGAGGAGTGAGAGGATGAACAGGAAGAGACAGGGATTTTTCTGGTTTAGGGCCAAGGAAAGATATTGGCCCTCAGCCAATAGGGTCAGAAGTAGGTAAGATAGGGAGGAAGGGTCAAAATACATGACACAGGCTTCAGGGGGACTCTGAGGGGAAAAACCATTTCTCAGAGGAATACAACAGTCAGTCATAAGGGTTTTGTCTGTGTGAGGATCTCCCCTTTCTGTAGGGTCTGTGCTTGGTTACAATTCATGGTCAGGAAGGCCCTTGGTCCCCAGTAACCTCTTGCTTCAGCCTCACTCAAGAGAATCTGATCTTCAGCTAGGGAGACCCTTCACACATATTAAATCTGATTCATCAGTCATTCATCAGCTGTATTGTTCCTGAAGTTCAGCCAGAGCTTCTCCCTTGTACAGGATATGTGGTAGTTTGCTGAGCTTCCCCCACCCATCACTAGTAGTTTCAGTTTTAATGAGGGGACACATACATATTACTTTGTCCTCCTGATACCTTTGCCTAAGCTTCTCCAATTTGCCAGCATGGTACAAGGATTTATTAATATCCACTAATCCAGGGCACCTTAAATTGATGTCCTGTAGTTCCCAACTTTATGTTTCTAGCTTTTCTGCTTCCTTGAGAGCCAGATGAAGGAATAAATAAATTTTCCTTTCCACACAAACTGCTTCATGTTCCACAACTATCTGTAAACATTCCTTCTCTAATTGCTCTTGCAATTCTTTCTCTCATAAAGAAACTCATAAAGTTCTTATCATATCATATGTGGATTTCTGAATAGCCAGTCTCTTTCCATGCTGACTTAAAGGCAACCAGCAAAACAGCATGTACAGGTAATTCTGAAGCAAGGACAGATGTTCAGAGGGGAAAATGCCTATTTGACTCACCTTGGGCAATCATTCCTTTTATGTCATTAACCCACCTAGAGCTAATGTCTTTCTCCCTGTTAACCCTCTGAGGGTCAGCTTGATTCTCTCCTGGGGAGAACTTTTCAACAGGACTAGGTTATTACAGAAAACCTTTCAGTAGCCCTGATGTGCCCAGGTAACAACAAGAGGAGAAAAATTATTGCTATAATTTCACAACGAGGCTACAGCCACCACCTGACTCACCCTCAGCAAGAATACCTTTCAGCAACTCACAGAGGGTCAATATCCATTTTCCGCCATCCCCTGGGGGTTGGTTATAATAATTACCAGGAGAAAAACCTAAATATTTTTGGACCACACCAATCACTTCATCACATCCAGGAAAATCCTGTTCCACAACACCAATAAAATGTTACAAGCCACCAAAGGCGAGGGCAAGTCAGGTCCTTGTTAATAAATCCCTTGGGGTAGATTATAGTAAATGAGCCTAAGTGACTGGTGTTTGTAAATATACACATGTAAATTTATTACAGGAAAATTTGGTTGCAAAGTAAAACAGGTATGTATCTGTTTCATTTATTATTATCTATAGAACTATAAAAACATGAAAGCATTGCAATATGAAAGAGCAACAACACCACCCAAAAGCATGCACAAGGGAAAAGAAAGAGAGAGAAAGGACAAAAGAGTGAAGAGCTCACCATCCACAGGCCCCAAAACAAGACTTGGTTGCTTCACAGTCTTGGTGGAAGTGATGGTTGCAATCTGGATATCGAGGGTCATGGATGAAGTCCCAAAGAAGTGATGGGGAGAAATCCAAAGGAAAATCTATGAAACACAAAATCTACTGGGTTTATATCCACTCAGGTTTGGGTGGGAATGCCCAGGTCCCTCCCCTGGGGTGGGGACTCTTTGGGACCTCTGACAACACAGCTGCCCATCACAGCAGCACAGCTGAGTTATGATGGCCCATTATGGCCATCAACAGAGATGAACACTCTCAGGCCACAAAGTTCCCTGTACTTCCCTGGGGCGGAGAGGAGAGGGAGCCCCACAACCCAGTGTTTTGTGCAAGGCAGGATGACTTAGCATGGCAAGAGGCACCTGCCCAACTCCACAGGACCCTGTCCTATCTCACTTGTAGCCTATCCTTCAGCCTCTGTCTTTTAAGGTCGGAGGTTTCACTGCACACCCAAAAGTTCACCTCCTCTACCTCAGCAAAGCACCCTGGCATCTCCACAAATGGGGGAAATATTTTGAGTCTTTATCCCTTAACAGTTCAGTTTCTCACAGTAACTTTATAAAGACATTTTTAGAAATCAAAGTCATGCAAACTTACCAGACTTCTTCAGTTACATAAGAAAATTGTAGGCAGCCTCCTCCACTGGTAGAGCAGTGGTGTTAGAACAAGTCATGGGCACCTAGGTCCTCATCCTGTCTGTGAGCAGATGTAGGCAAATGAAGTAAGACACCTGGGAAGTTTGCAGATCAGTTATCTGTTGTTGTATTATCCGCAGTGTAGGCAGATTTTTATGTGTGTTCCAGTTATAATAGGATTTTGTGTACTACCTGCTTGGGTTATATACCTGCTTGTTAGGTATATGAAAAAAACCTCATTTAGTTCATTTATATATTGCTATTTATTAATTGCATTTCCAGCCACATCAGAGATGAAGACACTGTCTTGGTAAACTCCAATAGCAGTGCCTACTTTGGGTAAGCTTTTAGTTTAATTTTAGGGTTAATTATTCTCAAATTCCTTTCAAATGTTGAACATTTTTTGTTATTTTTTATGGATAACATCTTCAGCATAAACTGCTTAACTGGGATACATAGAAGTTTATAGCATTATCTACTTACTTTCTCTTGAATAAAATGGTATCTAACACTGTGTTCATATATCTCTAGCATTCTATTAATAAAGTCTGTATTGTATTACTGTTTCAATGCTGAGGGCTGATTCTTTTACCATTTCCCACATTGAAAATCACCTTACTCCATGACCATTAGAGATGCTTTAGGATTATTGCACAATTAAATATGAGAAATATAAAAATTCTGCCCTAAAATTTTTGAATTAAAAAAAAATCACACAGTTGCTGTGAAATTGCCTGAGGACCGTGCAACTATACTAAGCAATAATAGATCAGATAATTAATATTCAAAGACCTTGACACTTCCTGGTGTAACTTATATTGAAATTATATTTAAAATTATCCCGCCAAATCAAGTGGCACAGTTGTAATTTCCTTATCAGAAACTGCAAAATCTGTACAATGCTCACAAAAACTGCAGGCTAAAAGGATATATTTCTGCACTATATGCACAAAATTCAGAGGGCCTCTAACATAAAAGTCATATCATGTCTGATAAGTATTCTTAACTTTTACCTAGAAACTATCATTACATGAATTGGTCATGAGGATTTAAATTAAGATATATTAGTAAAATTCAACTAAAATTTATTTCACTCTAGGATTCCTCTTAAACTCAACACTTGTATAGTACAAATGAAAATATTTATCTCAATCCATCATGAAACTGAAAAACCTGCAGATTTATCAGTACTCTAACCACACATCTCGATGATGAAAGACATGGGAGCTTATTTCTGTGTCATCACTGAAGTGACTCTCTAAATTGTCTGCCATCATTTGATTGTGTTTGTCTTACACACTATGAAGACTGAACCATACTTGATCTGGATAGATGTACTATGTGGACATAGTACAATCAAGCAATTGTGGTACCACAGATGCCCAGTGATATTAGAATTTCTGAACATTTATTTGGTATGTTTCTTGAATTTACATAAAACACTATTAGTGTTCAGAACATGAAAGGTGAGTTGGGGAAAATAGTCAGGAAGCAGCCTAGCAGCAACAAAGGGACAGCTGAACTGAACAGCTCTCCCGTGCCTTACATTGTGCTATGCTCTGTTGAAGTCTGGAGTTTGCTAAGGTAACAAAAAATATTTTCCATGTTATTCTTTCAGAATTTTTTTAGAAAGAAGAAATAGGGTAAAGTCCGTATAAAGGAAGAACAAATAAATGACAAGTTTTTTGTTATTATAGGCTTCCTAAAGCACTTTGTTTATTTTTGTTTTCTTTGAATAAAAAGGCTGGCTAGGTATTTTCAAAAGCAGTGTTAATTCCTTTAAATCCCTGAGATCTTTTGGAACTTTTTGTGTTTTGAGACACTGAGATCCATCTCCTGTATGGGAGGAATTAGAGTGAAGTTATAATAACAAACAGATTTTTGAAAAGTCTTTTCTGTATTATTACAAGTCCATCAGAAAATTAAATAAAAAATATAAAGGACTGAATGGTGTTGATTTGCTTTTGGCCAGAACAAAAGTTCCAGAATAGTTAAGGCAAAAGTAAACAGATTTAAATCAAAAAGAATTACATGGTGTCCCAACTCAAGGATAAAGACATTCTCAGAACTATTCCATCTGCAGGGAGAGTTCATTTAGGTTCCCACTGAACTTGTGCAATTTAATTCTTCATAGTGAGAGCCAAGTCATATTGGGATTAGAGGTAAACATCACAAATAAGTGTGTGTCTCTGTGCCTGTGTGTGCTTTCAGGAGGAGAAAGCAGAAAGGCAGTTTCAATAAAGCTTCAAGGATGACCCATAAAGCTTCTTCAAAAAATAATACTAATTTTTTCGTGCACCAACACTTAATAATACAACTTTAAAAAAAAATCAATAAAAATGCAATCTTATTTGGACCAGGTCATTTCACATGACTATTATATTAATAGCATTTTTATTACAGAATTTATTTTTCACTTAAAGTATGTGTTAAATTCAGCCTATTCTGTGTCATATCTAAACCTTTCATGTCATATAACATTCTGAATTTATTTTTACTGATTGTAACTACAAGATAAGCTAGAACAGGATAATGATGTCTGTATGTCTATATTTCCACAGTCTGACAGCAGTTAGATCCTGTGTCCTGGCCACGACCCTCCTACAGTAATTATTTCTCTTCCTATACAGGAGAAATGTGTTTTCTGCACTTAGAGTTTCTCACTCTTTTCTTTGCTCTTCCTCTGCTCACATACTGGTTCTGTTTCCCAGGGGTGCCACCAGCTTGACTGGTTGTCTCAGCCCTGTTGTGCTATGGGTCTGTTGGAACCAGCTGGGCATAGGGCAGCCCCGGGTTTCCTGCTACAGAGGACATCCTGAAGTCTATTTCTTTCAAGACTTAGCCAACTACAGCCAACACAATACCTTACTGGTGCAGGAAATGATGAAAACACGGTATGAAGCGGCATTTATTGGTAATCTCATGTTTCATTGACTGATCAAAGAATTGGCTGAACAGGGAACAGTTGTGTCCATTACCCATGCCTTGCAGAACAAGTGAAAGGTGAACTTTAACTCACTATATGCCACAGAGCTTCCTTTCTGAAGGTTGCTGTTCAGAATACCACTAGGACGAAAATGCATTAAGCCATAAACTAAGATGTGTTGCAGTTCTATGGCAGACTATACAGATGTGATCTGTTGCAGCCCTCCTTAGACATAAACTTACTATTATGGTGAAGGCTGAGTGAGACAACACTGGTGATGTTTCCCTCATATACGGGAAACAGCAGAAGGTGTCTTAGCCCTTCTTAGTGTAATGCATATAAAACAGCTGAAACTTGTGAGTCACTGCTCAAACCCCTAGCCATATGCAAGCTGAATAAGAAACAGAGTTATGGTGGTGAAAAACTTTTGCTGGAAAATATCTATAAATTCAATTACTATACATACTGTTTGGTAAAAGTTTGGATGTTCATGGACAGGAATAGCCAAATGCAAGCAAAGAAGCCAAAGAGACATGCAGGTGAGTACTTGAGGCTTTGGAAGAAAGCCAACTCATGGAATCTGGGTGACAGAGAACTGGCTGAAAAAAACACCTGTATCTGTGAACATTGAAAATACTTCCTCTTGCATGACCTTTCCTTTTTTTCCTTTTTTGTACACCCTTGTAAATAAAGAGCATCACATCAAGAAGGACATTGCTATTACATATCTGCTCTTAAAACAGAGTCAGTCTGAACTACTACAAATTATGGCTCGCTGCTCTGTAAAAACAGTAACAGTTGTGTTAATAGTGAGATCCTTTCTGAAGCGGAAATCAAGGATTTAACCAGGGGAAGAAATTGTTAACTGAGATTCTTGTCAAGCATGCTAAAGTCCAAGATAGCCAAAGATGCTTTCAAGTCAGAGGCTGAAATTTCATAAAAGGAATTACAGTAGCATCTGGAAATTTCCCAGGAAGGGCTTGGAGAAAAACATGAAAGAAGGAGGAAAAATACCTCGGTTCATTAGTGACAAATTGTCTGTGTTCATTAGGAAAATCAGTAACAAATGGTCCCATCATTCAGTAGTAAAGAGAAATGAAGAGATAATCAGCAATCTGGGATTTGTGTATTAGAGAGTTTCCTGGAAAATAAGGGAGGCTTATAAAAGTTTAGCCAACTTCAAACTTGTTAAAAAAGTTGAGTTGTAGCAAGGACTCAAAGAGCAGATGGTTCACTGAGAAGAAAATCAAAAGATCACAGACCTCACTGGCAGACAGCCACTCAAATGGCACTGATCCAGGCAGAGGACTGTAGTAAGACAGAGTAATCCTTATCTTTCTAGTACCTCTGTAACCCTCAGATGGGAGAATTTGGATTTTCTGATGCTTCTATTTGCCTTCAATTTCCACACCTCATCACAAACTCCAGGGCTGACCTTTGAGGACATCATGATGGTCTTCCTCCTGGACTGATTTGAAAGTTGCCTGATGAGAAAGTAGTATGACATAATAGTACCAGAATTCCTAACAAGTAACCAGATCTAAGTTTTTTTTAAGTATTACCCAGAAATCCAGACAGGATTCTTTTTTCTTGATTCCAGCTAACCAGGATTTTCAAGAGTCAAGAGATCAATAAAATGTTCCAAGACCAGCTCTCAGTTGGATGGGACAGTAAATGGCCTCAAAGGCTGGGTAGCATTTAAAACATCAGGAGTAGGGCAAGTACCTGCACATCCCTTTCGTTGGTGGTTTATTAGCACCACGTTCCATCATGGCACAAAATATACCCTTAACTCTCCCAAACTTTGATTACAAGCTACAGTGGGAACTGCTGGAATGGAAAAATGGCATTAGGACCATTTGTATTATTCAGAAATGTACAATCCCCAATTTTAGAGAAGTTTACAGCATTTGCTTATTACAAAGTAGGGATAGACTGAGAAAATGACTGAGAAGAGAGATACAACACCACGTAAAAGAGCTATAAAACCTGGCCACCTGGCCTGTTCCCCTGAGGCAGCGGAGGCAGTTTAAAAACCCAGGGTATTAGATTTGTGTAATCCTGCTTAGAGGAGCAATAAGCAAGCATATAGCCAGATCCCATTAATCCTTCAAGTATTGCATATCCAGGCACTACAATTGCTCAGAAGCCCATAGGCCAAGTGGACATCAGGATCACGAGGAGATGGGGGAGTACAGGTGGACAACCACGAGCAGGTCCATTCTAGACCTCAAACCACATTTTAACAATTCTGTCCAAGGATAGACTCTAAAATTATCCATAGAAAGGTCTGAGAAAGGAGCAAGGAGAAAACAACTCCCCAGAACCACAGTCAAACACCAGAGACAAATACAAGAGGCAAAATTCAACGTTCTGTGTTTACAAAGTTACTGAAAGCAAACAGCCCAATTCTCTTCATGCTTATTAAGGTAAAGTCCCAACAGCAGCTACACAGAAGTAAAATATGCAAAGCTGTAAGAGGAGCATTAAGTCCAGAAGGAACAACATCGACAAAACTTCCTTTGGAGAATTTCCTTATCTTTCAACATTGAGTGGTTGAATAGAAGACAAAGTAAATAAAAAATAAACTGCCACTTCCTTACTGCCAGCACTCAGAGTGAAGAAGGATTTTGCTTTCCAGGATATTTGGTCTTTTTTAGAGTAAAGTTCTTTCTAAGTCACAAAACTTTTATAAAATAGAGTCCAGTTTCATGGAATGGTACAATGTTGTTGGTTTATATTCCCATTTCCAATCTGCCTATAGAAGTTTGGGTTGGGGGACAATTTGATGGAAGGGTCATTGTTTAGAAATAGTTTTGGTAGCAGACAGCAGACTCATGATTCATGAAAATGGTGTAGCAACACCGAATTACAATTGCCTTCGCGTGGTATAGTAACAGAGTAATTTAAAAATTGTTGCATTTTCAAAGTATTAATAGCATTTTTACATCCAATAAGCTAAATTGCTCCATTAAAAAGCTAAAATATGAAGAATTAACTTATGGATTACTTAAGTCTTCAAAAATATTTACTTGCTTTATTCAATAAACTTAGATGCTGCAGCAGAACTTTAAGAGGAAAGGATACATGAAGATATGCTTACTTCAGTTTGCCTGTGTAAAGACTGAGAAAAAGAAAAAACTGTCTGTGAAAGAAATCAAAAGATATTAATATGTAAAAAAATACTATTAACTTTAATTAAGTTGTGACTTGTTTTTTAAAATTTTTTAGGCCTTTAAAAGTGCAAACAAAGGGTTTTCAAAGCATCAAAGCACACAGACCCAACTGAAATTTTGGTATGAGTGCCACATAAGTCCAAGATATTATTAAAAGAATAAAACAGAACATTGAAGTTAATATCAGCTTCATTTGTAGTACTCTCACCCAGTACTCAACCCTACACACATGGTCAGCATTATGCCAGAAACTTATGTAGTTCTGTGGTTCTGTAGAAAATGTAGTCAAAGAAGAAAAGTGACTTACAGGTGTTATGAGCACAGATAAAATATGCACCTAAAGATTTTAGAAACAAAAAATTATATAACTCTAATTTTGTAAGCAAAAATAGTATATGTTGAAATATGAATGTTGCCCGGATTACCACAAGCTCCCACAGATAAATATCTCTATTAGCAAGAGGAGCTTTTTCTTCTCTCTTTTCCTTTTATTTCTTAAATTCATTGCTTAATTCCTCATCTCTGACTCATAATAGAAGCTGCAGTACAGCTCGAAACTAAAATGATGACCAGGTTTCTATGGCTGTGTTCAGACCTTTCAAGTTAGACAGTCTGCAGTATGTACACTTCTGCACCTTTGAAATCCAAGACCAAAGGCCAAAGTAAACAGAGAAGTTTTTTGTCCTCTTCAATCTTAAATTAACTGGCTACACTCTTTCAAATGTAACAAACCAGCCATTCCACCCCCTTGCAGTCTTCCTTACTGCCCCGGCATTCTTCAGTCACAGAACCCAAACACGTAGTTAGCAAAAGGCATCAGATAGTTCTCAGAGAGTTTGCAAACCAAGTTCTCTGGTATGTACTAAATAATTTATTAAAATTCTCACCCACTTGTCTGCAGAAATAAGAAGCGGAACAACCATGGTAAATGGCTTCAAATATCCAAAGATGTAAACACCAAATATGCAGTAATTAGGTTGAATTATGTACTGACATTTTGACATATTGGATTTTGGAATAGTTCTCCTGAAGAAGTAGTTAGGTTCCTTGAAGGTTTTCAGAAACAGTGAAATAACACTACTCAAACCTACATACCTTGAAGTAGGAAACAACCTGACAAAGGTAAGTTGGAAAGTTTGAGGTAAAAAAGTCTTCCTGAAACCTAAATTGTATCATTTTGTGAAAATACATTTTTAGGCATGCTATTTCTATATTGACATAGTGTACTGAATTGAGTGTAAAAAAACCTGTAGATCGCATGACAACAGTATTTTAACTAGCATACAAGTTGGTCACAAAAATTTTATTTACAGAGTTTGTGGGTTTTGAAGAGAAAACCTGCCTACCTTTTGAAAAAAAGTCTCCATTCTACACATTGACTTTTAAAATATCGTCTACATCTGTATTAATGAGTGACAAGGAATTTGAGAAATCTGGTGCACATGTGGCTTGGCAGGTGCTTTATATTGAAAGGCACATGAGGTTTTGTCAAATTGTGTAGAGCTGCTCTAATCATAACGTCTGAGCATCAGTCATTGTTTACCTTAATTCTATCATAAGCACATCTGGGTAACTCCTTAAAATAATGGTAAGATAATTAGTCATGAATTGAGTTGGAAATCTGATAAAGTACTTATGACATCCATATTGGTACCAAATTAATTCATCATGGTTTACATTGTTACAAAAACACCAGAGGAATTAATAATAATTTCTGACAGCATTTGAATGTGTTGCTAACATGAGATCAAGTGCAATGAATGTTTTTTAAAAAAATAAAAAAGTTATTACAGAGGTGTCTCAATAGCCCTACAAAATTTTATGTCTGCATTTTATTTTTTTTATAAAGTACATAACTCTTTTTCATGTGTTACCATGCTTGGGGGAAAGGGCAAGCAAGATAATTTTGTGCATCTTTTCCAGTAAGTTTTCAGGCTAACTCTTCAAGGCTGCATTGCAAGAAATAAACACTCTCTGTGCTGAACCCACAGTAAAAACTCCTAGTTGGAGGCAGCATATACAGTGTCCCACCAGAGAAATCCATAAATGGATAGTTAGGGCAGATCTGATTATTTCCTGTTTTGACTTAAGACAGCTTCAGCTAAAGCTGGTGAATCAATAGCTCATGGCAGCAAGAAGCTGACCCTATATGTCCATGGCAGTGCCACTGCCATGTGAATCTAGGGAAAGGCAGACACTGTAAAGTGGGCTGTATGCTTTGAACCAAGTCAGAGATTTTAATCAGGGATAGCCTGGTTTATTCCTGCTAAATGGCTACACATGTCTGGGTTGTCTGCTTAAAAAGTATTAGCTAATATTTTCATCATTCTGCACTAATGAAAGTTGCCTGGCACCAAGGTGGAAAATGTCTGCCACGGAGAAATCTAGTTATAACCTACTTAGGAAAAGAAGGGAAGAAAGAACCCATTCCCTGGCATGTGTATGTGCATGTAATGTGTGTGCAGTGTATATGTACAGCACTATCCTAACACTCTATCTTCAGTTATGTCAGTCCTTGGCAAATTTTTAACTCATTAGTTCATAGTTCAGAACTCTGAACTAATTAGTTCATTAGTTCAGAACTCTGTTCCCCAGGGAGTTGCAGGACTCACTACAATAGAAAAAGCACAGCATAGAAAACAGTACAGACATCAGGATCTATCTGTAGGACGGTGGCTGGATCCACAGCTCATCTTCCTGTTGTTCAGGTATCTCCTTCCCTAGTTTTCCAGCATTTCCATTTTTCTCCATCACCACACTGATACTTTCCTGATTATTTCCTGGTTACCATCTAAATGCAGCCTGTCTTTGTTTTCCATCCACTGTTTTCACACATCTCAGTATTCTTCCTCTCTTTTGTATTCCCAGACAGGATTCCAAGCCTTCAGTAAGCTTATAGATTTGTAGCTCTGTTTGCATCTGAATGAAAGCTTTCATGTTCTGTGTCTCTACCTGAAACTTCTTCATAATCAAACTCCTGGAAAATCCTGTTGTTTTTCTTTTGTGTTCTCCCAGCACTTATCCTTTGTTTCTCATTTCTGCCACAAAAAGCCTTACTTGTGCCTTAGTCACTCATTATACCTGCTTCTATAATATTTTACCTTAGCCTCTTTCTCTTTGTTCTCATTTGCTCAGACTCAGTTCCTATTTTCATGCTCATTCGTTTGAATTCCTCACTATCCCTTTTGTGCCAGAGCACAGTTAGCCCTTCAAAATTTGCACAATAGAGCTGTGGTTACACCCCTATGCTAATATCCACTGATTCTCCCTCTGTGCTTTCTGCCCTGCCCAGACTCTTCCAGTTCCTTTGCTGCACTCCCTAACTCCCTTGAAGTACATTCCATAGTCCAGTCACCTCCTCATGTTGAAGGAGCAGCTTTGTAAACATGAACAAACCCAATTTTATCTTAGCTCATCTTGCTTCTGAAGTGCATAAGAGTACCTCTAAGTTCAGTGGCTCTCCAAAATCTCTTTTGTCTATTTTTTACCAGATCCTACTTCCAACACACCTGCAACAACTGTCAGTCTCACCTCTGGTTCCAGTCTATATCCCTGACAGGCATATTACATGCGTCCTTTATGATGCCTCTGTCTGCATCAGGTTGGGAGCTCTGTAAAAGTTAAGAAATTGCTTCATTCTATGTGTATGTAACATCACACTGGTGCTCAGCACTTGAGAAGAATGATTTATTTCTCCTATTTTTGTATTCTTGATTTAAAGGCACGTTTTCTCACTTGGAGTGTACTTTATAGGCTGATTTGAAATTGTTATGTAATCATAGCAGTGTATTTGTGATAGTACCTTACATTCCACGGCAAAAAAATCTGATGTCATAAATGCAGGATTTATATCTTTACTGAAAAAAATTAGGCTGAAGAAGCAAATGGATGGAAAAAAACTTATTAAAATACCAACGTTTTCTGTAATTGCAGTAAAAATATCAGTGGAAACCCAGACACACATTGTTTAATAGGTTTTTTTAATACATGTTTCCAGATTTTTAAAAGCCTGCTTCTCTGAATAAGCCCTTTTGGGGGGGGTGGAAATATATTTTAAAATAGCTGCAAAAAATAAGTTTTTGGAATCAAGGCTCTAAAATTCAAAACTATTGCCTCAGACAAATTAAACAGAATGGAAATAAAAAGGGCCACAATGGTGAGAAAACACACATAAAAATTTCTGGGCTACATTTCTCAAAGCTGAGCTGCCCCTGCTGCACTCTATTCATTAGAGTGCAAATGACGTATTAAGGATGTACTTGCGCAGATTATTTACAAGAACTAAGAAGTGATTAATAAGAGGATGGATCTGAAAACATCCTCTGTGTTGTTCTTGCTAACAAGTGGGCTCAGCTTTGTAATCAATGTTGTCAGAAAAAGCAGCACATCCCAAAATGGTATGAATCATTTCTGACTTCCTGCCCTCCCTCACTGAAAACATAGACAAGGAAAAACAAAAACTTCTGAAGATAATACAGCAGCTTAAGACACATGTTTGACAAAATCATTGAAATTTAAAGACAGAAGGTGTTTCTAAACAGATTTCCCTAAACAGCTGGTATATTTCAAACACAGGAATTACATAATATTATGAGTTACACATTAAATTATTTATAATAGAGATTTTTGCTGGAGTTTTCAGAAGATTTTGCAACTGTAAGTTAAACAGTAGAAAATTCTTTCCTGTAGAGGAGTTGTGTCTCTCAACTGATTTTAACAAAGGTGTCAGATAGACCGTAATCTGTATTCCCCCAGCTTGCCTGTTGCTCCCACACATTCTGTTCCAATCAGGTAAATGAGGAAGTTACCCTTTCCTCACCTTTAAAGTAGGTTTGGAATAGACCACAAAGTGATTTAACATCTGTGATTGGATGCATTTGCGTTTTGCAGAAAATAAAGTGTTTGAAGAACAAGGGAAAAAGATGGAAGACAGTACTAATAGCTGAACTCATCCAGGTCTCAGAGGTATTTAGTATCCCTAAAAAGCATTTGTCGCAGCCCTTGATCTGGTTTAGATGGCCCTCCTATTCCTGGTGTTCCAACTTGTAGGGACTACAGTAGTCCTCTTGGGCCAAGCCACACTTGGTGGAAATCCTGTCTGGTGGTGCTCACTGTCTGAGACTCCAGAGTCAGTCAAGGCTGCAATCTGAATGCTCTTTCCGTGGACAGATTTTTAAACACCTCCTTTCTTCTGATGTACCCAAACACTTTCTTTGGCTTCTCCTACCTAACAAGGTGTGGGTTTTTATGTAGAGTTCCTGATGTAGTGTGATAGTTTGCACTATGGAGAATCACTGGCTCCTACAATCTCTGAACAATTAAATTTTTTTTAAGATGATTTTAGTATCCAGTGTATGGGATACAGATAATCAAGACAATCCAAACAGACAAGAATATAATATTTTGTGACAACACTGAGCACTGTCAGGTCTTGCATGTGCCCTGGAAATGGATGACAATTAGACAATAGCTGCTCTCTTAAACAAAAAGTGCCTATTTCCGTTATTCATTCACTACGTTCACCATGTCTGACCAGAAATTCAGGTGTGTGATTTAAAATACAGAAAAACTGTTTGTGCCTAGAGAAGGAACTCCTCTTTCTAAAAAGAATAAACAATATATTCAGTACTCCAGGCATTTTTTTTTATGTGAATCCACATGGATTTAGTTACAATTGGGTCACCCACAAGAGCTGTGAGATCCAATTTAAAGACCTTACAAGATGATGTATAGATGATTGCACAGTTCCCACCAGCCACATCTACAGCACTTTCAATTTGCTGTACAAACAATATTGTGTGTTTCAGTGGAACTAAATTCAGAATAAGACAATGTTGTGTGGGTTGATTTGTTTTTTCTAATGCTGACTTGTGATTTGAGATGTTCCAAAGAATGGCATTTAGAAGTTTTGCAAAATTGTGTCTAGCATGTCCCTAACTTTTGATGTTCCCCCCAATACAAATCTTTATTTGCTTACCCATTCAGATCAGCACTCTGACAATCCTCTACTGGATTAACAGAGAATTCTACACAGAATCAGCTGAAGGCCAAACCTCAGAAAAGGTTGTCTGTGCTTGTGACAACAAAATAAACTATTGCAGAGAGCTGATGACAAGCAGTCCAAATGAGATCCAACTGCTCTGATGACAAAGTAGTCCTCAATGGCTTTCAGAAGATGGTTTTTTGTAACTCTCTGATGACTCTACAAAGAAATAAACACCACAGTCAGTCAAACTGAGGTACAATATGCCTAACACACTGCTGGCATACAATTCATTCAGTAATATAAAAAGTGTCCATACATCTTTATGTTACAAACATTTCCTACCTACATTTATACAGATATAAAACTTAGCAAAATGGAAGCTATTTGAGGCTTGTAAAAGAAAGCAGACCATATTATCTGGATTATTTCCATTTTGGACATATTTTTTTACTTAGTCCAGAATGAATGGTTTTTATTAAAACATTTAAATATTGAAAGAAGTTTTGGGTTACAGACTGATAGTAGTTCCATAAAAAAAAATTTTTTTTTCCATTTCTACAAAATTTAATTAAAAATGTGAAAACAAATATGTTGTGTAATATTATTCTTCTTTGCCTTCAAAAATAATGCAGAACCCTGATGATATGCTATGGACAGATTTCTTTCTGTGGCTGTGTGGCTGTATGGCTGTATGCCTTTGGGACTTACTTCTGCATACTTTCTTCCTGCTTCTCCACTCTTGCTTTTGCTAATTTCAACTTAAAATATTTTCCCATTGGAAATAGGAAAAACCTTTTGCAACTTGGGAAGTGGACCACTGGTATTTGGTAATTTCTAATCAATTATAGATTCAAACTTTGTGATAGCAAAGCATGTAACTCATTTATTACTGCAAAATTACACTACAAGATACATCTAAACATCAAGACCTGCCTTAAAGTGTGACAGGCAAATTGAACAATTTCAAGCTTTGTTCATGCCCCTTCCATATAGATCTGAGGCTCTGTACCTAAACCATTGATATTAACTGCAATCTCTCAATTAATCTCAAGGGAATGCAAATCTCTGACTTAGAATGGATATTTGGCATTGTTATAGATACTTCCTACCCATGTTTAGTTAAGATGAACCTGGAAGTCTCAGTACAACTTGAGATCCAGCAGGCTGAGATAAATTCATGTATGAAAGGAAATTTGTAGCCTCTCAGACAGTGTTCCTCCCCAGACCTCAGTTCACACCATTAACTGCAGTATGTTCTGTTACAAGAGCAAAGCATCAGAGTCATTTGTCTCTTTACTGTTCTTTTAGAAACATTGATTTCAGCCGTGCCTTGTTCCTTCCGGATCTCTCTTCACCTTTGCTCTTTCACGCATGAGTCAGAGGTTCGTAATATTGCATCACTTGCCCTCCCATCATCTGGCTTCTTGAACTACAACACCTCCATCTCCTCTTTCACCAGCTGTCTCCAAACAGTCACTGGGGGTTTTTTGTCTTGTGTTTTACCAATAGCTCACCTGAAGAAAAAATATCATCCTTTCCTCATTATAAAATCACACCAATAGCAGAATTGCCTCATTCCTGTCTTCCTCTGTTTCATCCTGTTTATTTACACACCACTGGCAAAACACAAGCCAGCATCTCCTACCTTTGCTGTATTGCCAGGACTCCAGAAAATTCAAGCTCTATTTTATGCTCAACTCATGTTTCAGTCACATTTGAACACTGCACACATAATATCAGGATTTAGTGTACCTTCCATTCCCCATACATAGACCTCCTTCTCCCTTCTCTCCTGCTTTAGTGTGAATGCTGACATTTTTTCCTAATTACCTTTTCTGGATTCTCTTTTCAATTTTTCCTGCAGCTTTCCTCCCATGAAACTCTTTATATGTTAGGTCTGTCTGCCTTGCTGTCTTTTTATCAAAGCATTCACAGCATGCTTATCCTCTCTGAGGTCAGATTTCTGCTCTCTGGTTTTACTAATGTTCATTGATTCTTCCAGAATATTCCTTGTATCTCAAGTCATAGAAGAGGAGACAAGAAAGTCAACTACATTTGCACCTCTTTCAAAGGCCCATGGGCAAATATCTTAGTACTATTATAATTGTTTACTAGATTGGAATCTTACAACCCAGATCTCCAAATCGTCACAAACCCACTAAAAGACATTAGTATTGATTCTACTGTCTGATAAGATACTAAGTTCCATTTCTGATTTTCTTTTTCTTTTTTTTTTTTCTTTTTAGGAAATGGTTATTATAGTCAGGATGCTACATAACTTCACAAGACTAAATAAAATGCTAATTTTCTATATTCATCTAGATGTAGAATACACCAGGGTACTTTAATCATGGGGTGCCCAAAAATATCTGACAATAAAGTTCAACTTTGAGTGAACTTAAATAAACCAGTAAGTCTAGAAGACAGATAGAGGAGTGAAGAAAACCCAAGGAGAGGAAATAAGTAAATGGAGTAAGTTGGTTTTGCAGGATGGATTTTGCTTTAATGTAATGCCCTGAAGACAGCTGTAGGACAACAGTACAGTACAGTTAAATGAACAGATGTGTGCACCAACCTTCATAAAATAAGCTTTTTTACATACATGTCTGCTAAATGAATAAGAATAGAAAATAGCATCTTTCCCATCCGGGAAAGGGTAGAATATTTAACCCATATGGAACGACTGGTCTTTAACTCTTCTTCTTTATTAGTGTAGTAGCAGAAATGGAAAAGTTCAATTCATCATCAGCAGTGAAATTACCAGTCTACTGTGGTTTCTACAGGCTTAATAAGTGATATGCTATTGTTTTTAACTTCAGTTAAGTTACTGTAAGTCATGTGTTAAGTGATGTTTCAATTTTAATTATGATGATCTTTTAAAAGAAAATTCAGGAGATTTGATAAAATAAATACCTATTTAAAAAACACACTATTATTCTGTCTGACTTGAATAAGTAATAGATCTCACTAACTTTTTAGAAAAGGTCCAATTTTATGTTTGTCAGCCTCTAACCACACTGAAACCTCGCATACAAATGGTATGAATCATAAGACAAAAATGTAAGATGGATGTTACCTTCTGTGTGTTGTGTAAAGATATTATCACCCTCCTCTAAGAAAATTTATGCAACCATCTAACGTGAAACACTGTTTAAAGGACAGACAATACTGTGACAAAAACCAGTCTCTTAGAGTTTCCTCACTTCAGAACTCTTCTTTGGGGAATGTACTACCCAGCCATTTGTACGTAGAACCCTAGAAACACTAGGGTACTATGAATATCTTGTGACCACTAAAGGCACCATGTAGCTACACAACAAGCAGAACATGCTAGCAGCAGGAACCTTATCCTAGTGAAACAAACATCAACAACAGGAATTCTTCCATCAGCACTACTTTGCAAATCTCTGACAAGGAATGAAATCTCCAAGCACATGGTAACTGGTAGGTACTTTGTAAGCAGTAAGAATTTTCAAGCCCAATGAAACATAACAATCTCTAGGAAAGAACTTATGACACAGCTGGTGAGGCTATAGGTGATATTGATCTTTCCTTGTATTAGCAATCCAAATTCAGTGCATCTTGTTTTAGCTACTAGTCTGGGCTAACTACAAAGGTACCTCCAAAGTGCAGTTTGTTGTATCCTGAAATTATCACTAAAATGACTATCTTCTTCATCTTTCTCTCCCTCAAGAGGCTAGCTAATTAAAGCACACTAAAAGTGTGACTCTCTGAAATAAAAGCCAGGTGATATTAATTCCAAATATTGTATGGCATCTGTCAAGGGTCACTCTAGGAATAATGATAAGTATAAGCAGGTAGCATGAATGTTAGAAGCACAAAACTAATGTTCTTCTTTTGCTTGGTGTCTGGCATAAACTAGCATCGTCACTGAAGTGAATGCAAAAAGCTTGGCCTCCAAAATGATTGTGGATTTTATAATAAAACTGTCCATAAATTTACCCTTCCTGAGTGTCACACCACTGATGGTTATAGCAGAATCCCTTACCGAGAGACATTCTGTTCATCCTGCTGGATCTGACTGACTGCTTACTTATACCACTGTGAATAAGACAATCAATGACACTGAAATTATCATAGACACATCAAGATTATTTAAACAAATAAAAAACCCCAAAACATAAGCATCAGGAAAATGAGATAAGACTAAAGTTTTTGCTTATGTTACAGAATTTACTCCATCAGTTTCACCAGCTTTGCTCCTCATTCTGTTTTTTATATTTTGGCCTCCTTTTTTTTAGACTTACTAGCTCGTCTATGGTGTGTATTATACACACAGCGTTCTGTGTTTGTGTGACTGCACACATACTTATGCATTTGTGTATTTCTCTCTCACTAACTCTGGCCATCCTTCAAAGCTTTTGAAGCCATCATCCCACTTAATTAAGTCACATGGCAGAGCAGAGTTACTTTCAGAGATGTTAAGTGTTTATGAGCTTCATGAAAACAGATAGCCAGAATGAGAAAATGGCTCCTATCAGTGTCCCTGGAAAGGTTGTTGCATGAGTCTCTAACTTATTAGACACTTGGGAATCTGACCACAAAACACTGCTCAGTGAGAAAGTGTATTTCAGTAGCTTCACTGTTCATTGCCCTACTAGGAATAAAGTCTACCACCTGCTGTTAAATTTCTCTTGAACTGCTGTGGAAATGCTTAAGTGACTACAGATGCACAACCTCATTTAGAATAAACATACTGCAGAATAACCTACTATCTTCTGAGAAGTCAGCTAGACACAGGATCAGACTGGCCACTCAAAGAGGTCTTCTTGAGCCAGCACCCACACCAGCAGACTGAAAGCTCAGAGTACAGTCTGCATAATTAGCTTTTCCAGCACAGACTCACCTCTCATCTAGGCAAGGACCATATCTTCATTTTCCATGTAAAATAAACATGTTGTTCTATCTATAGAAAGGTTAGATAATAGCAATGTTAATGTCATGGCCTGTTTTTAAATTAGTTCAAATCACACTATGCACAGTACAACCTCAACAGATTTCAAACTAGATCTCTGCAATCCAATCACCTTGCAGTTCAAGACATCCTGTAAAAGCACAAGAACAAATTGCAAACCAGGGAGCAGAAGACTAACTTATACTGCCATATTCTAATGTTGTGGAAGAGAATCAAAACATTACCACCCTGGTCTATCTTCATTTGTGCTTTATCCCTCCTAGCTTAGGGAAATAAAGCACACATGAACATGCAGGAAGAAGCAGCGATGTTAGAAAATATCTGGCTATTCTCCACCCCAGTCTCTTTGTTATGACACTGTTTCTGCCTGTGGCTTTTCTATGTGAAAGGATAAAAATTCATAAAACTAAAAGGAGAAAAAAAAAGAAGAAAAAAGAAAAAAAAAGAAGGAAAAAAGAGGGGGAAAGAGCACCACCTTCATTTAACTAATATTTCCTTTCCTACTTGTTTTATATTACACAACCAAGTGTGCTAGTACTAAAACACCACATCGTCCTTGTAGTGTGGGTTAGAACAGCTGTAGTAGCCACAGATTAAGTGCCCTTGAACATGCTGAAATTTTCCAATGTATCACAATTACAGAAACACCTGTGCCAAACAGCTTTCTTCTGATCCTCTATAAAAGTTCACAAAGCCCTCAGACTTTCTCATTTTATACAGGTCTATACTGCCTTGAAGCCAGCTCCATGAATGTCAGTATGGGACACTGCAGCATTGTTTCTTTTCATTGTGCCTCAAAACATAAAATAAAAGGTATGTGCAGGTGCAGAAGTCAACTTATGATTCTGTTACTTGACTAAAAGACATAAGACACACCAGAACAATATTCATTTTCTTGATAATTTTCCTTAATTTTCTTTTCATTTCCACAAGCAAAATTCTTTTCAAGAAATTAGAAGTGCAGATGTTGTGACAACAAAAGATATATATGCTATACTGCATTCTTGATCTCTGCATATTAACTAGCCCACAAGTACATGTGAGTTATTGATTTGATGCATCATTGGGGGTTGGTGAGGGTAGGTTTAAATCACATCTGTACATACTGACAAAAGCTTCAGGACTGAATGCATTTGGCTTTGTTGTTATTTTACAAACACTCTGCTATGGTTGTATTAGCTTTAGGAGCTGCTGGCTGGAGTCTATTAAATTATTTACATTTTTACTGTCCAAAATGTCTGTTTAAAAAGGGCCAGAGGAAAGTCACCCTTAGCAATCACCATGGAAAGTGTGGCTGATGATCCCCCAGGCAAAGACCCAGAGGAGGGAAAGGGAAGCCAAAGTCAGTTACCAAGCCCAAGTGTTCTTTTCATGCAGAATGGCAGTCTGTAGATAAGCTCGCCTTTTGAAAGATGAGGAGTATGCAATAATTACACCTCCCAAGTCTTGGCTCTCTATAGCTATTCCCAGCTATCAGAAACTTCTCCATGCCCAAAAAATGCACCACAGAAGGTTTTAATGATAATTTAATAAGAAATACTGCTTATAATAATAAAGATATCTATTAGCATAATAAAATATTCACTTAAAAGGCACGATTTTTGCAGTCTTAGAGAGGGGAAGCCTTCCACCATCCCCATTAACATGGCACATTGTGGAAAACATGAGGTTTTTTCACAGAGCATGAGCAGACAATAAATAAAATTACTATACTAATTCAGGAAGCAATACACAATGGCAAGCATAATTTGAACCACTTCTGCATTGCTCATACACTCAAGAAAAACAGCTAGATGTCATTGTGTATAGCTCAGGGGAAACATCTGTTCCAACTGCCTTGGTCAGCAAGTAATAAGGAATATTACTGAAAATATCTGAATGTTTTGATGCAAATAAGTGGTATGTCTTCATGTTACATAATATGTTTTGCTCTGATTACTCCACCTAATGAAACATTTAACAGAAATAGAAAGTGACTGGAGACAACTGATAAAAATGTTACAGCCATAAGAAGGATTCTATAGCCTTAAAATGTTAGGATTATTTAGCTGGAAATAAATAAAATGAGCAGTCACAGTGCAAGCATACACCACAAAATAAAATGTTATTAAGGGTGTAAACTGAATACTCCTATTTGCTTGCATTTTCTGCCACTTTTCTTACCCTTCATCTGTCTGGTCTATTTAGATGTTGCGATATAAGCATTAGGAGATATCTATTACTCTAAATTTGAACCATGGCTGCCATAATAAGGCTCACAGATGGTCACTAGGCAATTCCATAACAAACAAAAATAATCTTATTTACCCTTTGTCCTCATAAAACAACAAGGAGACCATTACATTTAAAAGGCAACTCATTTCAAAAGGAATTACTCCTATAACGTAGCCCTAAGTGTGGCTTTTCAGGGGCTCATGCATCTCTGGGAAGCAACCTCTGCTTGCTCAGGAAGGCAAGAGGTCTGTGAGAAGTTGCCCTCCCAAAGGTGGCTCACCCAGCCCAGCCTCCTGCCAGGTTCAGACACCACTCTGACATGAACATAGGTGGGCAAGGAGGACAACACTGCTGTCTTTGGGGGCTTTTTCCCTTGCCACTGGAGCACTTTGGACACTGCAGTCCCTGGCTGCCAGTGCAGAAAGTAGGGCTGAAGATCCCGCTCTTTCCCCCCTCCATCACCACCACCTTGCCTTGGCACACAGCCACACTGGGCAGCTCTCACAGTGACAAACAAGCATCACCGAAGCACAGAGACCCAAATGTTTCCAACTAATACTCCAAACATTTTGTGCCATACATCATAGCTTTCTGGAGAATTTAATGCTGGAAATTATCAGAGATAAGAATCGAAATGGCAGTGGTCCCAGATTACATGTTTCTAATTCACATTTCCATCAAAAATAGAAGTTATTTTTAGGAATGATGAAAAGACCTGCTTATTTAAGTGTTAAACTCATTACTACAAGGTAAAAAATGAAATAAAGAATTTAGGAGGATTCAAAAGGCTTAGACTCTGTGACAAGTCAAAGCCACCACAGTTACATGTGGCAGACAGACCCCTCTGTAAGAGCAAGAGCATCAATGGATAGTTCAGACACAAGGCTCATCACTGACTGACTACCCCAGTTGACAATCTTCTCTGTGGTCACATTATTCCATATTTGTCTGCTCTGGGGCCTCTTGATCCCCTTTTAGAAACTTCTGGTAGAGTTGATCTCTGTCAGAGATATTCTGCTGCAGGCACCAGACCAGTTAGAATCATAATTTCTGTGTCCTAGTCAAAGAACTGCATTTTTTTTCCCTTTTTTTAACCTTTATCTTCAAGTGCATGAAAGACAGAGAGAGGAACAAAAAGAGAGGTGAGAAAAATGCTACCTTTTATATTTTTACATTTTGAAACAGGACTATTAGAAGCAGAACATCTGAGATAGGAATCTTAATGGTGGCAAAGATCAAATATAATCTTCCAGCTATAGTATTTATGGTTCCAGTTTTAGTTTCAATGGATAGAAAACTTATTCCAGCATCACAAGTTTGCTTTCATTTGCTGTCTATTGCAAGCACTGGCACATACTTCTAGTATGGATATTGTGGACACAATAGTGTGTGAATACATGTTGGCACAAGTTTCCCTGCAGTCACGGAAACACCTGCCTCCAAGTAAATTTATAATCTGCACCTATGGCCATGGGACACTTACAAGTTTATTGAAAAAGGTCCTATCAAACCATATAGGAAAGACTCTGTTCTTTCTCTTCCTGTTCCACATGACATAAATTTGGCATTAACAAGTCACATTTTTATGTCCAGTTTTATAGATTGTTAATAATACATAAAGATATTTGATATGTAAGATCATGGGTCAAATATTTCTCACTCTACTCCCATGAATAGTCCCACAAACTTTATTTATACAGCTAGTCTGAGGAAGACAGTCATGTTTTACCTATCCTGTAAAATTATTCTGCAGAGTTTTGAAGTGGCTCTCACCACTACTTAAGAGTATTCTCATTAACTTTGAAGCACAATGCACGTTGCTCTCTTGAGCTCTTCAGATGAAATCCTGTAAGATGAAGCAGAGTTGCTCATACATAAAAAGAAATCTGATAATGTAGTCAAGATGCTCTGGTTCTTCTCAAATATGATTCAGTACAGGAAAATATCACATCCCCTCTACTATTTCTGGGTTTAATGTATTCCATGTCACTCTACAAAGAAAGGATTATGAAAATCCATTCAACCACTATTTCCTTGACAATGTTTTTTCCTTTGGTTTATTAATAACTATGGAGAACAGGTTTGTAAATGAGTCACTGCTTTTTGACTCTAGTGTAGTCAGCTCGCATACTGCATTTTGGCCCTGTACTACACCTAGGTTGTTTGGGTTTGGATAATTATCATATAAGTAATCAGAAGTGGAGTCTTTTAGGATTTTTATCAATATCACAAAGAGTTATTATTGAAAGCATCAGATAGATTATATGGGATGGCCTGGAAAGCACAGAGAAGTTCAGATTGTAGTCATTTTTCTCCACTAGTTTGTATAGGAAAGAAAAATACTCCATGAAATACAGGGCAACATAAACAACTCATTTCAATTCAAATCTGGATCCAAGCTGGAATCTTAGTATGTAGCACTCAACCCATTTCAACACAGAACCAGAAGCAGAAAGTTTCCACAGCATTTGTAGTTTTATTGGGAATCAGCAGATGGTGCTTCCACAAGGCCGTTTATGAGTTCTGCGTAATGAAATATATAGGTGGCTAGGTCATGCTGAAATGTTAATTATAACTTTCATGCCTGGCTCTGCATTGCATCTGTAAAGTTTGCTCATTGACCAAGTTTCTTCCATTTTCTTAATTGCTGACCCACCTGTAAAATGGGTGACTTATGCCAGAAACTTCATTGTTACACCTCTACAGACAGCAGCATAGGTACTCCAAGCCTGTCATTCTACATCCTTGAATGATAAGAAAAAAATTACATAGCTACCTTCTGAGGACTCCTTGAAATCTAAAAATCCTGACTTAGACTGAGAAGCAAAACCCTGAACAGCCTTGGAATGAGTATCTCACTGGGAAAAGAGCTGTGGGCATCAGCAGCTTGGGATAGAAAACAACCAGTGTTTTTGGAGCAACCTGGCACTGACATACCCATGGGTAAAAGTATCAAAAGCAGAGGTGCAGCTGCTTCTACAGCCACAGTTCATCTTGACTTCAGGGCCAGGAAGAAAAGCTACTCCTACCCCCACCTACTTGGTTTGCACTCTCACCTACACAGATACTCATATTTCTCCAATGCCCTTCTGCCTCACTGTTGGCAAGTAGTTGAGGAAAACCGTTGCAAGGGAAAAGTTGTTTCTGCAGTCTTTCAGCATGTTACCAGAACTGGATGGTACCAGGATGTGACAGCACGTTCCTCCTCTCCCCAGCAGCAGGCTCTCCTTCCACCACCAGCACAGCACACTGGCACATCCTCCCTCATCTGGGTCATCACACAAATAATCCCAGTGTCAGTGACTGCATTTTCACTGCAGCTACCTGCAGTGCACATTCTGTATTGGACAGCAGTGCTTCAAAATAGCCCAGGACCAAATATTTAATTCATAATTACACTCCAACTATGACATGAAGGTATCATTACCTCATATTATGTAAATTTACAGTGACCTAGAACAAAACAAATTAAACTACTTTCTTAGAATGACACAAAAAAGACCAGTAGGGATTTTCCAACTGTTATGTTCTATTTTAACCCCAAATCCATCTGTCTTCTTTGCAAATTGACATTATGTATACAATGTTCATCCATTTATATCCAACACGTTATTGCTTAGCAGTGGATTCCTGAAGGTTTTCTTGCAAAATACTTAACTGCCTGAGGCCTGGGAAAAATAAAACCTCTTTCTTTGTTTCCCAACTATTTCTAATGGGATGAATAAACCCCTTAACTCTGGTAGTAGCTAACATGTCCAGCCAGAGGTAACATTTCCTGAAAAGCAACTGATCAGTCTACATCACATTCTGGCTTTCCTTAGAGCAGGTATTTGGGGAAAGGAAGGCATTCCATGAACAAAACAAGGCATCATCATAGTGTGAAAATGTGATTCAGTAAAATCCATGGAGAAGGGAATCAAAATAAGTACCTACTGACAATCTGAATTGTCAGGTAAATGCCCCGCCACACATCTCCGTGAAAAAATCCACTAGAATTTCCACTTTTTCTTTTTCTTGGGATCTCTGCAGGTGATTTTTATTTACTTATTTACAAGGAATTCAGATGAATGAACATTTGCTATTTTCTGCTGTCTCCACAAAAGGAAAATGGCCGCCAAATCTCAGAAATCAACAGCAAAGCAGGTGAGGCTTCATGAGGGAATGCAGACCAACCCCATGTGTGTGTCATGAGTTCATGTGTGACATGAGCTAGCTGGGCTGAGACAGGACATGGGAGAGGGCAGCACACATGACAGACCCGAAGTTCCCATAAACTTGATGGGAACACTCCTCAAGGGACGCAGCAGAACTGGACTGCTGCATGTTAAGCATCTTGGTTCTGGAAAGCCTTTCAGGGTGCCATAGCTCCAATGCTATCAGAGTGGTCTCAGGGGACCGCATCCTTGGTGGCACGACGGTCAGAGAGCACTGGAGGCATTTCCACAAGTGACTGAAATCCCAGCCAGTTCCACTAGAGGGTTATGCCGAAAGGACAAGCCTGAGCAGCGGCAGAAACAGGCAGTGTGCTTTGCTTCATTGAAGTGCTAATTGTCCTTCTCCAAATACAGGGGTACAGCCTCTCTTCTACACCCCTATTTTTACTTGCAGGAGCAATTTAAGAGGCATAAAACCCCTAAATGTTTTCCTTTTCTCTGTCTGTTTCTCTGAGCCTTCAGATCTCCCCCTACAAATCTTCCTCAGCCTGAATTTGCTGCCAATGGAACATGAAAACTTGACTGATTCTAAGATATTACAACAAAAGAAAGTGCTGAATTATATATCTTCTCCTCTGACAAAGAAAAGAGCCATATAAGAGCAAATACATTTACATCATACAAAAGGAATTATTATAGAAATGTATGACTCAAATATAACGCCATGTATATCAACCATGTAACTAAGGAAGTGATGGGTCCTGGTCTAGTAACATGCATCACCTCTACATGTGCATCTTGTCTGAACAGGAACTCTCCAAAAAGAGAGATCAGATTTGAAGGTAATCTTGTTTCTGCATCTGAAAGAACATTGTTGTAATTGAATCACAACTATTCTATCACTTTAAATAAAATATTAAAACTATAAAGACAGAAAAATACTTGCAAATAAATCCTTGCTATCTGGTTTCTCTCCTTTCATTCAGGCATAATTCATCTGTTATCATTCATCTATGTGTCAAGTTGTTAATTTTTTTTTAATTTGGGGTTGAAACTTGTCCAGAATTTATTCTCATTTTTCTAGGAAAATTATATGATTTTAATTCTGAGAAGCTCCAAGTACGTTTTGGAGACTTTCTGTTTTGGTTTTTTATTTATTTTCCTTTTTTTATACGTTCAATAGAATCAACACTCTCATACTGTACTCTTATAATAGCCTAGAACAAGACAAGAATTACCTGCTAATGCCCTGCTGCAGGTAAAACAAAGTTTTTAGGAGGCGTAAAGGAGATCTTAAAAATTATGTGTATCTTTAAACAAGACAGGATAAAAATAGTATATTTATTTCATTTTTAAGTGCTTCCAGACACAGCAAGTTACTGTTGGTATGCTGTTATTTTCCTCAAAAGAGTCAGTTACTTCACTTGCACTATTGAATTTTGGGATATTGTGGTTTGAGCCAAATAGCATACAGAGTTTGATGCTTAAATTACTCTCTCACTGTCTAGATTTGTTATGTCTTCATCTTTGAGATACTTCAGAATGAATTCTTTTACGGATTGGTGTTTTACTAGTAGCAGGCTACTAAAGCATGTTTCAAAATTTTGTGGGCAAAGCACTAACTGGGTATAGACTTTCTTTCCACCTAATGGATGCAAAATCAGTTTTGACTTAGGCTTTCTCAGGAATGCTTTTCTTTATTCTCTTTCCCTTTTATTTTATCAATAGGTAAACTACACATGCATCTAAGACACCTAAAGACATCTAAGAGGAACCAAGCTATTGGAATTCATTCTTAGTCCTCAAGAGGTCTCTCTTATTTTGTGAATTCTTTGTAGCTATAAGTCGGTTTGAAGTAGTGAACATTGTTTTAAAATACTATACTTTCAGATTTTCAATTGTTACTCAAACCTCCCTTATATGTGTTTGCCCTTTTAATTTTTTTTTTCTCTGCTAAAATACCATGAACACCAAATGAAATCTAAGAGCACAAGTTTGATTTGATTCTTTACTTTTCAGTCCTCTCTAAAGGTTACAGTTATTCCATTATTTACCCCATGCTATCCCTTCCCTTCTCTCCCCCCTGCTCTTCCATCAAAAGTCCTTGAGTTTCTGTAAACAAACATAAAGAAAAGTGTATTTCTCTGACAATCACATTTCCACAAAGTAGGCTGCTTTTGCTATTGTACTTTCACACCTTTTAGGGACAGCACAGCCCCACACCTTGCAGGCCTAAATTTCCTGGTTGGAAAACCTAGTGTTTCTGTCAAACACATAGATGTTCTTAAAATGCTAGATCCTGGAATCCTGACATCATATTAGAGTCTCTTCTTTAATTTTTAAAAAATTACTTGGAAATGTCATTGTTCTGCAGAAAGACTTAAAAACATGATTACCATCTCAGACACCAGAAAGTAGGAAAGACAACTAAATTTAAAACTACTTATTTAAGCTGATTTGTTTGAATCGAGCCTTGTGACATGTACATTCAGAACACCTGACCTTTGCAATACTGCAGCTCACTGAGGTGAACAACCACAAAAAACAAAGACTCATGAGAACTTCTGGTCAGAGGCAAGTGGCCTAAGGCATCCCATATTTAACCATTACTGTCATCATTACAGAGAAGCAGAGATCTGCCAAGCCTCCCAGTTTTGCTGGTTATGACCCTACATAGTGAATAGCACTGTTTTAGCATTCAGGTTAGAAGGCATTTGGGTGATCTGACAGAACAATTTTGTGACTTTTTCCATTTGCAGACATGGCCTTCATAAACAAAGCTGGAGAGGATACTACACTGCCTTCTAACCACCACCACCACAGAATTTCATCTTCCTTTTGGATACCACGAAGCATGATCAGAAAGGTTCATGAACTCAGCAGCACACGGTCTGTGAGTGAAGGACTAGAAACAGACTAAGTTTTGTCTTGGAAATAAGGACTTTCAAGATTGTACAATTACTGTGGAACTAAGATGCTAGGAACAAGGAACACTTGGACTCTGAGCCACACTACTGTCACCTTCTACTGCCTGTAATGAATGAACGTAGGACAAACTTCATGACAAAACCTCATAAATTCTTTTGTCTTCAAAAAAAGAAAAAAGTGAATCAATGGTAAATGCAACAGACATAAATAAAAAGAAGACATCTAATATACACCAAATTCTCAATGTCTACATTTTATGAGGCATTAATGAAACAACTTTTCTTTTAATAATCAGCTTTTTTTATTATTTCACATTTTAAAATGAGGGTCCAATCCAAGGACTTTTGCATGCATAAATGAGATAAAGTAACACAGCAGCAAGAAAGAATGGCCAGTGGAGACAGATCTGGTTAAGATTTGGGGCTTATCCCTGCTGTTCCACAGGCTTTCCCTATGCCTTTGGGCATGTTTTGTACCTGAGCAAAGATGTCATTTGTCAAGTCCAAGTGTACCCAGGTTATTTGTACAAAGCTACTAGATATGTTACCATATGCTTCTGGAGCAGCAGCTGGAATCACAGAAAATACGAATATCATATGGAAAAATGGCTAAAGCTTTTTTCCTGCCTGTACCTCTCAAACCTTCTCATCTGAGATACAGATAATCTCCATGCTTAACTCTTCCTGCTCCCATGATAGTCTTGTACAATAACAAGACCTGTTAAGGATGAACACCTTCTCAGAGTCTGAGGCCCCACAGATATCCCTCCCACTGATGACCACTGGAAACCAGAGTTGATTAGGCTGATCATGAGAACAGGCAAGGGTCAGGGCAGAGACAAGAAAGCAGAAGCTCAAACCCATGCATTCTGGACTGCCCTGCAAACCTGTAACTAAACTTGGCACCTGGTGTACAGAAGATGCACCTCTTCTCCCAGACATCCAGGGAGAAAGGATACTGTAAGAACTGGCAGTCTGGAGATACATCTTTCTATCCCTAACTTGAGGCTACTCAAGTCACCTCATGACCAAGCATATAAAAAAGTGTGTGCAAACTAACCACACTAGTGGGCAGAACAGGAGCCACAGGGATCACCAGATGCCCTTTTCAGGGGAGTTTTAAGAGGACATAAGGCAATTTTAGTGCTACTGAAGAGAGACAATTCCCACAGTACATACTGTGGAGCAAACAAACTAAGTGATCCATGCAGGGCCTCCACTGCAAAGAAATTTATGCAGTAAGTCCCCAAAAGAAGCATAAATTACCCTGGGGTCTTCATCTTTCCCATACTGCTAACTAATATTTGTATTTATTCCATAAAAGTCTGACTTCAAAAAAAAGCCTTTAGATGGTCTATAGATACTGCTATCTGGCACTGCCATTGGACAAGTCTACAGAGGCACATGCAGAGCCATGTACTTCATATAGCACAATAGTTTCAATTTGTTTTAAATAATAGATTTGGAAATTCACTGTTGTTTTTGTGATAGCAAAAATATGCTTTTTAATGGACTAAAAATTTTGATGACCTGTAAAGGTCATCAATGCTCCAGATCCTGAAATACACTCCTTTTCTGCTGGTAAAAATAAAGCAGCTCACCACAACTGGGATAAAGGCTTTTTATTTTTTGCTTCCATCATAGCCATGACTTTAACATCTCTAAAATTCTTTGTCACAGTTAGTCACATTTAGATAATCATTTTTGCTGATATTAGTCAATTTCTCTTCTGATCAGCACATTTAAGGCAGAACTAGAAGGTGACATTTGGAGCATTTGGAGTTTACCAACAGGTACCATGTAGGACAATTTTGATACCATCCCAGTAAGCTGGCACTGATTAAACAGCAGTCTAAAATCCATTTGGTTCCATTAATATCTGAAAGTAAACCATTAAAATTGATCCTCTTCCTAGATGGGCAATAAAGTAAATATAAGCCTCACAACAAGAAGTTAATGATCTGTCTCTAACAAGGCAGTAACTTTGAAGCACTCAAGTACTTACTCTCTTAGTCTAGAAACAAGATCCAGTACATCACCAGATATATGCATTGAGCTGGAAATTGTCCATTTATTACCCCTTTTGCCTTGCTACATTCAGCTTGTCCCAGTTGACTATCATGCTTAATAGGGATTTTGTTTTGCCATTAAGCTCCAGGACCTACAGTCAAACACAGTCTTTTTTTGGATTGGAGTTATGTGACCCTGTACTTCCAAATAATTAGATATGCTCTTCACATTAACTCTAATAGAATCAAACTAACAGGAAGGAATAGAAAGTAACGGCAAAAATTGACTTAATTTTCACAGCAGTAGTTTACAAACTATGTCTGTCCTCACTCTATCTTTGGTTTAGTCTCTAGTCCTGCTTCAGCTGCAACTGATTGCAAACTGACATCTCTTAAGTCTGCCATACAAAATGTTCCAGACCTTAAAAGCACAATACCCACACATAACCCCACCATTCCTAAAGCACTATGCTCCTTATCTATAATTACAACTTAAAATTCTGAAGTTTTGTCACCAAGAATGACATAGCTTCACTTGGCAGAGTTGTGGAAGCAGAAATGGCAATTTGCCTGTCAAGAAGCTGGGCAAGAGCCATTCTTCACTTAACACATGACTAAAGACAGCCAGAGGTTGAAATGGCCTTCCAGGGGCTGTTCTGCCTGACAGTTTTGCCATCTCCATGCTCCCTCCTACCATGCCACTTCTTAAGCCTTTATGTGGAAATGGGTTGTCTAGAGCTAATGATGCTGTCCTTCTGGCATTTCTTTACAATAGTAGCATCCTAGGAACTGTGAAGAGCAGTTTTCTAACAATAATTGTATTTTCTCTCCTTTTTAATTTTTTTTTTAAGTTTTCTAAAATTCATTTAGAATCTATGTCAGAATTCCTGTTGCTGTTGAAAGCACTGCAGTGCCAACAAAGTGAGAGACTTTCTGCCCTAGAAATTCCATGGTCTGTTGCACATTTCTAGTTGTTTAATATTGTCTGAAAATAGACAGAGAAGCACCTCATCAACAAATCACTAAAGCAATAGATCAGTAAATTCCTTTATCATTTTTTATTTCGCTCCCTCTTCATTACAGTTTTTTTCCAATACCGTTTTCTACTGGAATTTCACAATTTTGACCAATTTTTCAATAACCCAGAAAGATTTTGCAACTTGTTTAATAACCTGCTTTCATTCCACTCACACATTAAACCTTGTCTTGCCACACCACATCTCATTTTCAATGGGTACTGAATAAAAAGACTTGCTGCTTATTATTTCCTCAGTGGTGGTCCATGGTGCTGTCAGCACAAGACAAGAGAATGCCTTTGGAGTGTCTGAGACAGCTTGTCTTGTTTGGACTTCCAGGAAGAGGTAGGTATCCTTCAAACTGTAGGGGGATACACAACCCTGTTATTACGTTCAATAGAAGACAAATAGAATTTTGAACCACCAAAAGAAGGTAAGGAAGGGTTTGTGTACAAACAGTTTGGCTACAGTTTGGCTTGTATCACATATACGCCAATTTTATCTGACCTAAAACATGAAGGACACCTGTCTACATGACTTTTCTGCAGTTTGAACCAGAATAAACAGTTTTACCAGTGTTATTTATTAGGTAAGATGCTTACTACCTCTTTATCCAGTCCACTGCCCACCACATGACAACAGACATAATGTCTTAGGTCAACTTAGCAAAAAAAGAACAAAAACCTGTTCAGCATACCTGTGAATACACAGGAATTCATTTGATAAGCACAACACTACCCAACAGCATGCACTGCAAGTTCTATGTTTAATACTCTCACTGATGTGCAGGAATAATTTCTGTGTAATAGCACACATAGCCAATACGTGATATTAGAATTCAGTTCACATATCTTAGAGCTTAGTTTTACCAGGAACTAGTTTGCTTGTTTTTCATCAAAGGTCTTGGTTAAATAAAAAAATTAAATTTTGCAATGCAATTTTTATGCTACTTTTTGCTGAGAAACAGCACATGAAATTTCTACAGAAAAGGTTGCTGAAGGACTGTACTTCTTCTCCTATACTTTAAAAAAAAAAAGTGGAGGGAAAGCTTTTCAAGTGGAACAATGCAATGGTACTCAGAAAAGTCCCTAAATCTAGTATCTGAGATATAAATGAGGGGAGCCTACATAAAATTGCAGTTTTCCAGAAACAGGCCCTTCTGTTTGTGATAATCGGTGCAATTAGATGGGAACAAAGCAAGGTAACAAGTCTTCTCTCCTACCAGAAGAGGACGTTCTACCATTATTTGAGTACTTGCTCTGTGGGAGAGGCCAGTTGTGTTAGAAACTGCATGGGATGGTGCATACATACATCCAGGACCACAGGAGGGTGTCCGAGTCTTTTTCTGCTCCCTTGAATGTTAGATTGCCAGGATAGGCCTTCCCAGTTTCACTTGATCAAAATCCAGATCCCTTCCAAATAATCAGTTTTGGCCTGGAGTCCCATCCACAACCTCAAAAAGTTTTATTGCAGACATGTTCCTTACCAAAGAGGGGGTTCTGAGCTGGTCTACTCCTGATAAAAGCAACCACTCTTCTGTAAGGCAACAGAGTGAGGGGAAAGGCGTAAAAGGTAATGTTGGACTAGTACAGTGAATACTGACTTGTCATTAAGTAAATTTTCCATGTATGTATACGTATGTATGTGTGTGTCTATATCTGTGTGTGTATGTGACATCTTGAAGAGGTAACTTGCAGATAATTTTTCTTCCTTCTCTGTATTTTGCTGCTATTTTATTCAGAGGCCAGCCATTTAATATTTTGTATTATGGAGCTTGCTGTAGCTATAGCTATATTAGAAGTGGGACACAGAAATATGTAAATTGAGACCCAAACCTGAACGTTCTGAAAGTCTGAGATGTAAGTATATAAGGGTTTTTTTTTTTTTAAAGACTCTATTATTCCAAGATCAGGGCCAGCTGCAAAGATTGGATTCACATCCAAAAGCCTATATTAAAATGCATACATTTCTTGGTAGAAAGAAGTTGTGAAACCTGTCAGACTGAAAACAACACTCTTTTCTTGTGCTGCCTGACAGTTCAGTTACAGATTGACCCTATTGTTTTTTTCGGTAATTTAAATATGACTGTTGGCAAAGCAGAAGGGGGTGGGGGATTCATAAAGAGTGGCACACACAGTGAGGAAAAAGAAAGCATTTGATTACATAATACATCCCTGACATGTTCTTTACTCACAAACCCAGTATCTAGCATTTTAAAAAAGAAAAATATAGAAAAAAAAAAAGGGGGGGAGAAAACAATGAAAGAAACAGCAGCTGTTTCTAAGTGATGTCAGAGAACAGGTGTGATACAAATCTCCATACCAGCGCAATCATATTGATCTCCCGATGATGCATGCATGAAGCACATGTGCAAACCTTATCGACCCATTCTGCGTTTCATTTCCAGGAACACGGCCTGAAAACACCCCTCTATGACTGAAAACATGATCAGGATAAACACCGAATTGGCCAATTACTAAAAAACATACACAAACGGAACACAGGAAGGTGAGCCTGACCCCGCAGCCCACCCGGCAGCCGTGTAGCGCCGGACCGGGCCGTGCCGGGCTGTGCAGTGCCGGACCGTGCTGAACCGTGCTGGGCCGGGCCGAGCTGAGCCGAGCCCGGCCGCCTCGCTGGGGAGCAGCCGCCTGCGCGCCCCGCGCTGCCCCCGGGCTCCTCCCGACCCCCCTCGGGACGCCTCCCGGACCGGCCCCGGCCCCGACGCTGCCCCGGCGGGGGCCGTGCTGCCTCCCGAGCTGTGCAGCAGCTGCGGCCGGAGCCCCGCGGGGACAGCGGCCCCCGGAGCGGGCCCCCGGAGCACCTTGCGGCCGGGCTCCGGCGCTGCCCGGGCTCCGTCCCGGCGCGGCCAGGGGCGGCCCGGGGCCCGGGGCGCGGGGCGCTGCGGCGGCGCGCCCTCGCCGGTAGAGGGCACTACGCACCCCCTCATGAGCGCGGCTCCCGCCGGCAGCCGGCGGCAGGGGCGGGGGGCAGGGGGAGAGTGGCACCAATTTGGGAAAAGATTAAAAAGGATGTGGAGTCCCGGAGCTTCTGAAGTGCTCAAAATTCCGGGGCGATGCTCAGGACGAGGATCATAATAATAATAAAAATTTAAAAAAAAAAAAAAAAAAAAAAAAAACCCAAAAAAACACCACCACACAACCAAAAATAAAATTAAAAAAAAAAAAGAAAAGAAAAAAGAAAACAAAACAAAATGCAGCGAGGTCAATAATTTACCAGTCTGCTCCTTAATGCGTGTGACCGCAGGTGGTACCGAGAGACATTGTGATTCATGCCCACTTTCAAAGCGGGACCAGGGCCCGGCCTGAGGCACCCAAACAACTGTCTTCTAATATTAGCACGGCTGTATTTCTGGATCTATTATAGTCTGTCCAGACAGATCCCATTGTAATGGGATCTTTTATTAAAAGATTAGCACTATCTCCTGCAGTTGGTGGAAAAAAATCTGTTATCACTGAGTTATTTGCAGTTGTGGGGAGGGGGCAGTCGGGAGGGGGTGGCGGGGGGCGGGAGCGGGGAGGAGGGGTGTGGGGAGGGCCGGGCGGAGGGCGCGGGCGGCCGCGGCGCACCGGCCCCTGACCCGGCACTGTCCGGGCATTCCTGTCTGCATACTTCGCAGTCTGTTGTGCTTTGGTGGCTCAGAAAAGCGAAAGAATCGAAATTTAAAAGGCAGCTTTTGAATAAACAATACCATTTTCCGTTAAGTAATCGTTTTGTATAAAAGGAAATATCGCCTACTCAGTTTCATTCAGTGGTGCCAAAAAATGTTATAAATGAGAGACCGCCAACTTTTCTAAGGGGAGAATAATGCCAGACTGTGCTTAATAAACTAGTGCCCTAGAAGTTCATTATCGATGTTGCAATCTTTCTGATTCTGAAAGGAGACCGCCTACGTCGCCCCCGTTCCCGTCTCGTCCTCCCGGGCTCTCCCAGTGAAAAGCCTATCACCCGGGAACGGCCCTAGGTATTAAACTTTTGGCCGGCTCTGTCTTTGGGGTTTTTTGTTTTTTCAGGTTTGGGGCCGGTCGATCGGGGTTTGGGGTTTCTCGGGGCCGAACGATCCGGAGGTGCGGGGAGTGGGATGGATCCTCCGCAGCCACTCGCACGGGGACCGCGCCCGCGGAGCCCCTCCGGGCGGGCGAGCGCCGCTCGGGGCCCCGGCAGCACCCCCTGCCCGCCGGCGGGGCCGGGGCGCCCCTGGGGCGGCCGCGACCCCTGCGGGTCTCCAGCCCCCCGTGGCGCTTGCGCGGCCGCGGCGGCTCCGCGGCGGGGCCGGGGCCGGGGCCGGGGCCGGGGCCGGGGCCGCTCCCGCCGCTGCCCCCGCCGGCGGCTCCGCCGCTCGGGGCTGCGCGGGTGCGCGCCTGTGTGTGCGTGCACCTAGAGCGGATAATTGGAGAGGGTTTCCAGAAGGTGGAAAATGTCACCTGATTCACACTGAACTTTTTAAATCTCCCCACCCCCGAGCAGACACACACACACATTAGGAGACCGCCCACCGCAGACAGCTAGGACCCCCGTATAGATTTAAAGAGAGACTGCATTCAGAGCCTGACGTTCATTCAATAGAGCGATCATAAGCAGGCTGGCTAGTGCTCGCTCCCTCTCCCTACTCCCCCTCACGCTGTCTCTGCGTCTCTCTCACTCCCTGCTATATTGAGGATGTTAAATCAGAGAATCCACCCGGGCATGCTCTTAATCCTGATGTTTCTGTGCCACTTCATGGAAGATCACACAGTGCAGGGTAAGACCAGACTGTTTATTCGCAGATATGTTTCTTTATTATTACTATTGTTTTCTGTCTTTCGGGTACGGTTTAGTTTGCTTGCGGTGTTAAACGCCTCTCTCCAAGGTCCAACAGAACAGAAGTTAACTGTGGGCTTTGTAGCGAGGTGCAGAGGTGTCATTTAGATCCCTTTTTGATCGGATCTTCGCACTGCTCTGCAAAGGCACAGAGGACAGATAGGATGTTTCTTTTTATTGTTATTATGCAGCATGAATGAAGAACAGCATCGTGAGGGAACTTTCCCGTTCTCGGCTTCCGAATGAATGCTCAAAGTTTGTTGGTAATTTAGTTCAGATTTTTATCTCTCTTGACTGACTGAAGGAGAGGTGGTGATGGAGAACCCCACGATTACAGCTGACATTTTTAGAAACCAATAAGTGGTCATTTTACTGACTTTTATATTGGGATTTCCTCCTCCTCTTTTTTTTCTTTTTCTTTTTTTTTTTTTTTTGGGGGGAGGGGGGGAGGAGTGTGTGTGTCTGAGTAAATATTAGCGTTGTATTCTCCTGCATGAAGAGTATGCTTAAATAAGTTGGTTGGGTTTTTTCTTCCTCCTGCGAACAAAACAAACCCGAACCTGATACTGACAACTCTTAAGAGCCCTCTTTCGACACAAGGGAATATTGATTTTTAGTTTAGGGGCTTTCCCCTTTTTCTTGACTGTGTTCCAGCCACAACCTGGACGTCTTGCCATTGCTTCTTTTATAATACTTTCTTTTCTTTTTCCCTGCCCCAGTACCGATATAGAGTATAAATTAACGTAGGCAACTGTAAGACGCAAAACTTTTTTTTTTAAGGGCATTGTTTGTTCAATGATTTTTAGGGGGGGTTGGAGGGGGGTCTTCCCCCGCGCCCAGCGACATCTCCGCTGGCCGATCCTGACCCCTCGCTGCGGTACATTCCCATCGGAGTAAGGAGGCAGGATCGAGCCCTGGCTGGATTAGCAGTAGAATCAATTGGTATTGAGTTGCTAGAGAAGTCACATTGGTTATTCACAAGAGACTCATCCCAACCAAAATGCTTCAGCTGAAAAAGGGGGAGTTGCTTGGACTAATGTTCTTGGCTTGACTCCACAAATAACAGGGATACTAGAGAGAAAGAGAAAAAGGCAAAAAATAACCCAAGAAAACCCACTCTATCCGGTGTAAGGACAGTGTACTTTCCTCTGAAATGTTTGCAGGAGAGATAGCACCTACAACTTTTCCAGCTTGATCGATTTTTAAAACTCTATAGGGACCTCCTACTCAAAGTGTCCTTGTATTTTATGTACTTTGCTCACTTTTTTTTTGGAACTCTGCTGAATTATTTTAGTGAAGGAGACATTTGTTAATAGAAACAGCAAAATGTGGAGATTTCGAAAGACTTCGCTAACAGCAAATGTTCCCAATTCGTGCAGATTGCAAAATGGGCTGGGAGTGAAACTGTGCGGCACTAAAACAATGCTGCTGTGCAGCCGCGGTGAGGAGGAGAGGGCAGGGGGAGGAGGAAGGAATTTGCAAGCGCGATTTTCTTTTTATTCCTTTTTAAATGCACATCCTTTTCAAGCCTCTGTCACGTGTCGGCAGCGCTCCTTCTGCTCTACATATGGAATAAATACCTCCAAAAACTCTCGTTCTGTTTTGGTTGGGTCTTCTCTTTCTTTCATTTTGTTCTGTTCTGTTTTGGTTTGGATTTTGTTTTGTTGTTTTCTTGGTTTGGGTTTTTTAGTTCTTTTGTGGTTTTGGGGGGGATTTTTTTGGTTGGTTGGTTGGGGTTGGGGGGGGCGGGTGGGGAGGGTTTGTTTGTTTTTTAAACTGCGCTTCCAAATGGGCCGTAGTAGCTGCGGGTTATGAAACGGGACAAATAAAAGGAAACAGTCTAGTAAAAGTCACGGCAAGGCGCACGTGCTGTGTCTGGGTCACTGGTGGCCGCCACTGATCCGTCTGGGTGTCCCCCCCGCCCCCGCCCCACAGCTGGGAACTGCTGGCTCCGGCAGGCGCGGAACGGGCGCTGCCAGGTCCTCTACAAAACCGACCTCAGCAAGGAGGAGTGCTGCAAGAGCGGCCGCCTGACCACGTCGTGGACGGCCGAGGACGTCAACGACAACACGCTTTTTAAGTGGATGATTTTTAATGGGGGAGCCCCAAACTGCATCCCGTGCAAAGGTGAGAGGGTGCTGGCGAGCCGCTCCCTGCTGAGGAGCGGCTCCGGCAGGGGCTGGTCTGAGGGAGGAGGAGCGCGGAGGGACTTGGAGGGGGGCAGCGCTGTCCTCTCGCTTCCTTCCTCTTCGGGGTTTTGAGGGGCGTCTCGTACCAACCCCGGGATCGCGGAGGGGACCCGCATTTCTGCCCGCTGCCTTGCACATCACGAGGAGGAGGGGAGAGACCCTCTCACCCCCCTGCCCTCACTGGCGGAGGGAATTTACCTCGAGCAGCGAGTCCTGGAACGGGAGGGAACGGTGATTTTGCTCTGTGCTCTGGGTTTACAGTATCTTTTTTTCTTTAAGCAGTTTTGTCGCCAGGTCTGTTCTGCACACTTAGTACTAAAGTGGTGCCTCTTTCCTTCCATCAGAAACATGTGAGAATGTGGACTGTGGACCCGGGAAGAAATGTAAAATGAACAAGAAGAACAAACCTCGGTGTGTTTGTGCTCCGGATTGCTCTAATATCACTTGGAAGGGCCCCGTGTGTGGCTTAGATGGGAAAACCTACAGGAACGAGTGCGCCCTTCTCAAAGCCAGATGTAAAGAACAGCCCGAACTTGAAGTCCAGTATCAGGGCAAATGCAAAAGTAGGTTTGCAAATCTAATCCAATCTCCCTCAAATGCCAAAGTGCATCTGTCTGAGAGTAGGGAGGAGATGTTGGATGTACTTCCACATAGGAACCAGGTTGGGAGAGAGAAACTAGACCATGCCCAACAGACAAGGATGTAGCTGAACTGAGAGCTCCCCATAGTCTGGCAGCACGTGTGTTCACACAGCTGCCCTGAGATGTGAAGGCATCCTCCAGCAGCCTTTAAACGAGGAGAGCTGCTGAAGGCTTTTATCTGATCATTTGTTTTTACTGTCACCTATACACTCCTCACTGAGATCCTGGTATCTTCTACTAATCGCTGTGTTTCTCTCTGTATTTCAGAGACCTGCAGAGATGTCTTGTGCCCAGGCAGCTCCACCTGTGTGGTTGACCAAACAAACAATGCCTACTGTGTGACATGTAACAGAATTTGTCCAGAGCCTACCTCCCCTGAACAGTATCTCTGCGGGAACGATGGCATAACCTACGCCAGTGCCTGCCACCTGAGGAAAGCTACCTGCCTCCTGGGAAGATCCATTGGATTAGCCTATGAAGGAAAATGCATCAGTAAGTATCTTTGGAGGAGACTGAGTGTGGGGGGGAGCTTCCTCAATCACCTGTTTCAGAGTATCCAGTGTGTGTAACTGGAGCAATATGCTGGGGAGGCAGAGACTTAAGCAGCTTGGGTTAGTGCTCCCCTCCCAGAAGAGCAGACCCAGGGTCCTTAGTCCTGGAAAAGATTGCTAGGGATGAGGGAGAAGTGAGCCTGATCCTGCTATGGCTGTGGGTGCTGACATTAGTATCCAGTGGAGAAACAGCCTCCCTGGAACAGATGATTAGATGGTTACCATGTAATAAGGTCACTGTATTCAGTGGGTCTGTATTCCTGGAAACAATTGTCTTCAAGTGGTCTTGGCAAAGATTATGTTAACTTAATTGAAAACATCTGATCACTTTTTCCTCTTTAGAAATAATTGTGGGGTTTGGAGACTGTGGGTGGGTGAAGATAGGCAAATAAATTCTGACATTCTGTGCTGTGAGTGATTCCAGAAAGGACTGATAGTTCAGTGTATTACGATGAAGCACCTGCAGGGCAGCCTCTGCTCCCCAAAACTGCTGGGGGAATTTGGGGAAGTCTCAGGTTGCTTTTAGTTGGCATAGGTTGAGGTGAATTCCCTTTCACATCTTGTAGACAACTGCTCTCTGTGGGTTAGTTTAAAAATAATAGATTTAGAAATGCTGGACCTGTTGACAAATCCTGCATTTACCGCTAATTTGGGGAGCCAAATTTCCACTGACATGAAATGGAGCAGGAAAGTCATGTACTATAGGCAAATGTAATTCTGTATTCCCAGGGCCAAGCTTTGCTGGCACAGCTGTCTTTCCTCCCCCACGTATAGACAGGCACTGTTGTCCAAGGGAATACTTGCTTGAGCAAAATCATCATATCTACTACTATCTAGGCTTGCTTTCTTCAAAGTTCACAGGGGAAAGGGAGGCTTTGGGGGTTGCTTGTCTTTTGCTTTGCTTTTTGCTCTGTCTTTTCACTTACCTCTAGTATTCTGTGTGTATTTTTAGAAGCCAAATCCTGTGAAGACATTCAATGCAGTGCTGGGAAGAAATGCTTGTGGGATTTTAAGGTGGGCAGAGGTCGGTGTGCCCTCTGTGATGAGCTATGCCCTGAAAGCAAGTCAGAAGAAGCAGTGTGTGCCAGCGATAACACAACTTACCCGAGCGAGTGTGCCATGAAAGAGGCAGCTTGCTCCATGGGTGTGCTTCTAGAAGTGAAGCACTCTGGATCTTGCAACTGTAAGTGAGATTTTTAACTCTGCAGACACTTAAGGCTTCTGAAGGCGATACCTAGGTAATGAAGACTTACACCTTTAAACATAAGAAAGCTTGATTTATTGATTCAAGGTACAGTAGAATATAAGTATCTATCTTTCACGCACACACTTTGGTTGCTGATAAAATGCAATAGATCTCCAACAACGAGCTGGCCTTCAAGTTGGAGTTTTTGGGGATGATCCAAGGACAAGCCATTCTATCAGAAAGGGGTTGCCCGAGGAGTGTAATTCTAGTGACTTTTTTGTACTTTGTCTGCTCTCGTGTGCTTTGCTGATTGCTTTATTAACACCTGGATAAACTCTTAACTTGGTCCAAAAGAACAAGCTTAAAGGTAGCACATGGCACCTGGTTTAGCACAGTTGCCTCTACTAACTCTGAATGAAGGACACAAAGCAATTAAACTAAAACACCAGAGCGCTTTTTATTTGATTTCAGGAATCTGCCAATAAAACCTGAGCCATTGATTCTTCAGAACTTTCTGCAGTTATGACTTCATAGATTATGTGTAAAAAACCTTATTGCATAACAGCAGATGCCAAAGAGCATCTCACTACAAGTCGCATAAAATGCAACGCTGTATTATGGCTGTTCAGAGGGCTTTCAAAACATGCACTGAGCTGCTTCTGCGCTGTTGTTGTCCTTATTTAAACAACAGCTCCCCTGTATTCCCCCATCTAGCAATTAATGAAGACCCAGAGGATGAAGAGGAAGATGAAGACCAGGACTACAGCTTTCCTATATCTTCCATTCTAGAGTGGTAAAATCTCCATCACTATTGAAACAGCCATTGGGCACAAAATCAATGTCCGTACTGTAAATAAGTGTATGCTTATTTATTTTGGGGAGAAAAAAAAAAGTATACATATAGTTGAGTCTCGTAGACATTTATTTATACTGTGTCATGTTTTATAATTTATACATAAAATGTCTGGTTGACCGTACACCTTGTTTTTTGAAGAAATTTATTCGTTACGGGAAGAGCAGTGTTATTTATTGTGAGGTCTCTTGCTTGTAAAGTAAAGCTTTTCTTTTTTCTTGTAAACTATAAAAGTCCATTCCTTAGAGCCTACCCACACGATCTCATTTCTTCGTTTCACTGATGTTAACTCTTTTCCACTTTAACAAACATGCATGTCATTTTCTGTTATGTTTATTTATTGGATTTTCTTTTTGCTGGTTCTGTACATAAAAGATCCCTGTGTTTTTGTTTACAAGGAATCTTGACTGACCAAAAGGCGTTGTAACGGACTTAAGTATACTTTCAAGGTGCAGTGAGGCAATCTTTAAGGAAACTTCTTACACTTAATTTTCTCTACTTCTGATCACATTGTGTACTGAAACAATCTCAGTGTATTGAGAGTTTATACTGTACTATAAAATTTTTGAACCCAAAGAAATTGGATTGTGTGGTTTGGTAACAGCTACAGGCCTAACGGTAATAAGAATAAAGGTTTTATTTAATTTTTATTGTTTAATTTTTTTTGCAACATGCATAAGTGTTTTGTTAGATGTTTCCTTTAAGATGGTCTTGCTGTACCACTTTCAAGGTTTGCTTTCCCAATCAGTGTGTTGCTAAAAAGTTATATCAAAGCTTTATCAGTTCAAGTTTCTTGCTTTTCATAATACTTTTTTTCTGATGCAATTTTATATTTTCAAACATGGCGAGTTAAATATAAATTCATTTAAATATATAGTTTTGTACTTTTCTACCATGTAAATGTGCAATGTATATAAAAGTTATAATGTGTATTTGTACATAAATGATGAGTGACAAAAAAAAATAAAAAGTGGAATTTTCCCTAGGGGCAGTCCTCAGTCTTTCATTCTGAATGGTTTTGGTCCTCGGGATTCTTCTGCACCATGCAATACCACTTAAGGCCAAAGCTCTCAGCTCATATTGATATTAGAAACTCTCTTTTCAGATACAGACAATGTCTCCAGTTCATTACTGTTTAACTCCAAGTACAGTGATAGAGGAGAAGAGACTTGTCATTTTTGTTCCACTCTCAATCCTCTCCCAAAGTCTGTAATTTCACAGAATCATGGAACGTTTTGGGTTAGAACAGACCTTAAGATCATCTAGTTTCAACTCCCCTACCATGGGCAGGGACATCTTCCACTAGACCAGGTTGCTCAATGCCCCATCCAGCCTGGCCTTGGAACACTTCCAGGAATGGAGCATCCACAGTTTCTCTGGGCAACTGTTCCAGTATTCCACCACCCTCATAGTAAAGAATTTCTTCCTAATATCTAGTCTCAATTTCCCCTCTTTCAGTGTGTACCCATTCCTCCTTGCCCTGTCACTCCAGTTCCTGTCAGAGAATCCCTCTCCAGCTTCCCCGTAGGTCCCTCCAGATACTGGAAGGTGTCTGTGAGGTTTCCACACAACCTTCTCTTCTCCAGGCTGCACAGCCCCAACTTGCTCAGCCTGTCCTCACAGGGGTGGTGCTCCAGCCATCTTACATGGTGGGTCCTCATGACCCTCCACTGGACTTGCTCCAGCAGTTCCAGGTCCCTCTTATGTTGAGGTCCCCAGAGCTGGATGCAGTGCTCCAGGTGGGGTCTCAGCAGAGCAGAGGGGTAGAACCCCTCTCTCAGTCTGCTGCCCAGTGCTGCTTTGGATGCAGCCCAGGATTCCCTTGGCTTTCTGGGCTGTCACTGTGCACTCATGGTGAGTTTTTCATCAGCCATCACCCCCAAGTCCCTCCCCACAGGGCTGCTCTCAATCACTTCTCTGCCCAGCCTGTGGGTGTGTCTGGGATTGCCCCAATGCAGGTGTAGGACCTTGCACTTGGCCTTGCTGAACTTCCTGAGGTTTGCATGGTCCCACCTCTCAAGCCTTTCCAGGTCCCTCTGGATGGTATCCCTTCCCTCTGCTGCCCCACACTTTTTTAGACATCTTTTACTTTCATATTTCTAGGAGAATTTGAATATGCATTTGGATTTTTGCTATGCTTTAGATCCATATAGATGACCAATAGAAAAAAGCAGATCAGGATCTACTTGCTCAAGTTCAAGATGTGTAATAAATAGCAAAGAAAAAAAAAAAAAAGAAATCCAACAAACAATCAAAGAGCACATTATTACTTGGAAACTATTTTTCTCCCAAAAGGAAGTTTAATTCAGAGGTTTAACTCATTAATTTTTCGTAAATGTATGTTAATACTGGACACTATTTGAGACTGGCTACTAATACAGTGAATTGAGGAAAGGTAACCTGCACGAGCACAGCAGGAGCCAAAATCCCGTTCAGTGCTACCTGGTCATGCTGTTATCACAAATAAGGCCCTAGTTACAAAAATTTCTCTATCATATTACATAAAATATAAAAATGTACTTATGCATCTTATTCAATGATATTTTAAGTACTTTTCTGAACTGAGGTCTGAGTGAAATTGATTTACCCTTTTAGTTTAAATACAAATATTTGAAGAATTTTCTGCCATAGTCTTCTATTTTCTCCTATATATACTATACTATATATATACTATTATATACTATAAAATCCTAATTTTTTATTGATTATTTAACATTATCCAAAGCAAGCATAATTTATTCATCTCTGAATATATAAAAACTACAAGCATGCATTTATAATATTGTATTCACAGTAGTAGAAAAATATTTGCCCTTCTGTTACCTCACGTTACCTCCTGTTACCTCATTTAGACAAATAGTGTCTTTGGAAGGAAGTACATGGTGAGTAGAGCAAAGGGAGAAGGATTTCGGTCTCCTGAGGGAACAGAACCCAAAATAAAAGAGAACAGGGGCCAGGAGAACAAAGATATGGAAAAAGAATCTATTGGAAAGCCTCCCAAGGAACTAATAAACACATGTCAATGACAGAGAAACAACCTGTTTAATAGATATAATGACTATGAGAGATTTTTCTTATATTCAGTTAGGTGCCAGCTACTTCATTTCCAACAAAACAACAACATTAAAATACTGGATTTAATTGTAAATATATTTACATGTCTTATAGAGAGACTGTAGCAGAGCAGGATTTCTGGGTTCTAGTTTTATGTCTTGCTGCTGGTCCACAAAAAAACTTTGAGAACACCACCAATGGACAAATCCAAAAAAGAAACAAAAATTCCAAGAAGATATATTTACATAAGTACATGTATGCTAAATGGCCACAAAAATCTACATCAGGTTTTTGCTGATAAAATTATTTAAAAGTTCTGGAACTGCATCTCTCATTGCTACTGCTATTTCTATACAGCTGAAAATCTTGAAACCTACCTTGCACCAAAACCTGATTGTGATGTACAGGTGTGGCATATCCTGACAGGCTTCATGAAGTAAGCATCTTCTGAGCATGCCTACCATAGACCAGCCTTGTCATGAATCACAACAGTCCCAGAGACTGTCTCCCAGAAACACGTCCAGAGGTTGTGGAAGCACAACAGCCAACATTTTACATAATATCATACTTGTAGATAAGGCACTTGTTCTTGAATTGGGAGTTGCAGGTTCATTGCCAGTCTCTTTCTGAGGAGATCTTTCCCACATCTCCCAAGAGTGCACTAACTCAAGGTGAAACTCAGGCTGGAGAACTGTCTGTCATGCCTGCTGAAGCCACAGTTCTGTATTGGATAGGAAGCAAGATTCATCGAGAGAGGATAATTTGCAACCCTAATAGGTGCTCCTTTTGAAGAGGAAGTCCTGGGTTACTGCCCCAGGGGCTGCCTACACATTTTGCATTTGTAATTGAGTAACATGCATAAATAGTGCTTGAAGCAGGAGCCAGAAACCAGGTTGCTTCTCTTCCTCCTTCCCCCAGCAGGTAAGTGCCTTCATCCTTGAGCTATGAAATCATGTTTAACTCTCTGCTTAAAGATTACAAATCTCAAATCAAGATTACAAATCTCGAATCTTTTTCTACATTGAGTCATAGTTATAACAGGAGTGAGGCTTTACTTTTTTCTTTTTCTCTTCAAGGCTTGTACATGGGGAACTTTTTGGGAAGTGGAAATATGATTTTTATTCCCTCAGTCTAAAGAAGGGGGGTTGTGTGAATGCATGCATGTGTGTATATTTCTTTTATTACATTTTGTGTTGCTTCTTCTCTTAATGCACAGGCTACCTTGGATGTTGTTTAAATGAAGAAAGAAAGATGTCTGGGTGCTTAAGTACAGAAAGGTATAAGAAGCTCTGAAGCCATGAGGACAAGCTCCTAAAGCCAGAAAAGAAATAAATTTTTAGAAACATCTTTCCCTTCAATGTTTTGTATTGTCTGGCACATATATTCCGCTTGCTGTAAATCACATTTCTGAGACTCCTGGATTACCATGGAGTATACTTTTGTACTGAATCCCAGGTCTGTGAACTCCATTCACAAATGCAGGCAAAGTAACTTGGAGCAGAGTGCATGTGTTTGAAAACAGAACCCCACATTCTGGCACTAAAGCAAAATCACCTTAATTCTAAGAGACTCAGCTTGAGGCATTTGAACAATATGAATATTTCCTCTAAAGCTCTGGTTCCCAAATGTATTTATCTGTGCAACACAGGCAAAATAGTATATTCAATTTTGGTCACACTTGAATGCATCTCTGATAGCTGCATTCTTCTGACAGACTTAGGAACAGTATCATAGACCTCTTTTGCACCTTTACCTCTTTACTTGCCTTCTCCCTGCAATACACATCAAATAAGGCTACATTCCAAGCCTCTCTACAAATTTTATACAGCTGCTATTTCTTTCATTTTCTTTTTCATCTTTCTTTCTTTCTTTCTTTCTTTCTTTCTTTCTTTCTTTCTTTCTTTCTTTCTTTCTTTCTTTCTTTCTTTCTTTCTTTCTTTCTTTCTTTCTTTCTTTCTTTCTTTCTTTCTTTCTTTCTTTCTTTCTTTCTTTCTTTTCTTTCTCCTTTCTTTCTTCCTTCCTTCCTTCCTTCCTCCCTTCCTCCCTTCCTCCCTTCCTCCCTTCCTTCCTTCCTTCCTTCCTTCCTTCCTTCCTTCCTTCCTTCCTTCCTTCCTTCCTTCCTTCCTTCCTTCCTTCCTTCCTTCCTTCCTTCCTTCCTTCCTTCCCTTCCTTCCCTTCCTTCCCTTCCTTCCTTCCCTTCCTTCCTTTCCTTCCTTTCCTTCCTTTCCTTCCTTTCCTTTCCTTTCTTCCTTTCCTTCCTTCCTTTCCTTCCTTCCCTTCCTCCCTTTCCTCCCTTTCCTCCCTTTCCTTTTTTTCTTTCATGAAAATGTTTCCTTCTTTCCCTCCAAATGTGAATCAGGTGAAATTAAATTTCAGTATGCCATGCTGTTCTCTGGGCAGTGACATTTTACAACACAATGAACCACCATCACAGAAACATCTGTATTTTATCCCTTTGAAGAACTAGGATTCCATGCTTTCTGGTGAAGCATAGCATTTTTATATAGACCAAGGCATTCACAAGGTATCAGATGTGAAATTCATAGCTCCCTGAAGATAAAATAGCTGAAGATAAAATAATTACTTTTTTTTTATGTTCCTGTAATTCCAAGGCCTGTCTGACCCTCTATGGCAGCATGAGTTTTGCAGGTAGTATATAAAAAAATAATTTGCACAAGTTAACTCCAATGGTTTTTTACTTTTTCTTAGTCCTGATAGACATAAATACATAATAGAAACTAATGGCTGGATTTTGGTCATAATCATTTGGGATCATCTCTATAATTCACATTCGTTACTGCTAAACAGTTTGGCCAATGAAATTATCACATTGTGGAGAAAAACAAGAGGTGCAAGCCATAGGGTTCAGCTCAGTGACTGATTTGGTGTTAAACCCACAGGTTTAGCTCATTTTCTGTCATTTACAACTACATTCTTTTAATCTCCTAATCTTTAAATGAACTTGGTCATCCTCACTGTGGAATTGCAGAATGCTAATGTGTCAGAAAACTGAGAAGGAAGTATGGATTTTGATTACAGTTAATCAGCTGTCCTAGATGCTACACGATAATGAGTCTACCAAGGTGCTGAGGTACAGATTTGTATGCATAAGGGCTTGTGAACTTCCATCAGTGCCACTCAGTAACAGCATCTGAACCTCCCACTGTATCAGTGAATTCTACGGATACTCAGAACTTCTCAAGACGAAACCACAGCTTGCATATTCCAGACCCAAATCTTAGCCATCTATTTTGAAAGATTTTTGAAATATTAAAAAGAGAAAATTGAATATTTCAGAACTTGGAACTACATAAAAATAATTATCAACTAATTGACAAATTTAATAGAATTTTAGAGATCCACAGCAAATGCAGTGTTTTTAAAAAATCGTTATTACCAGTGTATCATGGTTATGTGCAAAAAGTTTTACATAAGAACAGTTTTAATAAATTTTCCAAGATCCCTTAGCAATTTGAAATATTTTTATTCAGATAACAGTGTTCCTATAATCTTCTGCTGAGCTTCATATCATGTACTTGTCATTTTAATTTCAAATTACCCTCATATTTTAAGAGGCACCTGGAACTACAAGGCTGATGTTGGTGGGTGGCCACCAAAGGTACTAAAATGTGCTTCCATCTCATTTCTGAAATAGAAGCATTGCTCAAAAAGGTCACAGGGCAAAACACAGAGATAAGAGAGATAGGTAATTATGCAAGTCATTGAATAATGGAGACAGAGGTTGCACTGATGACAAGTGAGCTATGCAGTGTCTCAAAGGCTGGGGCACTGGGCCTGCTAGGAGAGTCTGAGTGATAGAGCTGCTGCTTCTGCCTGGAGAAAGGATGCACATCAGACCAGCCTTTTCCACCTACAATCAGGTCATTGTGTGGATAGAGCCAGGCTTTCTGTAGCAGCACATGTAACAGGACAAGGTGTGTGTAACCTGAAACAAGAGAAGTTCACACAGGGTTTAAGAAAAAGCTTTTTTTCACATTAGTACAATCCAGCAGATGATCTCCTGACAACCCTTCCAAGCTGGATTATCCCATGATACTATGAAAAGGCTCACCTACTTCCAAATCATACAGACTCCAAAATCAGAAAGGAATGTCCAGTTAAAAAGAAATAATTCCCTCAAGAAACCTTGAAGGAGCAACCATATCACCACAGATGAAGGAACCAATTGTCAGTAGGACTACAGAACATTCCTCCCCTAATACGTCTTTCCATTATATGATCTTTAAGTTATCCTAAAATTTCCCATAAATGCTATTTTACCACTGAGTTTAGTGAGTTTACTGTTCAAGGAAAGTGGCACCTATCCCCAGTTTAGAATATTTACTGTGTGCCACATAGAATGTGTAATAAATAAAATGCAAGAAGATGCATAAAATGTCTATATTTTTAAGTAAAAACAAGTAAATAAAATTAAATGAAAGAGAGAAACAGTTAAAATGCAGTTTAAAACTATGCTATTGTTCAGATTTGCAATTTTTTTTTTTTTTAGTAGTGACAATAATTCTCAAAGAGACAATAACTAGTACCAGCTAGATTGGTCAAGACAGCAAGGAAAGCCAAAAAAACCAAGCCCAAGACAAGACGCTTGGAAATATAATAGATAATGCCCACTGGAGCAAGTAAATAAAGCTCTTCAGGGATGTTTTCCGTAATCATTTCCCACCTAAAGTGGTTTATTCAGATCAGTTCAAATCCTTGTTTCAAATGGTGGGTCTACCCAAACTGCAAAAATCCTAAAATGCATGACATTACAGATATACAAATGAGGAGTATTTTCACATTTGGACTCCAATGTTAAAGTAACTAATTTTTTATTCTTTTTACGAAAAAGCAAAAAGTGATTGAGCCCATCCCTATAAATACACAGAGCAGGAGCTCCAAATTTACACGGCACACAAATTTGAGAGTTTGTGTACTTCTCCACCAAGCACGTCTGGAAGCTGTGACAATTCACTGATTAATCTTCCCATCATTCTCCACTTACACGCTCTGATGGAACTTCAGCCTTAATTGAATGGCACTTGCCACTGTCAGCAACATGGCAAGCAGTACCACATGAGCTGATGGGGCAAAACCCAGCCACAATCCACAATAGAAGCCCACACAAAATCCTCAATTCCTATCTGGAAAAAAAGCCAGAACCTGAAGTGTGTAGTGACAGCCTGTGTGCAGCAAGGGTAGCCTAACATACAGAGTTGAGAACATGTAGTGTGCTTCACAGATACACTGCAAGTTAGCAGAGAGCTCTTCACCTCACATGGCAAAAAAATACATGGTGAGGCCTCAGAACATTTGAGAGTTAACGTTACTGCTCCCACTCAGCATCACCCAGCTCTCCTTAGAAATGAACTAGTCAGGATCTAGACATTTTTTTGAAAAAAAATCAGTGAGTGATATTCCCTTTAATAGATTTGGGTTTTTTCCTTTGGTGTTGGGGTTTGTTTGTTTTGGTGTGGTGGGCGTGTATTCGTTTCTATTATTTTTTGAATGAGACATAGCAAATATAAAATTGAGAGAAATGAAGAAGTAACAGGAAAGTGTCAGAGCAAGGTAAATCAAAAAAAAAAAAAAAAAGAAAAAAGACAATGGCAGAGTAAAGCTACAAGGAAAAAGACCATAAGAACAAAAAGAAATAAAACTGTGTTAAAAGTTGCATGTGAAGAACTACACACCAAAGGCCAGTTGTATCAGACCCTCAGATGCCTGAGCAACACTATGAACGCTGAAGTGCCATCTACTGGTATGTCTTGTGCTAACCATGTTGCTTGGAGTCCACCATGCAATTCCACAAGGCATGGGAGATCCATGTTTTTCTCCGCCACTGACTTTTTGGTGACTGTGGGTAATGCACTTTGTGTCATAATCTCTCCACTGTAAAAGGCAGTTAATTGAGATTTCAATTAACCTGTGTGTTTTCTCAACCAGTGCAAAGCTCTTTGAAACGTAGTGGCTGAATGTTCTGCAAGACAAGTAGAAACTTTTGCATGTTCACATCCAAGCTCAGCACTTCCGGACAAGATGCTAAAAAATGAAATGTGAGACTCATAAGAAATGGACAACAGAAGACAGATGAGGAAAAAGAAAAAAGAAGAAGGTAAAGACCAGTAGGAGTTAAGGAGGAGGAGAATCAATAGGATATAGTGTAAGTGATTAATTGCAAAGGACAATACAATTTATGCTGCAGTTTTACAGATTTGTATGTGTTGCTCCAGCTGTGGGAACAGTAGACTCTCCAGATCTTGTTTCTGACACACAATAACTGTGAACTCTATTATGTGCAAATAATAAATCTAAGCAGCACCTCTAACATATGAATGAGCAAGAAAAAGGAGGTCATATTTTCAGAAGTGTTAGCACATATTTGTCAACACCAAACTTAGCTAAATGGCACAAAGGAAGACTACAAGACAATGGTAACACATACACAAAGCAGTATGTGAGCTCGCAAATAGATACATGGCCTTGAAACCCCATGTTTAATAGGTAAGGCCCTAGGGATGGCAGACAGGCAGGGTCTTGGGCAGACTGGATGGGCTTGTTTTGCTGATGTATTTACTGGCTGGTATGTTAATTTTTTCAATGTGTTATAGAGGAGTTCCCAAGTTAGGGTCATGACCCCACTTGGGGCCCACAAGCCTGGAAGTGAAAATGAAAGTGGGGTTGTGACCCTGGAAGTAGGGTTGCTAAGGGAAAACTTTGGGAAGCACTGATGTTGTGCTACTAGGTGAGACCCCTACGTGGACGGTATGTTTAATCACTGCTGAGGAACAAAGTTTTTACCAGTGCCTATATTTCTCAGAGTTAAGTCTCATTTCTGACTGATTTATTGCGAGATTCAAGTAAGTGTTTCAGGTACATGAAGAGAGATTTAAGAATTAGATTCAGAATTTTGAGTATTACATCTTGAAAAGATAAAGCCCATAATGCAGTGAAAACACATCCACCATTTTCTTTCAAATATCCATTAATAGCTACAATCTACAGATTAGAGCACTTCCCTTGCAATCTTTGGCCAGAAGAAATCACTCTCACTTTTGCCATTTTTCAGAAGTATGATCACACTATCGGGTTATCATTGTGGCATGGAGCAAAATCTTTGGGTTTTGTTGAACTCTGCTTTATTACTGAGGAACATGGGGGTTGTCCCTCACCACTTATGTAATCCTCAGGCAAGGAACAAGTATGTTGGCTAAGAAAAGAACTACTATGTTGAGAAAATTACACCACAGAAAAGGATAAACAGTCTGAAGTCTGACATTCCTTAGAAGAAGTGGCATAGATACCTTCTTCAATAATAGATCCTAAGATTGAATCCAGCCCAATCTGGTAAAGGTTTGAAGGTTTAGTTGCCAGGACACATTAATCTAGTGCCACTTCAGGCACTGTAGAATATCCTTGTTGGTCTTCAGCTGCTGTACCCAAATTAGACAGTTTTTCCATAGCTCTGGTGTAATTTCTGACACCCCACAAGGGAGCTTTGATATGCCAATGAGTTTTACATAGAAAAAGATCCCTATGTGTGGACAAGTGAATTGAGCCCTTAGGCTCTTAAGTCATAGAAGTACTTTTGAAGAGTCATGGAAAGTAGACATAAAGAGCTGTATCACCTTATTTCTCATGCTCCATGCACATTTACTTCAATCTAAAATTATACTGTGCCATGACTGCAGCTTTCACTGTCGAGCTGGACAATATTTCTGACTTTCATCTAGAGAAATATTTTGTAGTCGGTAGCAGAACAATTGTAATATGCAGCATGCCATTTCAGTAAGTGAAGAGGTATTAACAGTTGATTTTTGGCAGCAAGATATCTCTGTTTATCATGTATTAGTGACTTGTATTAATTTATACCAGGATTAATTACTGATACAAATATTTAATCCATATTTTTATGTCACAAGCAGGGAAAAAAAGGCATGGCTGTGAATAATCCATAGAATGGTTTATGAAGCACAAATTCCTCAGAGAGTGTCAGACATCCACCTGGTGTCCCTGAGTGCTGGATTTCACATTTAAATCTCTGAATTAACAGATGTGTACACTCACATAGAGGCAGAAAGCCCCTTCTTGATATTACATGTGAGGAGACTCATGGACATTGTTTATTTTAACAAAATTGTGGGGTATCTTGTGCTTGTGAAATTTATTCAAAATCTACACATCTTGGAATGTTAATAACCAGTATCTGCACAGAGTTCAATCCCAAGTTTTAGTTCACAAAGCACATCTTAAAAAGACATGTACACTTATTGAAATCAATTTCCAAAGAGAAAACACCTACAGTTTTGAGCAGTAAGTCTCCAAATACAAAAACCATGCACTTCTGATGTAGGCAACCCTATTAAAAATGATGTTTTTTAATTTTTGCCTGAACATTTTGGCAAATTAAATCCAAACATTTTGGCAAATGATATCCAAGCATTTGAAATTAACTGAGGCAAATAAAATTCATAGAAGGCATTATAATAAAAACTAAAAATGGTGGGTTTCAAAAAGAAGCAACTTCATTAAAAACTTACTATATTTTGAAAAACAGCACATTTCAGATCCTTCCATTTCCTCTCTTAGAAGTGGGGATTGTATAACCATTTTCAATTTTTTTCTCCACAGCTATGAATGCTTGAAATATAGGCTTCTGTGAAGAAATCATGTTATGCAAGAACTCAGGGATTTTAAGAAACAAAACAAAAACAAACATTGAAAAACACGATAAAGTCATTAAGAGTCAGCAATGCTGCTGCCAAGCAGAGAGGACTTTATTTATTCAGAACTGTTCTGTCCTATGAAACTGAAGTCTTATCTGCTTTTAAGAACAACCTCTTTTAACTAGTCTCACATAGGGCAAATCATTCTCCTCACCTAGAAATTGTAATTCTTAAGCTTAAACATGTTTTAAAGGTATATCCTCTTTTTGGCAGTGAAGCAAGAGTCATGTCTTTGGTGAGAATGTAAGCATACCTACTTCTTTGGAAGGGTAGTGTGAAGGACTGTTACCATGACAAAAGAAATAAAATTGCATTGCTAGCAAACATAATCATGTCAGTAAAATGTATCAAGTATAGACCAGACCAGAATACATCATTTTCTGTAATACCACAGAAACAAAATTATTATTTAGAATTTGATTTTTCACAGGGGCAAGTAGCCACAGCTGCTTATAAAGTTTTATTAGCTGTTTTTCACTGCTGTAGCAAATCATATAAGAACATATCAAAAAATCTTTTACTACAGTCTTGTAAAATATTCAACAGCAAGTTTCAAGCCCAAAACCTATGTTCTCTCTCTTCGTTCTGATCCTGATAATAAAAAAAACCAAACCCCAAACAACATAATATTTTGACATATGTGATCCCCAGAAGAAGAGTTGAATATGTCTGTCACTGTGAAATCTTCATTTTTTCTAATGAAAAGCAAAATATTTAAAGTCAGTTTTTCAACAGCTCATGGAAAAATGCTTGCATAAACTATCTGGATATTTAAAATAAATGAATGTCATTATTTGCACGTATAATCACTTGCTGTGCTGTCTTGTCTCAGGCAGATTGTGCACTGAATCCTCAAAGGTTCTGTGGGTTTCACAAAACCTGCAAATCACAGATGAGATCCTTGTTTAAAGCCTCCAATGGGGGAACAAGTGGCTCAACAAAGTAGAGGGCGTGTAACAACTGTTGCTCATGAGGAAGTCTGACAGATCCACCATTACATTTATTTTTTCCTCTCCCCAGGCTGCAAAGCATCACTGCTGCTGCTAAGTAAATCTAAGCTGAGGAAGGAAGTGGTTTTCGCCCTTCCACCACTTATGTGAAGGCACATATCCCTAAGCCACTGAGTTCAGTACAGATAGCTGGGCTGGGGCCTAAGAGCCAGAAAGGGACTCTGGATAGTATCCTAAGGCAGGCAGGGATACAACAAAATCTGGTAATACTGTATTGATAAGCTCAGCAGGGTCACAGCATGGGTGTACAAGTGAAGTGTGAATTTGTTATTAAGGTTCCTGGCATACTTTTAGCTCAGGCCAACCACCTCTCTTCTACAATCCAAAACTGTATTTCCAGGCTCTGCAAAGGCCAAGGATCATCCCCAATAAGAATAGTTAATACAGCCAGGCGGAAAAGCCATATAGACACAGGCTTTAGCTTCAAAGAAGAGTCCATTTTATTCATTCACACAGACACAACCTCTAGGCCAGGTTTACACACTGTCTGTGTGAAATACCTTATTTATATAGTTCTAGAAACTACTTGTATAACTTGCAACTGATGGAATGACATAAGACAAAGCCACAAATGAGCTGTGCATGATATTCATCTTAATTTTCCAGCAAAGGCAAGCGTGTATCAACCTGACTGTGTTCCTTACTCCTTTAAATGTACTACAGAGATTTTTCTTGGAGACTCAGGAAAGAGACAGCAGTTAAGTGAATATACTCAATTAATATCTTAATATGCAAACACTATACAAACAAAACACTAATAAACAGAAAACGTGCTTGTTATTAAAATACTCAGGAAAAAAACTGATTGATTTCAGTAACTTCAGTGAACTTCACAATCTGTGTTTCTGAATAGGAGAAATGCCAGATTTGGAGTAAGTAGTTGCCTTATGGAATCTTGGCGTTTTCTCCTGCTCAGAAATGCAGACTCTGAAGTTCAACTGAGCTATGCAAATCATCTTGTCTTATGCTCCTCTTATTAGGCAATTCTGTCTTGATATTCTAAGTAATGAACTACATAATACAGTCTCAATGGTACATGGAATCAACATGTTACTTCAAGAGCAAAGACACTTTCTGTAAAAAATTGCTTAGAATAATTTCTTTCATCCTTAAATTAAAGAGCTGCTGTCTGCACAAACATAGCTAGGCAGACTGAAGCAAGGAATGAGAAGGAATGAAATGCTATTGGACACACTTCATGGATTCTTGATATTACTAGGAATATTCCAGGTGCATAGCTCAGTCTAAGATGCTATCTACACTATGGGATGTGGGCAGATAATTCACATTTCCTTTCTTGTATGTCACTGATCTGTCTGCATGAGAACAGGTTATCTAACCTTTTGAACAAAAATAACTCATGAAGCTCTGTTTTAGAAAAGATCACAGAAATTTTTGCAAGGTTAAAGCAAATATCAAAATAGAAAAAGAAAGGGAAAAAAAAAGGAAGAATGCATGACAAAGCATATTAAAATAGCCAGATGGACTAATAGCCCTAGGAAGCCAGTAAGAGGAGCTAAATTACAGATGGTTATGTGTCTGTTTTGGTTTTGCTTTGGTTTTTTGTTTTTTTTTTTAAATTCCAGAAAGGTGGTTTTCCAGCACGGAATTGATTAAAAGCTATCCACTTATCCACTCCTTGTGGAAAAAAAGCACTCTAGTTTTCCAGAAGTAACTAAGCAGAGTCAAGGCTATCAGAGCAGTATGATAGTTGCATTGTCTTCATTAGGATTTTGCAGGCTTAGTTAGCAGGAGCTAGTTGATTCACTGAGCTAAAAAAGAACCCAAACAAAATAGAAATTAGTGAAGTTACAGCTTCTGAGCCTTAAGTTCAATGCCAGCTGGAGAAATCTGCGCCTGATTTGAACATCCAGGTCAGCCCAGGAGCTCCATGCAGTATTAGTCCTCCACTTGTGAGAGTTGTAGTCCCTTTGTGTGTGCAAAGCCTTTGTGTGTTCTGAAAATCCATTCTCTTCCAATCAGGTAAGCTCTCCAATTTTTCTATTGGGAGAACATTCTGTCTTGGGCAGAACTGTTTGAGAGTCTCAGTCACCAGCATTTGATGACTTTAACTTGAGGTTTCCACTGCAAAGGAAGTGGGCAATCAGCCTTGGCAAAGGTGAAATCCCAGCTTTAGAAATATAAAGCTAGAAAGGCACAAGAATATGTGTGCCAGAATAATGACCAGCTAGAAAGGCACAAGAAAACTACAAAATAGTGACTTGCAAAATAGTGGCATTTCTGAGGCTGATTTTAGGAAGACAGTTTGCAAAGATTCATTAATTAATCCAGCAGACCTAATTGCAACTAAAGACATCTGTCAAGAAATTATCTTGTTATCACCTTAAAATTAAGATTTGATCTAACTTACTTGGCCCATGCATGGCAGAAGAGAAGAGTGTCCTGTTTTCCTGTAGACACGAAGATTTGTGGGCCAGTTGCCTTTTTTTTACATCATCTCTATTTTCATCAAGGCATCCAGGCTGCTTGTACATGTTTCAAAGATACCATCAAGAAGTGCTTTACTATGGAAATCACATATATCCCTAGAAATTATGACCTTTAAATAAAAAAAGTCACACATATTTTAAAAAATACATAAAATTTAAGACTAAATAGATGGAAGTTCTGAAAGCTTACTATAACCATCCTGCTAGTTAACAGGGACCCTTTTATGGTTGTAGTTTGCGCTCAAAATCCATAATTCTGTAGAGTTTTAGCTGCTTTAAAGTTTGCAAGAGGTCTTCAAGTCCTTCTTGGACAGGTTACACGGTAACGGTACTCTCATTCTGGAAACCTATCATCAGGAACTTGTGAAAGGGACATCAAGTACCTAGGATGCTACAAAGAAATACAATTTTCCTCCAAATATTTACATGGGATGATATGGAAATAAAAAGGACCTTTTGTGATTCCTTTCTACTGATTTCTCTCCACCTACTTTTGCTATTAAAAGGAGGATGACCTATGCCAGAAAAAAAGCATGACTTGGTGACTTGTCAAAAAGGGAAGGAGTAATACAAACCCAAGAAATTGGATTAGGCTAGAATCAACTTCCAAAAAAAATAAAATCCTTAGAAAGCCCGAGTTCAGAGCTTATTTTTACATCAAAGTATTTAAATTATTGCTGATAATTACAGTTTCAGACATCCCAATGTTGTATTTTCCCATTAATAAGCAAATTTTAGTTTCTGACTTACAGCTTTCAGCTGGTTGACACGGCAAAGAGAAGTGAATGACATTCTGGGAAATCTCTGCCATGAAATTCTTGGTCTTTAATACCCAGGAGTAAGAGCTTCAGATTCCATTAGGCCTCCCTATAGATAAGATTATTGTTTATAATGACCACCTCTGATCAGACATAACATTGTATGCATTTAAAAATAAACAATAAATTTTCACACAAAGGAAATGAAGCAGAGATAATCCGCTTGGGCACCAGCAGAAATCATGCCATGACACCATAAGAGAAATTCTTAGTTATGCTAGAAAAACGTGGGGATTACAGGAATGATTATAAGGTAGGTTTAAAAAAAAAAAAAAAAAAAAAAAGGCAACATGAGGAAAAATGAGATAATCAAAAGTGGTCCCAAGAAATAAAGTATCCTATCTGAGAGCTTCTTAACCATCTTGTTTAATATACTTGTCAACTTTACCTTGAAACAAAATCCAAGTACACAAACGTTGGTAGCAAGTGTTAGGATACATGCTAGTAGTACAGATAAAGACATTGACACAACCCAGAATGAATTATATGACCATGATTAAATGGTTAGTGAAAACAGAAAAAAGAATGAGATTGCAGATGAAGAACAACTAAAAGTGATACAAAACAATATATGAACAAACATCAAATCAAGCACTATCCCAGGACAGGATAAAAAGAGCAATGAAGGTCTTGAACTACTTCCCTAAGGAGCAATGTGGTAGAATTAGTCCAGATCATCTTAAGATGGAACTTTATCAAAAAAAGGTTGTTATATAGTTGCCTAAAATAGGAAGAGATTGGGTGTGCAAAAAGATTCTTTTTAATCCTATATACTCTTGATTAAAAAGACCAAAACAATTTGCCACTATTTCTAAAACTGACTTACAAGGACGATAACTTGCATTCAACAACTTTCTATTAAAATTTATTTTCTTGTTCCAGTTTTTCATGTTGAGAAGCTATCACTGCAAAACCTTTAAAGCATTCCAGGGAAGAATTTGAACACAAAAATCCAAGTAGTGATAGAAAGTTTTTAACTTTTGTTTGGCTGATGAGACAACAGCCAAAACAGAATAAATATATGAAAGAAACCATGAGCTTTGCCTTTGTAAGGAGAACTCAAAGACTGAAAGGTGTGGTGATGAGGAAGGTCATAAAGATAATTAATCAATGCAAAATTCAAAATAACTTATATAAGCATTCCTGAAATTCTCTCCCCCCACCACTTTGTGGCAAATCAGTAACGATTAAACAAAGCCTAGTACCAATATAAAAAGTTCTAGGGGTTTACCACATATATTGTTTTCTTGCTGGCAAATCAAACATTGCTCATTATAAAAGTACAAAAATTGTGAATGTGGTGTATGGACTTCAAAACTTTGAATTTTTTCAAGAACTATCCCTAAAAATTGAAATTCAGAAACATGTAGAAACATGTTTCAACATTGTTGCCTGTGTTCTTAAAGACAGAAAACTAAGAAAAGGTAAAAATTCCCTCTCCATTTTCACTGTACTTTAGGAATCTAGTTGTTTTCTGAAGTGCAAATTGCAACTTTGTCAATAAAGGGGCTATTTCAAGAGACTGCAAAAGTTTGCAATTTTTTTTTCCAAGATATAAAATATGGCAAATTTTATTTAAATCTTCTTCTGAAAGTTGTACCTTTATTTTGCAGCTGTTTCCTTGTTTTTTGAAGGGTTTTTTCACATCATTGGACTCAGAGGCCTCAATTCAGCAAAGTATATTAGCACATTCCAAGTTTCTTTAGCGCCATGAATCCCTCAATTGAATGCATGAAGGACTATATATAACATCAATGTCAAAAATATACTGGATTTTAAACATATATGAGGCAACATTATAAAGCATTTCACATTAATATCCATTAAAAATGCATTTTGTTTCAAATATGGTAAAATAAGAAAGGTAATATAAATTAGGAATACACTGAATAACCAAATATGAGGCTAAAGGACTTCCTTGAAATTGTCTGATCCTGTCAGATACTACTTAAACAGTTGCTACATATGTTAACTAAAATAATCTTTGTGAGTGGATATAATTTTTTTGCCATTTCTAAGAATTCATCTGAATTAAGAGATATGAGACACAAGAAATTTAAGCTTCCAGCAAATGTTGCTAATGTGTTAATTTTTTTTCTGGGAGCCTTTGTTCTCATTCAGAATGCCAGTGATCCTCTCTAGACCACTGAGATTCAATGGAAAACCTTTATTATTTTGTCCATTTTGTTCATAAATGTACTCTTTTATTTCATCTTGTGTTCTCTTTTCAGAACAACTACCCTCCTCTTCAAAAAGGAAAACCCTAATAGCACTTTCCTCCAGTGAATTCCAGTAAAAGGAGGCAAGCAATAATAGTATGGATTAACAGGCATTAAAATGAAACCATATGGAAACATGGGCAGAGGATTTGAGAAGAAAAAGTACTGTTTAAAACTTAATCTTTATGTGTTAAAAGGGATTGTTAGGAACAGTGCAGAAGTTCTGAACACACTTAATTCAATGCTGCTACAAAGCCGGTGTTCTGAAAAAGTAAAACAATGTTTATGTTGTCAGACTGGATCCTCTTAGAATGACAGCCTGGGAAATACACTTTGTGACCTAAATCTAAACTAACAAAAGACCCTGAAGAACACTTATTGTATCTGTCATTTTAGACACAATTTCTGTGATCACTGACATGTACATGCGAACAGGGAATTTATTACACTCTTGTAATACAACTACCCGTCACCTTTTTATGAGGAAAACAGAAAATGAGGAAGAGTCTCCTCTGTGTGACATGGCAAATAAAGTACAAAGAAATCAATATGAGAGCTACACTAGTATTTAGCCTGTTGTTGATCAGATGGGGAGAAAATGTAACTTAAATTATAATTTAAAAATATTTAAAATTACAGTTTTCTGCCTGCTTTTCACTGCACTTCACTGATATAAAATGGAAAATACATGAGAAAAGTAGGCAGAAAGAAGGGGAGTTTTAATACTTTCCAAACTGACATGAAGAATACACAGACACAACAGGGATTACAAGCCTTTTTGATGAAGTGTCTCTCATTAGAACTTGTTTCTGCTTTCCTCATGGAATGGGACAATTTCTCCAAAATTAATTTTTTAAAAAATTCCCAAAGAAAGATAACTGCTAGTGTAAGACTTAGAGGCCAGAGGAAAAAAAAAAAAAAAAAAAAAGAGAGAGAGAAAGAGAAAGGTAAGGAAAGTGATAATACATAAATTGATAAAATTAGAAAAGAACTATTAAGAAGTAATTTCACAAGCCAATTATTCTACCAAATGCTTAACTGTTTCATTGGAGAGCAGGAAGAAAAAAAGTAATGATCACACCATTTGTATGAAAGAACCTTGCTTTCACAACAAACAGATGAGTTAGATCTCTCCAATTAAATCTTGACATGTTATTATCTGAATCAAAAGGACAAGTATTACTGACTTTGCTATCTATATTAGTTAAAACTAAACTCAACAGGAACACTGAACTGAGTGGAAAAGACCTATTTGTGTATAATAGTTTCTGTTTCAGATGAAATACGAATTTATTTCAATGGGTTTTCTTTGTGTTGCAATACAACTGCTTTTGCTGAAAACTAAAATCTGATACAAAACTAAACCAGCAACAATTTAGTCAAGAAAAGGGAACAGTGATGTCAAATTTAAGATGGACCGCATAAGCTATTTTCTATTACAATGATATGCTTGGAGGATTGTTTAGTTTAATTTTTTTATTGTAAAATGGTGGGTCATTTTCATTTGCCAGGGCATTAATGTCACTGTTGCTTTGACTGGGGGTTATTTTAAGGAGGGCATAGTGTTGTAGCATGCAACAGCGTGTCCCTGAGAGCAACCAGTGCTTTCTGGGCCCGGAGCCCACTGCTAAGGATTGCTGATGATTATGGTGAGGAGATGGGGTCCCACTTAGAAATCCGAGTGCTGTTTATTATCAGCGCATGCATAGAGGCAACAGCCTTGAATATGGACCAGGGATGAGAACCAGGGAAGAGCTGAGAGCATGAGATTAAATACAGGATCCCAGGCACAGGGTAGGGTGGTGCATAGGAGAGCCTAGGGACTAGAGGAATCAATTGGAAAACAAGGATGGAGCACTGCAGCAAAACACAACCAATGGAGATCAAGAAAGGGAAGAACATTCCAGGCATTATACATATAAACTGAACAGGGGCTGAACTGGGTGACATGAACTTAGTAAACCAACGGAATAACAGAATTTACAAGATATTAACATGTGGCTGCAAAGGCCCATGGGGGAAAGGTTTTTCTCACCCTCACCTAAAAGGGTTTTTCTCTTTGCCTGTCTCAGCACCCCCGAGCTGAGGTACAACCACCCTGGTGGCAGGCCCATAGGCCTCCAGAGCATAGTGCTCCTTCACCAGTGTATTGAGTAAAATTTCACATTCTACAACATATTCTCTTATAAACCACTCAGATGTTTATTTTCTGGATATTTTCTAAATATTCTGTTTAGTAAATATTCTGCTAATATGTATTTCATCAACTTACTTATATGGAAACGGAATCATTAACCCTTAAAAAAGCCATGAGCTGCTTTATAGAAATCATATTGTTTTTCTGACATCACAATCATTTTGCAGAAACTAATTGTGTGAACAAAACATTCCCCGTGCAAATAATATAGGGATGGTCACAATCAAAATTTAAAGTACTGTGTAGCATGCTTCATTACAGTAGAAGGTTTTTATGTCTTTCATCAAAGTACAGAAGGTGCAGAAATACAGGTGTGGTCTCTTCCAGCATGCCAGCGCACAAGGCAGACAAATACAAAACTTGTATTTCCTTATCCTCACAGCCAAAGCAAATATAATCCAAATGGGCTGTTGCCTTCTCTTTTGCAATCTCTTGATTTTGGATTCCAGCTGCTACTGGAATATCCATCTTTCATTTCTATACGGACAGTTACGGACAGTTACAGATACTGAACTTTTTGGCAGCCCTTGTGTATTTTAAGACTCTGAAGCTCTAAAATTAAGACAAAACTTAATTTTTATTTTACAACAAAGATCCAAAATAATGTAAATATTCCGTAGGTTCCATAGGATAATGTGATTATGAAAAAGACCCACTGTTGGAAAACCCTTTTCTCTGACCCTCTCTCCTGAGAGGCATTTTAAAGACTTTTGTCCCATTTTCAGTCTTATGAGAAGGGTGAGATGGTACAGATGTTACAAATCATGCCATCAAAATCAGAAGCCAGACTATTTCCTAATTACAATACATTATAAGCATTTTTGACCTATCAGCTTTTGCCACACAATGCTGCTAATGCTTCTAAGCTAATAATCTATTAAAATACCCACATGGGTCTTGCTACAATACATCTTTCATAGTTCTATTTCTCCAAAATATCTAGTCTATTTGCAAGGTCATCTTTTGAAACTTGTTTCTAGTTCAATTTCTCTCAACAATGTCTGTCCTACTCCATGGCCCTTCCAAGTTGGCATACCTCACCTCAAAGTTTGCACAGAGATACACAAGACCATGCAAGCCCTCTGCCAGGCTTCAAGAATTCTCCACAAAACCATTTCCCACATTTCTCCCTCTTCCTTGAACGGAAAAAAAACCCTTCTTTGATGGCCGTACTGATGAGAGGCAAACTATATTTTTATTTCTCTTTAGCAAACTCATTACATTTCAGGGCTACTTCTTTCTGAACAGATTGATTCACAGTGCTAGGTATGTGACAAATAAATCAATCCTCACACAAGGTAGAGCATAGTCCGTTTTTTAACCTGGGGATTTCCACAGCAGGGGAATCCCAAAACTGCACAACACTGAATATACACTGCCCTTTCCCAGATCTTGTTAGATGGGGAGCTGGCTGGGGTATGAATGCCTGAACAGCAGCATGCTCAGAGCAACACAGGAACTCCTGTGAGCAGCACAAAGAGAGCTGGAAGTAACGCTTTCTTCCATCTGGTCAAGACAAGTGCACAGTTGCAAATCACACACAGATTGCTGCAGCCAGGAGAAAATGCAAAAGCACTTCTTTAAATGTCTTGCAAATTTTATAGCACAGAAGGTTGATTCCCAGTCTTGTCTGTGGTTCTGAACTGCAGAAGTCTGGGGTCCAATCCTTGCTTCAGTTCATATGGTGTGGTAACAAGAAGTTGGCCTTGAAAATCTTGTTTATAGAAAGTGAGGTGGGGCTTATTCAAGACTTAGGACAATTGTTTAAAATATCCCACACAGCACCTACCCAGCTTGTGGGTTTTACTGCCAGAGAAAACAATCAAGTTAATTCAAACTCCATCTTTACAATAACTTCTATAAGTAGGAAAAACTTTAATGATAATGGATATTATTTAAGATGGGAACTTCAGAGTGGAAGATTAAATGCCATCCTTGCCTCCAGTCCTCAGAAACATCTTGCCATGGTAACTACACTGAAGTCTACTTTCATGCTAACATGACAGGATTTCAGTCTGATCTAGCATTGCATTGTTAATATATTTCTTATCTACATTTCAATTTTCATAAGGCTAAAGGAAATTATTTTCAAATGTATTTTACTGGACAGCACATTTGGTCCATTAAGATATATTTATACTACATGTTTTCAATAGTTTCCCCTAATCTCTCAAAAACACTCAAAAGTCTCTTTCTTCAAAGTACCTGGAGTTATTCAGTATCTACCTGTAGCAGATGCCATTGAATAAATAGGCAAGTTGAAGTGAGAGACTATTTGTAGTGATCAAATTTCACACAGAGCAGTGGTACTCTTAACACTACTCTTGTGAAAAACTGAACATAAAATGTGTTTATGCACCCAAATGAAGATCAGATCAGTGAGAGAAGAGGTTTAAATTGCACAGAGTAAAGGAAAGGAAAACAAAGCCACAAATTAGATAAAAAATGTTGGTTTCAATAAAATTCTGTACCCTTAAATAAATTAATACTTAACAAAGTAATCTTTCTCGTAATTTATTTTCCTAAATTTTCAAATGTATGTATTTATGTAGTTTACTTATGATTCCTGTCCTCATAAGGAACTAAAATCCATTACATATCAATATAAATCTTAGAGGGATATATGGGATATATGGAATATAGAATATATATAAATAGATACAAAACTAGATATAATATAACTCTATAGTATATATATTAATAGAATATATACCTCATAGTTATAAATAAATTACTACTTTTCACCAATATATCAAGAAACATCTCCTAATTTTACATGAAAGGGAAATGGAGTTCAGTTAAATGGTACTTCTGCTGTGCTACATACTATTATATAATATAGCGTTTCCAGCAATATTACAGAAACAGTGATTTTAAATTCTTTTATTCCACATTAACCAGTTTAGGTCAGGTTTTCTTATGCTAAATACCATGTAGTATTTTGGAAAGCCTCTAAAATCTCATCATCTGAACTCAGAGTTCAAAACTATGCAAAATGCCAGGTAAAGACTTCTATAATACTTGGCAACAGAGAAATCTTTTTTGCAGCATGAACTATACAAGCGAAGTCATACTATGTCAAGACTGGAGGGAATAATTTCCTGAAGACTTTATTTTCCAGGAACCTCACAAAAAAGCTAAGAAGGAAGAATGACTATCATTATTAGTGAAGAAGTGTCTGATCTGGACAGCTGAAAGGACTAGAATCTCTAACAATCGTTTTACTTTTATTATTTTAAGCCTCTTCCCCTAACAAACACTCTGGCATACCTAGAATCTTTCAAAAATCATATGAGAAGGCAGATGGCTATAAAAATTCATAGACTGAAATCTGTTTTACCTCCAGTTAAAAAAAAAAAAAAAAGAGAAAGAAAGAAAAAGAAAGAAAGAAAGAAAGAAAGAAAGAAAGAAAGAAAGAAAGAAAGAAAGAAAGAAAGAAAGAAAGAAAGAAAGAAAGAAAGAAAGAAAGAAAGAAAGAAAGAAAGAAAGAAAGAAAGAAAGAAAGAAAGAAAGAAAGAAAGAAAGAAAGAAAGAAAGAAAAGACATAGAAATTACCCTACAGATGTTAATAATTGTCTGGGGTGGGAGTCGGGGAATGGGAAGGCTGGCTTCTAAGTAAACAAGGCAAAAAAAGACAAAGAGGTCCCTGCTGATGTACAACAATAAAAGCAGTTTTCTCAGCAGTGTCAGCTTAGCAAGCCTGAGGGTCTGTATTTTAAACCCCAGTGGCCTGACGTCACTCACCCTGATGGTGTGTGTGAAGGAAGCTATCTCTCTGCAATGACCGACCTGAAAAGTGTTTTCAAAGCCCAGTGGGCTAATGTCACTCACACCGACGGTGGATGGTGGGATCTCTCAGGGTGGCAGCCTGGGGGAAGTGAGCTGCAACACCAGCAGCCGACCATCACTCACTCTGATGGCAGGGGGTCAGCTGGGATTCTTTGGTGGCCTCCCGGGCAATGGTTAAAAAGAAGATTTTGGTTCACATGTCAATGTCTAACTTGAAAGCAGTGAGTATAAAAAGTGATTTTTTTTTTTTTTTTTTAAATTGTGTTTCACTAGTGGCAGCAGTGCAGCCAGGAAGGGGAGTTTCTCTGCAAGGACGTCTGATTGCATGTGAAGCTTACAATGGGGTTGGCTCTGCCTGGTTTTAATTTTTTTCTCCTGTATGAGCTATTTTATTCCCCCATACCAAAGGGGGGGAAAAATTAAATCCAGACAGCTCCAACTGCACTTTACATTTCATATGCAATCAAACAGACTTCGAGAATACCATCAGCTTTTTTACCAACCTGTCTGCCATGTAGGGAATGTAAATAAATACTAAAATCCCAAAACATCATGTTCTCATGCTAACTCATCTTGTAATGCAGAAACTGACATTTGGGACAAATTCTCCCGTTAAATTTACCCTGACACCTAAAGCATTGTAAGGTTTGCAAAGATTACATAGGAATAGTCTCTGTCCTGCTGCAAATACTTAAAAAACCCTACAAGCATAAGTGCCACTGATATTTCATCAGCAAAGTAAATTCTTTGGGACAGAATGAAGCCAAAAGAGTCACTACTTACAGAGAAAGCTCTTTCAAAGGCTAACATTTTCAAAATAAAATACTCAAACTAAAACTTAGTATTTTAAAGGCTAAATCCTAGTCCTATGAAAGTAAATGAATGTTATTTAGTCTGTGTTAAACTGTCATGCTTAGTTGTCTGAAGGGTCAGAATACGAGAGATATCCAACACTGAAATCATAGTTTCTGTATGTAAAATCAATGCAACTACCAAATAAAAATGAAACTGGGAATTCATGCAGCTCTAGACAATATAATCAGCTTTCTTGTATTTTGTATCCCTTTTCCAACAGCTCTTTGCCCCATTAGATTGCTGAGATTGAGACTGATGCTATTGTTTCCTACATAGTTTCTCTCTGACACCCAGAAGAAAACAAACTAATTCAAAGCAACAATACCTTAAGGAATAGCTCAAGAGTTCTGCTGGTCATTGCTAACTCTAGTTTACTTGAGACAATGAAATTATTTCTACCAGAACTGGTTTGTCTGGGCATGAAGTAAGGCTGTACAACCTCAGTCTAGCAGGAAAAAGTAAAAGGTTAAATTTTGCTTTCCAATTTTCACAATGTGTGCAGCTCACATATGTGAAGAGAAAATATGACTCTAACTCTGCATAGTTAAGCTAATAAGCTTTCTCATAGAGTGAGACAATAGGAACTGCGAGCATACTGTACAGCACAATAAGTGCTGGCACATGAACTGTTTCAGTCTTGAGGGACAGTGTCTCACAGTATATCAGTGACAGAGGATCAGCTTGCAGCCAGAATTATGAATGAAAAGTCTAAGCCTTCACGAATGTATTGACTTCAAATGATAGTTCTGCAGTCACCTCAAAAATTGATGCACTGAACTATTTTGAGGAGTATGGCATTTAATGCTCCATTTTCTAAGACTTCCATGCACAAAAAATCATTAGTTTAGCCTAAGACATGGTGATTTAAAAAGGTATTGTATTATATGTGTGAATACATTTACACAAATTTAAGCCAATCAGATAAAATAGTACACATTGAACCTGTAGGAGTATCTTACAGGTCTACTTATAAACCTGGACAAGTAGTGGGAGACAGAAAAATTCATGTCTCTCCCTTTCTCAGGCACCAGACTGCAAGGGACTGTTGGTGCATATTAATTTCACAGTAAACTGTGTGCTTGGAATTGCCACAAATGCTGTCTCTGGAGAGCTATGGTTGTCTTGAAATAGTCTCTCACAATTTTGTGACTACTATACAAAAATACTTCATCAACAAATGCTATGGTTACATTTAAATTAGTAAATAAACTGTCTAAGGATCCTTTTGTATCCCTGATGTGGCTCAGCTTATATGGCACAGCTCACATCCATGGAGCTAAACTCTTTCTCCGCTTCTCTCCTTCTGGAGAAAAAAAAAACCCAACCCAAAACCCAGAAAGGCCTCATCCACACGGCTTATTAGGAACAGTCCCAGGCCCATGCTCATTCCCAGACTGTGCTCAGACATTGTTTGGGACGGTGCTAATTAGTCAGGGTCAAAACGGTTCCAGGGGCTGTGCAAGCAATTAGCAGCACGTTCACTTGCACACATGCTCAAGCCCATCAGTCGTGATCTAACACAGGACCATCCTGTCCCTTCGGCTGCCAAAGGCAGCTCCTGAATTTGGCACCCTCCTTTGGCAGATCCAGTTATTAAGGGGGCAACTTCAAATTCCAGCTGCCATGTGCTACCTCTGTCCTTTCCCCACCCAAGGGAGAGGCAGCGGGGAGAGAAGGAGTTTGAAGAACTGGGTCACATGAAGCACAGGAGCCTTCACATGCTGCTCAAACCACGGGCTTCCTCTCTGGCAGGGAGAGAAGATACAAAGCTGGATCTGCCCAAAAGATCTTCAGCTGAGCTATGATAATCTGTCAGCTGATAGGCAGACAATTTACCTCAGTTCACAAGGGAGTCCTCAAAAGCAACTGGCTTCACCAAACCACTGGTGCCTTTGAACAATAAACCTTTGAGCTATAAAATTTTCCCCTGCTTACATAAATGACAGAACACTTCATCTAGCTGGAGCACCAAAAAAGAGAAAAGTTTGGATTAGATGAAGTAAATCTAAATTGATGTGAATGCTGTCATCTCTTATGCACTTGACAAAGATTTTGGAAGAAAGAAAAACTAATGAATTTTGTGAAATGCAGATATTCTTGCTATGTCTTATATGCAGGTGATTGAAGCTTTGATGTGAGAGACATGCATTATTAGGCTGATAACTAGTACAGCTGTGAAAAAAAAATCCCCCAAAAATGTGGGAAGCAGGTTTTCAAGTCTTTCCCTCAAACTTAGTGAACAAAACCTGCTAAGTTCAAAAGTTTGGGGTAATTTCCCACCTGCATTTAACAAAAGACACCACTACCCGACATAAACTGTTCCAATTCATCATTGCTACAAAATGACTCCTGTTATCTGTCTTACTACATCTGACTTTGGGCATACTAACAATTGAAAAATTAATTTTAAATACTCACATCTGTAAACCCACCAAATTTGTGAATTGTTGTTGTTACTGTGTCTATTATGCTGCTCAGACAGGTTTTCCTTCTCTCCTTTTCTGCAGCATTGTTTCTGTTTTGAAAGGGAAAAACAGGATACACTTTCATTTCCCCACAAATCAGAACTATTCAGTGGGAAGAAAGAATAGAACATTATATATTTTACTCTGGAAAGCTTGGATAGGATGATTTGCAACTGCCTAATACAAAGACTATGAAATAATGGCTCTAGGTCTGACATTTCATTAGGACTATATGATATATGGGTGTTGCTTTGAAAATTAATGTTCTGTTGATTTGATACTGCAGAAGACATTTGTTTAAAGGGTTTTTTTAGCTTTTCATTAGAACTATTTTTCAGTTCTACTTCACTTAGGGCAACAAAATGCTGAATTTTCTTGCTTGTAGGAATTTTTGTATCTGACCCTGTCAAACTCTGCTGTCAAAATCAAGCACAAGGCTTGCTTCTCTTGGAGCAAAGCAGAAACAGTTAGTTTCAAATAAAACCAACATCCCCTCCTGTAGGAATTTATTAACTTTAAAAAAAAATCTAAATATTTTCTCATTTTTTAAAGTAGAATTAAAGCTAAAACTTCATCTAAGCTTTTTTTTTTTCAAACTGTCATCAGATTCTTACTATAAAAATAATAAGAGTAATTTCAAGAATACCATCTATTTTCACCATCAGAACCAAAAACTTTTCACTTCTTCACAATGTTGCAGATCCTAATCTAACACTGCTTTTGCACCATGTGTTTTTGGAAACTTTATGTCATTTGAGCTTTTGGCACTGAACAGAATCATACTTGACTTCTGATTTATAGCAATCTGTCTTCTTCAACAATGTACACAGCACCCTAATTATTGTAGGGTGTAAGTACTGTTATTTACTTCCGGTTTACAGTTAATGTATTATAAATACGACTCCAAGAGACTAGGGGTCGTGTCAGTCTTCCTTGCTTGAATATAGGGGGTAAGGCTGGAATTGATTTAAAAATAGAACGGAAAGTGTCACAGTATGCTAGAGGCTTCCTTATCTCAGCGAGCTAAGAATGTGAATCCATTTCAGACAGTGAAACTAAGAAGTATGCTAAAAAACAGGTGCAAGAAGATGTACCAACACTTTCATGTCTTTGAACAGAGTGCCCCATTTTGTCTGTGAAACATAATGGGAAAGAATGGGCCAAAAATACCTGTCCTCACAGCTTCTGTGCCCAGGAAGGCAGTCTCCAGGCGGAGGGGGACCAGCCAGCCCAGACACCTGCCCTCCCTGGAGCTTGTCCCCTGCCATTGAGAGTCACAGAATCAGCAAGTGTGAAGGGTTGAAACAGATCTTAAAGATCGTCTAGTCCCAACACCCCTGCCATGGGGCAGGGACATCCCTGGTTCCCTAGTCCAGGTTTCTCAAGGCTTTATCTAACCTGGCTTTGAACACTGCCACCGGCTTTTGAACACTGACTGGGGAATCCACAACCTTCCTGGACAACCTGTTCCTGGTGTCTCACCACCCTCACGGTAAAGAACTTCCTTCTCATAGCTAACCTGAATTTCCTCTCTTTCCGTTTGTGTCCATAAAGAAGATGGTGTCACAACCAACGCCCCCAGAAAATGTTTCTGGGCCAAACATGTAGCTGGGGAAAAGGAGCGTCTGCACTCCAAACACGTGAATTGGCTCCTCCACGGAGCTCCGGGCGTCAGATCTGCCTTCCCTTCATGCCAGCAGCGCCTTTCGCTTCTGCCTCTACCGAACCTTTCTCCCCTCCCCCGCGCCTTCCCCGCCCGCCCTTCCCGCCGCCTCTTTCCACCGCCTCTTTCCGCCCTCGCCTTCGCGTTTCCTGTCCGGGCGGAGGAGGTTTGGCCCCGCGGCGCCGCCGTCTCCCAGCAGCTGCGCTGAGCATCATGGCGGCGTCTCTCTCAATGTCAGCGGCCCTGAGGGGCCTCGTCGCCAGGAGCGGTGCGGCCGCGGTCCGCCCGCCGCCGCCCAGGTAACGGCACCGCGGGCTCCCCGGCGGCCGTCCGGGGGGCACCGCCGCACCCCGGCGCTCGAAGGGACCCGAGGAGGCCGTCCCGGGCCTGGGCCTCCGCCGCGGCCGCCCCGGGAGCTGGGCCGGGGGCGCCGCGTAGGGCCCCGACGCGGGTGGGGGGCGGCCAGAGCGGCAGCAGGCTCCGGGCCAAGGCTTCCTCCGTGTCAGTCCGTGCGTCTCCTTGTCCGTCCCCGTCTGTCCGTGCGTGTCCTTGCCCGTCCTTGCTGTTTGCCGTGCGGTGACCGCCCGATGTCCTTGCGGTGCCTGGAGGTCGAGTTCTGATCGTCATGGCCTCGTTGCTGGGGAGAATCTCGCCAGCAGTCTTCCCAGAGATTTGCACCCAACTACGTTCTTTTGTATCGTGTTGTCTTTCCTCTCCATTCCTTTTTCGAAACATGTTACTTTTTTCAGAGGATGAATACTGCTTTTGCGTCCATTTCCTAAAAATAATATTGGAAATATCTTTATAATCTTAGGTGGTTCCTTGTTATTTGTTTCTTTAATGCAGAGATCTGTGTTAGAAGTCATGACCCAGCCGCGAGTTGAAGATGCTTGCGTGTGCATCTCACAGGCCCAAGGCTTATGTAAGACCCCACTGTAGTCAGGAGAAATAATGTAGCTCAATGCCTTTAGCTGTGATTTGGAGGGTTTGCTTTTTTGTTCTTCTTAAGTCTTTACAGATACAGGTTAGTTCCAGCAATTGTTTTAAAATACGTGAGGGTTTTTAAATGTGTATGTGTGTATAAATATGTGTGCATGCATATAGAAACACACAGAGAAATTACTAAAGCTCTGCTATTTTTTCACATTTTTATCCTCTGATTGTCTCATTGGCTACTGCTGCCTCCTCCCTCCTAAAATGGCAGCTGTTTTATGCTGTTGAAGGTTAATTGTCAGTCTCCTAAAAATGGTTTGAAATCTGTGAATATGAATTTAGGAGTTCCTCTACACTAATCCAGAAACTGTTCATGTTCAGCTGTTTCTTTCTGCCCTTCTTCTACTCCTCTGTGGAACTGACAGAACAGTTGCCTGTCCCATGAGGTAAATTGGGTCAGTAAAGTGATTCAGGCTAAAAATAATTTTGGTTGTTTTAAAGTCTTACCATTCTACATTTCAAGTAATTGTTTCAGAATAAATAGTAGGATGTAGCAGGGCTGGGTATGAGAAGCATGGGAATATGAGGTTGGTACACTTCAGTTGGTATTTCTTCTTTGAAACAGGTTCCTCACTTGCCACAGAGGGTGTGGAAAAATTAGTGTCCCTTAGTGTTTTCAGTTAGAGGGATGTTGGGGACGTTTGCCTGAGTGGGACTGAAAGTTAGGTTTCACATTCTGTAGTACAGTGACCTGATCATAGGTCAGGAAGTTTTCTTGGAGAAGAGGGAAAGCATTATGAGTTTCTCTTAAATTTCGTACACAGCTTTGTAATCACTGCTTGTTGTTAGAATGAGAATAAAATTTTCTATGTAATAAGAGAAAGGTGCTTCATAATAAGAAAGTTTGGCATAGTATGATAGTATATTGGAATGCTTAAGACTCATGTATTGCGTAAGTGTTGTAATTATTTCCTAGTTAGGTACACGCTGAAACTTAAATATTTTTCTCAATTATTGTTTTATATAAAAATACCTATATATGAAAAATATTTATGTTAAATATAAACACCCTCTGTAGTGTCCCTACTTGGGAGTGAGAATCAACATACATAATTACAGAAAAGGATTTAGGGTTCTGTGTTTTAAATTCAGGATGTCTTCCTGCAGCTCATCGTGAGGTGATAAATCAGATAGAAGTAGACAGGAGAAAGTGTATTTGTTGCTTTTTTACTTTATTACTTCTTGTATGCAACTGTTTGTTTTTCTTTGTTACATACCATATAATCTTTCTTAGAGAGCATGCAATTCTTTGTGTTTCATCAGAAACCTAGATAAATTTTAGTGTACAGATAGATGCTTCAAAGTTTGACAGTGTACAAGTCCCAGTTTTAGCTTTAGTGTCTCATATGTCCTGACCTCACAGATCAGCAGCTATCCAAAAGACTACTTCTTTGAGAAGCCAGTAGTTTGCTGCATATCTTGCAGTTGGATATTTAAATCCTGCAGTACTGGTTTCCTTTCAGAAAAGTATTTTGACAGATACAATTTGGTACAAGTATTCTTCTTGTTTTGAAGTATATCTGAGGTATTTGTGTGTCTAATCTATTAGGGGAATAATCTCTGTCATTGTCAAACTGTAGAAAGAATGTGTTATACCAGTATTCTAGATGTGTGTCTTTAAGTAAATACAGGTGATAGAATTACTAACAATAAAAATTATTGGTGTTCTTAGGAGATGACCAAAGAAGATTCTCGAACTGTCAACTGTGAGGGCATTTGAAATGACTCATATCACTCCAGCACTATGCTTTTGTTTACTTAGATTCAGAGTAAAGTTTGGTTGTTTGGTAAAACTTAAGGCAAGTTTCATGTTACTTGCCTAAATTAGGTTATGAGAGTAATATAGCTTATTGTTTGGACACTGTAGGATTAAATTTTAAGCATTCAAGATGTAGTTTTATGTGCAGTGAGTGCATCTTTATGCAGATTTTTGCATGTGAAATTTTCAGAAAGAAAACTCCAGTTTTCAGAACCTCAATTAAATAACAATATGATCACTTCCCAAGAGTTACGATAGAGAATCTGTTTTGATTTCTGTTAGTGATATTTGGTTCTTAGAAATTTTACGACATCATCTAGTGCAAATACTGCTATTATTGGGACAAGTTTAGGCACTTGAACATACACATGCCCAAGTTGCCCAATGATTCTGAACTGGTTATTTCCACAATTTGGACATAAATGTTCAGTCTGAAATTAAAAGAACATGTAGCAACATTCCTCATATCTTTATGAGTGCTTGTTTTAAATCACTTAAGTAGTGGTTACTGAGTCCCTCGTTATTTTATCTGGTGGTGAGCCTAATAGATATCAGCAGGTACTTGATCTGATTCAGAAAGTAAAAATGTCTCCTTTGCTTAGATCATATTTTGGAGCTTTCATGCTGTAAAGATCTGTGAAGTTTTCAGGAGGCTTGAACATGTTCTCCCTAGTTTGACCTAAAAGATTGCAGTGTTTCCTTCCTTTAAAAATGTGGACAGTTGAAACTGGGAAAAGAAAACTTGAAACAAATTCCTGCTGAGCTGGGAATCAGATACTTGTTTCAAAACCACTTCAGAGTGTTTCTGAGAAGCCCTTTCTATCACAATTTTTTGGAGTCAGAATTAATTTCTGTTGCTGAAGCAGAATGTTGTGTGTGGGTGTAGTATGGCCACACGCTCGTACATTTTATGATAATGAATTTTCCATGTCACTTTTCAGTGGTTTTTCAAAATGTGTTACCTTGCCTTTGCAATGCTGTTGTAAAGACTCTGAGGCCGACAGCAAATGTTTTGCTGGTTCATCGTTGTTACAGGTTCAGGAGGATGCCCATGCACAAAAATCTCAAGGCGCAATGGGAATGGCAAAGGAAGTCAATTTTAATAGTCACTTTTGCATAAATGCATACCAACCCCTGGATGTTGGAGAAGCCGCCAAGCAGGAGGAGATGGAGCATGGTGCTCAGGCGGGAGGGGCACGTTGGCTGTGCACTTTCCAGGCATCCCCTAGATGAGAACGGCATACATCATGTCCTCTTCTCCCCTCCACCCCAGAACCACGCCTTATGTCACCTCCTCAGGAGTGGCCAGTTTCAGCATCATCTCACGAGATGAGATCATAATGCCCCATGATCACACCTCCGTGCCAGCAACGGCTTTATTGTGTGTTATTCCCCTTTCACAGGGTGAATCCCACCAGGTGACTGATACATAATTTCATTACTGAAGAGAAGTCTTAACCAACTAACAATAAGTTCTTTTACATTATCTTGTCCATGTGTACAACAGCGGACCAAATATGATGGGCTTTAGACCTGTCTTCTGTCCCTGACATAATCATAAATGGATATCTGTGGTTTTGAAAGTAAAGAATTACAGACACTTGTGTAGTATGAATTCACTGATACTCAATTCATACTCAAGAAATTGAGGAAATCTGGGATGTCTCAGTTTTCAGTTACTGTCTTTATAGGCAGGCTTCCCCCTCAGGAAAAAGAATGAGAAGCCATTTTAATGGCAAAATAAAGGACTTATAAAACAAAAAAAACCCTCCTGTCTTAATTTTTTATCCTGTCCTTCCATGGAAAATAGATAAAACGCTTACTAACTTTTAAAAAAAATATCTGCAAGATAACTAGCTTACTCATTTGTGTTATTGTTTGGTTTGGTTTGGTTTCTCTTCTTTCATGAAATAATATTGGCGGTTTTTTGCATGTCAGTACCAAAGCATGTGTTAAAATATGGCTTAGTAGACTTACCAGAGCTAGATCTGGGTAGAGCAGAAAATTGTTTGAAGATGCACAAAGCCCTGACTGAATCTGGTTAAGAGAAACACTGTTTGGCCAGTGTTAGTGCTAGCTACTGTGAGACTTTTGTCGAATCTGGCATAGGTAGCATGTTGCAGAAGTTGTAATACTTACTATTTCATCCACCTGCTATACATCTCTGCTGCTTACTTTATTCCATACAATATGTAAAAGTATGTGTGGTGTTGTCAGGCTCAGACACATCAGAAGCTTTGGTTTTCATTCATAAAAAACATAGTTCTGTAGCATTTATCTTTGATGAAATTATTTCCAGTGACTGATATAATCTGCATAGAGAACTGGGAATAAAATTTAAAGATAAGACCAGGAGAAAAAGCAGTCTTTTTGCAGTCTTGCCCTAGCTGTATAAGAGATGTTAGTAGTTAGTTTTATTTTGGTTATTCACCAGGAAAAAAGATGTATTTGGCTTTTAAAATACATATTTGGCTGGAATTTTACAATTTTATCTTAAGTAGGTATTTTGGTTTAAATGTGTATCAGAGCAAGTACAGTGAGTCACAGTATCTTACAACATAGTAGCACTAGGGTAAACTGAAATCTGGAATAAAATTCCTGCAGTTTTTTGCTCATGAGATTGCAGTGACATGGAGTGTTGGAGAAGACTCAAGGTGAAAGATAGGGAGAGATAAATGGGCATTGACAAGGGGAGAAAAAGATGACATCCACTACAGTTCATACACATAATGAGTATGGGTTTAAAAACAAAACTCCAGGCAGCAGTGAGTGTTTGTCTGATCTTGCAGACACCCTGAAGCAGTAGTTTGGGAGTAGGTACTTCATATGTCTGAAGTGCATAATTAGTTTAAAAACAACTCCTTTTGACTCTGTTCACACTGTTCCAATAGTGATTGTGTGGTTAAGAGAGGGTCTAGGAACCAAATCTTGCCTGTTCACTGTGACTGAAAGCAATATCAGTGGTTATTTGTTATAGTCACAGGTCCTTTGACGACAGCCTGTGTCTGGCTCTTTTGAGGGGCAGCCCTCATTCTGCAACAATTTTGCGTGCTTTGAGGAAGAGAAGGGGAAATTTTCGAAAAGTAGGATGACTTCATTCCCTTTGCAGTATTTTATGTAGTATCTCAAAGCTGCTAATCTATCATTACTTGAGTAGTTGCAACAGGATACTTACTCATGTCTGTTGTGTTCATGGGTATACACCATTATTAAGATACCAAAGTGGCTATGGTGAACCGTAGTGGTGTTTTAGATTTCCTGCTTTTGCCTTCTCTGTTAGGTGTTATTGGAAGTAGGATGTAGGAGTGCTCCTTGTTTCCTTTGGAGTGGAAAGAGTAAGCTTTGAGTCCCCATGGAGTAATGAAGATGCCCTCATGGAGTAATGAAGATGTTGGATGTAATGAAACATGGGAGCAGTAGGATGTTGCTGTCAATGTGAACAATTCTATCACAATGAAAAAGTGAAAAATACCGTGTATCATGCAGTTTAGTGGTAAGCTCAGATCAGGCTCGTTTGAGTTCTTAAAGTGTATGGGATTCCTGTAATGTTTGTGAAAGTTTACATACTTTCAGTATTCATGTAGAGGAGGAAGAGGATGGATAGAAAGATGTGCAAGTAAGAGGGGCAGATAGGAAAAAAGAGTTTGGGAGAGCTAAAGTTTGAGAATGGGGCAATGTGTTGTTCTGGAAATGGCTGTTTTTGTAATGTACTTATGGAGAAGTAAGTAGAGCAGATATAGTGACAGCAAAATGTTCCAAATAAGACTTCTTAGATTGCTCTTTCTTATTGGTCATATAACTTGGGGTGACTTAGTTTAATTACGTTCAGTTCCTTCACTTTTTGAATTGGAAACCCAGAGAGGAGGAATGACACTTTTCAGAAAGTAAGAGTTAAACAGAGACAGATTAAGAGTTAAGCAGACAGATGTTTAAGGTATATTTGTGTTGAAAGCTAAATAGTAAATAAGAAATGTGCTTGCTTGTCCACTAAAACAGCTGAATGCTCTTCTAGCCAATTGTGTGCCAACTAACCATTGCGGGCTCAGAACTGTACGTTGCTTACATGAAGTTTGGCTTGCTTTTAAAAAAGCATTGTTACTTGTGATAATTTTTTTTCACAAAAAACCTTACTGATTTGAGAACCTAATAATCTTCACTCTACTTAGAATATTTGAAGAGATGTGGAGACATAATTAAAACCTCAAAACTGCACCAAAACAACCGAACAACCCCTCAAAAAAGCTTTTAGGGTAGAGGTGACGTTTATTGGCAGTAGTATCCTAAAACAGAAGGACATAATACTTTCTTTCAGTGACTAAAGGATTTAAAACAGAATTTAACACTGCATTTGAAAAAATTACCCTTTGTTTTCAAGACGATCCTCCAACCATTTCTTATGGAAAACTTCCATGTTGATATATCCTAATACCAAATATTTTATATCTCAGAGTTTGAGAAATATATTTGTAGAAGTTGTTACACTAAGTTGAACCACATTTTTTGTCAAATAAATTAGTCAATAGTATGATTACAAAATGCCAAATGGATACATGGGGGAAGGGAATAATTATGTCAGCTGTCAACGGAGAGTGTTTCAAATCTGTTAGCAAAATAATAAAGTTTGCTTTATTGATGTAGGTTTAATATATCATGTTCAACAGATTTAACTCATAGTGGAAAAATACTGCTATTTGGATTTTAAAAATGGCCTTGTTTTTTCCTTAGTGTAGGTTTGAGCATTTTGACTCAGTTGACCTTGTTATTGCCTGTCTGAGATGAAATAGACTGTTTTAAGAGCCTGAAATGCTGAGAGGTTTCTATAGTTAGCAGGGAAACATGAATCTGCTCACGAATAGTTTTAAAAAATCCAAGTTTAAAAACTCTTATTTTATACAAATAATTTCAGTAAATTTGTATGATCCTTAGTAGCTAAATATTTGTATATGTTTTACCCATGTGCAGATTTTCATTCTTATGATAATACAGTGAATTTTGCTAAGTTTTTAAAATTCTTTTGTCAGCATTTGATTCTGAGTGTGTTAAAAAATGTACCTTCAAACTGTCTTAAGATCTTATCCTTTTTTGTTTCTAATAAAAGAAATCTCTAAACTAGCAGGAGGCAAGCTGAACAGTTTATATTACCTTCTCTGTAATGTGTGTTTTCATATTTCCTAAGAAGTTAATGGCATTATTTCTCTCTGCGTTTCAAAGGGCAGTTGTTCTCTCCTGACAGTGTAAAAGTATATTTAGGTATTATTTACTTAGCACTTTCTAGCTGCAGTAGTTTCTGTCTGAATCTTCCCTTGACCCGTAACTGATGTTGAAGAAGTAAAGTAACTTTTTCTTCAACAAGGCAGAGTGTAGGCAGCTCCAGAATGTGTGTGGGCAAACAGTTCTTGCAGCTGCTTATTCTGGGGTCTTAACATGAAAGAGTTCATAAACAAGTCCTGTTCATTTTTTTAAAGTCACACTTTATGTATTTGATATAAATATTTTTAGACCTTTTGTGATGTATATTTTATATGTGAATACCTCTGACATTGTCTTTTGTGATCAGTCTATTGAAGTAATCTTCTAAATGTTAATGAAGTAAACTGCTAAGTATTAGTGATGCCATTTATATTGAAGTCCAAACTAAAATGTTGTTACAGATAATGGCTGGTGAGTTTTTAATCTTTTTTTTTATAGATTTCAATAGTTTAATTAAGATTTATATGGATATTGCATGTTCAGAAGTTAACATGTATCACCATCTTTTACTGTATTTTAAATGAAGGAAAAAGGCAGAAAGTTCTTCCTGCAGTAGCTTTGACTATTCTGTCACGACGTATTTGAGGAGTATTTGCATCTGCTGCATAAGTTATTGGAAGAATAATTCTGCAAGAGTGATGTTTTGTCATATGCCAGTGTTTATGCCTACCAGAGAAAGAGACAAATAAGCTGCATGTTGTCTGAACTAGTTTTCAAGAATAAGGTTTGCATTTAAAACACCAATGTTGCCTTAAGGCTTTAGAAAAGCATGAGTAATATCAATATTTTCAGGCTCCTTTCAGAGAGAGAGCTAACAGCTGATTAGATAGTGTGAGTATGAAAAGGAAGAGAGAATAATACTTGTGGAGGAGGAGAGGATCAGTGCACAAGAGGAAGAGTACAAGCGAACACACAAACTGATGGGGTAGCTGATGAGGTTATTTTTATTCTCAAAGGCGAGTTCTCAAAAATTTCTGAGGTGTGTTTACCTTAATACATAATGACAGATGGAAATAAAATAAAATTAAAACAGATATTATGGAAACACAGAGCGCTCAAGCTTTCTTTGAATGTAGACTTCATTTATGTAGCTTGGTAGTTTCATTATATTTCTCTTGTAGCACACAATAATTTGTCCTTCCTTGGTTTAAAGAATTGTTGTTCCAGGATTGCAAATACTACTGATGCAGTATGCAAAAGAAAGGAAGGGGGTTTTTTTCCTAGCTAGTGCCATGCAATTGTTGCTTGCACTTGTGTGCAGAATAGAAATTAAAGTTTTGGTGTGGTAATTTTTTTTAGAACTCTTGTGGGAGACACGTACATAGGTTGCTTACATTGCAGCCAAGCATTTGTTTTCATCTCAAGACAGATGTGTATTGTAGAAGGTATTTAATCATGCCGGTACCCACAACTAAAAGCTTGTGTGGTTAGTTCCTTTTGAAAACAAGATAAGATTTAAAAACAGTCATTGTAGAGGGACTACATAAAAATTAAGTCCTTTGCTTATAAGTGCAAATTAAGTGCAGATAAATTGCATACACTGGAAAAAAACCAGTGTTGTATTTGATAGGAATTAATGACAAGCAGAGTGTCAGGGAGCATCACGGGCTGCCTACTCCAGAAAGTAAGGCAAGCTGGAAAGTAAGGGTGACTCCAGCAGGGACAGTGCCCTTACTGACCAGGATAAAAGCCAGAACCAGGGCTGGAGGTGGGTGCACCTAGCAATGCCACTTAAGCAAGGGCTGAAGACCCAGAGCTGAGCTTTTAAATGGAGCTCCAGGACCACAGGCAGGGGACGTTCACGAAGGTCCAATGTGAGGCTGGTTATGGCCATTAAGACCTGCTAGCACTATTAGCGTCCTGATGCGTGTCTTCAGATTGTCAATATTAGAGCACTTGAAAACTCAGACTATATTCTTGCATGTAAGGTGACAGCATTGGTGTGTCTTCTCTGCATGTAACTCAGTAGTCAAAAATTTATTGAAGTATCATGGAGGTTGTTCTCCTCAGAAGTGTATAAGAACCATGTGGGCAGACAGATCAAGTGGTGTGATTAAGGCGTGTGACATGGAGAGTAGCTAAGGTACATGATAACTGTGGAGTGGCAACAGTTCAAAGGGGAATTGAGGACAAAAGCTAAGTGTCAGAAAGGAACTTGAAGAGAAAGGTAGCTGAGACAAGACGAAGTTCACAAAGCAAGTGTGAAATTAAATCACACAAAATAATAATACCTAGATTATCCCATTCTCATCTAGAACAACAGCTAAGAGCATACAGTTTTGAAAAGAAACCTGTATGTCATGTTCCATTTGTAAAGCATTTGGCTTTCTCTAAGTGACTTGTGCTACAGACATTAATATATAGCTCTTAAATACAGTTTGTCATAGCTGCCCAACAGCTAAAGCTTACTAGCCAAATAGCTTATTTGACTTTCATGGACCATTATAAATCAAGATGTAGTTTTCCAGTAACATTTTAAAGGATTCTTTTTTGTGTTGTTGTTTACAGTTCAAGTGTTTGAGAGCATTAAATAAGAAAGAAGTTGCCTTTTATATATATGTGTGTGTGTATATATATATATATGTATGCCATATTTTACAGGCCTTAGGTTATTAGAATAAGAATTAATTAAGCCAGTAAATGCAGTCAGATTGAAGGGCTAAAATAATAGGAGTGGATAGGGATGAAATAAAGGACCATGATATGCCATAAATCAGTTTGCAAACACAGAGGAATCTTTACTTTTTTTTTTGTTTAATGTTACATGATTCAAAGGCTCTTTTTCAAAATGCACAAAATAAGACAGAGGTGGGTTGTGGAACATTAGTTTCATTCCTCACAGTTTTGAAATTAAACCCTTTGACTTTTGTTGTTCCTTCTATAAAGAGAGCACAGTTTTTAGTTTTGTCAAGTTGTATGAATGCCTGAATGGTATGTGTGGGGAGTTTGACATTTAGAAAGCACAAACAAAGCAAATGTGTCACCTGGGTATTTTATCTTTACACCCTACACAACTTTTCTCTCTTCTTTTTTAACTTTACTAGGCTTTCTAACTAGAGAATGTAAATTCAGTTGATAGTTGCTATGGGCTGTGCAACATTTCTAGTATTATTTGTCTTCCAACTAACTTGCCTGTAAGAGATTTCTGGTTCTTGGCAGCCTGCTGCTTTCAGATTGTGAACCGAGGTTAATTCCTAAGATTAGGTGTTCCACTTAGGAGAGAACTATGTAATGAAATGGTTTATTAGCAACTCCACAGGTGGCAGTAATTCAGAGCTCCTGTGACCTGATAGCAGTTGGGTCTTACAATCTTACAAATTATGTATTAAATTGTTGTAAATGTAGTATATGAAGCCTCCTTTTATAATGAGTTCTTTGATTTCTACAACAAAAATATTTAAGTAAGTTTGAGTAATTTTATTCTTAACATGCTAAACCCCTCTCTTAAAAGTGTTTCTAATTTGTTTCCTGTAATCAGTCAGAGACCACTGGTATGCTCTGAGTCATGTGCTTGTGAGGGTCCAGGAGCACTGGCATGACTTTTTTTAGAAGTTTAGTTGCAAATAATGACCAGTTTGCATCCAAGAACTTAAATAAATGTTTTGATACCAGCCTGGGACTTGCAGAGAACTGTTTCAGGATGTGCAGCTGTTGCTTTCCAGTGTGCTGACTTGAACCTCCAGGCTAGCTCTGTGGATTTTTGGCTGAACTTTTCCTCAGCTCAGGCTGTTTGTGTTGTGCATATGCTTATACTCAAAATCTTAAAAGACACCTGTACAGCTCTGCAGGAGTAGGTTGAGCCAGCCTGGGCATACTGTCTGCCTGATGTGGAGCCTTCTGAAGGACTGGCCTTTGTTGTGCACCCAGTCATGTTGCCTCATTTAAGGGGCTGCTCAGATGGGTCCTGTTTGAGTCAGGGAAAGTGCAGACTTGGTACTAGGTCAGAGCTAACCTTTATTATGTCTTGACTGCCAAAAAGCTGATTAAATGAAGAAAACTGGTGGTGGGCAGCTCATATCTTTGCAGAACTAACTTGTGTCCTGAGGAATTCACTGGGGTGCGGGGGTGGGTATAGCACTCTGGTCCTGTGGTACTTCTGGAAGGACCATTGTGCAGTGATGCATTTGATACTTGTTTGAATATAGTAGGTCAACAGCATTTTCTCACATGTGAGATAATTAAAGTGGAATCTAAAATAACTGAAATTTGATTATTTTCTACTTAATTAAATACTCACTACTTGAAAATATAACTAATTTAAAAGAGTAATAGAATATTCTGGGTTGGAAGGGATCCACAAGTATCGGTAAGTCCAGCTCCTGGCCCTGCACAGGAGGGGTCACACCAGATGACTGAGTGCATTGTCCGAATACCTCTTGAGCTCTGTCCAGCTTGGTTTTGTGACAACTTCTGTGTGGACCCTATTCCAGTGCCCAGCCACCCTCTAAGTTAAGAACCTTTTCTTGATATCCGACCTAAACCTCCCCTTACAGAGCTTCATGTTGTCCCCTCAAGTACTGTAACCACAGATAAGAGATCAGTGCCTGCCCTCCACGTCCCCTCACAAGGAAGTTGCAGACTGCAATGTGATCACTCTTCAGTCTTCCCCAGGCTGAACAGAGCAAGCTGCTTTTCATGTGGCTTCCCCTCAAGACCCTTCAACACCTCCATGTCCCCCCTGTGGGCATTCTTTAATAGCTTTATGACCTTCTTATATAGGGGTGCCCGAAACTGCCCCAGTGCTCGAGGTGAGGCTGCCCCAGCTCAGGGCAGAGCAGGACAATCCCCTCCCTTGCCCAGCTGGCCATGCTGTCCCTGATGTCCCCAGGACACTCTTGGCCCTCCTGGCTGCCAGGGCACTGCTGGCTCATGTTCAACTTGCCATGAACCAGGAGCCCAGGGCCCTTTCCATGGCACTGCTCTCCAGCTTCTCATTCCCCTGTCTGTACATCCAGGGCTGCCCCATCCCAGGTGCAGAATCCAGGACACGCCATGTTAAATTTCATCTGGTTCATGATTGTCAGTCCTTCTGATTTCTCTATGTAGCTTCTCTGCCTTCAACAGCTCCTCCCAGTTCAGTATCATTGTTAAACTTGCTTAGTATCCCTTCCAGTCCTGCATCCAGGTTGTTAATGAAGATGTTGAAGGTCTCAGGGCCTAAGATAAAGTTCTGTGGAACCCCCTCGTGATAGGTGCCCAGAATGACATCACTCCATTCACTGTAACCCATGAGCCAGTTCTCACCCATCCCATAATGTGTCCAGTTGTGAGCTGGACATTTTGTCCAGAAGGATCCTGTGAGAGACAGTATTGAAAGCTTTGCTGAAGTCCAGAAAGATTACATCAGCTGGCTTCCCTTGAGTAACTAGGTGTGTGACCTTGTGATAAAAGGAAATTGACATGTAGGACTGTTCCCTCATGAAGCTTTGCTGGCTGTGAATGATTGCTTCATTGTCCTTCAGATGTTTTTCAGTTGTTCTCAGAATGGTTTTCTCCAAAACTTTACCAGGCACTGAAGTGAGACTGACAGGCCTGTAGTTTAATATTTGTAAAGGCAGGTTAACTTAATGTTTAGCTTCAAAGATGCCTACTTTAAGTTCCAAACCACAGGTCAAATGTGTATTTCCATGTTAATTTAGTATATTTATATAGTCATTGCTTCTTTTCATAAGTTTTGCCTGACTTAACTGAGAAAAGCGTAGTCAGTTCTTGCCCTGTTTTCCAAACACACAACTGGAAAAAAGAGTGATTTATTGCATCTGAATTTATTAGCAAGTAGAAGCAGTGTCTATATATTTCAATTTTGATCATTTCAGCAACTTACTACAGAAATTTCAGTAGTTTGGATAAATAAATTAATACTGCTTTAACTGTTTAGAAACATAATTTCTTCTTAACATCATTTTGTAGGCAAAGGAAAAAGTATGATCGGCCAACTTCATCAGAGTATGAAAATACTATGTATTAATGAGGAACTTAGTTTTCTTTCAAACACAAAAGTTACTCTTGCAGTTCATGCTACAGAATAGAACTACATGTTGCCAAAGGCAGTTTTGGGCACTATGTTACATATTTTGCTTCTATTGGAAAGTAGTAAGACTAGTAAGTGAAACCGAGTAAAAATAAAATACCATTGACTCTGTTAAGTCATTATCACTTTAACAACAGTAGTGAGTTTAATACCAAGGAGACATTATCCCACTGTGTTTAAATTACTCTCTCACAAGTTTAACTTTGCAAGCTGTCTTTATAAAAATGCATTATGTTGGGGCCAAATAAAAATATATTATATTGGGCTGAATACTGTGATCTGTATTGTATTTGACATTGTATCATCATTGCCTGTGTTTTATGTGCCAGAACTTCATACTGATTTGTATTTAGTGCGCTTAATCACAGTGTATGATTAGGCTGGATGCTGTGGAAGTTGTTAGCTGGTAGTGTTTATTTTTGTTCTTTTTGTTTAGAATTTAGTGTTTTTATGGTGGCTGTACATTTTGAAGCTTATGTTATTAGAAATGCAATAATAATATTAAAAAGGTTGGTTTTCTAAGAATTAACAATATTCAGTGTCTTGAATGGTTCATCATGGCTTCTGCATATACATAAATTCACGTCCAGTGGTGCCCTGGTCTTTCAGTGTCAGAATACTTAAAACATCCTTTAGATTTACTTCTTGATGACTGTCTTCATTTTTCATGTGGCACATGGGGCTTTCTTCAGGACTTTGTTTTACCTATACATTATGATCAGATTACCTGTTTTGTGATACCTGGGGTTTTTTAACCATATCTCCAACAGTTGACCAAAAGGGGGTGCTAATAGATCAAACAGTCAGATGTGTTGCATAAAGAGGTTAAGGAAAAGTTTTTGTGCAATGGTTTAAGTCCCTGCTACTGAATTGTGTCAGGTAAATACAAGTTTTCACATCTGGGTGTTGTGTAACATTCTGATCACAGTACTGCTCTCCGTGGATGGCAAATTCATGCCATGTAAATATGGCAGCTTCTTACAATGTAGGAGTTAAGCATGAGTTACTTAGCAGATATTTATGGTGGTAAAATTTATTGAGTTTTAACAGTTGCATACAGTTACCCAGAACTACCACGTAATACGTTCAAGTCAGATGCCTTAATTCAGATACCACAAAAGACATCCACTGGCCGTTTTTTTGCTGTTTGGTTTCTCCTGTTCAGCAGAAGTTAATGGCTTCAGCAGAGGTGGGGCCTTTAACTTAAAAAGGGAAGTGAAGACCTAAGAATCTTGCCTGCAACAAGGAGCTGCTATGTTCTTATCCCACAGTAGGTAAAGGTTGAGAGATGGTTGAGAGACCTGATACTGTTATCAATACTGTAGTTTTCCAGTAGACTGAAGAACTTCAGTGGCCTCTCGCTGGACTTCTTCATTTGCGTAACAGGGATGTGGAAACCATTTGTGATTTTGCTGTCACTGCAGATGATGGTGGAAGAGGAATACACATCTAACATGGAAGACGTGGTTAGATGATCACAGCATTTGTTTTTTCAGGACACATGGTACCTACAGAAAGTTTTGATTTCTACAAACACGTATTTTTGCTTTAGAATTTAGTGTTTTTATGGTGGTAGTATTTGTAATATAAAATAAAAGTAAAATAAAATATAAACGTGGTAAAAGTAGTATTTTTGCTGCTAGTCCTCATTAATTCATTGTGTTACTGAGCTGATGTAAGAATTACAAGTATTTAATAAGACCATTTAGTAGTTTAGTCTTTGCCAAATATCAATTTCTGTCTTCTCTATGCAATGTAAAAGACATTTTACGTATCTAGATTTATTGTGAGACTTAAAATAACAAATGGAAGCCATAATTTTTTCTAGATGCAATGTTCAGTTCTTTAATGCCTTTTTAAAGAGCTCTGCACAGTGAAAGAAAAAGTTATTTTAACCTTTTCAAAATTCCTAACAGTGGAACCCAGAAATACCATTAAAGTGTATTGTTTTGTAGCATATGTATTACAAAGTCTATGCTGAAGTAATCAGATTAGTGGTAAAGACAAAATTTTGGTATGCAATGTTACAGTTAAATGTACTGTAGAAATTGGTATAATGAAATTATCGTAAACTGTAGAAAATCATAACTTATAGTAGTGTCAGTAATGGTATAAGATCATACAGATCAAGATTAAGGAATTGAGAATCCCAACACAATGGCATGGGGCAGGAGAAAATCCTTTTGCGAATATAAATTACATGATGTTTAAATGGTGGACTCAAAAGATACAGGAGCTGCTATACTGTGGGAAAGTATATGGAAAATCATAAAGGAGAGGGGTGACTTTTTTAGTAAACCTTAATTTTTGTTTTACTAATTTTGAAGAGTTTTTGTTTTAATGGTGGGCTTTTAAATAAACCTAGATTTTTCCATTTAAACGCCTGTTCATCACTAACAAGCTCACTATAAGGAAAACATTAGGACAGATTCACAACAGAGCTGTGGCCAGCTTGGAGCCTTGTCACACTTTGTTAGATAGTAACCATGAAGGAAATTTGTTTGGTACATGTTTTGAATTGGTCATTAATGAGCTTAGAAGATAGCAAGATTTATTATTGTTGCTAGCTACGTGTTAAACTTTATGTACAGCTTCTGAAATTCTGAATTACTTCAACAGTCTATTTGTGATGATTCTAAGTACTCAATGTATAATAATTCTAAATCAGAGTTAATTAGACTTGGAACAGGGTGGAAGTAGAACTTCCTGCTTATAAGGCCTCATCCCAAGATATTTCAACAGGAAAAAAAAAGAAGGCATAAGCAGTCAAAAAGAGGCAACATGGGGTAATGTATACCCATATTGCTTACAGAGAGAAAGGAAGAAAGCAGATAACCTTTCCAGAGGTTAGTAATAGGAAAAAGCAGTAAGATCCTGTGAGAATGGAATTATAAAATGTGTGTTCTATACTTCTGCAAGATTATCATCAGAAAAGCTACCCAAAAGTCAAGGTGGATGTGGGCGAATATTGATGGGGAATTTTGTGAGAATAACTGTACCGTTGAGGATGAAAGAAAACACTTAAATCAAGTGTTCACTTAAGTGATTTAGATTGCAAATTGATTTAACTTGAAGGTAAAATAGATATTATAAAGTTTATAAAATTTCTAAGGCAAAGCTTGAATGATGTAATGATACTTGGGCATTGTGGGAGTTTGAGGAGAGAGGGTTGCGTGAAAGAGGTGCATTTCCTGGTTCTGTCCTCAGATTAGTGCCTGACATTAGCTGCAAACTTGCAATGAAGCCTGTTGAAAATCAAACAGGCATTCTGGGAATCAAGCTACACTTCCTATTAAGTTTCAAATAGCACTATTTCAGTTCACATCACATTTCAGAATTACTGGTTTTTCCAACCTTCATATTACTTTCCTATGAGAGATGCAACAAATGGAAATATCATCAGCCTGTCCTCTTTAAGGCACAACTGGTGTTTTATGTATTTTCACATGGAGGTGTCTCCTCCACTGACTGGAGATTCGCTTTCCTAGTCTAGTCAAAAAGCCAGTTTTTAACCACTCTCCAGTTTGGAAGTTCTTTGAGAAAGTATGTTCTTTCCAACTCATTGCAGTCCAGGGATGGACAGAATGCAGCTCATTTAAGTGTACAAGGTTGCAAATTCCAGTAACAGTTGTGTGTTCTCCAGAGTTGTGTAGCCAAGAGGAATGTCTGAAAAATGATGAAGAGGAGAAATTGACTTAGGTTAGTAAGCTGTCCATCTGCTTTTGAAGACTTGCTAAAATACCGTGAAGAGCCATAAGGTATGATGCCTTGGAACTTATCCCAGTTGACACAGTCCTCTCATGCAGAAAACCCAGCTCCCTCTGTATAAAACGTGGAGGCTTCTCAGAAAAAGATTCTGCCCACCTTTAATCTGGTGGGGGTTTTGCCCTGCTCTTTATCATGGCGTTAGTAAAAACAATGTCAAATGATGTAATGCTGAGTGGAAATAATTTTCAAGGGCAAGGCATTTGTACTTTTCAAAGCTGATTAATGCTTTTTCAGTTTAATACAAAACAACCCACTCTCAACCATATTCAAACTAAATTGTGCTAAGTTTTGTTCATAACTGAATTATTATTACAAGGAAAAGTATCATCCTGACCAGCCTTTTTACAACGCTTGCATACTTGAAACTTTACATACTGATCAGACCTCTCCACAGAGAAGCTTCAGAGAACTTGATTCATAGTCTAGGTGAGTTTTCTATAGAGAACAAAAGAATTAAATTGCATAATCCAGTGTCCTTCGTTGGACATACATTAAGTAATGTAGTGAATAATGTATTACATGAAGTTCCAGAATGCCTGCAGAATATTACTTTGATACTAAAGCCTCTGTAATGGGGGAGAAACTAATTTTCCTGCTACAATGTTTTTTTCTTATTTAAGGTTGGATATTTTGTGGCTTTAGCTATTTAGAACTGAAATACAAGTGTAATGCTGCTGTTCAGGATGCTCTTTGGATAACTTCTCTCTTGGTGTGTAATTGAATAAGGACCAAGTAACAGCCTGTTCTCCTAGTACTGCAGTATCTCTCTATTCTGTTTTTATGATGTATTATTTTACATGTACAGATTAAAAAATAGCTGTGTTGAGCCAGAAACAGTGTCTGGTACAGAGATTTTGAGCTAACAAAGTAGTTACCTTGAATTTTTATGGAATTATTGTGCTTCCTTGCGCTTGAAAACTTCTGAGTTTTGAAACAAAGTAACTTTTCTGACAGATTTTATCACTTTAAATAGGAATAGATGTGTCTGTGCCACAGAGTTAGACGATTCTGTAAACTTTGTGCTTTGGAGATGTTTTGAAATTGTTAATGGCAGAGGGAAGACAATTTTGTAGAATATAATCTGTGTTGAAAATACAGATTTATATTAAATATTTCTGAACTGAAACTTGTTCCAGTTGCTTAGTTTCAGATGGTTTTTGTAGAGAAAACTGAATTCCTGCATTTTTGTTCCTCATTTCTTTAAAATGGCCTTAATTAAATATGGAGCACACTGCTGTCTACCAGGATTTCTGCAAGGGTTTTGATATGCTTTGTCAAAGCCTTCTCCCAGAAAAACTTGTATTTTACATTTTAGTGAAGTGGTCCATGCAGTGGGTGGGGAGCTGGCTGACAACACTCAGAGTGTGGTGGTGCCTCGATCCTTTTCACAATTGCAACCTGTCACAAGTGAGGTTCCCAGGGATCAGCTTTGGGCCTGGCAGTGTTTGATTTCTTCATAAGTGATCTGTGGTGGGATCCTGATAAACCCTGATAAAAGTTTGCTGATGATACCAAACTGAGCAGGGAAGTGGACACTTTGGAAAGAAAATTCGCCCTGCAGGAAGACATAGACAAGCTGGAAGAGTGGGCTAAGAAGATCCATATAAAGTTTAACAAGAACAAGTTGCTGTAGTTCAACCTGGGAAATCATAATCCAAAACTGCAGTATGGTCTGGGATTTACCTGGCTGGGGACTAGCTCTGGTGGCGGGGTAAGAGACTTGGGGGTCTTGGAGGATAACACCCTCAGTCTGTGTGGGCAGTTGATTCTGAGCAAAGAGAGGCAACGGATTGCTGGGTTGCATCAACAAAAGCATAACCAGCAGAGATGAAGAAGTTACAGTCTCACTGTTCTCAGCACTTCTCAGGCCATACCTGCAATAGTACATGGACAGACTGGAGAGGGTCCAAAGAAAGGCCACAAGGATCATCGAAGGACAGGGAAGCCTGCCATGTGAGGAAAGGCTGAAAGAACTGGGTTGGTTTAGACTTGAGAAGACTTAGAGGAGACGTTATTTTCACCATGTTTCAATATTTTAGAAGGTGGTTACACAGAAGGTGGACGCACCTTTTACACAGTGAGGAGAGTTTTACAGGTTTACTCCTGTGGAAATTTGGTTAGACACAAGGAAAAATTTTCACAATGTAGTTAAGTCAGTCAGCTATCGGAACAATCTCTCCAGGGAAGTGGTGGGTTCCTCAGTGTTGGACAATTCAAAGATTCTGCTGGACAGGGTGCTGGGCCATCTTGTCTAGACCGTGCTTTTGCCAAGAAAGGTTGGAACAGATGGTCCTTGAGGTTCTCTTCCAACCTGGTATTCTATCATGAGGTCAGAGAATTAGGTTTCTTGGCTTGTTTCACCTGCTGTTGCATTATTTTGCCAAAAGATGATTTGTGCTCAAAGAGCCTAATCCTGTCATTAGTGACATAATGTAAGCTAAGGGCAAATTTAACTTGTTAATTCAATGATGTGGAATTGGGTTCTCTGTTTCTATATGTATCTTACAGATTTAGCAATTGTATTTCTTGGAAATGAATGAGCTGACCCCAAATTATTTAGAAATGAAGCAAAATTGTTGTAACTTTTGCCCACTGACAACCAGAAAACTGTGTTTGCAGTATCAGCTTAGAGTTTCTTTAGTCATTTTTTTGGTTTGGTTTGGGTTTTTTTGAATTTGTCAACGTCCTGTTACTGAAGTGTAGAATTGGAGCTTTACCATTACAAATAGATTTAGGATCTTTTTCCTCTGATGCCATCAGTTTAAGGATCAGAATTCCAAAATGCTTGCAGCAGCCTTGTATTTTTCTGTCTGTTCGTGACAAACCAGCTACTGTACATTCATATAGAGCAGTACAGTCCTTGCCACTGGCAGTCTCTCTGTGACAGAGAGCCTGTAGGCTGACATAAAGTGCAGCCTGTTGTGAACTGCTAAGTGGGAGTCTGCCAAAAACTCAGCAGACAGAACTAATTGGGGAGAAAAAGGATTTTTGTGCCCTCATCTCTCCCTCTTCAATTTTTTTTACAAGACGGATATTGTTAAAGTAACTTGTTTATGTAAGATTTGTCTGCCTCTATTTTCTCATTGCATGAATCATTTTTTAACTTCAAGTCTTGCACTGCAGGTCACTGAGCACTTCCACATGGCGGCTGGCGCAGGACCAAACTCGAGACACGCAACTCATCACAGTTGATGAAAAATTGGTAAGGGTTTTCTACTGAATACTATGATACAGCCTTCAGGGTTATTTCTGCACAATAGGCATTCAGTATGGTATTCTGCCTTCTTCTAGGAAAGCCGCATAAATGTGAACTACAAAGCAACAGTCCTTTATACACTTTTATAAGTGGAACATCAGTAAAACATAAGTATGTGAATGAATATGGCATTCAAAGTGTTAAGCAGTGTAAAATGAGGAGTACCTTATTTATTATTGCTATGTTTTAGTCAAAGACCAGTGTGAACTGTAATTAATAACAAGTTTGTTCTTTTTGAAATTTATGTGTATTTCCTGTATAGTGAAATTATACGGAATTTGCCAGCTTCCTGAAATTTTCTTCATTGCTACCCATATTACTAAAGATACTATGTAAAGAAATATCATGGAAGATTATTTGTTTCTATGCACATACACTCTAGCTTTTGAATATGCATGAAGGTTAGATTACAACTGGAAACAAATGCATAACATTCTTCTGCTAATCAGCAGCAGATCAGAAATTTGGCAATCTTTTCTTGTAACTTCTTCCATAATGTGTGGTCTGTTACTCTGGATGCAACCTGACACTTATGTTTACATTATTCAATAGTATCATTTTTGTAAGGCTTCTGGGGGGGGGAATGCATCACAGCAGAAGCATGCCTTTCATTGGTTTTCATATCACTTTTGAATCTCCAGGAAGACAATATTCCTATCGTATGTACCAGACAGTTCACATTGTATGTATCTTCTTTGTATCCCTGAATCTATACTAACTACCTAAGAAATAATTGGAATTTATATTTTTAAATTGTACATTTGTAATGATACGTGCAAGTTAAAACAGCTGAAGTTTAACAAGCTGTTGGAAAAAGCCACTCTTACTTTTAACAACTCTTAAGGGCTTTTTTCTCTCATGCTTTGTATATAGATGTAACAATGATAATCTACATGCGAATGAGAAAAATAATCAGTTAATTTATAAACTTCTTTCTGAATTTAAGAAGTGACATTACAATCTTAGATTTAAAAATTAAGGAAAAAAACCAGTACTTTGGTCGCACAAGTAGTATTATCTCGCTAGTCTAGTTGCATAACTTGGGATCAGGAAATTTGTACAGAGATCGTGAGTCACTAGGTAAATGAGATTGAACAACTCAGTAGACTTACATTTTCCTAAATGAATTCTAAATGCACTGTTCTTTAATATTAAAATGTACATATACATATATATATTTAAATACAGCTTTTATAATGCCTGAAAAGTATCATGTTTCCCTATTGTGGCCTTGGATGATGGATACATACATCTGAAAAGACTACAGTGCAAAGACACCCACAAAAAAAATACTCTTCCATCTTCCATATTGAATTTGAATGTATATTATCCAAAGTTACTGTTGTACATTACCCTTTCTAGCTATGAGAGTTTGTACTTCCAGTTGTGTTAAAGTGAAACTAGTTTGAAATACATTTATTCAGTTCCCTTAGTGTTACTGTAAATACACTGTACATGGAGTACATATTTCTAATGTCATTATATGTTGTCATCAAGTTGAAAACTGTCATGTTTGCTGTGGTTTTTTGAGTTCTTGTGTTAGCAGCTGTTAAGTTGGGGTGGGTTTTCTGATACATATAATGTATCTAAATGATTATTTTATCTTTATTTCTTGAAGTATTGGGTTAAATGTCAGACTGAATAGTGTTTTCTTACAATGTTGTGCACATAAGTTGACATTCTAAATGCAAAAATCTTTTTTTTCTTTTTTAGGTTATTGTAGGACATGAAGCAAAATGACAGTAAACTTCATTTGTAGATTCCTTTATATTTTGGGAATAGTTTCCTTAATGTTGTAAATTCATGCTCTTTTAATGGGCAAAAATTATATCCCATTAGCAAGGAAAATTGCCACAGGGTTTGATGTGGTTTTCAACTCTTCCCACATTAGAAGTTCTCTAGACACCTGTTAAATCTCATGTTAAAGTAGAGTACTATCCTTACCCTTTTCAGGTTGCTGCAATATATTTCCTAATTTTAAGTATGATTAATTACAACCAATTGAGACTAATTTAGTATATTACAGGAGTTTTTCTGTTAATTAATGTTACAAAGCATAAAACCATTATTTCCTTGCAAGTTGTATTTAAACTATATTCTGGAAATAGGTGCATAACATTTAATTGAAGAAGACCTTTTCTACTACAGATCGTTAGAAGTCATATTTTGATGGATTTCTCTTTTTTTTTTTTTAAGCTGAACATTATCATATAAATGCTTTTACTTGCATTTCAGAAGGAGCAAGAATAGATGGAGAGAGGATATTGTTATCCTTGTTTGCCACACTCATCTTGTAACTTATCTTGAAACTCAACTCTTCTGTGACTTAATATTTACATGGCTAGTAGAGTAATGCTGAGGTTGTTGAAAACTTTTGACTGCATATTGTAGTGGAATTAATTTGTATTTCCAGTGCTCTTGTAGACCTTGTATTCCTATGTGTACATGCATATGCTAGAACTTGTTCAACAGAATTATTTGGTTCTAGCTGTGCTAAAATATTCCGTGTGTAGGAAAATACAAATTAAATAGACGTGTATGAGCATCCTGACATTGAATAATTAGGCAGTAGTCAGTCACTTCCTTACTGCAGCCTAGATCTATTCTGCTGAATACAACAGAAAAATGACTTCTAATGAAATAGTAGGAAAACCAGTAGTTTAAACCACATTCATCACAATAGGAAAGAAAGTGTGTCTCTTTAATGTAGAAGTAGTTAAATGCTTGGCTTGTATAGAACATATCCAAGAAGTTATATCTTTGTCTCAGTTATTAGCAGGTTTCAGTGAATATTGAATAAAATAACTTTTAATGAGCAGTAAGACCTGAAGAGAATAACATACAAAATGAACAAAACTCAACAGAAATACAGTTCTTGCATCACATTTTGATTCTCTGGCCACCAATTATGTCATGTTCCAAGAGTCTGGACTGTATGAAATAGCAGTCTCTCAAGACCCTGCTGGCATTAGGAAATTTGGGCTATAGAGGGCAAAGGCTGTCAGCAGCAAATCTCACTCAGGTAATGTTCCAAATTATTTAACTGTTTGTGTGTATGGTCTAACATACGTCACATTATCGTCATCATAAAAAGTTGAAGTGGTTTTGCCTGAAATGGGGATTTGAGCTGTTCTGTCTCCTGCGATTTTTTCAGTTGTTGTGAGTAGGGTGCATCAATCCTGTGTGTAGCTAAAAGTCATCCAGTTCAGCATGTGTGCTTTGAGCAGGCTTCCCAGTCAGTGCTGGAAAGTCTGCATTGTGGATGTCTGGCCTAGAGTTAGACACTTTGGTGGAGGTTGCTGTTCGCAGCTGAAAGATTCTCACAAATAGTTGTCAATAAAAGGACTATTTTGTTGGTTAAATGATGATATTTCAAGAATGTTTCAAAACTAAAACTACTGTCAGAAACTATCTGTTGCATTACTAAAGCAGAATATTCAACCAATAATATATATTCTACAGCTCAATGCAAAAATTATTGCAGGAGCAGTTATAAGGCTTGGTGACTGGGGAGCTGTAGTTACCTCACAAATGTTTTTATTCTGTATCAGGCCAAGATAGAATGAGTTGCTGCAAAGGGTTAAGCATTCCAGGCCAATGCTACACAGGTACAGCTTAAACGGTTCTAAAATAGTTTTTTCAGCATGGTGAGAACATCTAGGTGCAGACTATTACAAGCATGAAAGGCTGAACAGAATGATGCTATTAACATGTCATTGTCTATGCTGCTAGTTAACCTCTTCTAAGTAATGGTTCAGAAGTCATAGTACTGAACCTCAGTAAAAGGACCATTTTCCATCAGACTGTAGACAATCTCTGTGTAACTTGCTGCAAATAAGTTGTATAAACCAAACTAGGCACAGAAAATCTGAAGCTGTATTTGAGGGTGAGTAGTTCATACTTTTGAAAGGACATGCAAGATGAGCTGAAAATGTCATATACTGCAGCAGTCTAGGCTAATGATGTAAGTCAATGTAGATGAAGGAAAGGCCATGATACTGTCTACCTGAATTTTAATAAATCCTTTCCCACATCTTCCCCCTGAAAAAAAAATACCTGCTCATGGCCTAGATGGGTGTACTTTTCACTCTGGGGAAGCCTGGATGGCCAAGAGTTACATGCTGAAAGGCCATGTCCAGAGTGATGGTGGATGAAGTTAAATCCAGTTGGTACTGATCATAAGTGGTATTCCCCATGGCTCAGAGGCAGTCCTTTTTGATATTATTACCTATTGATGGTCAAGGGGATTGAGTGCACCCTCAGTTAGTTTGTAGATGCCACCAGCTTGGACAGGAGTGTTCATCTGCTGGAAGGTAGGAGGGCTTTGTAGAGGCATCTGGACAGGCTGATTGGTGGGCTGAGGCCAATACCTACGTCCTGCTCTTGGGTTACAACCCTGGGCAGTGCCACAGGCTGGGGAGGGGTGACTGAAAAAGGACCTGGGGGTGCTGGTGACAGCAGCTGAACATGAATGAGCCACGGTGTGCCCAGGTGGCCAAGAAGGCCAATGGCATCCTGGCCTGGATCAGCAATGGTGTGGCCAGCAGGAGCAGGGCAGGGATTGTCCCCCTGTGCTGGGCACTGGTGAGGCCACAGCTCGAGTGCTGTGTCCAGTTCTGGGCCCTGAGTGCAAGAAAGACCCTGAGGGGCTGGAGTGAGTGCAGAGAAGGGCAATGGAGCTGGGAAGGGTCTGGAGCACCAGTCCTGTGAGGAGCAGCTGAGGGAGCTGGGGGCCTATTTAGCTTGGAGAAAAGGAAGCTCAAGGCACACACATTATTGTTCTCTACAGCTGCTTGAAAGGAGGACGTAGCCAGGTGGTATTGGTCTCCTCTCCCAAGCAGCAGTTGATAGGAGAAGAGGAAATGGGTTGAATATTAGGAAAAATTTCTTCACAGGAAGGGGTGTAAAGCATTGGAACAGTCTGCCTCAGGATGTGGTTGAGTCACCATTCCTGGAGATGTATAAAAGATGTGTAGATGTGGCACTTAAGGACATAGTTTAGTGATGGGCTTGGCTGTGCTGAGTTAACAATTGGATTCAATTATCTTGCAGGCCTTTGCAGTGATTTCTGTGATTCTTATAACTATTGTGAAATCTATGTCAAGAATCGTAGCAGCTTCCTTTTGGCTGTGTAAGAGGTATCATTTCGTGTCTGTTTTAAATCTTCACTACTAGATAATCCAGGAGTAACAGTGTATTAATAGGATTCTCAGAATATGAACCTTTTCTGCAAAAAAGTTGTGGAAACACTCCAGTCCATTTTTTCTAGAAGACTGTTATTAGCGAACATCACACGGTGTTTTCAGAATTGAGTCATAGTTTGTTCACCATCCAAATCCTGGTTTTGGCTAAGATTAAAAATTAGTGAAATTGTATAATCTTCGTTTGATTAAAGAACTGTAGACTTTACTATAATAAACAGTGATAATACTGCAGCTCAAAGTAAAATATACAAACAAGTGAAAAATAGTCTGGAATGACGAAACTTCTTCAAAACTCAATCTGATAGTCTACAGTGCTGTGAAACAAAGGACATAGCAAATCACGCTTTAACATGCATTATAAAGTGTAGTCATTGCTTTCCCAAGAACTGAGAGTATATAATACACTTTACTCTGAAAACCAAAGCAGTAATGTGTCATAAAATTATGTGTGGGACAGTGCGATATCACATTGAAGACTGTGTGTAGGACCTGTTTTTGCAACTCAGTGAAGACAAACACTTGGCAAAGTATGCATTTATTAAGGACAGGTTTACTAGATTTTCTTGTATTGAAACTACTATTTCAGCCAAGAATTCTCCAAGCATTACCACTGTGTTAAATAATAAGGACATAATGGATGTTCTATGTTTTGGTTTTCAAAATGCTGTTAACCCATTGTGGGTTAATTCCTTAAGGGTGAGTTGAAGCTGTTCCTAAATTACCTTAATATAAAAGAATTTGGAATAATCTTTCATTTAATCCACTCTAGCTGCAGTATTTATGCAAGTGCTTACCATAAAGGATTCAATTCAGGACAGTGTTCCTCTGTAGATAAGGAATCTAACTTACAAGTTTTTCTGTACTTTTTATGCATACTTCTGATAAGGACTTGTCGTATTCAAAGCGTACATGGGACCAAGATGGTAATTTCTGTGGGGGTTTAGAGTTACTGATTCCCTGCCCCTAGTCTCAAATTTTCCTCTTGTGGCTTGTCTTCCTTCTGTTTTTTTTTTCTCTAAATTAGATCAGAAGCCTGTATTTTGCTTCAGAATAGTGAAAAATGAATAAAAAGTGATAAAGCTGTTATGTAAAATTAGGCTTATAAAGATTTTTTTCCATCCTTTACCTTGCAAATGTTTTGAGAAACAGTTTCTAGTTTTGCGCAAGGGGTCTTTGCATTTGAAGCCTGTGATTTGAAGAAGTACTTTCTTCGATCACGGTTGTGTCAAGTAAGCAGGCAGTTAGCTTATTTGAACTGTGTTGTACTTGAGATTCAAGATTTTAAAAAGTGTTTTGTTTGCCTTTGGTCATCTGAAGTTTTATGTTTAACTGCTCTGATGTTTGAATGATGATAGAGGCTGATTAAGGTATAAAACTACATTCTAGAATTATTTCAAAATTAATTTAATAATTTCAATAGAAGTAAAACATTCAAAAGAGAAGACTACTCGAAGTAAAAACACATGCATATCTACTTTAATAAAACTGTCTAATCTAAGAGCGGACTTACATTGGGTTAAATGCTTAAAGGCCTTTACTCTGCGGTCACTAGTAGTTTATGTGTGAAACTGCATTTTTTTTCTATTTCTCTGTTTTACCTTGCCCATGCTCCCACATTTCCTGCCCACCCACCCCCCCCACCCCCTACCCACCCCCTCCCCTACTAAAGACTAAGAAATACTTTGGGGAGGAAAAAATCTTGTTTAACTTAAATAAGCAGATTAAGTGAAATGTAATATTTGAAAGGTTTAATGACTCTGGAGATGGTGATAACCTTTCTTAGTTCATTTACACCATTCTGGTCTGCCAGAGTATATATTTATTTCTAAGCATTAATTTTTTTGTTTCTAATTGCAATAATTTAACATATTCTTCTTTATAGTTATGATTGGTAGTTGCATTTGGGCTTAATTACATTACGAGCTCAGGTGTATGTGGTATCAGTTACATACATAATTTCTACTGCATATTTACTATATTCTGTTGTTTCGCAATTAAATCCCTCCTCAACTGGAATATCTTAGCTGAATTCAGTCTGAGGTATTTGCTACAACTTTTTGTAAGCAGCTGTAGTTCAACGAAGCTTGCAGTGATTTAGAAAACCCAGTTGGCTGATAAAGTAAGAGTTTCGGTAGACAAAAATTCTGTAAGAATGTCTATAGGCAACAAGTTACTCACTTTGATAAAGAAGCTTTCTATAACTCTGACGGTCCAAGAAAAGAAATTGCCATCACCTTTATCTGTCTTCTAAGAGCAATAAATATTGCTATATTACTAAAGTTCAGTTGAAAATACTTCTGGTGTTAATTTTAGAGAACTGCACATTTTGCAGGTAGCTCAGAACCCTGTATAAGATAGATGGTTGTATCCATGCGGGCATTTTCCCTCTCATCCCCGTGTAGGTTTATTTTGGGTTCAGTCTGGGGTAAAGGATTTGGATTTCTTTGGTCTGAGGGTCTTTTCTTTTGATACATAGTAATGATCTCTCTACTGGCTGCTAGAAGGAGTGTCTTCAACTGAGGTTGCACAATCCTTCTGAGTGTCTGTTTTGTCTGGGCTTCCTTCATACAACATTATTGTGCAAAAATTTGAAGGCTTCAATCTAGGCCACTTGGTCAAAGTATGTATTTTTGAAAAGTATGTAGGCTTTTTTTTTTTCATTTCATTACATAGTATTTAATTTTCTGCTAACGAATAATGCTTTTGAAGTGCTTGCTGTGATGGCTGCTGAGAACAAAGTAAAGGGATGTCATTATGCTGTGTTTAGTTTGGATTCCAAAGGGTTATTAAACATACAAATAATTACTTGCTTTTGGAAGTCTAAATATGCAAATATGTTTCTAATCTGCTAGAAGGAATAAAAGTAAGTAATTGATACAACCAAGTAATCAACAGGTGTGAGAAGTGACTTTATTGTTTGGAGCTGTTTTGTTCAACAGTTTTTCTTTTAAAAGGATGGTATTTCCATGTTCTCTTAAAATAGTTCCATTATCTAAACCTTTTCTAAAACACCCAAGTTAGTATCCCATGTTACAAAATATTTCTGTAGATGGCATGAATTCTTTTTGTCTTGTCTGGAATAGTGAATAAATTCCCTATACAGTGCTCATTTTTCTGTGCATTCAAATGTGTCTTTCTACTTTTCTAACCTGTAGACTTAAACCACAAATCCTAGCCTAGGAAAGGCTGGAAAACCACAAATCCTGAGAAAGTTCCTTGTACAGACATGAAAGCTGTTTCTACTCATGAAGTTCTAGCTGAATCATTTTATCAAGTCAGAAAAGAAAAACTTACCTTGTCTGGAAAGCTTGGTAAATTCATGGGAAACCTTGAGCATCTTGGTCATGTGCTACAGGAGAGCTTGGGGCTTCTTCAGTGCTTTCTGTCTACTCAGATCATCAACATGGAATCAGATACTTTCCTAATTCTGGATGGCATGTTTGTGAGGTATCTTTGGAGTACTTTCTTGTCTCTTTTCTCAAACTGGCAAAGTTAACCTGTGTTAAGTGGAGGCATAGACCATGGAGAGTGCATCTGATGTTCATATCCAGAGTTTTACTATGCTGTTTAGTTCTTGTGTTGTGAAGCATGCACTGTAGGGAAATTGCTTAGTCTCTTATGTATCTTTTATGGCATACTCAGTTCTACTCACTCCAAGTTTAAAGCAAAAGGGTTTTGCTGATGGGAAAATAACTTTTACCCTATTACCCATTACCCTGAAAACTTGGTTAACAAGTGAGAAGAAGCTGAGCTGTAAGGAATTTCTAGAAAATGCTGGTAAGACATACCTAAGACAGTATTTTTTAAAAGATATTTTAATTATGTTGCAGATATTTCTGAAAAGTTATGACTGGTTAGTAATTAGGATTAAAATTTCTGCAGAAGTTGCTGGTTTTACTTACCAGTTCATTTTCTGGATGTGCACATAAATGCATGTATAAAAATAAGTAACTGTTTTCCTGTGTAGGCCAACATCATCTGTATAAATAACGTTTTTGAAGTTTTTACTGAGTATCATATTAACCAGGCAGAAGCTGTTTTAAGATAAATATTGCAGCTTGCAGTAGTATTTTATTTTTATTTTTCTGGTTTGTATTTTTTCTTAGGACCACATTTTTGTTGCTGTGTTGATTCTGTTTGAAAGCATTCTTGAGGCAACTCATTCTGCATCTATTGAGTCCAAAATTGAATATCTTCTCTCTAATGTCTGGTTCCAATACAAATTCTTACTTTTTTATCACCATTTAGTAAACACAATTGTACATTGTAGTGACCTTTGATTTTTTCCCCCACAGTAATAGAAAACTGAAAGGAAACACGTAGTGTATCAAGTTGAATTTATTTGATGATGGATTTCTCTCTATTTTATTAGGAAGTATAAGACTATGATTTCTGTTCTGTAAGTAAAGGCCAAGCATATAAAGGCCAAAGCACTAATTACAGGAATGGACTTCTAAAGATAACAAGCTAAAACCAGTTGTGAAGTAATACTAATAGGTTCTAGTTATGATTCAGCTTTTTTAGAGAGAGATTTTTGAAACCCATCAATTTTAACTAGCTGTATAGATAAATGTAAAGAAACCCATTTTGTCCAATGGTATTAAGGTGTATTTTATTGCTAACATGGAAACAGTTGAAGCCCTATCAGCCCTTTGCATCCCCACCAGGAAGTAATGACTATGCTACTGTTAGAAAAGAACCTTCTAAAACATAGTTAAGGTTTAAAAGCTATATGCACTAATTAACAAAATACAGTGAACATTAAAGCTGTTAATAGCCGCAACATCCCTGATGCATAGACTTTCAATATGCTAACACTGCATAACAGTTCTCTATTGTGCGTCTCTTTAATGAGGGTAACTGTGTCAGTTCTTTTCTTGCTTCACTACCTGCTGTGTATGGAAATTATGTACACTATTTAGCACTTTCTTTCAACTTCTAAAGTGCATGCATATTACGTAGAAGCATTACATCCTGCATTAGAGTAAGGGGCAGCTTTTAACAGGTCTGATTTCCTTGTAGTTTCTTAAGTGCAACTTTTTTTCTTCTAAAAAGCATGCACTAACAGGGATTTTGCTCTAAATTTGCATTTCTTGATTGGGGATTTGCTTCTGTTTTCTCTCCTATGTCTCACACCACTTGTAACTGTATGGGCAAAGATCTGTTACAGAAATAATTTTCTCTGTGAAGGAGATGTGAAGAATAGAGAACATGCATCACAATGAAGGCAGGCATTGGTTGAATTTCTTGGTACTGTTCTTAGCAGCAGACCATACAGCAGTGTGACAGAACTGTCAAGCTAAACTTTGAAACCCTACTTTTTGCCCTTTTTTTCCACCCTCACTTTGATGAGTACCTTTTTTTTAATAAACAGAATAAATAGTGTGCTAAATTTCAAACCTTAAAGTTAAATGCTGCTCCATAGCTACCATTCAGTAGGGAATTAATTAACTGGTAGTTGTGAGGTGAAAGGAAAAGAATACTAGAAAATACATGATAATAGGATTTAAATTTTAGTATTCTTTGCTCTAGCTTCCAGCCCTGGGACATTGTTAGTTAGTTAAAACTGAATTCACAATTAATGTTTTCTACACTGTAGTGAAAATCTTCATTATGATTTCATCATGGAAAATCTTAACAGAGTTATCAGTTCCTAAGATGGTGCTGTACATCCCAATGAGTACTCAACAGCTCACACCTTAGAATATTTGCTGTCCAAGTTAGATTAAGAATTCTTAATATTGGAATCACAGCAGCAATTCCACTATCTGTGTGTAAGTAGTTTCCTAGTTCCCTGCAGGTTCTGAATGCTTTCCTCTCTTGGGTCTTTTGCAGCTTCAATGGATAAGGGAGCTTTGAGAAAAAGCCACATATTTAACATCAGTTGAAACCCTTTCCAAAAGCTGAAGATTATGATCAAGTGATACCTGAATTTGGGAACTTTGCTGGGGCCTTATTTGGAAATCTTCTTAATTGATACTTTAAAGGAAGCTTTGTAAGGTTTTCAGATGGGCATAAAGTAGATCATAATTTTTAATTTCCTTATTCCTGAAAAACAGTAACCTTAAAAAATTCATTTAAGTCATATGCTCATGATTTATTTTGTAAGTACACATAATTTTAAATGAATGTTAAAAATAAGTACTTTATTAAAATGGCATCAGAAACACAAAAAGTACAGAAATTATTTGCAGTGTGTGAGAGTAGCCTGAATTTTGGCTTTTGCTTCAGATATGAAGACCTCATCCTGAACTGCTGCTGAGGCTCTTGGTGTCCATGGTCAAAACTGCATTTTATAGACTATAAATCATCGGTAATGAAAAATTCACCAAGATATTATTGAAATACTGTGTTTAGCTTTGCAAGACAATCTGCTTTACTGTGACTTATCCCAGGATTGTATTATAAATAATCAGAACTGCAAAAGAATAGATTGTGTTTGAAAAGCATGCCATCACTGAACTACAAGTAAACTACAATATGCTATTTATTTAATAGTATATACAAAACTGAACTAACTGGGGGAATAGGTACAAAGTTCTTTATCCTAGATAGTCTCTCTCTGCTGGTACTTCTGTCTGCTTTCTTTCAAAGCTCTTTCCTGCCTGTTCTCTTGTTTTCCATTGAGAAACAGTGTCTGTAAGAGCAGTTGCTTATGGTAGTACAGCAGGGAAGTGTTGCCATAATGTAAATTATTCTAAGATAAATCAGATTGTTTCAATTGCTTGGTCACCCTCTTTTGTTTTCTAAATGCAGGTAAGCTGAGACTGCCTCTCTTTGATTTGAAAGTCTGTCATCTGAAACTGTGGCTGTAGTCTTATTCTTCACTAATTGATTTTCTTGCGAGTTTTTTAATCTGAACATTGTGAATTTCTACTAGACTGCTTAAAATACTTGCACTGTAGAAAACTGTATTTTTAAAAGGCCTCACAAAAAGACCTAGCCACTTGTCTGTGTGCAAGCAAAAGATTTGCTTACATATGCTTTGGATGAGTTCTCAAAAGTACATTTTCTCTAAATATTGTTGGCTTAAAAGAAAAAGTAATTTGCAAGATCTTCTGCAATTCAGACTTGTTGCCATCTTGTTCAAGACAATCATTGTGTTTCATCAGTTTGGAGAACATCACAATCTACACTGAAGTCTCTTATGAGTGCTAGCAACATCAATCTGTTTTTATGAAATATACTCTTTGTCCCTGACTGCTTCAGCTTTCCTCTAATTTAATAATGATTTTCTTAATATAGAAATATGGAGAAACCAAATGTAAACCCAGCTGTTTGATTTCCTCTCTTTTTAACATCTTTTTATTTACCCAGATGACATCTACACAAATAAGACATACTGTTACAGGAAAAAAATACTATATTAATAAATAATACCTTTTTGTTTCTTGCGATTGTTTCTTGGCAGAAAAATGATACTGAACAAGAAATAACCTAGCTGTGCTGAAAGTGGGACTTAGGTGTTTCAACTGTTCCATTTTTAAGTTTGTAAAATGTTGTTTACTTGTCCATCAGAATGCAGGCTAAATGGTTGATATGTTTGCAAGTTTGTCAAAAAAATACCTCTCTGTTTTTATACAGACAGGATACTGAGAAGTGCAAAATCATAGATTTTTTTGTTTTCTTTTCAGTGTTGTAGTTTAAACTAACAAAAGCACAGCTCAGCAGCTTTTCCCATCGCTTGCCAGTAATCTCTTTTATAAATATCAATTTTCTGTGACTTTTGGAGGAGATGTGACTAGAAAATTTGGGGATGTGTGGTAGACATCAAGTGAAGTGTTCTAAAGATGTGAAAGCAGGCTGGTGAAGAGGGATGTTTCCTACTCATTACTGTGAAGTCATGTTCCAGTCATTATTCCTGTTTGCTCTTTACTAGTGTTTTTTCCCAAATCACAGATTCAAAGAGGCTTAATGGTGTGTGGAATGTGTTATGCCATTTTATTTGTAGTTATCTCTTACTCTGTATAGATATTCTATACTGTAAGCCAGTATAGAATAATATTAAGCATGTAAAATATTGGGAAGTGTAGTGAGCCTTTGAAGTAGGGCAACAGGGAAGTTCTCAAGGAGTTTTTGCAACTGCAGTGAATGCTCAGACATTCATGGTTGCTTTAGTGTTGCCTCAGCTGTGAAATACAAACTGATGAATAGAAATGCTGGAGCTACCAGCGCTTGTTTCGGATGCTGACACTTCCTTTGCATAATGGCAGCCAGCAATCTAAAAAGTATTATAGTGGATTTAGCTTGATTCCAGTAATGTGACTGTTTCTGCTTCTGTTAGACCTACTTTTCTCCATTTTCAGTTTCTCTTTAGTTTTTTACGAAACCACTTGTGAAAAGAGATTTTCTTTAAAATAGAAGCTCTCATGAAATCTTTGTTATTATCAAATTCTGTTTCCTGTTTACAATGTTTGTTTTTGTTTTTAAAAATACAGTTCTTTAGGTGCTTTTTTCAGCTTCTTTATTAATCATTCTGCAGGGATGGTTACATGGGAGAATATGAGTAATACCATGTTGTTCACCATTTACTGTGATAATGCAAAATAATTGTGAAGCCTGAAATAAAACTGTATCCTGTGTGATACAAAGTTTCCTAAGGGCAAATATGCTTTTTCCCCTTGTTTTGTCTGTAGCTGTTAGATAAATGTTGTCTGACCATGTTTAGTTCATTCTGCTCCATTTTTCCATTTGCAGTTTGCATAGCAGATTCTGCTCTCTTGCATTTCCTTCAAAAATATTGTGTTGAAATGTAGAGACATAAATGTTCTCTGATCCTGACTTACAGTTAAGCAGCTGAGCACATACAATAAAAAACGTTCTGCACAGTGCTGCATTGAGGGTACTATGCAAGATGTTCTGTGCTTTGATGTAACAACTTCTAAACAAAGTGAATTGCAACATGAATTTATAGCAAAACTTTACGTAGTTAGTCCGGTAAAACATGCTGGAGGTGGGGAAGAGAGCAAGCTGTTGTAAACTCTTATAAAGTAGAGAAAACTTCTACTTTCTCTCCATTTTAACAAGTGTAAAACTATTGAGGTTAAGTAGGTGGGGCAACCGGAAGTAATTGCTAAGGCCAGTGGCATTTTTGTGGTTTAATAAAGGCAGAAGCTAATTATTCAGTTTTTATTTAAGTGAAATGATGCCAAAAAGGAGGTTCCTGTGGAGCAGCTGCACTCCTTCAGTGTTACCCTAATTTACCACAGACACAACTGTCACAAATAGAACTTTTAAACTTGATATATAGCCACGAAAGTAAGGAGCCCTTTGTCTGGAATGCATGCAGAAGAACTCCTTTATACAAATCAACCAGCAGATGACGGACAATGATGAAAATTTGATTCTTTGAAGTCATAATGGTCATTGAAATGTGTGAAATTCTGGTATTGAAAAGAGAGCGGCTAGCAAGACTCTAAATCCTGGGTGGTTGCTGGAAGCTTGCTGGGAGGTTTTTCTGTGTTTTGACATCAACTTCCCATTGCTTGTTCCCTGTTTCCTTTATTGAAAAAAAAAAAAAAAAAAGGGCGGGGGGGAGTGCTAAACTGTAGGTAGTTAATACTGGTTATGTACAGTTTCTGTCTTCTTGGTGAAAGAAATGCCATAGAAGAAACATGACACCTTTATGCACACCTGACCCATCTATTGAAAACCATTTGTTTCCAGAGCTACTTTCAATCATTTTGTCTTTCTCCTTTAATTAGAGAGTTCCATTTCTTGTCCCCTTTGGAATTTCTGCTATTGGTGGAGTACTTAAAAGAAGGAAATTCTCGTTTCCTTTAAAAGTCATCTTTCATGCTGAATAGTGCTTTCATTGACACTGCCTCTGTGAATCAGTTTTCCTTATTGCTGCATAGCACATCTCGTTTGTTACTACCCTTTCCAGAACAGCTTTAGCAGGCTTTCCACTATGACAAATATTCTTAAGTAATGTGAGTTGTAATAAAGAAAAAACCCTATGTTTGTTAGAAATTTTATGTGAATTCTGCTGTTTTAAAAAAAAGTGTTTGTTCCTTTGAGCTTATTCCAAGCAGAGACAAAATGCCTTAAATTAGTATTAAAATGTTCTTGAGTTACCAAAAAAAATATTAGAGCTTACTAATAATATATATATACACACAAATAATATATATATCAAGAAAAACAGAATTTCAGAATGCATCTTTTAGGTGGCAGTCTGTTTTAAAAATGTGAAACAGGATTATTAATTTTTAGTAAACCTATACAGTTCAAATCTCAAGTCTTTTGTATTGTCATCTAATATCTTTAAGATTTTGAATACTGAACACCTCACTAGTATCTTAATATGCTAATCCAGCAAAATTCATTAAGGAGCACTTAAAAAAAAAGATAGTCATGTGAAACCAGCTGTCAAAAATATCTTTGTTTTGGAAAGTTGGTTCACAGGTAGTTTCAATGAGAACTTAAACTCAGAACAAAGCACTGAAGACCCAGTAAAGAGTTCAACCCAATGCAGCATAGTTCTTTTCAAGTATTATATTGTTTTAATGGCATCTTGGAGCGGGAGCTTTAGCCCATTGAAATGTCGCTTAAAGGACAGGTTCTTCTGTCACTAGCTGGAGCTGTGTGGATGAAATGATCACAATAGAGTGTTGTAATGCATTTTAAAAGTGTGAGAAATCAGTTTGTCTAGACTAAGAGTGCGCCTACAGGGAATAGGAATCTTAGAGCTTCTGTGCTCTTTAGGTGTCAAGTATGTGATAGATGCCAAGCCTTTTTATTCCATATCTTTGGCAACAGCTCAGCTATGCTACAGTACCTTACATGTCTACAGCAAGCAAAATCAGTGATTTTATGTCAGGACAACTTGAGCTTCAGCAACCAGAAACTCATTGTCCTAACAACTGTCTGTTCAATTGCCAGCTTTTAAAATGGGGAAGATATCAATAAATTATTGCTAGATTCCCAGAAGGCATGGAAACTCTAGCTATAATGAATGTACATATGGAGAGTTAGCAATACCAAGTAGATATTTCAGCTTTGGAAAGCAGTCAGGTTTTAATTTTCAGTTTGAAAATATTTTTATGGGATTAATTCTATATTACCATTGAAATAACCTTGATTTAGAGCCAACTGAGTACCCAAAAAAAACATGGCTTGAAGGGTTTGTCTGGGGTTTTGGTTTTACTTTCATCCAGATAAACAAGTCTAGGCGTTTCTTTACTATGGTTATCTCATAAATATAGCATTTGCTGATTTTAACCGTCCTTTTAGATTGCATTCTGTATGCACTGTGTAATATTTATATGATTTTCTGGTGTTAAGTCTTCAAAAGAGAAAATAGTATATGTCCATAATGTTATTTAACATAGTGTCTTTATTTTAGTAGTCCCAGATTATTCTGGAAGAATTCAAAAAACTTGAAGCATAAAATTCATCATGGACGTAGGAGTTGCTGAGAGTAATAATAGTTAAAAAAAATAATAATTTTGAGCTACTTTGAGATTTACATATCTGAAAGTATTTGATGATAACAACCCCAGCATTTTTGCACATACTGTATTGTTTAAGAGCAGAAAAAGAAATTTTTGGTGACTATTATTACATTTTCTCATGTTTGGTTAATACAGAAATAAAGGCTAATATTTCAGCCTATTTGTATGAGTAAACAAGCTGAAACGCTGAATCCCCACCAAACTTAACTGCAGGTAAAAGCTCCTTTTTGTTAAGTAAAGCATTTTGCCAATTCAAATCAGAAAAATTTAGGCAAATTCCTTCCTAAACTGCAGTTTAGGCTTCAGCAGTGAGAAATGCCAGTCTGTCGGAAGGTATTTTTACATAGGTGTTGCAACATTCCAGTAGCTGGTACTGCTTCTCTTTCATATCACTGCTAAACTCGTATTAAAAATAAGCATGACTCGGTCCTAATTAAAGCATTTATAATGGAATTGTTAAGATACTTTCTTTTGGTAGTTTGGGTAGAAATGTCAAAAGTTGGAAAGCTAGTGTGGATGCTTGTTTATTGCCCCTGCTGTATTAATTGCAAATGCAAGTCAAATGCTTTAAACTTCCTCCCTTTTATAGTTTTATGGGACTGATCTCCCAAATTTTCTGAAGTAAAATTGAAAATGAGAACTGCTGCATTTCAAAGGATGGTCTGATGACTGCATCAGGAAGTTTCAAGTTTGCCACAAAGCAAAATCCCATGAAGTTAGTAGGTACATTTATGTAAAACCACAATGTTCTATTCAAACTTCTCTTTTCATTCAAGTAGTGGCAATACTGTCAAGATGAGTTCAATATGCCTAAAGTTTTGCTGCAGTTTTCTGGACTTTTATCAGTTTACTGCCTGTTCCTGGAGAGAGAGAAGGGGAAGGCAGGGGAAGGCAGGGAAGGGAGACTGAGAAGCTCCCACTGGCCTTTTTAAGTATGTAAAGAACAGGAGTAGTTCATACCTCCTTAGAGATGGATTTGATGTTTGATTTCAGTCTTTACTAGGTTGAACTGACAGGTTAATTTTGCATAATTACTGTTTAGTTTTTAGCAAGAATGTTCACTTTAATTATATCAGATGCTGCTGCAGGTAATTTTTCACAGCTGTTCTTTTGAGGTTTTTCCCTATCTTACGCTTTGTTAAAGTCAGTTAATGTTTTTAGGCTGGTTTGAACAATTTATCTTTGTTAGGTTTATTTGGAAGGCTCATCCTTCCCTAGTAGAGGAGGGCATCCTACTATTGATTATATTCAATGTTACAAATATTTTTTTTTTCTCTAAAGGTTGGAATCCCTTAAATCATTTTGTCCTTCACAAATATACTGAAGAATGTTACCAGTATCAAATGTCTCTCTCTTGATCTTGAACATCGGCAGAAGTACTGACTGTCAAATGCTTAGTCATAACTTGAAATATGAAGTGGGGGTCAGCTTTATTTAATAACTAATGGTTATTAACAGTAATTATGGAGACAAGAGCTGTATTCTAGTACCTTCTCTGCAGTTTCAAACCATCAGTAGCATATTGTGCAAAAGATACTACCTTCTGCCTCTTCCTTCATGCCAAAGATAGGTTCTTGAGTCAGTCAGGTGTTGGTGTCTGTTAACAATATACAGAGTTAAGCCCGAGGGAAAGCATTTACACTGCAGCACATACTTGGCTGGCAAGTATTTTGGTGAATAGTCCTGTTCGTATGAGGTTCAGGCTCCTAATGCTAATGTAAAATTTTGGAATTTGTCAATCTTTTGGTCTGCACTCTAATATTTTCCTGAAGGAAGAAAGTGTTTGCACTTTCCTACATTTGCTTTAGCTGGTGCAAGTTGAAGCAGTCCTGACTTAGCAGCCGTGGATAGAGAAGGATGGGGGGAAATATCCTGTCCCTCCTCTGGCTTTAGCTGTGTTGTAGATGGGAGATGAGCAAGTTCAGGTAACTGGTTTAAACAAAATCTAACTCAGCCAGGGGAAGCAGAATTATACCAGCCTTCAGCTGTGTTCAGATGAAATCATAATGTATTTTTTCTAACATTTTTTTCAGATTTTGTAACTTTAAAAATAAAGCATGAAATTATGTAAAAAGTATAAGCAGTATTATTTTACAAGTCTCTCAAAAACCCTTTTTTAACTATGTTTTTTTTTAGGATATCACTACTTTAACTGGTGTTCCAGAGGAGCACATCAAAACCAGAAAAGTTCATATTTTCGTTCCAGCACGTAATGCAATGCAGTCAGGAGCTAACAATACAAAGAAATGGAAGATGGAATTTGATAACAGGGAGCGCTGGGAGAACCCTTTAATGGGCTGGGCATCTACGTGAGTACTTACTGAATTTGAAAATACATTTCTTCTATATTTGGCTCTCACTGGTAATCTGAATTTAAAACATCCTTTCTACCTCTAAATCTGATTGTGTTATAACAGTACTTAGAGTCAGTGGTTGGGTTTGTTTGTTGTATGATTTATGATCTGTTAAGTTTAAAAGCAGATTTTTAAAGCTCACAACATCATCTGGAAGAGTTTGAAAGAGATGTTAACAACCAGACATTTCAGTGATTACACTGCGGTGATGTTACTGTGTGGCAGCATCAGGGCCAGAAGGTCATCAGTTACATAAAGTGGTAAATCATTCTCAGTTCTCAGTTGCATCTTTTAAACAAAAACAATACTTCTGGATTTTTTTTATCCCAAGAATTTAAAATGAGTAGTCATAGCTAATAAAAAAAAACCACAACAAGCCCAGCTATTTAAAATATTACTCTCTTTGTTAAAATATTGTCAATATTAGCATTAAAACCTCTTAAATACACGAAAAATCCAGATAGGTACTACCGTTAGCTAAATATACTGTAATTTGGAGATGTAATTACAACTTGTATGCATTTGATTTTTAATTCTTCTTTTTCCTTATATGAATACAGTACCTACATTTCACAGTGTGGTTGGAATTCCTGTAGACTCTTAGAACTATGCCAGAAATTTCTCTGACAATATTGCCATTTTGATTTGAAGCTGTCTCCCTTGAGTCATGTTCAGAATAGTTAATTATTAGACATAAACAAAATCAACCACTAGAGATGATTTTTCAGACTTCAGAAAGAATACAATGTGTACTGAAAATATCTGGCTACAATCATACTAGCATTTATCATCAAAGAATACAAAATTCTATTAAAAAAAACTTTAAAACCTTAAACATAAAATAATTTGAGTATGCAGTTTTTGGATATGTATTAAAATTCTAAATCCAGTCACAGAAATTATTTTTAATATATGTAACATAAATGTATCCAGAAATTTAGTTCAGAGTAACTCTGAAATCAGGTCTTCCTGTTGCATTGATTTCTCATAAAAATTTGAGAAGGGTCTACATATGTTTTTATTTTGGGGTAGGGAAAGGAATTTCTTGGGTAAGCAAGCTCCAGGTAAGATAAAAAATTGCTCTGTTGAGAATTGATGCTGCTGGGTTAACGGTTTTGTAAATTAGTTTGTATCCATTCTTTTTTAAGGCATTCTTGTAAAAACTGTTGGTGTACACTCTGGTGTTACCATTCAACACCCAAAAATACCTAAGAAGAGTTTCTTCCTTGAGATTTAATTCCTGCAAAGAGCATTTCTTAGACAGTTTTCCATTTACTTTTTGAATGGGATTAGTGGGTTAGAGCTCTTTAGGGTCTACATATTAAAGCCCTATTTTCTCTGAACTCAGTATACTTACTTACCTTACTGTAAGTCTTTCCTATATTTCTGTCATTTTGCAGTCTTATTTGGGGCTGGAGGTTTTTTGCACTTGTTATTTCTTGGCTATTTGGGCTTTTTTCAGTGAAAATTACCCAGTTGTAGATTTAAGTAAAATGGGCCCATGGCTTTTTTTTTTAATTGGGAGGTTTTGTTACGAGAATGCCTAAAGACAGTTCTTGGGTACACCTTTTAATGTAAAGCTGTAAACAAAGAAATGTGGGAAGTGCAAATTTTTCATTGTATGAGATCTCATAAGAGAACAAAACGTGGAATCCTAATTTTTAGTGACTGATAGAATCATTGTGGGTAGGCATAGGAAATTCTGCAGCAGTCGTACTGCTGACACTATCAGGACATCATGCTGGACATCCTGAAATCTAGTTTTCTCAAATGGATAGCTCATTTATGGAAATAAATCAGAAATGTATTTAGATGATTCCACATAGAACTAATAATTGCTGCACAGTTCTCATTTCCCAACTGCCTCTGTCCTTTTGCCATATTTGTAGTACTGAACACTGGTGCCTCACTACACTTCAGACCTAAAGCTTCTTTGTTCCTTTTTCTGCAGTGTTGAAAAAATTTTTCTAACTCCAGTCATGGAAGGGAATAATGATAAGCAAAAGTTGTCACAATGTTGCAGTACACTGGGCCACTTGATTCTCCACAGCTCCACTGGTCATGTCATCAACTAATTCTTAGTTCCTAATTCACTTAATTGCTGTTAAAAGAGAAATCTTTATATGCATTTAAGAGAGCCTATCACAGTGACTTGCAAAAGTGTAATTTCTGTCTTTTATCTTGGGGTTTTTTGTTTGTTTGTCGGTTGTGTGTTTTTTGATTTTTTGTTTCTGATTTTTTTATTGGGGAATATATTGGATATATAGCGAACTCCATTTTTCCATGTGTACATCAGATAAAATTACACTGTTGTCTTTGCTGGAAGCAAGATTCCCCCTTTTCCCCTCCCCCTTCGCCAGTCACAGGCTTTGTCCTTTATTGTAGAGTTCAGTGTATCTTCAGTCTTTTCTCTTCATTTATCCTTCTAGGTTCAAAGAGAGAACAGTTGAGAGGCAGCTCCTTCAATAGTTTGTTGCAATTTGGTCTTGTCTTTCCAGTTGTCTCCCAGGCTCATAGGCGGTGTTGTCTCAGGGAGGTTTTATCTATCTTTGCCTTGGTACAACCAGTATCTCATTTCTTTAAGAGTTAGAACTCCTGGGTTGGTGTTTTTTTTGTTTTCTTTCTTTCTTTTTTTCCTTTTTTCTCTTTTCCATCCTTTGTCATTGTTCTTAAATTGAGCATTTATAGCAACAAATAAGGCAATTTTGTGTTTTAACTGATAATTTAATTTGTTTAATTAAATTAATTATATAAAAATAAAAAATAAAAAAAAAATATAAAAAGAAATAATAAAAAATAAATAAAAAAATACCTTTATGGTATTTCATTCATGCAGTTGAGGAATAGCTGGTCATCTAAAACTAACCACTATGTAATTAGTTAGCTAGCAGGTTGCATTTTGGAGATTCATTTTCAGTTGTGGCCTGTGATCTGCTTGCTGTGTTGGAATAAATTGTGGGAGTCATGTAACCTCAGCCAAAGCAGAAGTCTCAAATTTTTTTTGTGCGTACTTTTCAGTTTCTGGTTAATTCCTTCTCTGCTCACTTCAGTATTCTGCTCTTTTCTGTCTGAGATTATTCTTCCCCCAGCTGCTCTACAGACTCTTGGTCTCCTTGAAATGTTCACAATTACTTTAAACCTCCAAAAGAGAGGGATTTTACAGATGTAAATTGAAGAGAGTCTTGCAGACCATTGCAATAACCTCAGCAAGTGGTTAGATGTGTTTGTCAAACAAACCAATTAATTTTTGCAAGTAGTTGTGAGGGAAGTTCAACACTCTGAAGGAGTAAAACAATACTTTGCAGAAAGTAAGTGTTGACCCTGAAAATAATTTTTAAAAGTCTTTTGAATGGTTTGTGAGTTGGTGATTACACACAGTGAGCTGTGTATAATACAGTATTTGATTTAACATTTGAGATAGAGATATAAATTTTTCCTATTTCCAATATGTCTTAAAAAATTATCATCTGATTACTTACAGAGCTGATCCTTTATCCAACATGGTTCTTACTTTCTCTACTAAAGAAGATGCCATTGCTTTTGCTGAAAAAAATGGTACGTATTGTATGTATAGGCTATGAGAGGTTCATCCTTCCACAGGCAATCTTGATCTCAAAGTATTAACAAGAGAATAAGTACCGGGTAAAGTACCTTCCCTCTGTTCTGCAGAATTGGTAGACCACTAGTGTTCTGCTTGAGGAGGAGGAAAATAGGAAGGGAAGATATTTCCAGGAGTGCCGAAAGCATTGAATCTAGACTTTCCACTCTCTAGAAAGGTTTCATCCATTAACATTATTATTAAAATGCAATATTAATATTAAAATGCTTTTGCAAGTATCTCTGTTTTGAATGAGAGCTGAATGAGACTCAGATCCTGGAGGAAAGTTAATACTTTAGGTATCCCAGGCTTGGTTGTTCCAACCACATGGCAGTATGATCTTTGCCTGAAGGCTTAACATGAGCATCTCAGTTCTTACTGAAGGGAATTTAAGGGAAACTGTAGAGTTCTTGTGAATGTTTGATAACCAGAAAAACTAAAATCAAATGACTGCTAAATTGCAGCGTAGATTTATTGTAAACGGAACCCAAGAGGATCATCAAGTCAAACTCATAGCTCCTGGCAGACCACCTAAAAGCAAACCATGCGACTAAAAGCATCACCCAAATACTCACGGAACTCTGAGTGGCTTGGTGTCCTAGGCACTTGCCTGGAGAGCCTGTTCCCATGACCACACTCCCTCAGTGAATAAGCTTTTCCTGTTGTTGAGTCTGGATTTCCCCAGACACAGATTCATTCCATTCTTTGTGTCCTGTCACTGGTCACCAGAGAGGAGATCAGCACATCCCCTTGCTGCTCCCCATAAAAAACCTGTATACTTAGGATGTTACGCCTAACTCTGCCCAGCATTAACCAGTATCATCACTTAATAATATTTAAGCCAATGTTCTATCAGAGGCAATGTATTGTAAATTTAGTTAGTTAGTTAGCCTTATATTTGCTGACAGAATGATGGTACCACAAGCACTACCCATAAACTCAGCCTTTTGAATATTCAGCAGTCCTTTTTGTAGTAGCATGAATTTTTTGCTGATCTCTTTTTTTTTTCCTTTTTTTTTTCTTTGAAATCAACTCCATTTTCCTTAAAAAGTTAGGCTTGATGCTTAGTCCATATGGATGTGAAGAGGATTAATTCCATTGAAATAAAGCCAGGAATAATGCACATGAAGCATAAGGTTCTTCAGAAGTCTTCCCTGCGGTCTGCAGCTTTCAACTATATTTAGTCTGGGGTAAATAGTAAAGTTCCTTGGTCAGACTAAATAATGCAAAGGTGTTAGATGGTTCATATTGTGCACCACAAACGTAGTAAGTCCATTAACCTATACATCTAAGAAATTAAACCATTTAATGTGCAATTTATTTGCACTTTTTAATGGTAAAGGCTAGAATCTAATTTTTCTGTTCCTCTTTGAATGGAAATTTTTTTGGCTTAGTAGTGCTAGTTTTATTGAAAAATAGTTTCTGCTATCTAAGAAACTGTTAAGATAATCTAAACTATTCAGATATCTAAGAAACTATTGGATAATGCAAATATGATCTTAATAATCTCTTAGATAATCTGTACAATTCTATTAGTCTATTACACTGTTTTATGAACAAATACGAAATTTGGGAGAATATGGTATAGTTGAATTTATGTTTCTGTATTGTTCATGTTATTTCTTGAACATTTCAGCATCCAGGAGAAAAAAAATAATGTAATGACCTGCTTATGTCATCTCTTTGTAGATGTTATATTTTGTCTTTTCAGAATGCAGATTCAAGTAAAATGCATTTGTTCAGTATAGAGAGTTTATGTCTTCGCTGAGTTAGAAATTACTCCCATTGTGCATGAAACCAACTAAACTAAGGCTATGACTTGGTATTAATATTAGTAGTTCAATATTCACTTAGCTTGCACTCTTAATTTTACCATAATTGAGATGCACCAAACTTGCCTGTAGATACTGGCTTGCCTAAATTGTGATTTCATTTTCATTTTTACTTATGCATGATATGTCCATAATATTTTCCGTAGTGATAGCTTCAGTATCATGTGTAACTAGAAATACAAATTTTACATTACTTAGTTCTGCTTTTTAAAAGACATTAGAAATTTAGGCACATATTTATACTGGAAGTTAGCTTCTTAACCAAGATAGTATTGGGACATATCTAAGTCTAGGACCACAAATACTTACCTCTCTCTGTTTCTCTTGTATGAACCACACAGATTTTCCATGACAGAATTCCTTAAGAATCTGGAGTGTAATTTCTGAAAATTCTAGATATTGCAGGTTATTTTGGTGCGGTTGGTAAACTTAAAAGTTCCTTCTCACCTAAGAACTTAGGGAGATAAGACAAGCTGTCTTTCTGCCTCCCCACCTGATGTGTTTTCTAATGTTGGAGTAGCAGTGCTGGATACAGTAATAGGAGACATTGCTGTCCAAAATATTACAGCTGAGAATGGTCTGAGTTCTAGGCAAGGAGAAAACATTTTTAACTGAAAGAAATAAAAAATTCTGACTGTTGACCTAGGGTTGGTTTGTTTGTTGTTTTTTTTGTCTTGTGTGGCATCAGTGAAGCAGTTGTTTAAAAACATACAGGTTAAGTAAAAAGGATGGAGAGTTTTTCTACTGCACAATAACCTTCAGTCAGGTGGTGAGGGTGTTCTTCCAGAGGCAGTGAAATCTGCTTTCTGTCTACTTGGCTTGTATGGCAGGGCTCTGGGCAAGACTGACTTCCCCCGGCATTCTGGTATTTTTATAAAAGTGACCTCTGCTCTCTGTTGTGAACACCTCAAAGTGCCGGTCTGAAGGAGTCTGTTCCAAAGTGTGGAACCTAATCACATATGCTGGCCTCTTGCAATCATTAGTTAGATGTAACTAGCCTTATGCATTTTGGATATATGTGGCAGTGCAAATCTGTGAACTCGGTATTTTTAGGGTTCGGGAATTCTGATGCTAACCATTGCACACTGATTCCCACGGGGAAAACAATCAACAAGTTTTCCATTCTCAAAACACTTTCAGTGTTATTGTAAACATTTTCCATGTGGGCTGACTCTTGTCAGAATTCTCCCAAAAACACTCTCCTTCACCTGTTGTTTACAAAAGGGGAATAGAGTGAGTCCTTCTCTGACCATCACTGCCCTTTTAGCAGAACATGTTATAAAAGCGACAAGGAAAATAAAGACTTTAGCCTTCTGATCACCATCAACAGCTAGTCTGTCTGTGTCTCCATTGCGTGCTTTACTGCGACACCGGTCATTGTGCTGGCAGTTGCAAGTCTCTTTTAGAGGCACTCGGCCCCTCTCCATCTAGTGTACAAAAAGATGAAGCAATACCTTGGGGCTGTAGATTCCATTCCAGCAGCCAAGTGTCACAATGTTAGGTGTTACAATGCTGAATGTTGCAATACTGAGGTCTGTCTCTGGATCTTATTCTGGCTGTTTACTCAAGCTTATATTTTTAATCAGAACAGGAGGCAAAAGCCAGTGTTCTCACGGATGGAAAGATTGTGTTTTTAAAATCTCTGTTCAGTGTTTCTTACAGAGAATAGTTAACTTGGAAATTAACACTGGTTGAGACTAATAAACATGAAGAAAGTGTTTGCGTGACATTTGTGAATACGCAAAATTGAGGCAGTGACATGACAACTTGTGTGTCTTACAGAACATTTTGATGTATAGGTGTAACTTGACTGTTTACTGTGAGCACCTTAAGTACAAAAATTCAGATATATGTTAAGCATTTTGGGGCTTGCAACTTTCAGTTTTAAAACTAAGATAGAAAAGTACTCTCTTATGAGTATCACTTAAAACTGCATATTTAACCACTTCTGGCTTCATCTGAAGTATCTCAACTTTGAGTGAATGAAATATTGCAGCTAAAGAGACCAAACTTCGGAATACTGAGTGCTGCCCTGGCAACTTTCCAGGCACCTGGAGGCTGCAGTCAATTTGCATTTTGATTTACATAAACACTAATGTCTCCACCTCCTCTTTTCTGACATTTTTAAGCATTTCTCTTGCTTAACTATCACATAATTTACTTGTCTTCTATCACTTCATTCCCTTTTCTTTTTACTCCTAATTTTTTATGTTCTTATAAAAAATGTTAAGTATTAAACTCCTTTCTAATGTTGAAGGTTTTTCTTTGCTTTTCATTTTTTTTGGTCCTCTCACCCTTCTTTTTTTATTAGCTTTGCAAGGTCTCCATTGTCTCCCAACCTTTGAGACTGATCTTTTGTACGTTATTTCATGCCATGTTATTTTCTTACCTTCTTCATTTCCTGTACCAACATACACAGAGCCTTAGTGCTTCTGTGTGCTATGGAATTGTGGAGCCATGAACTTCCAGGACAGTCAGTCTTCCCTGTTGAGCTTTTCATTGATGACTGTCAAGTTTTTTTGCATGGAAATCTGTAGTATGGTGAGGTCTTGCCATGTCACAGAATGGTCATTTGCCACATTTGTGGCATTTCATTATTCTCTATTGCCAACTAGAAAGGAACAGATTAGTGGGTGCCATTAAAGTTAAAACCTTTACGTTGCATTTGCTCTGTATTGTACACTGCGAATATAATTCTCGTTGTTTCTTGTCTCACCCTGCCACTACCCCATAACCTCTAGGCTGGAGTTATGATGTTGAAGAGAAGAAGATGCCAAAACCGAAATCCAAGTCTTATGGTGCAAATTTTTCTTGGAACAAAAGAACAAGAGTGTCTACAAAATAGGTTGGCATTGGCTGTGTGACTGTGAATAAAGTCAGCTGTGCTGTATTTATAGTCCATGTATAATACATCTCTTAATCTCCTAATAAATTTGACCTTTAAACTACAGATGCATCTTGTGATGTCTATTTAAAATGGTTTTCATGTCTCCAGTTGAACCTGTTACGAACTTCCCTATAAATAGAGGAGATTTGAAGTGTTCATACTTCTGAAAACTTGCTGTTCTAGGAATCTATCAAAAGGAATGTTTGAAATCAGCTGCAGCTTTAGAGGTTATGATTGATCTTTGATGGTAATTTTATATCTACTATCCTGTTTAAACTTCTGAAGTTCAGTAAGTTCAGTAAGCCTTGCACATATGAAGTCCTTCAATAAAAGCTGAGGTTTTTTCTTTCTATACAAGACAGTGTTGGCAGTTGAAGAGCAAAGGATGGGAATAACTCAAGACTGTTCTGTATAAATGTATATTATATAACTCCTTTCAAAATTAATACTGTCATTATTCCAGAAGCATTCATCACTGGAATAGAAAGCACTGGGTTTTGTTTTGGTTATGGAGCAGGTTTAGTCCAAAAGATTAAGATTGTGGTTGTTTCTCTGTGATGTTCTTGAAAAGTGAAACTAAGCCAGTTAAACGTTCACAAATGAAGTCAGAATACTTGGGTGCCTCACACAATATCAGCATATACTAATTACATAATTACAGTTCTGGGTCATTTATTGCTCGTTACATGTTTATCTGAGTTGAGGTTTCCTGTTGCTTAACAAGAGATGTGGTGATAGCATCTCAGCCTTAACAGATATATATTCTAAGCTCAATTTGTCTTAAATGGTATTATTAGTTTTAAAAATGCATAATGTAATATTTGAAATCTTTGTTTATGTATTTTTGGCTTTTGCTTTATTTGCTTTTACTTAAGAAGTTACAGTATTGACACATGATCAATAAAACATTAAAAATCTGGGGGATATACATGTTTTCCTATGCAACTGAGAGTTTTATCCCAGCTGTCACAAAAGGTACAATTGAAAACAGCTCTCTCCACACAGACCTAAGTAATGGTATGAGTGCTGTGTTAGATTTTAACTAAAAGAAGGCATAAAACTATCTTATATTGCCCAGGTTTTATTATTATATGGCATATATTCTTGTTTCAGTTTTAACCAGCTCCCTATATGCTGTCTAGCATTTATGTAAGGCATTGGTTCTGACCCAGTTTCAGCATAGTCAACCAGTTGGATGAAGTTTGTATTTTCCTATTACAGACAAAACCTGCTATTCCAATTAATCTTCTGTTGAATTTTGAATGCTGCATTTTGCAGTGGAGCCTAAAGTCCTCCAGGAATGCCAAGTGCATCAAACTAGAATTTTAACTGCCAGAATCTACTGCATTTCTTTTTTATTCCAGTTCAGCTTAATATGCTTATCTTACTAAGAAGATAGTTACAAGAAAAGCTATTTGCTGGAGTTTTTTCCTTCTGTTTTTTCCAAGTAAAGAGCAGCAAGTTCTTAATTTAATGGTCTTCAAGCTTTATCAGATTATCCAAGTGAGAAATCCATGGGTATCTAATGCAGTAGAGACACAGCTTGGTTTTTGAAATGACATAGTCCATGGAATTGGACTATGTCATTTCAAATGACATATAATGTTAGATACCTAACATTATCTTTGGACACCTAATTAATGAAATTGCTGTCTGTTAATTTATACTTCTCATAACTAGAACCAGTTTCACATAAAGCATGATTTCTTGGTTCTTTATTTCTCCTGGAAAGATAATGGAAATACTTAAAAGGAGAATTTGATAAATCCCCTTCTGTTTCTAAGGAAGAAATCTTTTTTGTTTATTTCTTTGTTAATGATTTTGTCATTCATGCCAGCTTGAAGTCTTTAAGTTGCGTTTGAGTCCCGATCTTTTCCTTTGATTATTTTCCTAGAATTTTTTGATCCTGTTGCATGGTTTAAGAATGACCATGGTGACAGAAGGAGTACAACTGATTGTAGTCACTAGTCTACAAACCTTAGAAGTAGTACTGAGGGCATGAGCTTGGGAAGGATTGGTTGCAGCAAGAATATATTTTAGACATCAGAAGTTCTATTAGATACTAAATTTCTTTACCCTTTCATTAATTTACCAAATTATCGCAACCCTAGGCTGGAACTGAAAATTTACAAGATGATCTGGCTGTCTTTAGTTAAGTACCTTCAGAAGTGAATGTTTCATAGGTGAACTCCAGCTTGTATCTACTCTGCAATGTGTTGGTATAAGTGAAATTGCTCCTGAACCTTGAATATGTGAAAAGGCATAACAAGTAAACTACCATAATAGGTGGTTTATGATGAATGTGATCAGCAATTCATCTGAAAGAGAGTTAGAATGCTGAATGAGATTAAAAATTCATTTTGGTGGTAAATTTAGCTGTGCTGCAACCAACTAATCTAAGCTTTTAGTGGGAGGAATATTTGGAGCCCATGAAAGTACCAAAGTCATTACTGCGTAAAGAAAAAGTGTAAAGCTCACAAGTAAACCGAATATATTCTTTACCCAGTGGGATTTGTTTGCATCTCATGTGTCTTGCCACCTTCCATGGCAATAGCAAAAGAGTGTTAAAGAATTACTAGACATTTGCAGTATTCCAGAGTAATATACCACAGATGTTACGTTTACATTCTTTCACTGAGCTGTTTTGGAATTGAGGTCTTTTCTTTCCAGTTTTGTAGCTTCCATTATTGTGGAAAGCCCTGTGCAAAGAATCGACTGATCTGAAATACTTCATGCTTTGGCTTCAGTAGTTATGTTGTGTGAAGTACTGGACACAGCATGCTGTTGCTGGAGACAAAGTCCTTTCGCATTTCTAGCAAATTGTTCCACAGAACTGCCAGTTTTCTGAAAAAGGCTTATCTGTCATTACTGTCTCAGCCAGCAAATCATAATGAGTTTTGGATTAGTCCTGTCAAGTCTTGATGAAAGTTCTTTCTTCAAAGAAACAAGCAGCATCATATGCTACTACTTTTTACTCTGTCAGCTCTACAAGGTATGTGATAGGCTGGAGGATTTTTAGTGTCTCTTGTCCACTTGAAATTTTCATACATGAGTTTTGAAAGGTTGACCACTCCTGTACTATAATTACTGTGTAAAACCAAGAATGTTTTGGTGAAATTTTAGCTTCACTAATAAAGTACATTTTCTTTATTTTATCACGCATTTGCATTTCCACCTTCCTGACTACCACTACTACTAGCTGATACCAAGTGTGCATCCTGCAGGTACCAGGAATATTGGCATCATTCATAATTTCAACTAACTTTTTTTTTAAATTAATAATAAAGGCCTTGCAGTTCTTAAAATCATGATGGTATAATGGAACATAAAGAATGTCAGGAAACAGCACAGTTTCAAATTTCTAGTAGAATATCCCTTAATTGTGCAGTGTGATAGATAATTTTAAACAAATCAGACTATCAACAGATACTACGAAATGGAAAAAATATTTATTCACCACATATGCAAAGTTTCATCATGTGATAGAAAAGGAGAAGCTGATTTGGACAATTGCTAGCTTTTGCCTGTATTTTCACAGTTGTTTTTTCTCATTCCTGCATTCTGAGAGGGATTTCCATTTAGCTGGTACCTGATTAATGCTGGAGTGTATTACCAACTTCACAAGATGGTGCTTACAGCAACTTAAAAAAAAAAGGGGTGCAAAATAATTTTGAATTGGTATTAAGATCTTGATTTCAGTGGATGTAAAATACTGATTCTTCACATCCATGTTCATCATGTGGGAAAGTAGAGACGTTCCTGTCATGAATGCCTCCCACACAGAAAAAGTGAATTTAACACCTTTTAGGACAAGTTGATTAGAATAAGTACAAATAAGTTGATTAGAATAAGGCTAGAGTCTTGAAGTAAATGAAATTTGAAACTATGTAACTATTACTTGTGGTTTAAACATTTTTCTTTAAACTCTCATCTGAATAGCGTGACAGGTTTGGGGGCATTTTGTTTATTGGCTTTTCTTTCATTCCTCCCTACACCTTGAAAATCTCAATAATGCTGTGAACAGATATGATATAAAAATGATGTGACAATTTGGCTATCTTAGGTATTACTTATTTTCACATGGTTCATTGTAGTTGGTGATTATGGGGACAGAGTGATTCGAGTAGTTTGTTTGGATTTACAGACCTTTTTCAAAAAAGTCTCTTACAACGTTAGAGAGAAAGGCAACAGCACACGTGAAGATGTAAGTATCTTTTGTTTGAGGAGCAAATCTCTAACATGGAGGAGAGAGAACTGAGGATTAGTATGGGTGGCCTCTAAAATCACAAGTAATCCAGGGTAAACTCTGTAATTCACTGTTTTTTAAACAGGCACATTTTCACTCATGAGAATAAGTACATTTTCACATAGCAGATTTTGAAATTCATTGGCAATTATTTGACTACCAAAACTAGCTTTACAGTAGATTCAGTACAAGAAATGCATGTAATAAAAGTCTGCATTAAATAAGAAGTAGTGTCCTGTTTAGTAAAATCCCTGAGCTACATGCTGCTGACAGCTAGGAAGGGTATCCTTGGAGTATCCCTGTTTTTATCAGCCACTGCCAAAGCTGGGTTTGTTCAGGTCTATCCTGATCTGGCTCAAATGGCTGTTCTTTGTACTCTTTGCCAGTATGGCATTCAAACATTGTATGCTATTGTGTTTCCTTAGTGTTTTGTGATAATTAAACTCTTCCTGTATAGTGAAGAAGTGACCACAAACAGTTTCCATTTGAAGCTGAAGGACATTCACTGTTGACCATCATGATCTTCAGTGATCATTAGGTTTCTTAAAACAGGTTATCATACTCAGATACCTACATGTGACCAAGTTCCACTGATTCAAGAGTAATCTCTAGGAGTTCAGAAATACTTAAATGAAGGTACATGTACAGTTTTTCTCCTAGAACATTCTGGTAAAACAATGGCTAGCCTTGATAAATAACTACAGTTATTTTTAAAATCTATCACTAAGAAGAAGTGAAGAAAATTGTTTACTCTGGTACTATGCCTATAAATACCAGAAGATATTTTAATTTCTCTGTTATTGGGTAGAGAAAATGAAAAAATTCTTATCATGTCTATCAAGTAAAGCAGTTGTCTTCTGGCATGCCTTGGTTGTCTGTTACAGGAATATGTATGCAAAGTTGTAGTCAGTCTGCAGAGATGATTTCTATAATTGAATGCAAGCTTGTCATTGCTGCCTTCTTCCTTAACCAGCTAAGGGAGGTTAAACATCAAACTGAGAAGTCCTGTAAATTTAAAACCAGGATACACTGCTTATTACAAACAGTCCCTAATAAATTCTGTGCTTATTCCAGCATCTTTCTTGATCAGTTTTTGGAGGCTTCACTATTTTTGTTTACATGATCCAGTGTTGCTGCCAAATAGTTTTGTCAAATTTACAATCTGCTTATAAATGAAATTTATTTTTGCTTTCTTACCCTTTCCCCCACCTGACCACTTTTATTACTTCACTTGGGATGTCTGCACAGTGCTTGAGAAAACATTTTTGAGTATGACTGAGGAAATGCTGGAATTACAGTGCCCTTTACTTTTCAGAGTGTCTTATTCATTACTCTGTTGCATGGAACATTCAGGTTTTAGCTTTTCAGTGGTGCATTTTCTGTCTTTCCAGTTCATTATTGGGATATGATAGCAAAGTTCCTTTACCAGTCAACACCTTAAAGTATAGCCTTCAGACATGTAAATTACCCAATTTCTAGAACAGCCATAAAATCTCATTTATCACAATCGAAGGAGCCTAACAGAGGAACTATAAAATAGACTACTAAAGGGGGGGGGGGGAAGGGCAGGGGGAGTAATTTCCATTTTCTAATTGTCCTTAGTTTACAACTGCTGTTTGCAGTTACGCATAAAACAAAACTTCAGAGCAAAAGATACGTTTGCCTTAAACCAGAATACTGAACCACAGCACTGAGAATGCGCAGTAACTGAATTCCACAGGCTGCACTTGCACAGGTGTAATAAGTACCTAAGTAAAATGATTTTTAAAAAATTACTTAAAGTAGCTAGGCTATAAAAAAGCAAAACTTGCCACTGTTAATATAGTCCAAATTTTAAAAATAACAGTAAATTGGAAACAACTGCTGCAGCCCATCACTATAACTTGGAGTAAAATTGCAAATCCAGAATATTACAGTATCTGTTTTAAAATGAGGTGGAGTGAGAATTGCCCACATATTCACAGTATGTGGATATTTGCTCTTAAACTGGGTTCCTTTAGTAGCTGGTAGATTCAGATTAATTCAGCTAGTGCAAATACCTAAAGAGGTGAGATGCATGGAGCTTTAGAAATACCTTCTTGTCTATTGCCGTGGGTGTGATGTGAATGAATGTTGGAAGTGTGTGTCTCAAAAGAGAGACTAAACAAGTTATTTGGGAGGAAAAAAAAACCCTTAAGGGTTTTTAAACACATAGCAGCTACCTTCAGCATACAATTCCCTAAAGCACAAATGGCTGAAGGCTGTCAGAATAAGCAAAGGAACACAGCTCAGCAGGCATCCCTGCAAAGTTAGACAGCTGTCTACATTTGCTCGCCTTCAGAAACAGGACCTGGGCTAGACGGAGCCACCATAACCACCTTTTGTTCTTACAACTACTTACATGGCTGTAAACAGAGGCCAGTTACGTGACTGCCATCTCAGGTGTAAACACCTGAAGTTCAGTCATCAATACTACTCTTCATGTCTGAGAGATAATTAATGTCTGTTGAATCAAATATCATCTGAGTGATGATGAAACTGTTGGATTTATATCTCTGTGTCTGAAACTCCTTGCTTTGCACAGCTTAGGGTTGAATTACATACATATTTTTACTTTGTATTATGTTAAGTTCCTTCAGGTTTTTATCCTGCCTGCTTTAAATATGATGGCTGAAGCATCCTCCACTGTAACTAAGAATGGCTAAGAAATCCTTTTCTTTCTTTTTTTTTCCTCCAGACTAGTAATTTCATTTGGTGTCAAAGTCCTGCCTATGTCTTGAAATTCCATATGCTTTCTGAACAAGGCATAGATGCTACCAGTCAGTGCAACAGAGGTGTGGAGGAAGTTGGATGTACTCGGTTCTCTTGATGTGCCCTCAAAAATAGCATCCTCATTTCACGTCAGTGCCTATCTTCAGATTTCAGGCTGATTAAGAAGCACAAGGGGGAGAAATTGCAGGCCTGATGTTTGAAATTAAGCCTTTATTTTCCTGAAGAGGCCCAGAAGACCAAAAGGAAGATAATATAGGAATTACATTTCAGGAAGGGCAGATGATTTACTTTACAACGTGAAATTATTTGAAGGAAAGAGCCAAGGTAATTTTTAGATCCACCAGTGCTTGCATTCTATACACTGGAAAGCAGGTTATGAGAAAAAGTAGGAAAGAAATACATTACCACTTCTTTTGCTGATTTTTACATGTTAGAACAGGGTAGAAAATAATCAGCACCTGGCTCCACCACCCACCAATCACAGAATGCACCTTAGGAAATTGTCTCAATACCAGGTTTAACTTCTTGCCTCCTTTTCCCACACTACATGATGGCTTATCTTCAAAGCATTCCCATTTCACTATCTTCAGACAATTCTGTTTTGCAGGTGGAAAGCAGCTTTTTGTTTTTCCTCAGCTTTGATCATTACCATATGGTCTTTCATGCATGCTCAGGGTCTCTTTCCAGGATCACAATTTATTTTTCTCTCTCTGGACCATTTTTCTGACCAGTTCTCTATACAAAAAACTATTCAAAGTGATGTGGTTCTTGGAAGTATTTTGTGTACCAGACAGAAACAGTTGTATGGTGCCAGGGACATAGATCTGTGGCCTGGCCTGGGGATGAATGTTTTCAGGTAGGAGGCCTAATCTCAGAGGAATGTTAGCCTGAGACGCAAATACCTGTAACAGAAAACAAATGGTGTCACAGAAACAAAAATCCAGTTCTTACTGGCGCCTCCTGGGCCTTTTATTCTTTTCCATAGGCATTGCCTTAAAGATTCACAGTCAGTCTTTGAGTGATGTGGTTGTGTGTGCTCTATTCTGCTGCTATGTTTTCTGGAGTTTGGAATTTCTTTTTTGGCCAGTAGGCTCAGCATCCCACATTAGTGCACTTAAATGACCTTCACTAACTCCTGAGGGCATAAAATGGCAGAGTGTAGCCAACTGTCTCATCTGTGATTAGAATTGCTAGTTGTGTCTAGGTGCTTAATTCTTTTTATCTGTGGCATATCACTAATCTGGTAGAAGGCTAAATCAAAAAAGTTTTGGTTTTAAGCTTAATTTTGATTTTTTTTTTCTTACCTGTTACAGCCCTGCTGTTTGAGTTGTCAGCAATGTAAAAAGTTCTATGAGTCTTGGCAGCTTGGAAATATTCTGTAAAAAATTAGGTAATACTGGGAAATGTTGAGTTGTTGAAATCATTATGATTTGTGGAAAAATTCTGGTAAGTAACATTAGTTTTGAAATACTTTGCAGCCTGGGAATGATTTCAGATCAAAATCACTAAACTAGCATGAGATTAGCCAGTAGCAGGAAAGTACAACATCTGGGAAGGTGCAGTTAAGGGAGTGGCACATGCTGCTGCCACAACCCAGGTGAATTCCCTAACTGTTAGGCTAAGGAATTATTCTTTTTTGCTGACACAACTAATACCCAGTTTTTTACAGGAAATAGGACTGTTCTAGAGAAGTGACTTCTCTAGAAGTGACTTCTCTTCCAGAGAAGTGACTGAAGCAGGGACAATAGATACTGATAGGATACTCATGTAGGAATGACCCACGTCTGATTAGAAGTCAGAACTTCAGTTCTGGATCTTATGTCTCCTAGGAAGCTGCTGTGACTGTTAATTGCTGTAGTTTATTTCTGTCTTACTCTTTTTCTGCTTTTCTTTGCAAGGAGCTTCAAAAGCTCCAGGTTTTATTTCCAGGCAAGGTCCTCAGGGATAATATTTCCCCACCCACTTCTAATTAATTTAGAATATCTTTGCCAGATCACAGACAGAATATGCTGCCTCACAATTCTCTGCCAAAACCTTGGCTTAGAAAGAAAAAGAAATCCAATTTCTAATGCCGTCTTACTGAAGGAAATTTGAAAACTTTGACTTTCAGAGCATCAATAGGAATCAGTAAAACTTGCTTCAATTTTGAAGAAGTCCCTGGGCAATAATAACCTGAATCTGAGAATACTTAGTCATGTGACATGGGGTGCATCCATTTCTCTTGAAGCCAAATTTTGTCTTTGTTATGTGCAAGCGTTTCTGGCCTGGCATCCTGGTTCACAGACTAAAACATTCTAGCATATCAGGTGGAACAATCCTCTTGCAGTATATATAAGGCTGTTCTCACAACCTTCACTTGCAGTGATGCTGATAAAAAGATTTGCAATCTTATGTTCATCCAAATAAGCTCTCCTGCTGTTTGCCTTAGACCTGGGTAGTCGGAGCAAGTTTCAAGGTTTCTTTGTACTTAAGTTAGCAGCAATTAGTCCAACTTCTTGTAGTCTCAGAAGCATTACTGTGTGTACACTCTGCAGTTATTGAGCCCTTCATTGGTAGTATTATAGGTGAAATGTACAAGGATTTGTTTCTTAAATCTTTGTGTCAATATAGGATTCTTTATAAGCAGTTTGATTCTGCTTCTTGAAAACCAATAGAAGTCCTCCTTACCATAATTCCAAAGCAAAATTTCTCTGTAGTTGCAGCTTTCCATGTCAACAATCTCATTACTATTAAGAAAATCTCTCCTCTGAAGACAACCTGAGAGAGTCAGGGCTGCACAGACTGGAGGAGAGAAGACTTTAGGGAGACCTTAGAACAGCCTTTCAGTGCCTAAAGGGGGCTTACATGAAAGCTGGTGTGGGACTTTTCACATGGGTGGGCAATGATAGGACAAAGGGAAATTACTTCAAACAGACAAAGAGTAGGCTTAGATTGAATATTAGGAAGAAATTCTTTACTGTGAGGTTTGCCTAGAGAGGTTGTGTATGCCCCATTCCTGGAGGTGTTAAATACCAGACTGAATGGGACTTTGAGCAACCTGGTCTAGTGAAAGGTGTACTGGCAGGGTTGGAACTACATGATCTCTGAAGTCCCTTCCAACCCAAACCATTCTATGGTTAGAGCACTTTACAGTTATTTGGATCTTATTAAAAGATTCCCAGCCCTGATTGAGGTAACTGGCTTTGTTGAAAGAGAGAAAGAACAAACAATTTTGCAAGCAGTACTGCAGATTTTCTCCCAAAATGAACCCATATGTGATTGCTAACTCAAATACTGTATGTTAACAGATAGCTAAATGAGAACCTTCTCCCCAGTCAGATAAAGATTTACTTCATAAAAGCTTCTACAACTTCTTTTGGAAATATTCCCATCTTTGGAGTATGCGCTATGCCACCTGTTTATGTATTTATGAAACGCTGCTCCCTGCGGGACAAGTCTGGGTTGTATGCTTATTTTGATAAAGCGCTACTTTAATCTTCAGACACTAAGTAATTACCTCCTGCCAATGAAGTTATGTCCAGAAGTAAAATATATTATACCTTTTCTCTCTCATGTCAATTTCCCCAAATTAACTGCTGATTTTATTGTAGACAGTACTCTGCTATTTCAAAGCTTTTAACAGATTTATAAATGAAGGTGATATCTGGGCCTCCATTGAAGACCATCTAACAACTCAGGACGAAGTATTCTGACAGTGCACTTATGGTATATGTGCCACAGGTGAAGAGTCATTGCACAAATTGGTGTTACAAAACAGTGATCATCTGAGGAGTAACTGTGGAGTCTCTTTTGAGTGACTATTTATGTGTTTCACTCTTGGTACCATGCAGATGCTAATACAGTAAATAGGAAGTGATGCTTACCATCCAGCTAAATAAAGATTGAAATGCTGTTTAATCAAATAAGGTTATGCTCAAATGTTTTCCCAGGAGTGTCCAACTGGTTTGATGTCTGCATACTGTTAGGCAGCTCTTGGTATTCTCTCTACATCCGATCCCATTTTATCCACAGCTCAGCTGTAATTCCAAGGAGATGCTACTCACTCAGTAATAACTAAGGATACATAAATTATTCATCCTTTCTGGGATCTTCACAATTCTGCCCAGGGAATGGACATCATATTAGCTCCAGTGGGGTGGTTCAGAGTGATTTCCCAAGACTGATCCTTTCTTTGTAACTGTTCTAGTTCTGGTTAGTCAGTATGTTTAACAGAAAATTTGTAATATATTGCAAAGCATTTTTAGCTCTGGAATTTCTTATATTCAATGGAAAATAGGGTTTCCCATTGCTGTGTGTGTGGCAGCATCATCAAGGTGCTGATGAACACATAGAACGAGCCGGGTTAGTAGAAATGACTGTTCTTCCTCCAAAAAATGTCTCACTCATCATAAATCTAATTGTAGAACTAAGGATTGACTTTATACATCTGGAAGCAATAAAAGAAGTGGCCTATATTCTCCCAAGTGTCAAGATGGAGGATAGGAGGTGGTGAATGACATCTTAGAAAGCTGAGCAGGGTCCCTACTGCACATTGTCCAATCTCATTGCTTTCGGAATGGTACCAAAAAATATCAATGATAAGTAAGTCACTGAGATGTTTTTTATGCCCTCTGGCATAGAAGACTATCTCTCTGACCTCACATCTTCAGAATCATTCTCCAAAGACCAAATCTGGATGTATTGCCAACATGCCTACCCGCTGGAGTTAGAATGGAAATCTAGTTGAAGTAATTATTACAAACCTCCATCCCCAGAAGCTAGAACTTACTCTTCTTGCTGATGAACTGGTGAAATAAGAGTTTAGGACGTTTTAGTACAAGAGAATGAGGACTGCCTACCTTACAAAAAACCAAAACATATCTCCTCTGCAAACTCCACATTCTCAGAATGTTCAGGCAAAGGACATACGGAGCAGTTCACTATACTTAACATTCTTCAGGGCATCAAACACTTTCCAGCTCATCACAGACATTTAGCAACCCTTTGGTGAACTTAAATGAGGGACCTGGAATCAGTTACAGGCAGCCATGGATATATATTATATTCTGTTGTCTACAAAAATATCTGCTGCAAAAGCAGGTTCAGTATCAAGGGGAAAACAAACAAACAAAAAACCACACTAACCACCATGGAGAATAATATATGAGAGTAAAATTGGAAAAATTAAGTATGTCACCAGTGTCCCTACCATGGCCTTAGCAATAGGACATTTTTGAGGAGAAGCTGCCTAGTGGATCCTAGAAAGTAAGCACTGCCTAACCCCAAGTATAAAGGCAGAAAACAGACAAGACTGGTAACTCCATTATGAAAACAGGACAGGAACCTCTGTGACTACAGATCTGACAATCAAGGTCCTCTTTGGACCTCTTTGAACAGAAGCAGCCAAGGGGGATTTTTTCCAATATCATGAAAATACTAGTGAATTCTGTCCGAATATCCCATCACTTTCTGTGGCCATTTTCTGATGCTTCAAAAGAAAGTAACCCTGCCTACTTCATTTCTCAAAAGCCAAATTACACACTGAAGGCAAATGTAAATCTGGACCCTGCAGGTAAACAGCTGGCAGCATTAAAGTATTTAAAACATGGTGCAAAAAAGATATATGGAAATGCAGTCTCCTTTCAAGGCTCTGTTACAGATACAAGAAGTTAACCACCCAAAGATACAAATCAAAAAGTTTTGACTTTGAACAACAGGATCACTTCTATCCTGTCATCAAGTCCCACTTGTGAGTTGCTAGCATGAAACATTTTATTCCTTGTGGACATTATTTCAAATACTGCTCCAGAATGGCTTATCTTCAAAACTCTATTCTTATTTCCAGACTAGTTTTATTTATAACAGTTCATACACCTTTCCAGTTATGTGCTCTAACCAATATTCCCTCTCTGGTATGGCTTTCTGAATTAAAATACCTAATATGATTCCTTTCTAGGCTTTGATTACAAACTAAGCACATCAAACTTTCTTTAATCTTCTCAGGCCAATGGCTTGTCATTTGCCAAATCATTTTGGTAGCCATTACTTTAATTTCTTTTATCCATAAATCATGCCCAGTGCAAAGCCAAAACATTACTCAGAATGGGAATTGTAATTGGTTGTTGTCCTTGAGCTGATGAAATGTGTTTCTGCCACAAAGTGCAGTTAACCCTAACCAGCATTTGATTAAGTATGAAAGATCACAGCCCAAGAATTTTCTCAGAAAATGTCATAAATTTGGTATGACTTACAAATCAGATTCTGAAGTGGGGAGTCCGGAATACCAGTCTCGTTAATCTATCAAATGGAGACACTGAAAATTTTTAGCTAAAAACTGGGGAAAATTAACTGCTGCTCTGATTTTTATTGTTGTTTTCAATGAAGTAATTTGTAACTCATTAACAAGTTGCAGTCAAACATGGAATTGATTGAGTAGTTTTTAACTGCCTTCTGATGGTACTGAAATACTTTGGGTTTAGCAATTTTATTTCAGTGTGTGAGACATGTCCAGAGACCTAAGCTAGAACAAATACATACATAAATAAATCTTAAAGCAGATAGCCATTTAGAGCATAGAAAGTACTGAGAGTTGGTCTGCATTTTCACTTTCTTTATTGAGTTGGAATTTTTTTCCAATAAAATTCTGTCATCAATTGGCTTGAAAATGTTGTCACCTCTCTTTACAAACTTTGTCTTATAAACTTCAAAACAACAAGTAAAGAGTCAACTGAATATAGTCAATAAATAACAAATGGGAGTTGTTTTCTTACTAGAACAATGGTGCCAGTGGTGGTGATTGGTCTACTAGTATTTACCTTCCATTTGCAACACAGTTTGCCAATCTGATGATTATTTGTGTGTAGTCACAAATAAGATAGATGAAGGAGAAAGGGAAGTTATTCATCAAGACTGCAAACTGCAATGTGACAGTGGTCAATGTATATCAGGATTGCAACTGTTGAAACAAATGCTGATTTGCTAAGCCCAAATTGTTTAGGAAAGGCAAAGTGTTAAGATATTCCTTTGATAGCTTTACTGTTCTGGTCCTTATTTAAGAGCTGAAGAAAGAACTGTTCGTTATAGAAAGTGTAAACATTACTTGAAATACTTCCTTAATCACTTAACTGCAACTTAACCTTAGAGCTAGGTACACTACCATAGCTAAATATGTAGGTTTCAATGAGATTAATATTAGCAACTCAGTTTAACCATCAAGCTGCCTGTTTCCAGTGGATAAAAGGCTTTACTTTCCTCCACAAGAGTAGCAACACTTTCTTCTAAAAGAAGCCAAGTATATAAGCAAAGTAAATTGTCATCAAATTTTCATCCAAATCCAGGCAAAGTTCAGTGTTTGTCAGACTGCCAAACAGCATGTGAGCTTTAGCTTGAAATTTCAAAGTTCTCTGACAAAATTTATTCTTTGAACTTGTTAGTTTTCAAAAACTAACAGTAATGTACTGAACAGGTTACTATGTAGTATAGTACATAGCTATTTTAATTAGACAGCTGCTTTGCTTTACAGTTTCTAGGAACTTTAAATGTGCTGCCATATAATTTCTTGAGGTAGCTTTTTTTACAGAAGGAGATGTCAGGTGAGATACACATAGATACATATTCTAGCTTGGATAAGAGAAGGGAAGAGGAACATGGGTGAATTTAATTGGACTCCATAATCTTGAAGGTCTTTTCCAACCTAAACAATTCTTTGAATTGCTGAGTCTTGGCCATGTCCACAAGACATTCCATTCTGTTCTGGCACTAAAGTGGATTTGTAAACTACTTATCAATGAGATGGTATTTGCAACACTTCTGTTTTGTGTGTCCACATTTTCAAAATTGTATCAAGAAATCAAATGGTTGCTTATCACAGATGTAAGATATTAAAACCTGCATGTTTCAAAGTTTCGTGGTATTGACACTGGCCACTTTGGAAGACAATGAGAAAGAAATGTATTATGAAGTAGGAATAAACAGAAAAACAATTTCTCTTATTTAGAAATGCAGGGGCTATTTTTTGCCACAAAATGCTGGGTTAGAGTGTTTCAGTGAAGAGGAAACTGTTGCTCCTTGCACAGGAAGAGCTGTTGGAGGGAGATTATCTGAGTTGTCAGAAATAACAACCCTTAACTATCATATGAAATAGCAGCATACAAACAATGGAAATAAAAAGATACGAATAAAATGCAGTGTGTTAGCTAACCAATCCTCAGTGCTTTGCCAAAGTCCCCTTGTCATTAAGGGCAAGCTGAAGGATTCCAGAAGTGAGACAAAGCTGTGCAGATGAAATCCCTAAAAGTGGCCATGACTGGCTGTTCATTGTTGAATGATGAAGTTGCTGCTGTGGTTTTGAACATGGTATCTTAAAGAGCTTTCAGAGCTGGTAAACTAGAAGCAGAAAGTGTATTCATCTTGTTGCCTTTACACCATCTGCCAAGAAAGCATCTGGCCTAAGCCATCAAGACAGTCCTGCGTTTCAAAACACCAGCAAGCATTCTTTTCTTTATGCATTTCATGTGTGATTAAAACTGAGTTTTTGGTACGCTGGCCCACGGTCACTTCTCAGTAAGCCCCATACCAGAAAAAGATAGAATGACACTGTAATGAAAAACAGACCCTATGAGTGCCTTCTCCATGGCAGGGAGCAGGACTCATCCTTTCAATCCAGCATGGTAAACCAGTTAATACAAAAAGCAGTGTTAGCTCAGCCGAGCGCTGCCTGTCACTTGTGTTCTTTTCCACCTGGTGTTTTTTATTGTTGGGTGTATCTGATGCCTTTGTCATGAGGCATGGCAGAATCTTATGGCAAGATAAAGTGACTTAAATCAACCAGGCAAGGATCAGGCTAAATGTATATAATTCTTAATGTGAAAGAATCTACATGCCAGCCAGCATTATTGTTGTAAAATACTTGTCAGGTGCACAAGATTAAGAAAAGGTACATGCCAAAGATCATTCCCATAAAAGGAAGAATTCATCAATAGCTGTAAGCTGAGCAAAATTCCTGTAGGCTGAGCAAACTCAGAACATAGGGTACCTCTTACCCAGGAGACTGTTCCACCAGAGCTGTATAAACCTCTTTGTTGTTGTGCCTCAAATGGAGGCTGTAACCTGGTAGACATCTGCAAGAACTGAGGCAACATATAACATATTTCCATAGACTTGAGGTCTTTTAAGGCATAAATGTTTCAGCCAGTTGCTGTGCATTGGTGTACCTGTGCAATAGCCATCTCTGGGGATTTCAGCGGCTGCCCCAGAGCTTGCAGAGGAGCATTAAGTGACGTGCACTGCACATTAGAAAGTCACAAGGTAATGGGTATTTTCTACATTCCAGTGCATAACAACAAATAACCTCATCCTTGATAGTATTATCTGTATAGTGAATAGTCTGTTCTCTTCTTATTTTGCTCAGTAGGGTTTTTTAAAGCCTCCATTGCCTGTCATTTACACTCACAAGTCTACTACAAAACTTCCTGTTGAATGCCCTGCCACTGTGCAGCACCATTACAAAGAAGAGCTTGTCACAGTTTCTGATATTAAAATCCACTTCTCAGAAATAAGTCAAAGTGCTGCTAAAGACGTCTCAAGAAATGCTCTTATGGCAATATGTGAGTAGCAATTAAAGCTGGCATTATTACTCAGTAAGAAGATGTACAATGCTCACAAAATAAAATACCTTTGGGCAGGGAGAGGCATATTTCTTAAAAGGTGACATATAATTTAGGTCTATCTTTTTAGCTGCTATGCTACTGTACTACTACATTACTGTTTACTGCAGGTAAGCTACAATTTTTAAATGAGTCAGTAATTGAAACTTGTGTGTAGAATATGAATCCTGTAGGGATTCCTGAACACGTCACATGTCTCCACTACAGAGACACAGAGAATTCCACTTTACCAAGAGAATAATGTCAATTTACTCTTCTATTAGAAAATACATTCAACGTGAAAATTGAAGGTTTGTTGTAGCTCCTGGCTCCTGTAATGCAATATATAGCAGTTGCTCTGAAACCCCAGTGGTCGTAGCTCTGAGTTGTCTCTCTTTTATTACTTTGCACAAGCTCTCTTCTAGAACTATGAGGAGAGGAGGGGTTAGAAATGTAAACAAAAAATGAAGTGGTCAAGAATACCTATACAGATACATTCATTTTCAAGTCCAGGCTTCAATTCTGACTCTCAGTGTTAGAGACCTGCCAGATGCTGCTAGTTTTTGTGCATTCTGTGGTCCACATCTCCTGTTCGTATCACTGTTGTAGTGGAATAACAGAAAGTGTAACTATTTCTATATTAGCTAAGAAAGATTACTTAAGATCTCTAAGATAGAATATACAAAACAAACAAATAAAAAGTATTACCAGCAAAAATAGATTGGAGCTAAGAATTGCAAAGAGGCCATTAAGCAAAACAGTTTATGAAAAATCACAAACTTTTTTAAAATCTGATAGTAAAAGGATGTTAAAGTCCAGCTGAGTATATGATTGCCGAAATTTAGGACTTTATTAGATATTCTATGCAATGCCTTCTTGCCTCTTTTGGGTGCTTGTCTTGCTGGCTTTGAAACAACAGTCTTATTTGACTATATACATCTCTGTGCATCACAGAAGCCCATAAGGTTCATAAAGATAAAATAAACCACCCCACTCTATTCCACACTCCCCAGAATGCTTCATAGCAGATCGAAACAGTCTAATACCAAATTTCAAAATTCCAAATCTGTTTGTAAGTCAATCTAGATTTTTCCAGGAAAATCACACACACTTTCCCAGAGTTCTTTCATACGTAAACAGAGGTAAGAGCTCCTATAGATCAGTTATTCATCATGTAACCTCATGCAACATAGATGAGTAGGTATCCTAATTTTTTTCAACCTTCGAGCATTACAAGCAAGCCATTCAGAGAAACAGACAGCACATGAATAATTTTACTCTTTTCATTGGCAGACTCATGACTTTCATTTTTCTGTTGGACTCTGAGGTTGTAAAGAAAATTCAGTTTCCTTTTCTTCATACTGTGTGTATATGAATGTAAGGGATCAAGGCTTTGATCTTTTGAGCTTTTCAACAAAGAATGAAATGTTACTGGAACATATTGTCCTAAGAATCATTGCAAGAAGAGCAATCTTCAAAAGCAGATCCCCATCAGAAATTAGTATTAATGGTCTTTCAGTGTTTCTAAATATTTACTTCTGCCAAAAGTTTACCTATGTTTTTCTGATACTGACAGGGAAAACATTGTTGAATTTAATGAACACCTAGATTAGACATTAAACTTACCATCCTTTTCACTTACTCATCTGTGAGTTGGTCTGTTCCAGGGAATGATTGCTGGCAATTGTTTAATACATCAGTTATTCTCATATTGTACATTAGATAATAACTTCACCTTATCAGGAAAACACATTTCTGAATCTCTTAATCCACTGAAGGGTGATAATTGTTTTTAGGGAACCCTAAAAGGAGACTGAGAATAAAGTTGTAATTTAGCTATTTCCAAGCTATTTTTGTGCTTCTGGAAAAATAGTGTGGGTTTCAACAGATCATTTAGTTAAAGCAAAATCCTTTTAGTCACAGATTGCAGCTTTAGATTAAATAATTCTATTTTTTTTTAGGACACATGTATCTGAACTCTGCATAAGAAATACTAAATAAAAAATAATTGAAGAAAGTGAGACAGAGGTAGGAATGTAATGAACTTTTTTTCTTAACCTTTGGAATTTCTAGTTGTTTTTTATTAATGTAACACAGATCCAGGGAGGATAAACTGGTGGAAATTGATTGTAATGGTTACAACAATGTCAGAAGACTATTGCTGGGGGGAAGAGTGGCTGGAAAATTGCCCAGTGAAAAGGACCTGGGGGTGCTGGTGACAGCAGCTGAACATGAGGCAGGGTGTGCCCAGGTGGCCAAGAAGGCCAATGGCATCCTGGCCTGGATCAGCAATGGTGTGGCCAGCAGGAGCAGGGCAGGGATTGTCCCCCTGTGCTGGGCACTGGTGAGGCCACACCTCGAGTGCTGTGTCCAGTTCTGGGCCCTGAGTGCAAGAAAGACCCTGAGGGGCTGGAGTGAGTGCAGAGAAGGGCAATGGAGCTGGGAAGGGTCTGGAGCACCAGTCCTGTGAGGAGCAGCTGAGGGAGCTGGGGGTGTTTATCCTGGAGAAAAGGAGGCTCAGGGGTGACCTTAACTCTGACCTTTCAGAGTTACCTCCCTCTGAGAACCACACCCTCCCCAACATGATCCTCAGGATGCAACCTCCACAATTGCCTGAAAGGAGCCTGTGGTCAGGTTGGAGTCATCCTCACAAGTAATAGGTGATAGGATGAGAAGAAGTGGCCTCAAGTTGTGCCAGGGGCATTTTAAATAGAAATTTAGGAAAAATTTCTTTATAGAGAGATTTTTCAAGCATTGGACCAAGATGCTTAGGGAACTGGGGGAGTTAACATACCTGGAGGTACTTAAAAGGTATGTAGATGTGACACTTGGGAACATGGTTTGGTGGTAGACTTGCAGTGCTGTGGGGGTGTCCCTACCTTTTTTTTTTTAAGGCAGGAATTTGCATGGAAATTTAGAGAGAATATTGGTTCCAAAATTAGTTATATACTGCAATTCCATAGGATTTCACAGAAGTACCACTTAAGGCTGTGTGTCAGGAAGGTCTTGTGGCCTTAATTAGCATAGTCTAGCAGTCACAAACAACATGTTCCAAACCCCATGTTTGACTTATGCTATAAAAAAAGATTAAGCCATGAAGAAATACAACTCAAATAACTGAAAGGAAAAGCACTGGAGCTTAAACCCCTTGGTAGATGATGAAAGGTTTGAATGGAAATGTAGATGAGAGAAGACCAGAGCAATTAGCAGTACTAAAGTAGTTACAACTATGGAAAGGTGTGACATAATGTGAGTATAGATGCCATAAGGGCTATAAACAGATCAGTTATCCTTAACTGGGAACACAAACCAGACAGGAAAACAAACAAAATATAGAGCAACAGGCAGGAAAAAGGAGTAAGAAAAGGACATGGGTGATAAAGGTAGAAAGTGAAGAGAAAAAGAAAGATAGGAGAGAAATCTTATTTTACAATGAGGCAACTGATAACAGTTTAATATTCAGTCTGGGGTAGGGAAGCAGTTAAAAGGTGGGGAGTATGGTGAAGAGTGTGCCTGGGAAAGAAACTGTAGAGAGATATTTAGGGGAGACATTTTAAGGTCATTCATTTCTGTATATTGGCAGTAATCCATTGTGGAGAAGAGACAGCTACTGTACTTGTTAGTAAAGATAAATGTCATCAAATTATAGATGAACATAATGGAAAAACTTCATGTCTAGCCATTGTGTAAAATTAGGAGTGGGACATACTGGCTGTGTGGGCTTGGTGAATGCCAGGTGCGTGGGTGAGTCGTGAGCATTGGGAAAGTGTGTCTTATTCAAGTGGTCTATTCAGTTCTTACAACAGCACTGTAATGTCATTATTTTTTTCCTGATATCTGCTGAGTACAAACCAAAGAATAGTAAACATAAGTACCTTAGTGACTATCTCAGCATGTCCATATGTTTCTGCTTGCCTGTTTAGTGCAATGGCAGAGGGAAATGACTCACCTTTAATGTGGTGATTGTTCATAAAGGCCTGTGTAATCACACCTGCTAACAACATGACATGACACTGCACTGGGTCACAATGCATAACATGCTAGCCAGCCTCAACCAGTCATCCTGAGATTACAACTCATTAGGTATTATCGTCTTTATCTCTTCTGATATACAAAATTTTCTTTCCTAAAATGCATTATTTTTGCATATATAAATGTTTACTTGCCAGTAGTCTGAACAAAGTCATAGTGGAGGTATTTTTCCCTCTATGCCTGTGCCATACAGCTGTTACTTTCCAAGTACCATTTTCAGCCTGTTCTCACCATTGGCTGTTTTTCCCTCACACTATTGGTCCTTCTGCATGTATGCTTGAGAATGACACAACCACTTTTCCAGGAACCTGATTCTTCTGTCCCATATAAGCACTAAATATGTTAATACCCATTTGCTGCAGATTGCACTGCCTTAATACAGAATTCAGTTTACAAAGGCTACCATGAGTTGTGCCTTTTGTGAAGGATGACCAGTTGAAACAACTGGCCAGCTCAGACAGGAGATTGATAAAGAGCATGGAGAATGAACTACACACAGCTAGCCATTAAAGGCAGAATTCTATAAAAAATATGAAGGCCTATTATCTACAAACATAGCTTAAGAACCCAAAGTATTGGGTTCAATAGTGAGTATTGAAACATACTCACTAGCAGCATACTTACAGGAGTAACTGAAAAGCAGTTATATTTTCTAATGTAGTTTCTGCATGTTTAAGTAAAATACATCTGGTTTAACAGTAGCTAGTAGGGAGAAACCTAGATTGTATTAGTAAAAATATTCCTCTTAAATTCCTTTAAAAGAAAAACCCTACAAACTAAATCATATCACTTCTTTTTGCTGTGTAACAGCACAGAGAGAGAATCACAAATGATGTTTGGGAGTGGATAGCTTAGAGGAAGTATGTCCCCCTCTATAACATTCAAGGTGAGATCTGGTAGATATTTCCAGGGTGCATCTACCAGGTTAGGATACAAGTAAACATTCCCTGAAGACTGACCATGGCCACATCCTCCTGGTACTCCTTCCTCCTGGGGACAGAACAGTCACCTCACACGTTTAAGACTTGAAATCATTTTACCTTGCAGCTCCTCCCTGACCATTTCTGCTTGGCTTCAATTCTGCTTGAAAGTGAGAAAGGGGATAGTGGTATGTGATTTGGGTAGGGGCACACATCTTTCATGATTCTCGCTCTCTGATTTAGGGTAGAAACAAATCCACTGTACCTGTGTCTGTGACTGTCAGATATTCAAATATCACTTGTAGAAAAGGAATGTAAGAGATTTATAGAACACAGAAAAGTAAACACTACAATTATTATAGCAAAAAGGGGGAGGTGGTGGGAGAGAGATGCCACCTCAGCACAGGGAAATTTCTTATCTACAAGTTACTGCAAACTAGAAGACTATCCAAGGAGCTATCACTATATGATGCCTATATGTTTCATATAATCTTCCCAAGATATTTGCTGTCAGAGACAGTAGAGATGCACTGTTGCCTTTACATGCTGCATCTACTCTTTATACTCACAGATTTAGTTTCTCAGATCTAGATTTTGCCTCCACAATAGTCACCTCCCTCTGAAAACCACACCCTCCCCAATATGATCCTCAGGATGCAATCCCTATGAACTCGAGTAAAGAGGCCTCTTTCCTTCCAGCCAGGCCCATCCCCTGGTATCAGAGGAACACAGTCACTTGGCTCCAGTTCCAACATATATTATCACTTATGCCTGACATGAACACTTCACAATCTGTGCCACTTTCCGGCCACTCAGCCACCCTCTGCTTCTGTGATTCAACTTCTGAAGGCTGCCGCCAGCCTGAGTGCCTCCTCCATGACAGCTACACAGTGTGTCCAACACGCTATAGGAACTACCCAGGGAAGAATAAGATATATATCTATGCCATGCTCAACTCTTGGATCTTGCATAACACAGCCAATATAATTTTAAAAATTACCTGAAAATGAGGGAAAGCATGCATATACACATCTAATCTACACTTCTAATCTACTCTAAGGAAAATACAGCTCGCTCCAAACCAGACCAGCCTGGAAGAGAGTACTTCATTATATGATCTGGCTACAGAAGGCAAACACACCTGCTGTTTCCTTCTTTCTTGCATAAGCATTCTGAATGGTTCCATCATGGAAGAAACCCTTGCCACATCCTTTCCCAACCACCTAAATGCTGGCCTGCACCTAAAAAAGGTCCATGCTGGGCTCCATCCAGCCCTTTATGCTGCCCCACCTACTGGTGTTAACATAAGAGCTGCTCCCAAACCACAAGAACCTGGCATGGCAGGGGTTAATGGGGTGATGGGGAGGGGAGGATGAGACTAAAGAAAATAGCCCGACACTCTTCCCAGCTTGTTTGATGGAGATGCGACCTGGCAGCATTGAAAAGCTTCAAGATTAATGGAGAAAAGGCGGAATCTGACAGCTTTTCCGCTGGTTTCACTCCTCCTGGGTGGGCCGATTGCTCTTGAATGTCACTTGCTACTTAATCTTGTGTATCTGAAACAGACTGATGTGTTTGGGGAGCCCTGCTTGCTCTGTATAGACATCAATTGGCAAGGCAGATAAAAGGAAACTGCATTGAATTACTCTCTTATGCCTTTTATTGAGCACTTTCTGACTACAAAATAATTAGTAGCCTCATCCAACGAAACCCATACTGGTTAGGATGCTCGTTAAACACCAAAAGTGAGGAGGAGAAAGTATTGCTTACTCTCTTCCAGCTCCTTCCTAGAGCTACCATCAAACCAAGACTCAAATGAAAACATCTGTAGCTAATATTGTCATTTAATATCACCTCACTGTATATGGGATGCTTGCATTGATTTTTTTTCTGAATGATTATTTCTGTTTGCACATTGTTGCTGCAGAGTTAACAATTTATGTGTTTCTTTCTCTGCAGAGCAGAAAACCCTTAAGTACTCTTTAAAAATGCAATATATCTCCCACTCAGTGAACATGATACATTCTCCCTTGTAGTATATAAAAGAGGGCATGGGAGACTAAAATGTAAGGGGTTTTTTTCTCCATCTGCAGTGAAATCAGATGGCAACTGTCTTGCAAAAGACATTTGATTCCTTTTAAATACTGGAATTTCAAGTCAAGTTCTTCTATGTCTTTCACCCCTGTCATACCATTTACAGCAACCTTGAAATAGTAACAAAATAAAAAAGCAGCCTCTGATAGTTTGTAAAATTTGCTTCATGTCCCAAATTGATTCTCATGCTATAGATCTGAGTTTGTCCCTGTTTGTTACGGAAACTTCATTTGGAGCTATACTAGTGGTATAGCACAAAGCTGATGTTGCTGTTCAAGTTTGCAGCCTGCAACACAAGCAAAACTCTGACACTGAAAGTTAACATTTTAACTTTTTAGGCATCTAAATATTTAGGAGTGCTTTGTTGCCACACAAATTATCTTCTGCCCTTTGATAGACAATTGTCTGAAATAGATGCACTGAGCCAATTTGACACAGGATGTATCTGTCATAAAATTCTGTTTTTTCCTTTTCAAACAACAGAAATAATCACAGTTTAGTCTTAAAACTGTGGATTGCGTCACACCACCTTCTAAGTAAGGAAAAGTATCCCAGATTAAACATCAACTCCACCACTGTATTTCAACTGGCACCTAAAAAACAGTTAATAGGAGACAACTGTGCCTTCAGCAATTACATAGACCTGTTCTGTTGGCAGTGGGAGGGAAATAGCTCTCTTCTGTGCAGTTTTTTACAATATTTTTCCTCAGATCTAAGTGGCCCTTTATAGGAAGAAAATGTGATTTTACACATACACTTATAACAAGGTGGAGGAATAGCAGCCATTTCAGTGGGATTTTTTTCATCCATCTAATTTCTATGCCTTTTATAGGAAGGTAGGAGACATAAACTGAATAATGAATCACTAAAGGGAAAGCATCACTAAACTCTATATTATATTTATTTACTACTGTTTTTTAATAGTGGAATCTGCAGACACTTTACTGTTTTTAAATAAGCAGATGTTATTTTTTGATTTTTCTGTTTCAGCTGCATGGGACTACTAACAGTATAACATCTAATTTAAACAATCTTTAAAAATTTTAAAAACTGCTTGAGAAATTTGAATTAGTAAGGACTTCATAAAGTCCAGCTGTTGATTTCTTTTAAGGTTGGGCTAATGATTGTGTTTTAATAAATGAAGCATAATTACTCATTTAGAAATCATATCAATATCTGTTTACTCAGATTGACATTTCAAAGTTCAGGTTAATTCTCTACTTTGTTTGTTGCATATATTTCTCAGCCTTAAAACTCTATCAAACTTTGGAAAAAGGTAAAAAGAACAACCAAACTTAGTTATGATAACTTATAGAAAATGGATCCCATATCAAGTATGTATTCACTTTATATAGCCTGAGGAGTGGACAAAGAAACACTAATGAAAAAGAGGCTATTAGAACCTTTTGGCAATATTGTGAAAAACAAGCAGCATGACATCCTAGAAACTAAAGGGTCTTCACATCATTTCCCTTCCCCCTCCCCCAAAAGGATGACATTTGCATTGTTAAAAAATACGCAGGACTTAAAAGACATTTACTAAATTTTGTTGAAGGCTCTTAAACAAAATTCTTTCTGTAAATGTACTCCAGCCAAATCTGTGTACTATTTGTCAGAATAAATCTTAATCTTTTTATATTTGGCTTTGTTTACTAAACATTTTTAAGATTTTTAAGAGCACTGATCAAATTCTACACGTACATTTAACTTCACCAGTTAAGTTCATGAGACCTGGCAGAAATGAAGGTGAGCATGTGCAAAACTGCTTACAGGACCTAGATTTTACAAATAAAACGACCTGAAACAAGCTATTCTATTCTTTTGAAGTATTAAGACAACCTCTGTTAATTATGTGCATATCCTTTATCTGTAAAATTTATCAGTTGTTAACATCATACCAGTGTTTTAACAAAGTAAGGGTAGGGGATGCAGTCAAACCTTAGGTAATTCATACAAAACATCTTTACAGTTTGTTGTCACATTTGGCTACAAAACAGAATTTCTTCTCTAAAGATTCTTAGTGCACCATGTTGCAGCTATGCTTTGATTTGCAGCCTAGTTCAAACTGCTTGAAATGATGGGTCACTAACACAATACACCACTGCATTCCCTGCAAGTCCTCTTCCCCGCTATTTTGGTGCAGTGTTTGTTCCTACTCCCTAGCAGGATCCAGGCACAGTGTCTTGTAAGCCACAGATGTGTGCAGATACACACACAGGTGCATAAAACAAAAACCAGAGAGAGCTTTGTTTTTCTTCTGCTGCACATGAAGATGCAATCACAAACCAAGAATGCCTAGATGAACACTGGTGCTAAGCTTAAATGGCAGACAAAACTAAGTCTGATCTGTTTAGACTTTTATATTATTACAGAAAAGCAAGAGACTTCCAAGGCCGAGTTAGGCTTCACAGTGACACAGCCAAGGGCAACAGAGATGTTGTCTGGAATTGTACTGTCCAATGGAAGGAGGCCTCCACATGCACCTCACAGCCTCTGTGCAGCCTCACTCTACTGCCCAGCACAGATGTGACATCCTGGCAACTGTTGTTTCCTGTAAAGAAAAAACAACACAATTTTTTTCAGCCCCACCGCTCTATATTGAAACCCGTGTGTTAAAAGCTGATTTCAAACTCCTGAAGGTTGATAAATCTAAAGGTAGAACTTTTGCAACTACTGTTGCAAACACCTTTGGCTATTATTCTGAGCTGGAAGCTGCCAGAGTGGAATGACCTTCAGGATGCTGTCCTATCCATCCAATTCCAATTTCATTATGGCATAGTGAGATGAGAAGAATCATGATGCAAGAACTACTTTCTCTTTTTCCTAATAGGAATGTGTAGTTATGAAGACAGAGGGCATACTCATAGCACGGTGCTTTACAAAGATAGGACAATATTGTAGTCAATAAAATTTTTCTCAGAACTACTTCTTTGCAAGAATCTTTAGAGAAGAAATTCTGTTTTGTAGCCAAATGTGACAACAAACTGCAAAGATGTTTTGTATGAATTACCTAAGGTTTGACTGCATCCCCTACCCTTATTTTTTTAAAAAAGAAAAACTTTCCCTTTGCAAAGTGGGCCAAAATTCCATTTTACTATTCTCTAGATATTTTTTGTGACCCCAAAGTACTATTTTTCCATGTGTTTCATCACAAAACTTGCTAATATTTATTTAAACTAAACAGTTTAAATTTTTTCAGTTAGCTTTTTCCAGGAGTTCCAAGGCAATATTTTTTCCCTAATACTAAAAAGAAAGAAAGGTAACATTACAAGTGTAGGAGGAATGACACAGCCATGGCTGAAAATGTATGTTAGAGCCAAGACACAGCATTCACATAAGCACATATGGGCTGCAGGGTCCCAGACAGGACCTGGAGCTGAGGAAACCCCAGGTGGTGTCCTCTAGGCCTCCTCATGTTCCCCCTGTGACAGAAGGCAGCATGTCACAAACACTGTAAGGGAACCAGGGTTGAGTGAAAGGTGTGGGTGCATTTGACCCTTATTCAGCAGGAGAGAAAGCAACACTAAGGCAACACCTCTCATCTTCCAAGCAGGGGACTGACAGTCCTTGTGGGAGATCCAGCCTGCTGGAGTGGGGCAGCATGAAGGTGCTGGGTTTGGGGGAAAACAGTTGCTGTGGCCCATTTGTGTAATTGCTAAAATGGAGGATGGGTAAGTGTGGGTCTGTCAGAGGAAAGAGTGAAAACTTGGGAAGTGTAGGAAGGGGGCTCAAGCAGAAAGGCTGTGCATCACCAAGCACTCGTTTAGTTTTTGTGAAACAAGCCCAAATATAATTTAGTTCCCTATATATGAGAGACTACTGAGACAATTAACAGACAATTCCATGCACAAGCATTTATGTAGATATTTTAAAATCTATATAAACTACGTGTAATGGTCCTAAGATATAATAGCTTTTGTCAAGATTTGGAGAAAGTGGGGAGATGATCAGGACTTGGCAACACTTGATTTTTTGTAAAACCACTCGCCTGCCCCCATAACTCCGAAGGCTGGAATTTTTTCTATCATCCTTTCAAAGAGCCCCAGCCTATACTCAAGGTCTTGGCTCCCATAGTATTGTTTTGGAAATACAAATTGAACCTCCTTTCTCATGACTGCCAGGGAAGCAATGCTCTTGCAGCCAGTTTCAGGAGCCCTTGCCCAGGTTCTGTAGCTGCTCTGCTCCTTTTGAGGCCCAGCATGAGATCCGATATGCTTTACTCTGCTCCTGGCCACAGGCTGCACTCAGATGGTCACTTTCCAACCCCCTGCTTCCTGACTTCATGGAGGAGTAGAGGGAGCATGCCTTGGAATTCAATTACCTCCTCCCCATGGGGAGAGGAGAGGAGGTAAGAGGCAAGTCAGAAGACAGAAAACAAAAGGTTGAGCAACTGCCTGCAGCAAAATAGGGAATTCCACGAGGGAATGCTGAATTTGGTGGCACCCTGATGAAATGCCAAATTACATAGCCATTGCCTTGCTAAGCACAGGGGCCCTGGGCCTTGGGGAACAGAATTAAGATAAATTGGATCAATTCACACAAGTTAGAGGCATTGTTTCTGATGCTCATTGGAGTCACGCACATGACATTGCAATGCACCATATATTTTTAAGTTCTTCTTCAAAACTAAAAGGGTTGTTTGTTTATTTTCCCCTCTGAACAAAATTGTAAATTCCATTGCCATGAAATACATGGAACTATTTTAACAAATTGTTGCTGCACATAAAGTATTGCCAGTCATCTAATGGATTATTGATGATATTTTAATTAGGCTGGCCACATAACTGAGACCAACTGTAAGTGAATCATATTTGTCTAATTTTAAAATCCTTAACTCATTAACCACCTTCTCCTCTCCTCTCTTACTTAGCATCTGTATTTTATATATATATATATATGTATTTACTACAGTTACATATCTTTTTCACGTTAGATTAATTTTACTGATACATCAGCCCATGGTCCAGCAGGAGGCATCTGCAGTGCTGGTTCAATGCATACTGGTTGAAAAATCCCCCACACTGCAAAGTTGTGATGCAGTGAAAACTCCCAGTGGGTCTAGTCTTCTGAAGTGTTGTTGGGTAATGCTGCAAGCACAGGCTTTGTCCCTTCTGCAGTTATTGTGAAGCCAGCATGTATTTCTCTCTGTGTGTTGTGATCAGTGTGACAGAAGTGTTCTGAAGCACATCAAATTAGGTGAATGAGCCATGGATGATCTTGTTCTTACTTCAGAGACTACTAAGACAAACTGCTTCAACTGCTTCTGTTTCTAAGATGTTCTGTGAAAAGTCATTTATTTGTCTTGTCCAGAGGGAAAAAAGAGATTCCTACTACCGAAGGATACTTTCCCCAAAGTAGGAAGTAGTGTTATGTCAGAGACTGGACATCAACATCAGGTTTTATAATGAAGCTTTTTTCTTACTGTGTCCTGTGAAAGCACGTGAGCTGCAGCCACACCCAAGGGGACATGAATAGAGAGTAAAGTTTATGGGATTTTTGCTTAATACCTGATATTTAACACATCTGGAAGGACCATTTCTCTGTTTTCACTTGTAAACCTTGGTTGGAAAATGCTTAATGTGGGGCAGGGAGAAGTCCATTGCTCAATGCTTTTCTGTTAGTTTTGCAGTTTTAGAAAATATGTTGGTTATTCTTTTCTCAATCCCTGAGTAATCTTAGAGCTACCTACCTGATGAACTGCCTCTTTGCCTTTATCTCATTGCAGAATTTTCACAATCAGCTTCATTCACTTTTCTTCATGATTCATGGTGCTTTATCCTCCAAGATAAGAGCAGAAGTAAGGCAGCTCAGGGATGTACATTGATGAGACTGATTCTTCTGGTCATCTGCCAAAGCTTGTGGTTATCCAGTTTCAGAAGACAGTGAAAATCATGGCTGTTTATATCAGCCTTTAATTAAATTTACAGCAACCTCTAAGAGTTTACTAATTTAAGGTAGTTGCCTGAGTTAGAGTCCTATGTTTATCTCTATTTCCATTACTGTTCAAGATATTAAAGGTGCTGTGAGAAGACACTGTTCCTGCTCTCATATCTTCCATTTGTTCCTCACTGATGCTCACATTTTTCTGTTCCACAATGACTTTTTATTTTATAAACAGAGAAAATTTGTTACTCCCAGAACATACGATCACAGCTAAGTTCTCAGTGCCTGAAAAGGTGGTCTGTGATTGCTTTGCTGGCAAACTCATAACTTTGATTAGTGATGGTGAGATGTTAAATCCCCATTACATTAACCTTTATTCTGTCTCAAGTACTTGGAATACCACCAGGCCTTGCAGAACAGAATTTCTTTTCTTTCCCTTTTTCCCAAGTTTCCAGCACAGCCTGGAAGGGCAGCTGGCTCTGCCTTGGTGTATTAGAGGCATGGTGCATACTCAGCTGGCTGTTTGACAGAATTTGCTGGGCAAAGGCACAGCAGAGGAGCAGCAGCACAGTACAGAAAGCTCTGATGAGCACTGGGATAAAATAGAGGGAGTTTCTCTATCGGATATGCCTGAAGCTTGGTTTTGGTAAAAAGTATTCCTCACTTTGTCCACTTGTCTTGCTGATTTGCTTCCCCTGCTCTTGATGCTCTCCCCTGTTTCATTTTTTCCTCCTCTCCTCACCACTCTCTTGTGCTCTTTTCCACACCCTCTTTCCCCACCTGTATCGTCTGTGCCCTTTTTATGCCTCCTCTAGAGTTACCCTGTGTGAGGAGCAGCCAGTACTTGGATTTCACGCGCAGCCCCTCGTGCCAAGCCTCTGGTGCCAAAGCAAATGTCTGGTTAAAATGCTGGTCTGGCTTTGGGCTGGTGAGTGCTACATGAGTACTGGGGTTTTGACTGGGGCTTGGCAGCAGCACCTGGGACACCTCTGCACACCCCAGCTCACCACGCCTCCCCTCTTCACCATTCATGTCACAGGGACAGGGCACATTCTTTTACCTCCCAGCCTGGGACAGAGGAGCTGTCATCTTCCCTTCCCAAGGTATGAGATTTTAGAGAGCAACAATTGTTTGATAAAAAGCTATTTTGCCCAGGTATTTTTGCCAGTGTTTTCTGATTTATTTTTTCATGCCTAGTAGAAAAATTGATTAGAAGAGAAAATAAAATCATCTTACATACTTTCTTCACTCCTTCTTTCAGGCATATTCTCTTTCATGCTACTTTTATTAACAAGATTATTACTGATAGTGGATGAGTTATCTGACAATCACAGCAGGGTTTCTAGGACTGTTGACCCTAAAAAGTCTCAGTCTCTTGCTATAGGACTATTTCACGGGCTGATCAGAAAGAACTGTTGAACTGTTTTTTCTTAGTTAATCTGGTATTCAAACAAATTAAGTCAATAAATTTAAATCTGACATGCTGATTTATTTTCAAGAGCAAGGTCTCACTTTGTAATATTGCTTGAGAAGATTGTGATTCCTCCTCAGTTTTATTTTCTGAGTTCCAGACAGAGGTCATATAAAAATAGTAACACATATAAAAAGATGTTTTTTCTTCAAGCCATTATTCTCAATTACACACATGCCTGAATCATTCTTTTTTTCCCTAGTAGTTACACAAGTCTAATGTTTGTGCATTGTTATCATCTCTCCTATCAGTCTCATAGCTCCGCATGACTAACTCCCCTAATCTTCGTGGCAGGGAGGAGCAGTGAAGATTGCAATTGTTGTGTATCCCCTGGCAGCCTGACAGATGAAACAATCCCCACACAAGGCTCTCCGCTATCAGCCGGCTCCTCTCATTACCTGGCAGCAAACTGGCCGCCCCTGAGAGGCTGCTCACGTACGAGAGACTCCGCCGCGGCAGCCCCAGATGGGCTCCAGCCAGATTCCTGACTCCCCTGCTGGTCTCAGCTCAGCACTTTTACAGCTAACTAATTTTACAAGTGTCTTGCACTGATTGCATGTATGCAATTGCATACAGAGTTGGGTCAGGGGACTCATCTAGCTGAAAAGATTTGTGGAAAAAGGACACTGGTGCAAAAGAGAAGGAGAAAGGCAAAGCATTCAGCAGCATAAACTGTGGAGGAACATGTGCTGGCCAGAGGGGCTCAGCCTCTGCTGACAGTCACTGATGGCAGCCTGTCCTTGTCCTTCTGCAAAAGAACTTCCCACAGTGCCAGCCCATGAGTGGGCAGATTCCCCACCCATGACTTTTGAAGCGGAAGGAAAATGGCATTTCCACAATTGGATATGCAATTACTCTTTAATATCACAATACCTGTAACTCAGGTCAGCAATGACTGCTTACACTACCAGCACAGTTCTTTGAGAGGGATTCCCACAGAGGTTACACAGTTCTTCTTCCACAAAGAAAGCTTAGTGTGGAGAAAGCATGTCTCTCCTTCTTTACAGAGAGGTGATTTAGGTGTTCCCACTCACTTAGGGCAGGACAGTCCTAGCAATAATACTGGTGACCTGGATGTTCCTACCGAAAAATTATCTTGGACAAAACACTACACCACTGCTCTCCACATCTTAACAGGAGGTGGACTTTCTCCAAGTAGTGATTGAGGTCTGTCTCAGTTTTGCCAGAATGGGACAGTTGTAGATAAGGAAAGAAGCCAGGTCCCCAAAAGTCCCTATGTCTCCAGCTTTTATAACAAACTAGTTTAATTTCTGATGGCTCAAAGTGAGTATATATCGAGCCCATTAATAATACAAGGATGTCCAAGAAAAACTGGGAGAAAAGCATTAGGAAAAAAAAACCCCTAAAACCTCCTAAAGAATCTAATCATGATAGGGTGAGAAAAGAATGTGGCTGTGGATTGATGGATGATGTGTAGATATTTTTTGTTAGAGACTTATGAAACAAGTAGAAAGTCCAGATGTTTCAGACACAGAAAATAGTTCAATGTTTCTGAAATGGGTGTTGTCAAGGGAGACAGTTAACACTGAGATGCCCAAATAGGTTACATCTTCCACTTGGCTTTACTAGCTGGTTTAGCTGAGGTTTTCTTCTATAAAGAAAAGCATTTTGAGTTTCATCTAAGCAATTATTTTTTAGTTTATTTCAAATAAACACATCAGGCTGGCAGTTATACAAAATTGGATCCTAGTGTAGCACCAGGTTGCTGCTGCACGTGACCAGGGGAGTGGTACAAACAGCATGATTGTGGGCTGGTGTAATCATCAGTACAGTTTTATCTGTATTGCAGAAACCCAGACACTGGACATTTCACTCAAAGACACAGAAATTGCACTATACTCATACATTTCTAACTTAAAAGGTCACTTCCTGTCCTCCTCCCAGTTCCTTATAGATTTGCACCTAGCCAATTCAGCTTGGAAACATTGTTCTGCACTTTTACTATCCCTGTCCTTTGTTTTCCACTTTCAGTAGCCCTGTTGCTCTTTCTGTTGCTATGATCTTCAGCCTTGAAGAAGCTCTAGTTCACTCAGTGAGTTGCTGAAGAGACGAACTAAAATCCCAGCTTCGATTTGTGATTTGCTCTGCTAATGCTTAATTTAGTAATAGTTCCTCAATACTCTGACGACACCTAAGTAAGCACAGCTCTGCCATAGATTTGTCTTGACATTTTATTTTGGTGGATTTTCAAACAGAGATGAAACCTTGCTTCCAGGCTTTGGTCCAGTCAACCCAGTGGCTTCCCTAGTAGCAGCACACCTGGCAGAGTCTTCCATAGTCTGCAGAAGGTTTTCTCCATCACTGCTGGGGTTTGGAGGCTGGTTCACTGCTCCTCTCAGCAGGCTCTTACTGCTTGGTGCCAGGATTTTCATCTGCAGTCTCTGGGCTGTCCTTCCACCAGCTCCACAGGGATGGAGGAACAACTCTGCCTTCCAGAAAGTACTCTGTGTCCTTCACAGATGTTCATAGGGATCTTTTTTAAACTCCCCACCAATTAACCTTGGGTAACTTCTTGAGCTGATAAGCACACCAAGTATTTTGATTCTTTGTCCTTTCTGAAAGAAGGGGTTTCGGACCCAGCAGTCCTTACAAACTTTCATACCTGCATTAGTGAATGTTCTTCCAATGGCCTGGAAGATACATATATACTCTTTCCCTGGGAAAAAAAAAAAACGAGTGAGCTGTACTCATTCCTTCCTCCATCATTTGGCAGGCGTTGTGCTATTTATGGCTCAGCACCCACTTCCAGAGTCTGTTCCCCCAGTTTACTACAGCATATTCTGTACCTGGGTTCACACCCCTAGGAGTCACAATGCCTTAAGATGAAGACACCATATACTGCAAGTTAGATTATACTTTCCCCTTAGTAACTGCCTTTCTTCAAACAATTTTAAGTCAATTCTGAACACAAGTCAACTCATACTCACACCATCTGAAATAGACTGGCAGGTTTTGCTGCTTCTTATCCTCTCTACAAGGAAAATACGCTCAGAAATAAAATTTAATTTAAATTTTAAGATTTCTACCTATTTTACAAAGGGTTTTTCTAATTCCTAATGGCAATTCTGAAAAAAACTTGTATCATAAATAATACTTTCCTTGGACCTGAGGTGTATGTATATGTGTGAGTGTGTTGCAAAAAGACAGATTCACACCTCTTCCTTTTTATACAAAAACATTGTGCCTCAGCCCCTGAGAGCACCTGGAGCATTAGTAATGCAAGGAGCAGAACAAAGGATAGTACGTAGGCTCGAAATGTGTGACCAGTGTATACAAAATGTAATCATTGTTGGGATCACTAAAAATTGCACGACCAGCAATGATTTATTAGTAGTGCAGAATCCAGGGAAATACTCCCCTCTAAATTATTGTTTCTCTGGCTCTAAGCATTCAATACATTCCCAGCTTGAGCCAGGGAATTTATTTTCTCCTCTCCTCTGTATTTGTCTGTGGTTTGCATTATCATTCACTAAATATACTTGGACATGACATTACTTTTCTTGAGCTACAGATTTAAAAACTTTTGTGACTCCCCCTTTGACCCTCCAACATTTCAGGAATTTCATAATTAAATCAGTAACTCACATTCACATAATGAATGGGGCCTCTTTTTTTGGTGTTATATAAATTATATACTTTTCAAATACGAAGGGCAGAGTAACAAAAATTATCTAAAACTCACTAGATTGAAAGTCTTGAAATATATAATTTTCATGTTTTCACAATTCTTCCCTTTCTTCTAGAAAATATGTGAAAGTAAAGTGGATTATCTGCCACTGAGACAGCTTAATGGTAGATCTAAAATATAAATGTCTACCATTTTGTCTGAAAAGCTACCATACTTCTGTCACCAACTATTTTCACTAACGACTTACATGCTTTATGGAAGTCTTCTACTGTACTGATTATGCCAATTTTCAAGAAACCAGAGAAGGAAGCATTTGTCATCAAGGGCCAAAAAGAACAAGTTACTTGGGTCTTAAATGAGCCAGACCAAAATGCATCTTATGTTGCCTAAGCTATAACTACATGCTCAATTTTATAAGCCAGTGATGTCAGGTTTGGTCAAAATTAAGTTTTTCTTGGCTGTGAATTTGCTGAAGATGTTACCAAATACACTGAGGGCTGGGGAATCTGCTGATTGCAACTTTGAGAAAAGGAGGGGGCAGACTCAGCTTCCAGAGAATCAGTCCATAGAGGTACCCACTGGTGTTTCATGGTGGCCTTTGAAGAGCTACTGCTCATTGTGAGATGTGCCCTACTATTGCTCTAACAACACTTAAGGAAAAGAAACAGCACACAAAGTGAAATTTCCAAAACTCAGTAAACCTCTGTTTCACTGCTAAAGACAGAGATTCCAGTGTGTGCTGGATCTTGAGATGGGTAGTTTGTGCTACTTCCTTTGCAAAGGAGGAAGAAGAAGCAGAAAATATTTGCCAGAAATAGGGTAAGATGGGCCACTTAAAACAACAGACAAAGATATTTCAGCTGAGCCAAAAAATCATTAATTGGGATGCTGGTCTGGGAGTTCATGGCTTTGTAGCCATGTAAAGGCTGGTGCTTGACTCTTTCTTTTGCTAAGATGCTAGACAAGTTCATCTTTTGAAAATTAGCACATGTGACTAAATACACAATGATAAAAGCACTTATATTATTTCCATAAATTCCCCTGACAGCCATTTGAATGCAAATTGAGCAGAAAGAAACCCTGCTTAAATGAATTAACAAGGAAAGGCAGCGGGGGGATGTGGGAGAAGAAACAGGACTGAATACAGACATACTAGATACAACCTCTTAAAAATAGAGTTGGTTCATATTTAATATAATTGAAGAAGGCATTTCCTATACCATTATTTAGGGTCAGAGGACACTTAATTTATCCAGCTTGAATGCACTGATACAGTCAAGATAGTGAAACGTTTCATCTATTTCATCTATTTCAATACTGCAAACCAGGGACTGCCTGTTATGTGTTTGCTTTCTTGCTTTTGTCTCCATGAACAAAAGAAACAGCAACCTCTTAATTGAAAAGATAACATCACAAAATTGAAATGATACAGCACAAAAATTGTGCCACATGTTTAGAATCTGCAGTAAACTTATCTCATTTTGGTGAGCCTCTGTTACTGTGCTTGCTGACCTGGTGTGTGCAAGCTGTAGAAGACTGATGACTGTTAGAAGATTTACAAGAAAGTTAAAATTAAGCTGGTAACCAGTTTAGTTTATCTTGAAAACTGTGAAGTAAGATGAACGTTTACCCCACTTCAGAATGTGGTAGATTATTTTGACTGTTTTTCTCAGAGGAAGGGACCCTCTGGTGAGTGCGAACTTTTGGTTCCTAGTGCTGCTGCTCTACATTGCCATAGTGGAAACTGAGGCTGTGACACTGGTGCTAACACCAGGGGTTGAAGATGAGGAGTAAGGGCAGAAATAAACTTCTCCTCATAAACTCACCACCAAAGAAACCATGGATGGAGATTGCAGGGTCACCTGGGTATTAGTCATCCCAAAGCACTTCATTGGAAAGCATTAGTGACAATAAGATGGACGGAATTAATCTTGTATGAAGTACGGACAAAACACCTCCAGAGAGAAACCAGAAAGAAACAAGGCATAAACCCTCTCCTCATGTACACAAAACAATAATCTACTGCAATATATCTGCATGCAGTACTTTCAGATCATGAAGAGCAGTAGGTAGAAACAGATCTATTGAAAAACCAAGTATGGATTGCAAGAAGTGGCACTAGTGACTCACTGTTGAACAGTGTTCAATTGCCGTTCAGCTCTGGTGAGTCAGGGATAACTGTACAGATGGATATATCATGTTCAGAAGAGATGTAATATCATGGCACATCTCATTTACAAGTGTATTTTCATTTGAAAATAGTTACTTAATCATAAATCACTTCCTTTTAAGAAAATTTTAATTTCTTTCCCTATTTTTCCAATAAAATTGTAAATTATTTAACATACTTCAAAATATTTGAGGCTGAAGTAGCCACATAGCACATGTTTAAATAGGATCAGTTTGATCTTTGCCTCAAAATTAGAAAATAGTTGATTTGAATTACAGCAAAAAACAAATAACACATTTAAATAACTGTCCATCAATCCAATAGCGAGGGTTTAAATAGGCAATAGAACAGATTCCAAACTGTGAACAGATATCCTTTCTTTATAGCTAACTGGGTCTGACTTCACATGGTTTAAAAGGTTTATGTGAATGTCTAGCTACAGCTGAAAGAAATTAACTACATCCAACAGATCCTCTCTTGTACAGACCACATAAAAAGATAAATCTATGAAACATTTAGACAAAAGACTCCTTAAAATTCATCTTTCATGAAAACCATCATTCAATATTCTTCTTAATGTGACCCAAGATGTAAATATACAATGCCTGTACCAGGTGAAATTACACCATTGTACACATTGCCTACCTACAACCTTAGTACTCCAATGCAAAACACAGATTTTTCCCAAAGGACCCTGACAAAACTAAAACTCAAGCCATGCTGGGGACACAACCTTGTCTGCAGAACAGCTGCAGAAGAGAGTCATAATTGTTCACAAAGTGAGAGAGGATGGCATGCTAGTTGTGATTAGTGAAATCAAGCCCCTTGTTACCAGACAAATTTCATTGAGTCACTGCCCTAGGTTACAATGTAAGCTGTGCCCAATATATTCTATCCCCATCTTCATGGGCTGTTGAAACCCGGTCGGGCAGTGTTTTCCTTATCTTCTGTTAATGAGTCCAACAATGCCTTACTGCATGACCCATAGATAACTCCCTCAGGGAGTTATCTCTGTTTAATGGGCCATCAAGGACCCACTGCTTGACTCATAGAATGAGATCAGCCCATTGTGAGATGCTCTGCCCAGGGGGAGGAGCCAAGCATTCCCATCTGGATATAATCTGGGACAGCACAGGGAGCCTTTACCCCACTGGACTCCCAGAGGACAAGAGCTCCCAGACCTTTCTACAGGATCACTGCTTCAACAAGACCATTTCACCTGGACTGCTACTACCACCCTAACAGGGTGTCAGGTTGTATTCTGACTCTGTCAGTGGTCTTTTATACTATTGCATTTATTTTATTTTACTTTTTTCTTGTTTCTCTTTTCCTCCTATTAAATTGTATTTCTGACTTGGAGTCTCTCACTGGTTTTGCTTTCAAGCCAGCAGTTACCAAAGTGAAAGTGCCTCAGGAAGCTTAACATGAAAGGATTACAAACTTGCTTTGTTGGTCCCATCTGTGGGAAGCCTTAGCTGCATAGGGAAAGCATTGCAGTGAGAGCCTATGCTCAAGCATCAGCTCTGCTTCAGAGTTCAGATGATCTTTAGGTCAAAACCATTCTGCATTTGGTCTCTCTCTCTGCCAAATGGAAAAAAAAAAACCTCCTCACTTTTGTAGAGAATGGAGTGAGACTTAATGCTGTGGGCTTGTAAAGCTATTTGAATAATGAAGGAGACAGAGCTATAGTGGAATAATGATGCTAAGCCAGGATGTTCCAACAACACAAAACTATGGCACTGATTAAATATTGATGTGAGAAAGAGAATTGGTAGAAATAGATCACTGTATCAGGCAAAACATCTTCCATAGAGAGCTAACAGCTAGTACTGCCCATCGACATTCAAAGGCACTCCATGCAACCTAAATAAAAATGAGGAAATACTGACACAACTTCATCTGTTTTAACTGTTGCTCTGTCTGGGTTGCAAGATAGCTACCAGTCATGCAGCAGTTGCTGTCTGAAAATATGCATGCTTCAAACTATTACCTACACCTGTAAACAACTGTTCATGTGATGATGGTCTGAATGTCAGCAGCACAAGGGGTCTCAGCTCATATCCAACAGAAAATGGAGATTCTGTGGAAGGCTCCAGACAAAACTGGCATCTTTGAAAAACAGCACTACATCCTTAATACTTTCCACACAAAGTTGTACATAAAATTTTAAAAGCTGCCCTTTCTCCCAGCAAGATTTCAATGGCCTGAGAAGGGGAGAGGGAATCTGAGATAAACATACAAATAAGAAAATATTTCCCAGAATGATTTTGAGAGGTTGTCTGGCAATGGTCTGAGCAGAGCTACTGGCATTGTGCCATGTTGTTAAGGGAGCTAAGTTGTGCTGTTAGGCAGCCTTTGTGCTGAGCTGTGCCACAGACACCACCTTCCATTAAGAACACATTGTCTGCAACCAAGTCATTGCTCAAGGCATTCCCAGGCCTCATAGTTACTATGGCTGTACAAGAAGGAGCACCCATCCTTTGGATGTTGTGGCCTTATTCAGGATCTTGAGGATCAAGAAATGAAGCAGCAAATATATAAAAATTTAGTTGGTTTCTATGCTTTTAGCTGAATAGGTAAGGTGAGGAACAATGATCTGAACCAGTCTGTTTCTAAGCAGGCGCCAGACTTACCTATTCAAGGAACTGCACGATAGCCTTGAGAGGGAAAAAAAATAAAATAAACCTGCCTGTGCTGGGGAAAAAAGGCAAGCAGAGTGGCCTGGCCAGTCAGAGAGAAAAAATTAGCCTCTTCTACCTGATGCTTAAGACCCACATCCATGATACCATGACCAAGGTTTAGGGGGTTGTTTTGAAGGTGATAGATTAATAAACTAAGCCTCTGTTTCTGAACTACATTTGTCCTATGTGAGGGAAGTTGATACTCATCATCCCCTCTAGTCAGGTAGATTTACTAAATTCACCCTGCACTCATTCTCTGCTAAGGAAATGGTCTCTTGCTCCAAATATTTTTGCCCTGTCTTTTCATTCACTGAAGACTTTTCATCCACTGGACACTCACTCCATGCTGTGTAAATGCTGCAGATATGCTGCAAATTCACAGATGGAGGGAAAAAGGTATAACCCAAATGGTTTGTGAGACCATCAGCACCACAGGGAGCTTTAAGCCTCCATAAAACTGCTTTAGCATGAAGGTAGGCAAGTCATGACCTAATTTTGACATTTGGGATAACTGCAGGAGGACAGGGAATTATACTGGGCATCAAAACCAGACCATGTCCCGTTTGGAAAGGTGTGTAACAAAGACGTACAGAGAAATGAGGATAGATGACAAAATTTCAAAATAAAGTTAATTATAGGTATGCATATCTGACACTAAAGTAGTTCTGGTAACAGAATCTCATATTTACATCCTTTGAAATATCAGTGTAAATTTTTTTTATTGTTTTTCAACACATTTTCTCAGAGTGCCTTTTGAACATATACAAAGATCTTTCCTACAGGACTCTTTAATTGAGTTACTTTGGTAATATTTTTCTCTGAATTTTCTATAACTTTTCGTTCAAGAAACTGAATCTGATATACTGTAGCCTTAAAGTAACCACAGAACCACATGTAGAACAGACACTGCTCAATAGAAGCAAGACATTTGACAGGTGAAGAAAAATCCGAGCAATTCTGAAGGAGAAATAAATTGAAACAATTTATGTACTCCAGCTATCACAGCCCATAAATGATTACATGAAAGAGATATTGCATAAAACGCATGTAGACAAGATTTTTTTTTTCCTTTGTTCTGTAAGCACAGATACAGCTAAAGTTTCCTCATAGGAAACTTTAAAATGGGGGGAAAAAATGATGGCATTTACCTTACCATATGGAGGTCTACATATTTCAGTACAGTGGTGGTATCCAACATGCTTATCTGCACTCCCACTTGATTCTACATCTGTCTAACTACCCAGGAGAGTGATGCATCTGGAAAGGTTGAATAGGCCAAGGGAGTTTACATGTATTTTGCAATGTTCTTGAGAAAATTTACTGGAGGGAGATCAACATGTCTTTTTTCTTGTGTCTCTTCACATTAAATAAAAACACATTGTATGTTGTCTGAACATCCTGACTTCTAGGTTTGTTAGTTTGTTTGTTTTCACTAAGAATGCAGAAATGTATTTGTAAGTGTTTGCTTTTGAGTACCTTGTATGTGAGGGGAATGCTTGAGAGGGTGTAATATGAGGGTTAGTACTGAGTAACAGATGTAGATGAAGAGAAAAAACAGGTTTCTGATGGAGCAGATTACAGCAGAAAATGCTTTTTAAAGAAGTTCATAGAATTGCACTCCAAAAATTAGCATCTTTGTTATTTATGGTAGTGATTCATGGTAGCCTGTGACAGGATGCATGGGAATGGGGCACGTCCCTGAGAGAAAAGGTGGGGAGGGTTGAGCAGTACCAGGGAAAAGGACTTGCCTGGGGGAGGGGAGACCTTTCACATGCCTCCTCTGTCCGTGCAGCCGGCCAAGGCACAGGCTTTGATCTGCCCAGGATGACAGTGAGCCAAACTGTCCCCTCATTCAAATGAATCCACCAGACAGTTGTGAGACATTCCTCAAAGGGTCACCAGCAAAGGGCTGCGGAGGAGGGCAGCTCCGGCCATGCTTCTGTGTAACATCTCCTCACAGCCTCACCACCTGCTGCAATTTCCCCCCACATCAGGTTCAATTTGTATGCAAATCCTCCCTCATTTATTCTTGCTCCCTTCGGAAAGGACAAATTAAGTATAATAACTGTAATTGCTTTAATAACATGAAGAAAATGACACCTTTATGGGACCAATAATCAAAGACTGAGACTGTAATACAGCATGACAAGTGTGAAGGCATGCCACCAGCAGTGATTTTCCCATTTCAGTATTTTTCGTCGCCTTGGAAAGTGCTTGTCTCTGTAAGCCAGGCATGGCTGGTCCCTGGCTGTAAACTCCACGCTGACCCTGCCAAGCCAGGCAGTGTTCCCTGGTAGAGGCACCACTGGAGCAGCGACTGTAGGTCATCAGCACCCAGCTCTGGAGGATGTGGGCTGGCATTAGCAGAGCCACTACTGAGGCCTCCTCAAACTGATGTCTCCCCTCAGCTCTGTGGCAAACAAATATCTTATGACTAATAGTTCACAGGCTCAGGCAGATGGCCATCCCTGAGGAGGCCTCAATGATGGAGGCCTCATTCAGAATGGTGGCCCACGCCTCACCAGGCTCACCTTCTGCATTCCTCATGCTGGACCAGACATTATCTAATTTCAGCAACTTTTTTTGGTTTAATTCTGATATTAGTAAATGAGAATCAACTTCAAGCACAGTCAGCTGGAGCAAGCCAAGTTGATCTTGGCTTTTAGTTATACTCAAAGCCATCTACTAACAGTTAAATTTTCTAGCTATTTGTTTTGTAACCTGTAATTTTGATCATAAAAGAGTCTCAGAACTATCCTCCTGTAATAGTCCCTGCTTTGATGAAAGATAAACCCAGCATCAAAGATCAATTATTGCATAAACCAGAGTTCCCACTCAAAATAAGCAGATACGGAAAACACAAAAAGTGATGAGAAAATGAGCCTTCATGCATATTCTGATGAAGAAAGTACAGAATACTGTGTCTCATGACAACCATGAATGAACTAGTCCTCGGGTGCCAGGAGAACTCCAGATCTGTGTTAACAACTGCTCCAAGTGCACACTTGTGTGACATGGGAGAGAGCTGTGCAAACAGGTGTGAACATCAAGGGTGTTTTAAATGTTATATGCAGGCAGAAATCAAAAGGATCCAGTCACTAACGGGAAACATTGACTTGTAGCAAACACCTCCCCAGGCCTTAATCAGGTTAGATGTGAAATGGTTCTCACAGACCAAGTGCTTGAGAACATGCTAATCACTGGTATCCATATAGTATAAAGTACCACACTTGAAAGAAAAAACAGTTTCTGCTAATTTGTTTTGAAGCAAAACCTAAGAGCAAAATTGCTCATAAGCAGACAGAACAAAATTCACCATCCCACAGCAGTTTTATGGAAGATTTGTCCTCATTATTGAGAACCTAGAAAACAAGATATTTCTAATCTACAAACACTGCATGCATTTTCTTAAATGTCTATGTCACCAATACATCTACATATGAAACCACCATATTTGACCTTGATATTAAATTCTTCGGAGATCAAAAGTGAGTGCTAAAAATAGGCAAGATATTTATATAGCCCATTATAGTAGAAATTTATATTACTGGCACCTCTCAGTGGAGACAGGCCTGAACCAAAATCTCAGGTCTGCACATCATACCAAGAAACAAAAACAAATAAATAAAGAGCTGATGTTCTGTTTCAGATCTCAGAGGGTTACCAGGAATGCTCCTGATTCTGTTAAAGACTTTGGTGCATGGACGTTTGGTGTTCTTAATGCTCCAGAAATTAAAAAACAAAACAAAAAAACCACCCCAAAACAAACAAACAAACAAAAAAAACCCCAAACAAAAAACACACTGCCACCACAACAACAAAAAAAATCACCCACAAAAAAAGGAAAAGAAACTCTCTTTAGTCTGAGAACGAGCCCTGAAGCCAGCTTGGAATAGGAATCAAATGAGAGAACCCCAAAGAAAAAATCCTCAGCAACATACTGCTATCTTTGGGTAAACATTTGTTTGCAATATCTTTTAAAAATAATACTGTCAACTTCAGTGATTGACGATTTCACCCCATTTATCACTGACAACCAGAATTATTTTTTCAGCTGTGGATCATGTTAATTGTGGAAGCTAATAGGAAGGAATGTGAGGTAAATGGTCTCAATATCTTTAGTAATGTGATGACTTTCACAGACTTGCAATACTGTATTTACTGTAACCAAAAGGTCATGCTCTGTATCTTAAAGGCAAAAGTGAACTTTCCTGCATCAATCACACTCCTACAAACCATGCAAAAAATAGTTTTACAAGGCAATTAGCATTTTTAAAAATGAACCTTAGCTTCAAATACTTGAAGGAAGTCCAATTCATTTTTTTCAATTCTGACACCCATGTGTAAATCAGAGAGAATTACAGCTACCTAGCTGGCAAACAGCAATTTATGAAAAATGGACCAATGCTGTTATAATCCATATTACTGAAAATGAATGCTAATTTCTTCTCTACAGGAAGTTAAATATTGAGAAGATGATAATACTGCATTTTTCATTCCACTGTTGGACAAGAAAAAAAAAAAGTAAATAAGTTTTTCAGATACTGCAGCTAATCAGTGTTAAATTGTGCCAATACCATTCACATCTTGAATCTTCAGGTACTACAAAAATACCATACATGGCAATGCTATAATAAAATAGTTCTCATGTAGTTTTGCAAACAGGTATTTGTTTTCACATTAAAACTTGATACTGGCAGAAATGGGGTCTTTGAAAGTTACAATAATAGAGCAATTTGGGTATAAGTTTCCCTGAAGAAATGCTGGGATATGTGGTTTTAAATAAATGAGAAGGTGACAAAAGACAGAAAATGCTTTTTTAGTGTACGTTAACAGAATACAAAATGGATTCATTTCTATAGATAAGATTTTTTAAGTGTCAACTTTAATAGACAGCAGGAATTATTGCTTTAAAGGGACTATGTCAAAATTGACAATCCCAAAATGTAACCTACTATAAAATTACTCTTTACATTTTTTTACAGAGTGACTTTTTGATCCTGAAATATGTATCAACATTCCTAATTCAAGACTGTCATGTTATGAAAATGCCAAACACTTTGTTGTGTGATTGGCCATTAAACTTGTTTTGGTTTTGCAACATTCGTATGCAAGTCATGATTTCCTCTCTCCTACATACCATCTCTGGGATTATGCATTTGAACAGCACCAGACCTTTTGTTTGGGATTTCCATGACTTAGCACTTCAGCTGGCAGTGTTTTATAACAAAGTTAAAAGGCTCCTGTACTTCAATGTTAAATGCTTCCTTAGAAAGATGGCAGCTCTTTATATATGGAAGTTGCAAAACCACAAAAGGGGTTTTTGTATTCTTTTACTTATTATATGCAAATGCTTTCTAGTGCACACTGTAGTGAAATAAATTATAGTTACATGGCATGGTAATAAAATGAACAACAGTAAGGTGATAAGTGAAAAAAGAAGTAATGTGGTGGCTGAGTTTATTTGTTGTCATTTTTAGGTACATTTCATGCCTCTTGCTTCTTAGCAAGTGGGTAGGTTTCCATATATATATATATATATATATGTATGTATGTATGTATGTATGTTTTTTTCATGAGTGAGGAAATGTTTATGTACTTAGAAACTAATCACAACAGCTTTTAATTACAAATATGGTCTTTACCAAAACCAGCCTGAAGAGGAGACTGAGGGAAGAGCTCATCAGAATCTATAACTTCCTTGTGAGGGAAAGCAGAGGGGCAGGCACTGATCTCTTCTCTGGTGACCAGTGACAGGACCTGAGGCAATGGCCTGAAGATGTGTCAGGGGAGGTTTAGGTTGGATACCAGGAAAATGTTCTTCACCCAGAGGGTGGCTGGGCACTGGCACAGGCTCCCCAGGGAAGTGGTCACAGCACCAGCCTGACAGAGTTCAAGAAGCCTCTGGACAATGTTCTCACACATATGGTACCATTCTTGGGGATGGTGCTGTGCAGGGCCAGGAGTTGGACTTGATGATCCTTGTGGGTTCCTTCCAACTCAGAACATTATGTGATTCAGGCTATTTTCAGGTGAAGAGTGTCTCTTTTGCTGTAATCATCCCAAATCAGTAGTGGGCCTTTTGCTAATTACTTCAGTTGGGTTTTCTGTAAACCTGATAAGAAGATTAGAATACTTCTGTTTTCTCCCAGTTTATTGCCACAGGTAACTCCAGGAGCTCCACAGACTAGTTAGCAATACTGACATTTGCATATCTGGCCTTCCTAGAGAGACTCGGTGATTAAAAAATTAGGGTATATTTAAGAAATTATAAATGGAAGTGCTGAACAGGCTTGATGCACAAACACCCTCCAAAAGAAAGGCTGCCCTGAATATATCCCATTAAAACCCACCAGAATAACACATATTTTCCTATGAAATTCAGTCAATGAACAAGCATTACATATAGCCAATTTTGGCTTCTGTAAACATAACTATGATAAAAGCTAAAATGCATTATAAGCAGCTAGAATTGAGAATAAATGTCTCAGAACTATTTAACTTAAACTTCATCTTCAGTAAAACCCACACAATGAAATCAGTCATTTCACTCATGAGGGCAGAGGATTGAAAAGGGTAATGATCTTCTTCAGTGTCTTCACCTAACAGAATTCAGTACAGCCTACTTGATTTCAGGTGTCCTTTTCAACTGCAGATGGTGAAAAAGGTATGGATTTTGTTTTTATGTAGGATATAGGACTCCCTCTTATCCTCATGTTAACCTGGGCCCTGGATGACTAACCCTACAGCTGACACAAACAGATGTTTTTATTTGTTTAAACTATTAGGTCAAAGGGCTAATGAGCTAATGAAAATTCTTTTAAGAGCTATCAAATGAGGCATGATTAGCTGGTTTTCAGTTTCCATTTGTATGAAACAGAAGAATTAAAAATAATTCTCAGTTTACAAATCTTTCATTTCATTTCATTCCTTGTTGTGGTTAAGAAGCAGATTTAAAGAACAGTGACATGAAAAAAGCATACCTCAGTAACTGCATTAGCTACTCCAGTCTGGTTTAGGAGTGGTGTTCTTCCATCAGCTATTACAACTTGCATTGTAAGAGCATCTTCTACTCAAAGTTTTTGATAGGTAACATCGAGTTGTTTCAGCAAGTTTCTATTTTTTCCAGAATATATTCCTTTGCTCAGCTTCTGTAACTTCTATTTTGTATATGTACTTTGCCACATCATTCATTTAAAAATAATTTCTTGTCACATAAGTGTGTCCCTCAGTTTAATATTATGGAATAATTGTATAGGGGTTATTCCAAACTTTGTTTCACCAACAAATCTGCAATATCTTTCAGATATACCTCCAGAGTAACAACATCTTGCTGTGGAAAGAAATCAGCTGATTTTCAGAAGTTTCTATTTCATACGTATGTACATCAGTGTGCAATTATGTATGATGTACCAATGATTACACAGTAGTATTTGTTTTCACTTATGAGTAAATAATTTATCTTGAAGAATCCAAATCAAGGTAATATGCCATGCTCCCAAACTGGCTACTTACTCAAGAAACAAAAACTAATCAAGTCAATTCTACACAGTGTTTATTTTCTTTTTTTTCTTTTTTTTTCTTTTTTTTTTCTTTTTTTTTTTTGATAGTGGAAATCATGTATAAATCACAAACAGTACAAGTTCCCCACGTCAGCAGTTGACCACTTGATTGGGTCAACTTGTGTGTATAGACACTATTTTTAGTATAAAGTCAAGATAATATGGCAGTTAACTAATACTTTTGACTACAGTAAAGATACAAACTTTTGTAATATAAATTAATTGCCATTACAAAAAGGCAACTGTATTAAGTAATACGGTACAAAAATCTGCAACTTCTATAAATATAATGAAATGCAAGAAGTTAAACGAAATAATACATCACAGATTTTTGTATAGCGCATTTGAATAGGCAAGCTAAGATACACATGGAGCATTATACAGCAAGAAAGAATATCAAAACCCACTAAGACTTAACTTTTAAGCCATACAAATGCTAGAAGTACAAGTACAGGACACAACATGAAGCAGTTAAGATTACCAGCTAAGAGTGGTCAGACAAAGAAGCCTTACTGAGGAGTTGTAAAGCATTAGGCAGCAGACAGAAGGTTGTCAAAACCAGCTGTTGTTGGATACTGATTGATAATGTTTTCATTCTGACGGCTGAGACACTGCAGACAGCCACAGGTCTGAGAAGAAGCCCAGTGTGGGCGCACACACATACACACACAAAGTAATTTAACAGATGGCTAAAGAACATTAAAGCACAATACCTTTTTTTAAAAAGACAATGTTCACTCCTTAATGAACTTGCATGGAAAGTAGAGCCTAGTGCCCAAGTTTATTCCATCTAAATGACAAACACATGTGAAAAGATTAAAGCAAACAAACAAACAAAAACAACAAATAAAAAAAACCCAAAGCAGTTGAGATTGGTTATCTGAATGAAAACTGCATGGTGCTTACATATTCTACCATAGCCAGAGCATTCAACAACACTACAGACAAGGAAGTGTGACATGAGCTGCTATGAACATTTGTTATCCCCTCATAAAAAGGTGAAGTTGTTTATAGACATTAAAAAGGTACACATCCATTTAGTCCATCTACAACACAAAACCACAGAAGTACTACATTCAAAGTAAAGTTAAGTGTTGGTCTTAGCCTTCAGCAGTTATGAGGTATTGTTTCAACCTGTGATGAGGAATGATCACTGCATTAGTAAGAAAAAGCATACTCAAAATAATTCTGAAAATTAAAATCATTGCTTCTGTCCAGTTGACATTTGCCTAAAGAAAAAACACTGAAGTATCAAAAGGTCCTAGTTTAAGTGGCCACTGGCATACTCCAAAACCACATTATCATGGACTTCTTGGGCCTTTCCATGTTAGTCATGTAGCACCTTCAAACAGTGCATAGCCGGGAGATCACAACCAAAAGGTAACTTGGAGCCACTAAAGTTCCTGGACCAGACAAACTCACTGATGGTAGAAATAAGTGCAGTTTCAAGAATGCAGTACAGTTGGGCTTATTTTCATTTCCTGTACCTTTTGGTCCATAACTAAACGAAAGCAGGGAAAAACAGTAAAAAAGTATTATTTCGTATCTTCTAAATAATGGCCAATGAAAAAGAAGTAAAAACTTGGAATCCCTCATTTTGCCTCCCCAAACTGCCTGTCTTCTCTGGGAAATAATGCTCCTACTCATCCTTCCCACTTACTTTTCATTGTCCCTAAATAGAACAGAAATCTGGGGACCTTGTGGAAATCTGCGGACTCTGCAGCATTTAAGCTCGTATCAGGAAAGAGAAGGTTTGGAAATGTAAATTAGATACAGTTCCTCTTTAAATCCAGAGAAAGGAACTCCTTAGCCCCCACAAGAGAAACTGATGGGTAGCTGAATCCCGACTAAAGTGTACAGAGCGAACTGAATCAAAGCAGGGCTCTTCTGTGCTTTAAAATGAGCAATTCCAGTTCTTGGTTGTTTCCAAGAGTATTAGCAGTGAGACGATTGACCTGGCAGGAAAGAGAATATAAACCAAAGAAAGAACATGCCCTTCAGGCTTCCTGCCTATTCCATCTCAAAATTAAACAAGGAGTTTACCAGTTTTCTCAGCTTCTTTTTGATAATAGGAAGCAGTTAAAACAGTGGGAGCAATGCAAGAAATTAATGGAAATTGAAAAATAAACTAAAATACCTATGAGAAACATTTTGTTTAACAAAGAGCAAAATTACAATTAATAGAGAAATGGCTTTTATGAGCCTATAAAAGCTTTCTTCACTATTTTCTTATCCCCAAATAAACTAGTGAGAAACTACAATAGACTTCAAACAGAAGAAAAACGCTGAGAGTGGAAAGATATGTTGCTTAAAGCCGCAATAACAAGGCGTTGTGTGTTTGAAGACAGAAGCAGAGCTGCTGAGGAACTAACGACACCTCACTTGAGTTTGTGTTTGCAGACACTCACGCACAAGGGTAGCTGAATGCACAAGGCACAGCATTCAAGGCATGCACCAGTCCAGTGATCTGCACATACCCTGTTGTCACTGTGAACCAGTGGCCTGGCACGTTTCTTTAATGGAAAAGATCGGTTTATGAGGTTTTTAAGAATCAACAAAAGGCAGCCAAAATACTGTAAATCTACAATGGGGGAAACACAGAAAGCGGAAAAGTGGACTGTGTTATGTGAACCAAATCAACCTTTCCTAAATGTATGACAAATATTGTTTCCAGTGACTACTTTTTTGTCTTCTAAGTAACACTTAGCCCACAGGGAGTTTGAAAGAACAAGATATAATCCCCTTGAAAAGAGAAGCTTATAGTACAAACACTGGAAGACCCTTAATTACGGGATGGATGCCTTGGCAATGTTACAATAACAGTAGTATTCTATGAATGAATGATAAAAGAAGTATTTAAAATCACTTATATTTCTAACTAGTAGTAAAGCCTCCACAGATGAACTAACAGATATTTGCTCTGCTTTTCTTATGGAAAACTACTTTCAATGAAAATTATTACTTCATCCAACTTCTGTATATTTCTAAAATCTTTCATATACTTCTAAAAATTTTTTTACTTAGATCACCTGTTGTGATCACCATATGTCAGCTATTCTCCCAAAGTACTGTTATTTGTGCACATCTGTTTGTTAATTTACTTTTAAGCAAACTTCCAGGAAAATACCATACTGCCTCTGGCAGGGTTGTGCAGTGACTTTAGAAGAGACTCAACTACCTTGTTGAGTCAACTACCTCAACTGTGTTTTCACTTAGTAAAACCTCAGGAATAACCTTTGCATTAACATGAAACTGCTTGCCTTTCAGGTATCCTATTAAGGTTCTCAGTGGCTGTGCTTTTCCATAGTGTGAGGTCAATAAACAAGCTAAATTAGACTCATAAATTCTTTAGACATCAGTTATTTTTTAAAATTCAAGGTAACACGTGGAATTCCTCCTTTATGGACTATGTTATTTTTGAGCATGTAATATTTTCTACCAAGGATGATCGTGATGCAAGTAAGCAACATGCAGTGTGCAGATATAGTGGTAAACAAAGAGGAACTTCCTACTTCAGTAGTGTAGACAACTTTACTGGAAATAGCTGTGTACCTGATTCACAGAACATTTATTTTAACCAAAGGACATTCTGCATTAACTCTGTATGAGCAACATATCACAGCTCAGCCTTGATACTACACTGTAATTAAGCTGTGAGAGAGTGAGCAGGTACAGCGATGTGTGGGAACCTCTTCTTTCTCTTGGCTTTCACATTCTTGAAGGTTCCAAGTCTCTCTCTTCTAGCAAGTTTATGAGAAGGGAGAAGCTGTCTTTTACTGCCTCCATATCATCCAAGGAGCAGGGTTTAAGAATCCAGCGTTTTCCACGTGCAAGTGGCTCAAGTTCGAAATATTTTTTTATCTATTAAGAAAAAAAAAAGAGAGACCAATGTATTATATTACAACTCTCTGTCTCACATCTAAGAAACCAAACCAAACTAAACCAAACAAAAACATGTAAAAAAAATCAGGATATTCATTTTTAGAATCTTACCCACAGCTGCTCTTATAACACAGGTTATATGACATGACCTGAAAGTGTTTTCTTTAGGGGTGAGTGACCTGCTAGGAAGCTACCATTCTATCCATACATTTAACAGCATGGGAGGTCTGAGGAAGAATTGTACCGACTTGAGGCAAACAGCAAAGTACACGAAATATGTGCTCAAGAACACATCCAAAACAGCAAAAGTAAATAAGACATTTTGGGCTGTGTTTGTATTTCAATGTTAAAAATATATGTTTCACTACACTCTTATTGGTAAACACTTAAGATATAGAATTTGTCCATGCTACTGTAACTTCACAAATTAAACATAAAAACAGATCCTAAACATTCCAGTCAAACATGAGCTATAGCACAGCATCTCTTTGTGACCAAGAAAATCCCATAAAAATAAAAATTCTTCCAAAATTACTTAGTTTTTCTAAAATTAAACATAGACGACTAATACACTAATGTTAGTAGGATAGTAATAAGTATTATACATGAAACATGATGCAGTTCCTTGGAAGCACCAATAATTACTGACATTACAACAACCATCAAGGCACAAATGCAGAACCAGAAAGAATGAGAAAGATTTTAATTTAGTGGTAAACTCCAATCACTTTTCAAAATAGGAAGTACAATATTAAAACACATTTTTGATGTTTTTTAGAAGAGAACAGTAGCCTGCAGGTTATACTCATCCACAGTTCACTGTTTTCATTAAAATTTTAGTCTTTGAAGGTGCTTGACCCAGAAGTCTACTCATGTTTGACTTGTTCAATAGACTTTTAGTTTTTACTAAAACTATATATAGTTCTTGTTACTGTCCTTATGTCAACAGAAATACTTAGTCTTGACTTAGTTTGCACATTCTTGTTCATTGTAATTATTGCCAAATACTCCTAATTTTCTTTTAGCATGGACTGAGCCATAAATATGCAGCACAGTTACAGGAACAGTTACTCACAACATGGTAAGCAGTGGAGGCCCTAGACAAGCAACTGGAGCCACATTGTGTAAGGCTCCATGTGCAGAAGAAATAAGAAGAGGAAGGGGAAAAAAGACTTTCAAAGTCCATACAAACTGCAACATCTCCGTGTAGGTGTCTACTGACAGATAAACAACTGTTTTGTTTATTTATTAATGCATTCTAATAGAAGAAACCAAGTTGAATTGTACCAACTCGATTCAGAATTCAACAATGATAATGTGTCAGGCAGGCTTTCTTATTTTTTAGAAAGCAATTGCAAGCAGAATGTTTAGTAATAAATATCAGGGGGAAAAAGAATAGTGGTTTTGAGATGAGAACTTCTGCTTACCCAGAAATGACACTGTGAAAAAATTTAAATCTCTTTTCATCAAAGTAGCATTGTACCAATAACATTTGAACATGAAGTGGGGTACTTGACATTTACTTACACTCAAACAAATTTTAGAAAACATACAAGTTGAAATAAATGGGGTTTTAACAAATATTTTAGTATCTTTAACAAATATTTTAAAATACTTTAACAGTATTTTAATATCAACATACCTACTTTTTAGCATTGTTGTCTCAGTGCCACACCAGTATCTGATATGTTAGCACAATTGTATGTCATAAAACCCAAAATACTAATATCTATAAGGGATGTACTGCAGCTTTTCCAGCAGCTTGAATGTAGTAGTCTGGGTTAATGGCACTGATCACAGTATTGGAAAAGCAGGGTAAGGAAGCTCTATTGCCTGTTTCACCAGCAGCCTCCTTGTCACACGACAGGAGGAAATAAAAGCTGCACAGAAGGATAAGAAAGCAAGGTGTCAGTGCAGCTGGCAGATAGAGCTGACCACTGGTGTTAAGCTGACAAATATGGCTGCGTAATCTCAGATGTCTCAGACCCACAACCCAGAGGATGTCCACCAGACCCCCTCTACTGGAAAACTATTGCCATCAGACCTTGGAGCTCACTGAAGTCAGTTCGCAATCTTTACACGGCCTCTTGAGTCAGGGCTCTGCCATATGAAGGAAGGTTATTACATTGTAAGGACAGCACTTGGGTTATAAAGTAGAAACACATGCTCAAGGAAGTGATGGCAGTGAGCAGACTAGCACTGAGTCTTGTGCATTTGTGGGCAAATACAACACAAGTTACCAAGGTAGCGTCTAGCCAAGAAAAATACAATGCCCTTAAGGTATACTTAAGTGACTGCAGATGCCAACAGCATCAACTGATTTAGTGAAACAAATTTTGAAGATAAATTATTTGGATACCCAAAGTTGATTTTTTTTTTTCTGTTTCTATATGTGTAATCAAAATGTTACTAAATTAGTGACATGCTGTCACAATTTTCCACACTAAGGAAATTCAGAATATCTGCATTAATAGGTCCTAGATGAACACTGAAATCAAATTGTTAGGCGGTTGTTTTTAAAATGTGAGGGTTTGATACTGACACGAAAGCACAGCTGCTTATATTCACAAGTAAGAGCTATTTCATTCATACCTTCTGCAGAAAAAAAAAATATTTGCTAGATGACTCCTGTCTAATACAAATCTAGAAAAATAACACTAATTGGCTTACAAATAATAACTAACTAAACCAGAAGTAGCATAGGAGTGATTTTTCACAACCCAAGGGACACTTTGTGGTGTGTAACTATATTTCTTCATTTAAGCTTCACACCACAATGGAGTTTGCTAAACCTCAAGGTTTTGCAAGTGGGCTCTCTGGACTTTGAAACTTCCAGAAAAAAGTTTGCAGACACAAATATTTTCCAATTTACTATAACTTCTCCTCCCTTTTACTCAGAAGACTAAATGACTTGAAAAAAGAACCATTTTTTATATGCAACAGATGAAACATGAAAAGATTGACACAATCAGATGCCCAGTTCTTTTCATACAGTTGAGTTTTCCACTGGAATGCACTCAGCTCTCCATCTATGTTTTTGCAGTTCCTTTCTGCCCCAGTGACCATCATCCACACTCATTCCCTGCAGATTTCCTAAAAGGATGTACACTGATCACCAAAGTATCCAAAGAAAGCTTAAATTCACTGAATACTCACACACCTAGGTAGCTCTTGGATAATCAGCAGTTACTATTCTACAGCTCCCTTCAATCACACTTACACAAACGGGTGAGTTCCTAAGAGAAGCTCTTCTGTCTTCCCCTCTGCACAAACAGTGAAAAGCCTTCTGCCTGTTCATGGATGCTGAAGTGAAATATAAAGACTCAAACATGCTTCAGAAGTCTGATGCATTGGATGTGCATTTACATACTGGCTTTGCATCTTCAAGAGTTTACTTTGAGATTACTAAATTTTTAAGATATAATCTTAGAAGAAAATACAGCCAGTTAAATCCAATTTTAAGATTTCTTTACTAATTTTTACAGGATCTCAGTGTATGTCTTGACTCCACATGGGGGCCTTGTTTTGTAGAGAACCTGACATTGTATTTACACCATATACTGAAGTCAATAAAATCTAACAATACACGTTTGCAATTCCCACTCTTCCCATACTCCACCTTCTAAATCCTATTCTACTGGCACAATACACTAAACATATGGTTATCAAATGTTGCTTAACCTACGTGCTAGAAAAGTCAGGACACAATAAAAAGGATCAGTGCCCAGAACCTCAGCTGGTGTAAATTATCATAGCAGTGTGGAACTGATGTTACTAAATTGATATACGTAAGCTGAGTAACCAGGCCCTGCTGAAAGCTTTTCTATGTTCTATTACTGAACCTCATCATTGAGTCAGCTCACCACCCATGTGAACATAAGATCTATAGGAAAACTTAGATGTTTTAATATATGAGAAGAATAATCTCTATTATTCAACATGAAAAAAAAGCCAATTGAAAGCATTATTTTTCATTCAAATTCAAAATTATACTACAAAATTTCATCAACACAGAAAAGCTTCCAGCCCACTGTGACTAATCTGTTGTAAACAAATACAAAATTCAGATAGTCACTTACATTACCAGGCTGGTAAATGGAGAACTTAATGAACAAAATATTTTTTCATCCACTCCTGTTTTATTGAAAAATTTCACTGGGACCAAAAAATTGTAACAAAGTATGTATATTATATCCCATCAAAGGCTACCTGGTCTTGTCCATGTCCCCACAAGACTAAATTTTTGAAAGACTTTCACAGGATTTACCTAGTATTTCTGCAAAAGGGTGACTGACAAAGGTGTGAATTAAACTAAAATAATCAAATTTGCTGAATCCATGTATCAACCATGAGACACGTTCATTCATCCATTTCAAATCTGCATGGACAAGAAACAAAGTAATAATGGGAGATTGGAGTAACCCATATTAACACAGTGAAAGTTTCACTGAGTTGTGATGCTGATAATATATTTTCAGACATCATAAAAATCTGCTTTTTGGAGCCACAATTTAGAAGATGCAGGAGAGAGAGGGAATTTTGCTTGCTGGCTCTACAAACAACAGACAAGCTGGTATAACAATTCTTGTGCAAATTCAATATATTTGGAAAAGACAAAAAGCCAAGAGTAGTTTACATAGCATTAAGTTTTAAAAACGGAAACTACATAAAATTTGGAACTTAAAGAAAATTAAATGTGCAGCTAAAAAAGTGAAATGCTTGCAGGTGGCACAGAAAAAAAATACCATAATTAGAGGCTGGGAGTATATTTATACTGCTTCAGAAGACTTTAAAATAAACAAAAAAAAGCTTTCACCAATTGCAGTAAGGAAAAGGATGGTATTAGAGGTAAAAGAAGTCATGTCTAAAAAAAGAAAAGAGAAAACAAAAGAAAGGAAGGTCTGGCAAACTAAATAGAAACCACAAATGTTGACCTACTAACCATAGAGTAGAACTCATTACTTAAATCACCACTGATGCTAAAAAGTAAATTGAAATCCACTCTAGTGGATTTCTAGTTGGTGTGCTCGACTGCAAACAGCACTGCCTCCTGAGCTGCTACACGTATTTTTCTGCTGGTTCTTTTCTGAGTACAGTGATTTATAGGATTGTGTGGAGTGGACTGATAGCCACTTAATCTTAAATCAACTAGTTCAATTCACTGTCATACAGGAGTTAACATGTCCATGCTTTTCCTGAAAAATCTGCTAGAAAGCTCCTTATCTGACAGTCCACTTGGCTAAAAAGGACCTCCTGTCTGACCAGAGCAGCTGTAATGTGCACAACTGTCAGCCAAAGTTTTGTAATATTTATTCATCCTACAGAGACACTTCACTTCTCCTGAAAAGATACTTCTCGTATGCTTTCTCTTAACAGTGATCTCATCCTTGTCTAGAGGGATCCTTGTAATGCACCTATGCATCATAAGCACTCCTCCTAAAGCACCTGTACCTCATGTTTATTGATTCCATATGCAATATCTCTTACACAACAGGGAGGGGAATGAAACTGCCTCAGCTGATGAGAAGGGATGGTGATGTGCTGTGGTCTGGAGCAACTTATGCACAGGGCTACTCCCAGGAATGCCAGCTGAGATCCAACAACACTATCAGCCTCAGAAATGCTTTTATATTCTAGCTCTTTGAGGATATGTATTTCAATGCTCACTGACTTTAATGTGCCAAGGAACCCAAAGTCTCTATGTACAATGTTAAAAATTTGCAATGAGTCCATTAGGTACATAATATGATGAATCAGATTTATGTAATTGAGCTGCTCTTTTTTTTTTTAACTTCAAAATATAACCTGCTGAAGTAAAATCAAAGGAAAAAACTAGTCTTCTTCAGCATTTCTGTGTGATAAAATGGTAAACAGTGTCTCCAGAAAATATTACAAAATCATCAGAGGCTTTTTAGTACATCTCAGCTAGTGGTGAATGCTTTACAAAGTGGTATTTCTAGTTCATACAGGTTTCTTTCCTTTTTTTTTTTTTTTAAGATTTTGCCATTTATAAAAGACTACCTGAAATACATCCAACTGAGCTTTGTACTTTTGTAAGAGAGCTGGATGATATTTTTGGCTTTTAAGTCTTTATGAAGAGGAATATAGTCACTTAAAGTAATGTACACAGTGCTTTGTGCACATGTCCATCTTTGTTATCTCCAGTGGCCTCAAGTCACAACACTTTTCTGATTGCAAGTGATAGCTGAAAAAAATGTATTTTAAAGAAGAAAACTAACCAGAATGAAGAAATAGGATGCCTGACATATCAGCACAGCCACACTACTCCAGAGAGCACAGAGTATTGGCAAATGCAAGCATGAGACAAGAAAAAGGAGAGTGAGCTAAAGAGCTGGAAGGTTTTTAAAATGGAAAAGCTGAGGGGTTTTTCTACAGATAGACAGCATCAGGTTACAATGGGTCTGGACAAATAAGATGGATGAGAGTGAGAAAATTGCAGAGGTTGCAGAAGTACCACTGAGATTTGTATGTGGATGGAAGCAAAGAAAGGCTTTGAGAAGTTACTAGGATCCATCAACTCTTTGCACATCAACTCTTTGTGATACCATACAACAGTTTACTAAAGTGCATTAGATTTTTTTTGTTAGATTCTGTTATTTTGTACAAAAGAAACAGTAAATCATGTGTAGCTGCCAAAACCATACACCTGGACTTTGCCTTCCATATCTTGTTCACCCAGGATATTCCTTTCATATAAGCAGGTGCTTTTCTTACAACTGGAAGAAATGGAAATAACACAAGAAGAGCAGCAGCATACCTATATAGAGAAAACCAGACTTCCAGATGAAGGTTCTTTTAACCGTATAACCAGAAAAACAAGACAATAATCCAACCCTAGAGTGAATGAAACAGCATCTCGAGTGATAGGGGAAACAACAAGAACAGAGAAGAGGATACTGTACAAAAATGTATGCAATGAAAGCGTAGTGAAATATTTTTCTTTAACGTTGCTTTAATTCTTTATTTTACTTCAAAGAATTACTCAGAAGTGAAAATCAAACATCACTTTAAGTTACTGCTCCTACTGCTTTCTCTCTTACCCACTTTGTTTTACTCAGTACTTTGCCACAGATACTGTCTGACAGTTATGCACTTACAGGTAAAATGTTAGAATGTAAAATCCTAAAGAGTAATGCTGAAAATTAGCCCTGGTTAAAGATAGCTATTTGGAGGACATCCAAAATTGACATATCTTTTTTCCTCTATAGAGCACAGACACAAAAATGCCAATTTACTGTATATAAGGACAATTTTCTATTTTAGTGTATTCTCAGCACATCACAGTATATTCTTAAGCTGTGCTGAAACTGACTGATTCAATACTAGATCAATTTAAACGTAGGATAACTCATTTAAATTACTATTGTTGCCCTAATCTGTTAACAAAAAACGTAGAATGGAACATATCCAAAGGTAATTTTACAGAAAATCTACTGAAAGATTTTACTATACCACCAGTCATCTCCTCTCTACTGTCTCTCACTTAGGTTTGTTTTTGCTATAACTTCAGTTAAATAGCTTAAGGAATACAAATAACTAGTAGAGACTCAACACTCAAGACCTTTAGGAAACATCTTTCAGAGACTTTTAGAGTTTTTGTAGCATCCTTTTTTTTTAAATAGACTGTAGGTACTCATTCTTTACTTCAGAATATAAGACTACTGACAGAGTATGCTGATTTCAGCAGCAAAATATGCTAGTTTTATCTACAGATTGTGGTTTGAACTAGGAACAAAATCTGAGACACGAGTACACAGGTGCTGAGATCCCTAACCCAAAAAAGTTTACCTGTGATATTGAATGTCAAAATAACCTTTAAAATAATGAGAAGTCCAAAGATCAATCTTTATTATGACATCCTTTCTGCAAATAGCATGTTTTCTGTTTGGATAACTGTTAAACAGCATTTTCTGGAGAAGTGCATGTGTGATGATTCATTTGCATTTGCCTGAACATGTAATATCAATCTAGCACTTGAACAAATAACATCTGTATACTGTGCCCACGTCTGCAAAGCACCAAAACACTGTATGGACATGTACCCTTGTATCAGCAGCAAAGAATAGGATTTCTAAGGGTTAGCTCCCCACATTCACACTGCTGACTCTGTTCCAAGTTAACAGTCAGACTGAGCACAAAAGAAAAGCCACTCGGCAGCAGCTGTGGTTCTGTGATGTATGTATTCCCACAAGCAGACACAGACAGTAGTTGTGTCTATATGACTTGCTCCTTACCAGGTACAGAGCACAGCATGCTAGTATAGGATGGTTCCAACCTCCCCTAAGGTCCTTTGCCAATGGGAGAATTATTTGTTATAAAAGTCTGCATATAGCCAATGGAAGCCCTGAACTAACTGCAATTAACCATTTCTTGTTCAAAAGCAGAAACTGTGTAATAAATCCATTTGAAAAAGTTAACATTAAATACTTGCTAAGTGAAAATTACAGTCACAGAATTACTAGCTTGGCAGAGACCTTCAAGATCATTGACTCCAACCCATGCCCCAACACCTGAACTAAACCATGGTGAGTGCCACATCCAATTTGTTTTTAACCCATCCAGGAATGGTGACTCCTCCTTGTATAGACAATTCCACTACTTTATCACTCCTTCCATAAGAAACGTTTTTCCTAATATCCAACCTATATTTTGGCACAGCTTAAGACTGTTGTCCTCTTGTTCTGTCAGCTGCTGGCTGGAAAAGAGACCAACCCCCACCTGACTACAGCCACCTTTCAGGGAGTTGTAGAGAATGATATGGTCACCTCTGAGTTTCCTTTTCTCCAGGCTCAACATCCCCAGCTCCCTCAGTCAATCCTCACAGGGTTTGTGTTCCCAGCCCCTCGCCAGCCTCATTGTCTCCTCTGGATGCATTCAAACGTCTCAGTATCCTTTGTAAACTGAGGGGCCCAGAGCTGGACACAGTGCTCCAGAGTAGTGAGTACAAAATCGTTCCCAGAGAGCATACCACTGCCAGGTTCAGTTCCTGGCTGTCAGAATGCCACAGGCTCTGCCACCCTCCCAGCTTCTCTAGCACCAGGAACTTCTGTGGGACCTCTTTCTGAGGATTTCTTTCTGCCCTGTGGTAAGAGGATGCAAGTCTGTACTTTGTGTTTTCCAGGTCCATGCCTCTGAAAAGACTAATGCCTCCAAACTCACAGCAAGCCACCACTTAGAATTATTCCAGGCAGCTCCAGACTCATCTATTTCTTTATACTTTTTAACTCTCCACCTAGAGTTAAGGCAGAACCCCTCCAAGCTCTCTGACCAGGGCTCGCTTGAGTAAGGTCCCCTCACTGCCTTCAGTTCTCTTCATAAAGCACAAGGATACCAAGTGGAAAACTACACAGCCCAATTCAGACGCAGTCCTGTAAACAGGAGAACATCCATGTGCAAAACAAATCTGCCACTAACCCTAAAATTATTAGAAATACATGAGCAATCACAGATATGGAAAAAAAGGTGAGTACAGCAAGAGAGGATGTTTTAAGTCAAGTAAATGGGAAGTAATATTAGCAAACTAATGCAGAGATTTGCAGCAGTGGTGCTGGAAAAGACATAGGTGACCAGATGGATTTGGAGAAGATGGGTGAATGCAATGAGATGCTGAGGTGTATTGTTCTTTTGACTCTTGAACTTTAAGATAGAAGGCTAGAATGTCTGTTTTTTAAGTGCCAGAGGTATTCCTTCTGTTACTGTAGGCTACCGCAGGAAATTCTACCTTACTGAAAAGTCTTTTAATAAAAATATTCCATGGGAAGGGATAAGAGAATGAGTAACGAATATTCTTCTCTTACTGCATTGAGCTATCACTTCCCTACATTATACTGATCCACACTTCAAGAAAAGAGATTAAATAACAGGCAGTTGATCAAGAGTTGCACATACAAGGAAGAAGAGAGATACACAGATATCTCAGGAAGGATATCAACCTTTACATAAAGAAATCCAAACTAGCCTGAAAGTACCATAAAACGGCTTGGGTTGGAAGGAACCTTAAAGATCATCTTATTCCAACCCCACTGCCATGGGCTGAGACACCTTCTACTAGACCAGGTTGCTCAAGGCCCCATCCCACCTTGAACACTTCTGGGGATAAGGCACCCACAGCTTCTCTGGGCAACCTCCCCCACAGTAAGGCATTTCTTCTCAATATCTAATCTAAACCTGTTCTCTTCCACTTGAAAGCCATTCCCCCTTATCCTATCACTACATGGCCTTATAAAATGTCCCTCTCATCTCTCCAAAGAATGGCCAAACTGACTGACAGCATTTGTAAAATTTATGGCCTCCTTAAAGGAGAGCTACTGAAAATAATATTGAAGAGTTTAAAACAGGTTTTGTAATAAAGCTATTATTACTTTGAGTGAATTAAGGCTTTCCTTTGTACATGCAAACTGTGGAATACCTTTAAAGTCATTGAAAAGCCAGATTATTTCTGAAGAAAAGCACCCGGAGGCAGCTGCTATGTCCTAGTAATGCCCCAAGCATCATGACTGTACCAATGAAAAACAAAACCAGATACTTGGTAAGTGATTCTAGCAGAAAGGGAAACCTGGCTTTTGCAAGCTGACAGACAGCTCCTTCCCTCTCCCTTTGGAAGTGACTTGCAGCTTTACCATCAGGCCTTGGTGTTACACCTGGGGTATGCACTGCACTGAAAACAAAATCAAATATATAGCTGACACTAACTTTCTATGAGGATGAGAAGATTGATATCAGTTGACTAAAATATCTTAAGCAACAGATTTTTCTAAGCATTCTCCACTCACCTTAGAGAGCTACCATCTATTCAAAATTAGGGTCTAATAGAGGTAAAATCATCACTTTAAATTCTGAGTGCTCAACGTCAGTCAGAAATCTGCACATTTGAAATTGCTATTTGAGTTTACTTTACATTAGAAATCATCATAGGCTATGTTTGCTGATCACTAGTCACAATCTAAAAGGCTTTGACCATTAGCTTTTACATAACATACTCAAAATTTGTACCATTTTACCACTTCTTGATAATGAACTATTATATATATATACAGCTGAAAAGACCTTAACTAAATACTCCTTACCAAGCCAGGAAAGGTTCTGTACATTGAAGCTAACAAGTTTAAGTTTCAAGCTCACATATGAGAAACAACCAATTATCCTGTCTGAAACACAGGCTTGTAAAACTCTCAGTTACTTGTAAAACGGTCTGCTACACACGAGTAAGATGTTGTTTAAATGAGTTGTTTGACTAGATGCATTCACCATGAAATTGATTCTTTTAAAGCATTATTTTTAAACTTGAAACAAGTTAACTGCATAAACTAAAAATGGGAAAAAATCTGGCATTATAAAGCGTAGGTTGCAGTATGGGTTTAGTATTTTATGAGGTCGAGGGCTACTTGAATGAGAAACTCATCAAGAACAAATAGCCATTTGTGAGGCAGTAATTGAAAGGTTTAATACAATTAACTATTCTCTACTTCTATGTCAAGATGTGTAGTATATTATCTATTGCTATATCACCATCACCTGTGCAACTCCAAAGTATTACAAAGGCAATAAAACAACAAATAGAACATCTTTCAACCATAAACACCAAAAATAAATCTGAGTTATGACTTTTCTATAGTCTGAAAGTAGCACTAGATCATAGCTTTTTTCTTGGCACTTCCACTTAGATTTAGTATTACTATCCTGTTATGCCTATTATTCAGCGGTTGGCATGAGAAGGGGATAACTAGCAACAGGTTAATAAATATTCTTCAATCTTGAACTCAGAGACATAGTTTCCAGATTTACAGTGGTCCAGATTTCAAAGAAAAAGAAACCATTGCAAGGAGGTAATGGATTTAAATATATATATTAAAAAAAACCCCCACAGCTAAAAATATGGTCTTCAATAACATTTTAGATTTGAATGTTTAGTATAGTTCTATATAAACAGGCAGATAGATCATGCCAGTTTTACTGAAAAGATAGAAATTGCAAACCAATGTTTTATGTTTGCTTCCATAACTGGAAAATGGTTCAATTGTTTTACAGTGAATCAGTGTATTAATGGTATGGTGCTAATAATCCAGATGCTTTGGTAACTTATAACAAGAAAGGTCTACTTGGCAAAGAACTAGAATTTGAAATATTAACAATGTAACTTTGGTAACTGTCCTCTCACTAAAGAAATGACCTCCTTACAAGATGAAGTACTAACCACTTTTTAAAAAATTAATACTACAAAGTTTTTTATACATTGCTCCAGAAAAGCAGGAAAAGATGCTATGCTACCTACTGCAAAACTGTTTTGGAGATGGCTCAAATTCTCAGGACTTCAAATAAATAAGTATTTGCACATTGTACAGCAATTTACTCAACATGCAGTGAAAAGTACCACCAGCCACACTGTTTTGTAAGACCAGTTGTAGGCAGATTAATAGAAAGGACAGTGTCATCATCATGTCAGTCATGGCAGTGCAGCAGGAATTGGAGAGGGTAAGCAGAGATCAGCCATATAAAATGGCTTTAGATGACTTACAAGCAATTAAACTTGTTCTAAAGATGTCTAATCCATGACTGCAGAAATGACTTCATATTAAAAAAATTCCAGTCCAGCTGGTAGTGTATCAGCTTGATGTTTGCCAGCTAGAAAGCACAAATCTGCAAAAGGACTTGATAACATTTGAAGAAAAGTATACTGAAAAGTGAACAATGCTTAGGAAAATCAAGACTGAACAGTGACATCTGTCACAGAAAACAAAAAATGTTTCCTTTGTTTCCTTGACAAGAGTTTAAATGTATTAACAGGATCTATCAGTAAAAAGAAGGTATAAATTCAATCACCTGGGTTTAGATTAAAGAAAAGTGTGGACAAACACAGTACAACTGGATCCTATTAAAAAATCCACTGGTCAGTGGTCTGATTAGATCTTCAGCCATTCTTGTGGGAGAGGAGAGAGAAATTCTGCTCATTTTACATAAAGCATATGCAAGACCATAATGCTCTAGTAGGATTTGAATACTTCATTTTTAATTAAAGGTTGACATATCTGACTTTTCTGAGTTTTACCAGAACTGTTAGACAAAACACAAGGTTCTTTCCCTTTTAGCCTTGTCTGTTTTTATGGATACAGTATATGAAGATAAAAAAGCTAATTAAACTACATTTGAAGTTATACTGTTCTAGTAATGTAGCCCAGACACTCACAAGGCATATATAAACCAATCCTTATTTATGTGAACACAATGTCATTTACTTTGCACAATGAATTTTTCTAACCTAAAAGGCAAACATGAACAGTTCAATTATTTGCTTTTCAGTATCCACAGTATATGATTGATCAGATAAGTTGTTTGGTTTGCGTTCTTCACTGGATGACATTTTAAAGCATGTGAGTAACAGATAGATAACCCAATAAACAACAATGCTCATACTTCTGCAAAAATACCCTGAATAATGTGCAAGTTCTCATTCTCTATTTTCTTCTCACTACAAACATTCCTAGAGATTAAGTTTATTATCAGTTATGCAGTTAGTTCATGCTTGATACAGCAGCATAAGAAAGATACTGGATTGCACTTTAGATATCAAATATACCTTAGTCTACAAGCAAGAACATCTCAGCTTGTCCCATATAAAAATATAAAGTGACATTATCATGAAAATGGCTGCATAAAAATGCACAGCTGAAGCAAAAGGAGAAATAAAATGTCTTGTTAATGTCCTATCCAATACTGTTATGTCTTGTTAAGCTCTTCTAATATCTTGATGGGCTGTAAAGAAGTAAAATCACTTGGTAAAAAAAAAAAAAAAATACAGCAGTCCATCTACCTATAACCAGTACCAATATGCAAAACACCCAGCACAACAGAAACCCATTCTACAAGAAAAAACCACCAAATTTTATGGTCTTACACTTTGATATTAGCACATACTTAGCACTTACACTTTACAAGACACTGTGACACCACAGTGACATAGACCATGCTCTGTTTGATACAGACAAATCTGGAACATTTTGAACCTAGTTTGTGCTTAAAGCTGAGAAGGAAATAGCAAGGAGAAAAATTAGCAGAGACATCAAAAAGAAAGACAAAAATAATCTCTTTGCCTGCAATTGCTAGCATTAATATATTTTACAGTCATGATCTAGGCCACCTTCCCACACAAGGAAGCTAGTGCAAAGAAGTGGAGGTCAAACCTAGAGTGACATGGTTCACTGAATGACCAAACAGAGGTTTACATATTTCCTTTATGGCTGCTGGCACTGGTTTTGGCCTAGAAGCCTCTAATGAACAAAGAGAGCTCTGATCCCTTCTGGAGCCATTCATATGTGATTAAGATCCAACAATACAGCACTTTGATCCACTGAGTTACAGAAAGATTGGATGTTTCCTGAAGAAGTCATTTCGGGTGAAAAGGAAGGAGAAGAAAAGAAGAAAATTTTCCTGATCAGGTCAAACTTACTGAGACAGCACTCTTCTCACATTTGACACTCATTGTACCCTCTTGAGAGTTTTGAAGCTTTGGAAAGATGACAGATGACTGAGGTAAGGAAAAGACGAGTGAGTGAACTGTGGTATCAGTGTCTCAAACTCAAAGAATAAATTTAACTTTTTGAAGATGGAATAAGATTAATTTTCAAGAGAAGGAAATTGAGTTAGGTAATACAAGGCATATGCAACAAAGAAGAACATACAAATGTACAACCACTACAGCAAACTTCGTGGCATCTTTCATAGATATGTTTGAAAAGCTTGCAGCACCACAGTCAAAATACATGCTTCCTCGTGCTGATGTAGCTGAAAACAGCAGGAGATATATGGGTAAGTCTATAAAAAAATCTCAGAGAATGAACACCTGGTTTCTTTAAAGTAATCTTTCTATCTTGACACCAATATACTTCACACAACCCAAGAGAATTAAAGGCCTGTTTGAAGTTAGAAGAGCATTTTCTTGACACACCATTTGGAGGAGTATTTAGTTTTTTTCAACAGACATAAGTATTAAGCACAGGTGATGGATTCAGATCCACAGGAATGAACGGAGGCTGGAATGTCTAGACAACCAGGAAAGCATAACACAGGTGTGACAACTCTGCTTGACTATCACATTCCAACATTTTCAGTATAAACTAAATAACTTCCATCATCTGTTGATATAAAAGCAGAAGAGGGAAAACATATTTGGCTTTGTCTACTACAAATGTCTACTCCTAATAATTTATTTTGGAAGCTAACTCTCCTGTTCATATTTGGGTTGGATGCTTCTAAGTCCACCTGGGAATGGCTCAGCTCTCTGGCTATCCAGTACAACAGTTCCTAGTTCAGAAAACACTTCAAGTTATTTGTCACTGGTACAGTCAGCCTGCTCATACTTAAGTGCTTTTCATGTGGCTGTCTTACTGAATGGCAGGTGATTTTTTGCTCAAAAAGAAAACCTTCATATTTTAAATTTAAACTCCAACTGCTTGAATCCTTTGCCAATGTATGTGTTCTATGGTTCCTCATGTACAAAACAAGCAAAACCCATTATCTTTCCCTGATGATTTTTAAAAAACAACGATGTAGAGCTGCACTGAGAGCCAACTACCAAAACCAGGAAAGCTGAGCTAAAAGCAAAGGAAATCAACAAGGTGGTAACTCTAAAAGTAAAATCTATTGTCTCAGTCATAAAAGGAGATTTGCCACCAGTTTTGTACCATGAAACAGAATACCACCCTCTATAAACTACTCAGTTTTATAGTGCTATAATCCCAGATGCATATTAAATAAATCTTGAACAATTATGCACAGTACACATGCAAGGGTGTACACAAAGGTTAATATGCTCCTTGAAACAGTATGACTAAAAAAATACGTGAAAAAAGCATTTTCCATCTCTCAGAGATTGAGGTACAGTTTACCTATTTTGGAGTTGAAGTTATGGAAAATTTTACTTTTCCTGATGCTTTAGGATTTCAGCTTTTATATTTTTCATATATTTGTAATCCTGTAATTCTTTCGTGTATAACTCTAAACTCCAAATACAGTGTTAGCTACTATCTTCACATTTTGGTCAGACAAAACAATTCCTCTCTAGTCCTGGGAATCAAGGACACCTTATTGTCTCAGGCCCTGAAAAATGTAAACAAAAGTGAGTTAGGGGGGAGCAAACTTGGGCTGAATGACTTCATTACGTGAAGCTGTAATTGGAAAATTAACCCCCAAAATGCAAATGGACCAAACTTATAAAAGTATGAAAACCCATGGCCCATCATCCATTTTTGGGTGTAGCCTCTAGGTGAGCTCTGTCTGCCCTAAATGTACCTGAAGGCCCTTCAATAAACATAACCGCTTTTTATTCTTTTAATTTTGTCTGGCCTCTGTTTTTAGGTAAGCCCAACAAGGCATTACTCCTATCACACACCTGCAGTATGTGTGCAGCAGACAGCTGATCAGCAAAATCTTCAGTAATTAATGTTTGATTACTCCTGTCATAATTTCTTCTGCTTCACAGAAGATAATCTCTAATTAATCATTTAATTTTAATCAACTAATTAAAAATGTATTAGAGACCATTTGCTATTACAAATCGATGAAAAGGATAGACTTTAACAAATCCATTAGACAAATACAAACGCAATTTTTGGAACTATAGAACTGTAGACAAAAAACCAGTCTCTTTTGAAAAACTGACAGAGGGTTGTTCCCTAGTACTGACCTGTGAATTAGCAGAGGGGCAGGAGTCTGGACAACAGCATTCTCCCATGACATTTACAGAGATGCAGTTCATCAATATCACTGCTAAGAGCAGAGCTTGGTCTGACAAACCAAAACAACTTACTGACCCTACTTAGAATTAACAACAAAGGCATAAATTTTAATGGCAAGTAAGCAGTTAAACCTTGCTAATTACTGCAACCTGCAACTGGATGCAGCAACACACCTGTGCTTTCAAAGCTTCCTACAGCAACATACAGCTGAGATGTTTGACAGTCTAAGTGTGACTGCTCTTCTTCACCTTTAGGAGTTTTCCACTTTTCAAAGTTGTCTGTAGTTGTGTGACAATGTTCATTATTTTCCTTATATTGTCTGTCTTGGAAAGTCTCTTTAGTTCTTTTCTAGTGACTGAGGAATTGATTTTTTGACATAAGTTTCAAACAAACAAACAAACATAAAAAGCACTAACCTAAAGGTTGTTATAGCAGATTTTAATAATTAAAAATTGCATACAGAGTACCATTGTACTGCTATTGTAACCCTTCAAGAAGCTGAGTTATGCCCAGCTTCTTGAAGCAGCCTTCCCAGAAAGCCCTCTAACTTCCTCATTTAAGTTCAAAGTAAAAGACATAGCAAACTTTTGACTGAACTTGTCTAAAATACATGTGGCAGAGTAGAACTTTCACTTGGAGAGCTGCCAGCCCACCTTTGGCTCCCAGTGACAACCAAATATCCAGCTGCAGCTAGGTTGAAGGATGAGAATTTGGCATATCAGCAGTCAAATGGGAAAAAGGTTACTCCCGGGCTCCATAGCCACATGATCACTGTTTTAGCTTTGACTGGCCACCTGGAATAAGGGAGGCAAGTATTCTCAGCATTCACCAGCCATGTGCAAAGTCTGCTTCATTTCCTATTCAAATTTAACTGTAGCAGTAGAATGGCCCATGTTAGTCAGGGACAAAAGTGAATTCTGCAGGACTGAAGCCCCATATGAATGCTGGAGACACAAAGGGTGATTAGAGCTCCAGTTGTGGGCTTACACTAAAATCAATTCAACTATGCCCAACAGAAATGAAAGAGAGCTAAGGGGGTGACACAGATGTGAAGCTGTGGGATTTTTTTTTTTTAATTTTTTTTTTTTTTTTTTTTGGTGGGGAGTGTTATTTCTTTTGGGACTTTTTGTTGGGAATTTTTAAGTGCAGGTGGGTTGTTTATTTGGGGGGCGGTTTGCATTTTACATGGTTGGGTTGTTTGGTTGATTGGTTGAGGGTTTTTTTTTTTCATTTTCTTCTTTCCACAATTCAGTTCAAAAGAGAACCCAGGAAGGCAGGAATAAATGAAGAAATGGTGAAGGAGATAGCAAAAGAAAGATATGTTTCATTAGAAAGAGTGGAAAAGATATAGAACTCAAAGCAGAAAGTTCAGATCATGATTAGTTTCAGATTAATTTTGTTTACTAAAAATTACAAGAGGTCAATATGAGCCATTATTGTATAAGAACTCCATCTTCATAACAGCTACTCATGTCTCTCCAGTGTTTCCCTTTTATTTCAGCTGACATCTTTCATTCCATTAAGTCCATATTTTGGGTCATAATTCCGGATTTAAAAAATTTCATTTTTTAAAAAGTACTGAGACATTAAAGGAATACCACACTGCTCCCTATCTTCCAGACCCACCTGAATCTGGAAAAGCTTCAATGTGAGCAGAGTTTTTATAATTCATGCTTACTCATTAATGCAAGTACCAACTGCAAACCACTTTATTATCCACTCTAGTTCAACAATACCACTGCCAAATGCAAATCATCATCATGATATACCTTGAGAACATAGTTAATAAAGCAATATGGTAACATTTACCATCTTCACCCAGTTACAGTATCTAATATTCAGCTAATGGAATACCTAGAATCTTATAGATGATCATATACAGAGAGAGGTGGTAAAGTATTTGAACCATGTCTTCAATAAATTAAAATTCAGACCTTGGAATATTTTTTTAAAGTTACCATAACTGTTGAGCACTGTGAATTCAGCAAATTTGGTTTCTCTGCTTCTATATCACTTGATTTCATTCTAAGAGCACACCGACTTTGGGCATAACTTAAGGAGGCATAAACAAGCTCTAGAATTAACACAGATTACAATAGGGATACCAGCTCTCTTTCTCAAAAATACTATTGAATTCTTGAAGACTTTTGTGCAAGAATACTATCTCATGCCCAAGATATTAATGAAGGAAATGTCATCTATCCCAGTGAGCTAAATAAGTACTGTTTTCCCAGTTTTGCAGAAGGAAAGCAGAAAGGAAAGATTACAATCCTGAAATGGCAAGTCACTTCACCAAGTGTTTGATTACCAGTTTTGAGCAGTCCTACTCAGATGGGTAAATACTTCACTTCTGACTTGCAAGCAATTTTTTCCAATTTTTCCCAGCCACCCCCGCCCCAAGTATGTTGGAATAAACTCAGCCAGGTAATGGCTAGCCAGAAGAAAAACACTTCTTTTTAGGAACTGACACCAGCTCAGACTTGTTCTTTTCTGAGTCTGTGCCTTGGAGAAGTTCAGGAAACTTGTCATTTCTACACAGAAACTGTCTCCTAAAATAGACTCACTTACAAACAAGGCTCTGGCAGCACCTGGATCTGGCATATCTTACAACCTCAGAAGGGGAATGACACAGGTGGGTTGGTGAGGAGCTGAGACATGGTTTTGGGCTTTCCTTAGATCTCCTTGTCTTTTGGGAAAACATGGGGCATTATTAGTGCTTATCACCTAGCTATTCAGTAAATTCCTTACAGAGGAGTGAATACATCCAAATTCTAAGGCAATTAGCTAGTCAAAAGTTAGACTGCCAGGGAGGGACAACAGAAAAAGGTGTAAAGGGTTGGTTTGCTTGGAGGAAAAAGGAGGACCTCTCTCTCTTTAGATCATCTCTTTAGATGCATGGAATGGCCTGGGCTGGAAAGCATCTTAAAGATCATGTAGTTACAGCTGCCCTGCCGTGGGGAGGGATGCCACCCACTAGCCCAGGTTTCTCAGAGCTCCATCCAACCTAGCCTTGAACATTTGTGGGTCATTCACAACTTGTCTGATCAACCTGTTCCAGTGCTTCACCTCACAGTAAAGAATTTCTTCCTAATATCTAATCTAAACCTCTTTTCAGTCTGAAGTCACTCCCTCTTGTCCTGTCACTACTTGACCTTGTAAAATGTCCCTCTCCTTTCTTTAGGCTCCCTTCAGGGACTGAAAAGACACAATTTGGTGACCTCAAAGATTTATCATTTCCAGGCTGAAAAATCCTAATTCTTTTAACTTTTCACATAATAGACATGTTCTAGCCCTCCAATCATCTTGGTGGCCTCCTCTGGACCCTCTCTAACAAGTTGGTGTCTCCTTATGTTGAATGTCCCAGCTCTGGATGCAGTGCTCCAGGTGGGTCTCAGCAGAGCAGAGGGGCAGAATCCCCTCCCTCCCCTGCTGCCCACGGGGCTCTGGGTGCAGCCCAGGACACGTTTGGCTCTCTGGGCTGGGAGTGCCATGGCCGGGGCATGTCCAGCCTCTCACCCACAGCACCCCCAAGTCCTTCTGGGCAGGGCTGCTCTGGGGCTGTTCATGCCCAGCCTGTGCTGATACCTGAGACAGTCCTGACCCAGGTGCAGCACCAGAACTTAGTCTTGTTAAATCTTATCAGATTCCTACAGGCCAGCTTCTTGAGCTTGTCCAGATCAAATGTTGGGAAGCAGAAAATTATAGCAATTTAGATTTACGAAAAAATTGGGATTATTTACTAATAATTTCCCAGTATTTACTAGTAAAATGAATTTTAGATTGTAAGCACAGTAAGCTTTCTCATCTACATGTCTCAACTTTTTAACATAACTATGCTATGCCCATATTAGGTGTTAATTTTTTTCCCTTTCAGGTAAGTCTGAATCCACAAATTCAGTGGGCTTAAAATAGAGTAAAACTTAAGTTTATACAAATCGTATTTTGTTAGCAAATCTATCTATTATTTTTATGGGTAAAGTTATGCATAAAGAATTGTGTATGTTGAACAAATTTTTGCCATTTCCTCACATTAACAGCTATATTAGGAGTTCCACTGTTACATATATGTCACATGTATAGTTGTTCAAAAGATAGCTGAGACTTCTGCTTGGCATGAAGTCAAGGAGACAAGATTCTAAAGCCTGTTAACAGTGCATGATGACTGGGAATTAAAGAATCTTGTGGAACCATAAACTGTCTAGAAAGAAAATGAGAAAAATAATAAAATTTGATCAGAGGGTTTATATATTTTTATTAGTTCCTGGCAGCAGACTAGTAATAGACCATTTAAACGTGTACAGCAATATAACTGTCTTGTGTTAGATGCACAGTGCTGAAAAAGGGTGCAGGCAGTATTCATACTCTAGACAGTAGAGTAATAATATTAAAAAAACCCCAACCACCAACTAACTAAAAAACTACCAAAAAAAAAAAAAAGCAAAAACCCCCAACCCCCTAAAACCTGACTAGACTTCACACAGCTCTTACCTGTATTTATCAAGCTGATATTCCCTGGAATGTGGAGATTTTCTAAAGGAACCAAAACCAAATGCTTCCAGGCTATCAATGTCAATAATTACATAGCAAGCACTGCCAGGAAACCAGAGTTCCCACATTAAAATCCCAATCTAAAATACTCAAAACATAACTACCCCACCAAACTCTGTTTAAATAAGGTAAAAATAGCCATTTGATGCACAGCAAATTTGCACAGTCCAGAAGATGAATGCTTCAAGGTAGGACTACCTCTCATTTAGTGACTGCAAAAAGTAATATTCTGAAGTACAGCTGGCCCATTAGTCAAGAATTTCATAGCAAGTCTCAGGAATAAAATACTACTTTCTTCATAACAGAATATAAAATGAATATACAGTAATATTTAAGTTAGATTTTATGTTTCCTAAAACACTCAAGTCCTGAGAAGCCAGATTTTTTGGTTGCAAAGTCTTGTGTTTAAATACCAAAAGGACTGTATTTAGAAAACCAAGGATGTTTAAGAAGGTCAATGCTCTTTTTTTGGCTTTCCCATTTAAGTTTAGTGACACTACAAACCTAATATTAATTCATTTTAGCTAACAACACATTTGAGAAGTTTGTGGATATAGAGTTAATGAACACAACTGAAGATTCTCCAAGTAAATACAAACAAAAAGTCAGAACTTAAGCTGATTATGGAAACATTAATGGTAGGTTTTTGTTGTCCTCCTCGCCCACTAAAATGGTCTTACTGTTTACTTGTTAAGATATTTATATATATTTATACAGAATTTAAAGATAGAAAGCAAAAACTTCAAAGAAAAAATAAACATGGCTTGTTTATCCCTCTTCATTCTTTCCCCTCTCCCCCCTAGTCAAGTGCCTTTCCTGTGCTTACCTTGTTCTGATCTTTCAAATCCACCCAACTGGACAAGAACCATCTGCTGCAGCACCACAGCCCACAAGGCCAGGAATAGCATGGAGAACCATAGCATCACTTAGCCCACAGGCTGTTTTCTCACGACTGCTGAAAACATGTCCAACAGCCAGGTCATACTGCCTTCCATCTCCCACAGAACAGATTGCAGTGACTCAGGATCCTTCTGGGTCAGAAGTCCGCTGGGCCAACCTGCTGCTGCCGTACACAGAACTAATTCACTCTCCTACAGCCACTCCGCCAAGCCTATTTTCAAATCATTTAAATGTGTGCTGGCAGACAGCTATGACAAATAAATGCCTTTTAGCAGCACACTGAAATGACGCTTTGGGACATTCAATGAAAACAGACGTGCAATTCAGTTTAACACTGGACAACTTGTTTTTCTTAACATGCTTTTTCCTTAAATGATGCTTCACCAAACTACAGCAAGTGCTGTAGTGGTATCACATTTCCTCTGCTCTTCTTGAGGACCTCTTAGAACTATACTGGGTTCCTAACACATTGCTGTGCAAAAACACTGTTTATTTTAGTAATTTGATTAATCCACTCTAGGTCATTCATGTTAGTTGACTTCACGAGTTGATTATAAAAATTATACAGATAAGGGGAGAGGTTACTGCCAGAGACAGAAGAATTTTAAATAATAAAAATCAATAAACTCCACAGCAGAAGAATTCAGATGGAATTATAATGTATGCTTCTTTTCTTGTTCCCTGCTTACTGTGTAATAGAACTTATATTGGCAATTAAAACATTGTAAGATAGATGTACTGAGCTTCTCGTACGTTCTCCTCATTCTCTCCCTAAACACACAAACTAAGAAGACACAAATTAACCAAACTGCAAAAAGTCCAAACAACTCCTAAAATAGTCTCAAAACCATTTACTTGAAAAGGATTCAGGTACCACCTGAAGTCAACAGAGGAACTTTGCTATTGGTACCTTATATGGAAGCAACTGAGACCTGAAATCTTCATACAGAAAGACAACTATATTAAGCAAGATAAATTGCATCGCCTTTCCTTGCTGTTATTCTTCACTGCTCACCACAGCCTTACTCTGATAATAATTCACTTATAGCAGTATGAAAAATGCATTGAGAGCCTCTGATATAAAGCAACATCATGAGTACCTAATTAGTACCATAAATATTACATATTTTTCCAATTAAAAATATAAACATTAATTCCATAAAATTTTTGTATTCTATTAAAGCAAGTTTGAAATACATGAATTGAAGTACAGGAACAGTGAAATGCTTTGTTCCTCGACTTTGAAAAATATTTTACAAGTCAATATAAAATTCTGGAATATCACAGCAAGACTGATTTCAATACAGTATAGTAATAATGATAGCCTAAGAACCAGTAAAAGGAGGCAAGAAAAAACCCCAAGGAAATTGTTTCCCCAAGCAATTGTGATGGCTGCAAAAGGACAGAAGGAAAGTGATTGGTAGCATCAAGACAAGTAATAAATCTAAACCGTCTGTGAAGTCACCATGCTCTGTACACTTCCACTGCAAATTGAAAATTATTTTTGGTATTGTTTTTTTATTTCTGAAAGGTGTTCCAGCAGTTTCAAACACAAAAGTACTTAAAAAACCAGTCCCAAGTTTGCTGGCTGCTTGTCAGAGCCTTTTTGCTGTAGACAGATGTTTCCTTAATACCTATAGCAATGATGATTTGAAGGAAAGATGAAGACTTGCTCCTTCAAGTTTCCTAGCTGATCTGTACACAAATTTCAGGAAGGGTGGGAAAAGGTCCTCATCTGGGACAAATTCTCCTTTCTGAGGAGAAAAGCACAGTGGAAGTTGTGCTTCAGACACATCACTTTTTGACAATGAGGTTCCTTTTCCCACCCAGAGATCTGTGGTTCTTAAACACTACAAGTAACATGGCTCTTTACTGACAGCAGCCTTCTCCTTTCAAAGGAGTAAAAATAATCTGGTGCTAATAAAAAAAGTGTAATGTACTTAGAAACCAACTAGATACCAGAGGTCACAGAGCAAGAAACTTGTAGGCAATGGGTTAAAAGCCACAAGGAAGCATTACTAATCAGTTTTGCTGCAGCTGGTGCCTCTTTCTTCTCCCACTGGAGAATCAGGATGATACTTTGTCCACGCCACGACTGCCGAGGCATGCAGAAAGGTAGAGCAAGTAGAATGAAAACAGACAGCAGCCGTGTTACCCAAGTAATCACTTCTGGATACTGGTTTTGTGTATCTCCAGGCAGGCATCTCAAGCTCAAAGGAGCTCATTCTCTGTTTAAAAGCCCTGATGCTCCAAAAGAGATACTGTGAAAAAGACTGATGAGTCTCCATAACTATCACCCATGCTGTGATAATGAAGGAAGAACTGTTCATTAACACCGTGTCCTCTCCTGCTCCCTGTGAGGGCAACCACAAGTTCAACTGCAACCACGCAACATGTAAAGCTCTCTGCCAGGTTATGCTTGCTTACAGACTGCTCATGCAACAGCAGTATGACTGAGTGTAAAATCTCCCAACTGAGAATAAAGAGCTCTTAAGTAAAAAGAGAGAAACATCAACCTGAAGAGACTGGGCTTGTTCTAATGGGAATATCCTCATGGAAATTCCTCCAAATCTAATATCCAATACCACACTGTTTTTAACTAAGAGTTCAGGAGGCTCATTTAAATTATCTGCACAGAAAAAAAACCAACAAAACACATATGAACATACTTAGAAAGTTCATTAAAAGAATACCAGCTGTGAATGAACAAATGAACTATTGCAAAAAACTGATCTACCAAAATAAAGACCAGCATGTTTATTCATTTCAAGATGAACATTTCAAGACATTCGTTGTTTGATTTGTCAAAGTTTGTAGCATCTTACAGCACTTTCCAGGGTCAAAGTGCCTACTAAGTCTTCAATATTAAAAATCTTCCAATATTTACCACAGAAAAGTTCTCTCAAGCTCGGTATCAAGTGAAGAGAACTGAGAGAAAACACAACAAGGAACCACTAGAAAATACTAGGTTTCAGTGACCTATTTGGCATTAGACAAAAAAAAAATCTATGATAAAGGCAGTCATATAGGGAAGCCTTCAATTACTACAACTACATAATTCTTTGTGTATTGCCTTGCACATCCTCACAACTGGATCCTATTCCTTTCTTAAAGGATTGCCAGCAAATTAAATAGAGCCAGGATTAAATAAAACACTAAGTAAAATTTCCATATGTATTATGTATTTTAAGCACATGCTGAACTTCAAATATTTAAAGTATAACATTAATACATAAAATAATTGAAGATATTTAAGAACCAGAGATAGGACCCTTATCATCTTTAAAAATAAATCCTTGTTTAAAAGCTTTGCTGAATCAAGGCTTAATACTAATATATATTATTAATGGCTGGTTCCTAAAAGAACCCTTGCTGAATCTTACTCTTTCGTCTTACCACTGAAGTACCTGCATGTGCTTCAGACTCCCTGATGGCCCATTTTTGGCTCTCCACACTTAATAATAAGCTCAGTGAAGCACATCTTCCACAAAGATGCCGAAGAATGTGTAGAAGGAAGTCTAACAGCCAACAATATTAAGAGGACAAAATCACATGATTGACATTAATATCTCACCAATACAGAATGCCAAAAATATTCAGGAATGAATTTAAGTTCAATTTGTCAAACGAGGTGCCTACAGTTACATTCCTAACACAGATTTCAATGCTGGCTTTGAATGCTGACTTGGTTTTCAGAGATGTCAAGAACTTGCAAAGCTCAGGCTTTCAGACCTTGAACTTCACACCATTTGCTGAAGTACCTAAATATAAATTATGTAACATAGCTGGAGGTTAGGCTGACTTGCTTCAAAATTTTGTTGATGAGGAAATTAAAATTAGTCATTACTTTATTCCAATGAAACAACCAACAGAAGCACTCAAAATCATGTGGTGACTATGGTTAAAAGCAATATGGACAGCACAGTACCTACATGAAACCAAATCATGGTAGCTAGAAAGTCACTTTCAAAAGTATTCTCTACAGCTAGTTTTCAACATGGAAACAGAAAGAAACTGCACTGATCTTTGTTTTACCCAATTTTGAATCATTTTTTGGGAAGATGATTGTAAATAATTTGGGCAGAGAAAACATTTCCATAGATGGCCACAGCTGAAATGCATCCACACAAAAACTAAAAATAAAACAGAATTAGGCATCAATTTATTACAAAGTGCAAAAAGAATGCAGCTCACATTGAACACAAACCCTAGCATGCTCAAAAAGAAGACCACCCTATCCTACATGCCACCAATCGAAAATGTAAAGTCAATTACAACTTAAAAAAATTATTACACAAAAGTCACCTAGAAACAAGTCCACACAGACTTCAGTTAATTTGGTCACTGTCATTTGTTGTTGATTAAAAAGATTAGCAGAGAAACACACACTTACAGAGGGAAATGTGCCTGAAGCATAAGCCCTCTCTCCCACATACCAACAAGATCCTATCTTATGTACTTACTGGAAGCCATGCTGACAGGGCAGAACCTTAGTACAGGTTCCAAAAAAGCAAATTAACTGTTTCTCAAAATAAGTAATTGAACAACCAGAAGAGAAGTAATTTCTATGAAGGAGAGAAATTCTCTTCAATGTGGCATCACTGGCCACTAAAATCACCCTCAAATAATCATCTATGCCTGACAAAGTATGATTCTGTAAATAAATGAAATTGCAGCAGGATGGAAGAGGATATAGAGGTGGCAATATTTCCCCCTTAAAAACAACAATAACAATGCAGCTGCAGTAGGCGTGTTCTCAGATGTTTCTTCTTTACATTTATCTATATATTAGAAAACCCAAACCCTTTTACTTTACTTTAGGAAAGAGAATATTTTCCTCCATATGCAAATGTGCACCTATCTACATAAAAACAACTTCTCGTGGAGCTGAGAGGGAAAATTCTCTCCCTCCTACAATTTCCTTTTTCACCCCCAAATGTCATATTATACACAACAGCAAGTTACACATATGTATAGAGAAATAAATGACTTCATATACAGTTGCATCAAAAGATACATGAAATGTTTGTAGTAGTCTTAATAAAATGCCATTTTTAGGATAGCCCACATACTTGAGCATTTGCTTCACTTTCATCTGCCAAAAAATGTAATAGGATGAGTGGTGCTTAGCACTATTTTTTGATTCTTGTTTGTAACTGGAACTACAAAACATTTTATTAGGAGAAAATGTACTTCAAAACATAACTTATGGAGAAGCAACTTCAGTGTTTTCACTGTATCTGTTTCCTCTTACACAAGCCATACACAACATGTAAGAAATGGATAAAGCTCAGTGAAGGGAAATTAGACATACACAACCAAATACAACCACATCAGACTGATCTAGTTAAACAAGACATCAGACTGATCTAGTTAAACAAGACTGCATGTTGCAAATTTTGTCTTTGCAGCTAGTATTTTTGGTGTCTAAATTTCCATCAATGCAATGATCTACCTACTCATGAACATGGGCCCTTTAAAAGGATTTCAACCCACACAAAATACAACCAAACTGTGAAACTCGCTGCCACAAAATGCTATGGATGCCAGAAGCATAAATACCTTCAAAAATGAATTTGAGAAATTCATAGAAGCAGCATTCTTTTAGGTGGAAAGGTATGAATGCAACACTGCACGATTAGGAAGTACCTAAAATCACTCGAAACCAGGAAAGGATAATGGGTGAAGAAACACTGTGTACCTACACTGGTATAATGGTACTGAAAGCCAGCCATGGTCAGAAAGGGGAAATGGGGAAAACGATCCTTTGGTGTGACTCAGTGTAGGAGTTTGTGTCCAGCAGTTCCATACCAAAGCTTTTATCCAAAACACAATCTACTGCCATTCTGTGTATCCTTTTATATACAAACTGAAACAAACATCAGAATGATAAATTGTCCAGTGAAGCTAATGCAGAGACAACTGCATGAACCTGTTATTCATGCAGTCTGTATATTCATACTTCACTAAGAATAACTCAGCATACCTGTCTTTACATTGTCTTGCAAACCAAAACACCCATATTGAACCTATATTATAAAAAGTTTTAATAATATTTTAAAACAAGGAATTACTTAGAATAATTTTTAAAATAATTTCAATTATCAGAAGGCATCTTTGCTATAATTTAGTCTAAGATGAGATGTTTCTATCTAAAACAAAGAATGCCTCATGCTTTCCAAAAACACAAAATTATGCTAAAGTATCTAAGACAGCTACAGAAGTGTTTGGATGTGATGGAACACAAAAACACTCATTCCAAGAGCAAAAGACCCTGGAGTATGGAAAATTTCTCTTACTCTGAGGCATCAGTTCCTTAAGCAAGAAAACACAAGCAAGAAAATACAACAAAATTCCCTATGCAATATTTAAATGCAAATGAAAAGCAACCCTTATAAAATCAGATTCAAAAATCCCAATTATTTTTGAGCAAGAAGATTATACTCAGATGGTAGAAGGGGAGCACAATTTTGATTAAAAATGAAACAGAATTCCTTTAAAAGAGAAAAAACTTTGCCAAAGCAATGCAAAAGCATTGATTGAATGGTGAAAACACCATATAGCAAATGTTCTTGTGGGGCTATACTCCTCTCACAATCTAATGTAAATAAGGGAAAGTATCAGTATAAGAAAAGAGAGCTAGAAATCACAGCTTGTGACTTTCATTTTCCAAATTTGATGAGGAAAAATAAAGTAAAACATCAAATAATGGAATAGTATTAAAGGTCTGGTTTTTTAAACAAGGGAGCCAACCAATTGAATGTAATTAAATAGAAGTTAAAAAGAGATAGAAAATAATTAGCAAAAGTACTAACTCTTGGACACCAATTGCAGGTTTCTATTTCTATTAAAATAGCTATAAAAATTTCAAAAGGAGTGTGAGGCTGAACCATCAAAAGTGTAAAAATCCTTGCACTTCAGGGGAGGATTGCAAGCTTGAGCCAAGAGGGTGCAGCTCACATCTTAGTAGTTTAGCAGACAAGGAGGGAACATTCCTCAGGTATAAACCACTAGTAATTAGGCTACTATATAACACACATGGCAGCTTTTAGGTTTTCATCACATAGCATTCCAGTTTATATTATTAACTATTGCTTTAGTAAAAAGCAATAGAAATACATGCTTTAACCTGGTACTCTGGATAGCTGCCTGTTGAACTTGACTTTCAGAGGCTTTTTGAGTGCAGGATATTTGACATAGTGTGAAAGGCCATAAATAGTTTTAAGATCACTCAAAACTACCAAAAGATATCCACAGATGAGTTACAAACTAAAGTGGAGGAACTCATGCAGACAATACAGCCTTGGCAGTCAACAAAGCCTAGACCTCCCAAACTTCCTGGTTGTTTTTCCCCTTGCTTTGGGTATATATAAAAAAGACAAAAACACAACCTTTTAAAATTTACAGACTGGTATTAGGTTTCTTAGCAGTCAGCCCTGGCTCAGTTATGGGAAGATTATTTCCACATGATGGATAACAGAAGTAAACAGAATTTACAAAAAGCATTATGTGAAAATCTAGACTAAATCTTGTTTTTACCAACAACAAGCTTGGGAATTAAACAGATTACAAACATTAAGTATTTAAAAAAAAAAAAAAAAAAAAAAAAAGTGAATTTAGGTAGGATCTCAGCAGGGAGTCAGTGTGGGCCAAGAGGCTCACTTTGCAGGAGGTATCACTGCAGAAGACTGAAGCACAGGACTGCTCACCGTGTTCCTTGACCACATAACCCTGGGTTCCTTTGTTTTCCCAGCTTTGTTTGATGTATGGGCATAAAATCTTAAGGAGACTGAAAATCTCTGCCTGATAGAGATGTCCAGTGGCATGAGGGCAAGTATTGATAGATTAATGGATCTCTGACACTACTGAATTTTTTGCACAATAATTTTATGCAGCAACAGAACAAACCAAAAAGTTCCATTAAAGTAAGTGCTTGAGCAAAACTCCAGTTATCATACAGTCTTAAAATTATGTTAAAAAGTTATACATTCTCCCTCATATATCTCCATGCCCTCAAAACTGTTCCTAGAATTTTCACATTGTTTTTTCAGCAGAGTTTCAAAAAAAGCTTTCCATTCAGAAGGACTTTTCCAAATCACACCATACAGAGATACTTGCACAAAATAGGATCTTATTATATTAGAAAATATACTTTTGAAATAAAAAGTTCAGTTACAAACCATTAGAAATGACCACCTTAGTTTTTCAAGAGTGCCCTTCAGGGTATGGAATTTCTGAGTACTCCATATTTTAAATTACTTGCTATTAGTTCTGTAGATCTAACCATTGCTGTACCACAAAATGTTTTGGATAAGTAGATTTTGCATGGTTATACTATTTTCAGCAGAGGCAACTAGAAACTGTATTTCCTTGTCTGTAGCATGCAGCTAACACTTTGATTGACCTTTCAGAAGGCAAAATCACATTCATCAAATTATTTGAAAGCTCAAAGCCTTACAAAGAAATTTCTTATTAGAACCTATGAAGAACAGTGGTATGATATGATAAACCCCTAAATGCACAGTCTTCAGCTGACTAGAACAGCTCTTCATACACTAGAAGGAGATAGTGGCATGTTTCAGCAATCTCCTTTCTAAAGGCTTAGTATCACCACAAAGCATATGGCTAAGGATCAATGCAATGAGATCAGACTGTTCATTGAGTTACAAAGAGACCTCATTTATCTTTGTTTTTGGAAGGCAGTGTTAGGAAGGCTGTATTTTCACATTAACAACTGCAGAGCACTCCAAAATCCTGGCATGGCCAATGACATGGAAGTTTCAGGTCCTATGATTTATTCTCCTCCAGTACACATAAGTAAGTGTTTGTAGATGGAATCCTTTCACTTCAACTAAAGTAGATAATGCAAAATAATATTTACTGACAGACTTTTTTCTTCACCTGTTTTTTTAAAATGAATTTACTAGCCATTATGATTTTCCTCAGCATATATACGTATGGTATATATGACATCCTCCATTCATGCATTTGGCAGAAATTAAGACAAGAAACAGCTAAGTAAGTCCTGCAGTGCATTTGTGTATTACATCTCTGCATTCAACAGATAAACCTACATGTTATAATAAATACTGAATAAGAATAGAATGAGTGAATGTGTGTAGATGACAAATTTGATCACAAAGCACAAAAGCTTTACTGAAGGTCACAGTTAAGTGCTTTCATTGTTCAGTTTCTTTTTATACATGGGTAGGATCTGACATTTCCTTCAGACTGTCCAGCAGTTTTAAGTTTGTCTGGTCAAATAATTTCCTTACAGCCTTCATCTGAAACTACAGAAGCAGCTGCTTGTAAGTATACATACCTTGCAATGTTTTTTATTCAGTTAGATTTTTAATACAATGGGCTTAAAATTAAAAATGGGAAGAATAAAAGTATGAAAAAACTCACTTTTGTCAAAACAGAACTTCAGCATGGTGTCCCATGCAATCCATGGAGATATAGCATATTACTGCACCATTTTTCCCAGCAGAGTTAACCATCAAAATACCTTCCCTTGCAGTTTATACAAAGGCTAGACACAGAGAAAAATGCACAAAGTATGACATTAGCCCTACTGGAGTTATTAATGGAATAAATGCTGCAGTCAAAGGCTCTCTGAAGACAAAAGCATCACTCTCTCCCCTCTGTGGAACTCTGCCCAAATCGCAAATATTTTCATATTTTGTCAGCCTTTTTTCCCCTGTAATGAAAGAGTTTCCTTCATAATAGTAAATAAAAATTAAGTGTTCCTTCTGTGCTTCAAAGTAAAATGGCTTCAGTAATGATGCAGACAGTACAGTGTGCATCCTTCTAAGGAAAGATTTACTGCTTCAATTTCATTCTAACATTTTGTATTGCTTCAGGACATGTAATCATGCAGAAATCTATTTCTTACAAGGGAATTGGCTGCTTTTTCTGGTATCTAGCTCTATGTTTGAGAAGGGTCACATTTACTCATTAATAATCTGAGAAAGAGGTTTTATAATGTAAACATATGTGCTGTAAAACTAAGTCTTGCATAGTCAACAGTAAAATAATCTTAAAATTTTCAGTGTAGAATGTTAACTAGACTTGGCCTTAAAATTCTTTCTGCAGGAAAATTAACTGAGTGAGAAAGAACAGTTATGTCAATCACTGATTTGACAGACTGACAGTTACATCAGTTATGACAATTTCTGGTCTTACAGACAATCCACAGAGTTACTGTACAAATCACAGCTATTATTGTTTGAACTAGAACCACACTTTAAAGTAAGATATCTGATCTAGTTTTAAAAATTGCAGAAGCTTTGACATAGGAACAGGTCACTGTGGAACAAAGAGTTATGTTTCCAAGCATCATGCTGACATTTTACCCTGGCCCAACAGAAATTCAAGACAGCTTACATCCTCTGAGAACTAACCTAATTTAGATTATTTTGTGCGTGCTGAAGGCTAAGTGGGCATGGACTATGATTGTGAATGAGCCGACCTGTAGCAAGTTCATATCCCATCGCAACTTTTTTCCCACTCCCACCAAGTACTTCCTGGAGCATGCAAAATTATTTCTGTATTTAACTGCCTCACATTCAAGATCCCCATCTATTCAAAATCCTCCACGTGTTCACTCACAGATGACAGTAATTTCTGGTTTATTTACTTTTTTACATAAGGACACTGCTTCTTATTTTAATTAATAGTAAGTGATTCTGTTGTATCTCAAATCAGATATTCTTAACACTTGACCCTGAAAAACAGGCTCCAGATCTGTTAGAAATGGGGGCAAAAACCATTAGAAAGTATTTGGACTTATAAAGACAATGCTTTCTTTAGCTGAATGAGGAATGACAATTTCAGTCTTTGGTATTCAGAGACAACATTGCTGTTACCATTGCCCAAGAAAGTCCTGCTGACTTAAGGCAAAGCTGAAGCATCAGGGAGAACATAGAAATGCCAATGTTACAAACCACATACCACTTTGTCTGTGCAATGTTTCTTCTTATCATGATTGCACATGATATTGTTAATTGCACATGAAGTTAAATAATATTCTTAAATATTGTTCATTTTCTAACTAACCTCTCTGATCAAAAAAAAAAAAAAAAAGATAAAGAAAAAAAGCTGTGGCTAGCATATAGTAGACCTTTAAATCTCTTTTGGATTCCTTTTCTACATACTGTAACAGTGAGCTATTTTCTGTCCTCCCACTCTCACCCAGAAGCAATGTCTGCTTGTCACTTAGATAGCTGCTCATGAAAGATATAAGTAGTAACAAGTTGTTGATTTCAATACTTAATTTATTGCCAAGACTAGAAGCAATAAGAAAAAATCTGTTTGACTACAAGCAGTCAGCAAACTCAATACCACCACAAACAAGCCTGTATCCTTTAAGTGTAACTTAACTACACCTTATAACTCTTCTCCTTTATTCAGCAAGTCCTTACATAATGAATGTCAAATGAAGCTGGAGTGTCTCTACACTGTCCTGGATATCTAGCCTCTTGACATAATGCAGTCGAACTGTTTCTTGCTTTTTATTATTAGCAATTTTTTATTATTTTTATTCTATTCTTTTTATTATTAGCAAATTTGGTGTCACACTGTGACTGAGGCTATGCAAGGCAGCACGCATGTATGCTTTTCTCTAGCACACATTTTTTGGGGGCCTGCAGTCTGAATCTCAAGTACAAAGGTAAAGGCACTTTCTAGGTCTACGAAGACTTGCAGAACATTACCCTGATGTGTTACAACAGGGAAGGACACGTATTATGGATTTTGAAGGCACTTATTTACTGTTATACATCTCTTTCAGTATGTGAGGGAAGAGCAATGTCAATTATCCTCATAAGCTAAGAGGATTTACAGTTACAAGTAATTATTTCTTTATATTTTCTTTCAAAGTCATAAGCAAAAGATTACATTTTAAAACCATTATTTTTTTCATTTTTTCCGAAAGTTGTTAATGCATGTTTATCTTTGATCTAAATCCAAGTGACATCTATTTGAATGTTCAAACACTTTTTGCTAGGTATTTATTTCATACTAAATGTTCAATTTGGTAATAAGAACAAGTTTCCTGAGCTGAGGTTACATTTAACCATGGTGCATGCTGTACAGTTACACATTAAATAAAAGCTGGTTTTAGAACTTCCTGGACTAAAGCTAAGATTTTTAATTTTATTTGAAAAATAAGTAGACGAAAAAATATGAACATGAGCAAATGGGTTATCAAAAGTTTTCAATCTGTAGAAATTTCCTGCATATCCAGAATGAAGGCAGATTCAGCATTGCTACTGAGTCTCAGTGTGGTTGTAGAAAAATAAATCCAAAGTCCACAAAATCTCTACAAACTCTTCTAATTCCTGCAATAAACTTAGTAAGATAAAAATAGGGGCAATGAGAAAACTGCATTGCAATATTGATGGAGCATTGCCAGTTGCTGCTCTCATTTAAATGGGGATCTTTTGTTTTAGCTCCCCCATTGCTCACTGCTAGAACAAACCACCTAGACAAGTTCCAAGCCTTCAGGTGTTCCATAGGCCAAAGTCAATATTTTAAATACCACTCCAAGAACACCACCAGCATTATTAACTTACAATTTTATCACGAGTCTCAGGATATTTGTTGATTTTTTTTCCACATCAGAGTTTCCAGAGACACACAGTGACAAGAAAACCTCAATTGTTGAATTAAATGAAAATAATTATTTGAGATAGACACACTTAAATAAGCAGTCTACCATGTTCCTTACCAGCTTTGGTTTATGAAGGTGGGTTAAATGCAGTTCAATAAAATTCATGTTGCTAACATCTAATCACAAGCAGACAGAAGTCTGCACTACACTGCTCCATGCTCAGTCTTCTATAAAAATACAGATGGAAAAACGTTTTTTTTGGCCATTGATCTACTTGATCATTGCCAACAGCCAGAAATCTAGCAGGATTTGTAGCTCATGAATACTTCCACCAAATTTTCTGGTAGTTTCCCTTAAACTAGAACCAGTATTTTCTTTCTTTTCTTTTGATTGAGCTTCTGCCAACCAATTTACTTTTGTGCATCAACCAGTCCTCCAAAATACAGTGACAGACTGCTGAGACCATCTTAAAAGAAAAAAGCTCATGTTGATAGGATTATGACAGCAGCAAGCCTGTAGCTCTCTATTCCTGTTGGATTTTGGTGCCAGGAGAGTTCCCCTAAGAGAGAAGAACTTCTTCTAACTCCCTGGGGGAACGTTTTTCAGGAAAGGAACACTTGAAATTTGATTTGTCCACTGAATGAACAGTACTAAAAGTCTGTTCAAATGCTAAAACAAACACATGAAGTACAGCACAGCCAAGTAACTTTACTTTATAAATCATATCGTTTTCATTTCCTGAATTCATAACCACAGTGATGCAATAATGGAAACTTTTGTATGTTTATAAGTTAGATGACCCACAATCATTCCCTACAGTAAACACTAGTAATTTCTGACTATTAAAATAACTGTTATATTCTATTGCTATGGCTTGCTTAACATTGTAAGGTGAGTTTTCTATTTCACAAACCATATTACATTGGCAGCAAGATTTCTGACCTTAGCCAACAGTATTGGATGTGATTAATTTCTAACATTCTTTTTGGAAGTCAAAATAAACATCCACTCAGTTTTCTTTGTTTGCCATCTCAACATCCTAAGCCGGCTGGCCTTCTCACAAATTCATGTTGGTTGTCCCTAATTAACTTTCTTTTCTTTTCAAAATGTTTGAATTACATCCAGTTAGATTATTTCCATTTAAACTCTCTTTCATCTAACATTATTCCCCAATTGTTGCATTTCATTTAAATAACAATCCCACATTATATTTTAAATCAAACTGTCAATTAAAATAGACTTCAGACTTACAACAAAAGTCACTGATGTGGCAAATAATGATGGGAAAAATGAAGATACCTTTTACAGAAGTCTATATACAAAGTACTGTATTATAGAATCAGATCTTAAAACACCACCACATCTGATCAAGAAAGTTAATATGTATCATTTTAGACTATTTAGAGGAGTTGCTTTGGGATATTATTTTGTAACACTTCTTTCTTAAATTAGTCTTCATCTTAGTATCCTGTGCTGCTTAGAGGTAGAAGTTAATTTGCTCTCTCAACTTCTGCCACAGATTCCTCACCTATGTAATTAACAAATTGCTGAAAAGATATCTTGCAGGTTTTCTCAGAGTTCTTCTGAAGAAGAACAAGCCTGTCCTTTTGTAGAATAACACACAAAGTAGCCATGCAAGGTTGGATTCTACTCTTCACACTTCTAATATTCACGCATCTGCTTCACACCTTCAGTGTAGTAGCTGCTTTCCAGACACTTGAGAAGGGGCAGCTTGTTATCTGTCAGACAGCAGATCAAACTAGATGTGCCATTTAAGCAAAATAACCATAGAATAGCTTGCTGGAAGTAACAACCACACTATGAAGCTCAACAGATGAAACGCAATGAAGAAATTCTGTCTATACAATCTGCTTCCTCTATTTCTTTTCATAATTAACTTTAATCTTTGCATCCTATGTCTCATTCTTAATTTGTTTAATTGGCTGAAGTCTAGAATGGCCTCCAGCCGTCTAGACCATTGAACTAAGAACACAACTCTGCACTAGCTCAAAGTACAGTGCCTCAAGTTTTGCTTCCGGAGATTTACGCAAGCAGTTATTCACACTGCTTTCTACTTTGTCTTTGAAAGGTACTTCCTGTTCTACTTGTTTTAATTGCCTATCTGTTATTCTACCAAAGCATTACCTGACTATCAGTGTATTTACCATAAATATACATTTGTTTTGCAAACAATTACAGTTTTCTTGGTGGGGATCTTCCATCATTCTGTTCTTTCTTTCACTTACAAGGTATATTTTATGTCCTTCCATGATGTTAATTATGTGATTGTGTATATTTGCTTCAGTACAATGAAGTATCTTTCTCTTTCTTTCTCTCCTCCTCTCCCAGATCATAATTTTTCTTTATTATGGGTGCATGACCCTATGCCTTAAGAGTTGAAGATTTCTGCATGTTTCATCTTAACTTTACCATAAACTAGCTCTGCTGGAAATGTTATGCGTTACATTTATTTTTTAGTTCTCTGTATCACTTCAGTAAAGTTATTTAGATTTTATGTCTAAGAACAAGGCAATTTTAAAACACCCATAGTTATATATTTTGATTTTTTTCAACCAAAACACAAATTACAATAGCTCATAAAGAGTTTCATTCATTTTTCTACTTTAGAAGATACAATTGGGTAGAGTACCTGTGTCTTGGGGTGACACCAACATTTTCATAGCTTCATTTCACCATTTACATCAACCAATCATGCCTTTGAAATGCCAATCCCTAAACACTTTTAAAAGGTTCTTTGATAAGGATCTAAGTCAAATTAGTTGTCTCCCTGTCTCTCCTTCCAGAAGAAAAGAGACTTGATACACTAAGAGACTTCACTCGACTAACTCTATCCACCCAGTAATTTGGTAGATGAGGTGTGCCACCAGCATATTAAACCTCCATGTCTCATGAAGATCAACAAGTGTACAGACCAATATAATCACATTTACTGATCCACTCTCTTAAAGAATGAAGCCCAGATCCAAACCTCATTAGAAACAGAAGAAGCCATCGAGGGACATAACAGCATATGTACTTTAACTACAGAAAAGCCAGAGGTAATCCTCAGATCAATTTTAAGACTCAAGTTCATTAGAAGTCTTAGACTTCCTCCAAGGTTTTTATCATCTTTACATTTTTAATGTAGCATCTGCAGATTGTGCATCTCCCTTCTTGTTTCCAACTTGTTTTTCTGCTCATCTATACTGTTTAATAATTTGAAAGTTTATTTTCTTCGATTTCTATATCCATGAAGAATATCACCCTTCTGTATGATTCTCCCTCCATTATTAAGCAATAAAAGCTCAATGAAGCTTTCAATAAATTTTCCTTCAGCTTTTTTCATTACTTTTGATGATATCTGCAAAATCTCTTTATATTTTTTACCACCACTTTCCACAGGTCTTCTGTTTTATCTATATTTTAATAATTCTAAATTATATTTACCAGATTTAAAACCTATCTTTATGTGCCCCAGAAAGCCCATCCTATTTTCTTCCAGATTATTCTTTCTATTTGATCCTTCCTACTCTTCCATTATCTCCATACACTGTCAACATTTTTTGGACAGCCCGTAAAGGGATTACTCACTTTCATGATACTATTATTTGTACTTACTTAAAAGTACAAGCTTACCACATATCAGTTGAGCAATCCCCCCTCCTTTCAATTTATTAATGTCTTTCTTTTTTCCTGCGACTCTCCATAGACTTATTTCCTCTTCACATTTTACATATTCTCCTGATGAATTTTTCCAGCAACAAAATTCAGACACTCAGTAAATAAAACTAACAAGACATATCTCGAGTCTGCTCAGGAAAAAAAGTTCAACCTTAATCCAATACTGTATCTCTGTATAAATTACTGTAATGAGGTGAATGGCATGGAGAAACTATTTTTAAAAGAAAGTGACTAAAAACATGGCCCAAATACTAAAGATGCAAATCTAAGCACAATTCTGAACAAGATCAGCTGAAATGCATAAGAAAACCCAGGCAATTTATACTTGATCATTAATAACATTTGAGCATCTCTATGAAAATTTCCAGATGTTTACCACTTACTTTTAGAGTGTCAGTCTTAAGGCATAATCAGTAAGTTGAAAAACATATTGAGAAACCTAAAATGGCCCCAGTCAACACAAAGATGGTAGGGAACAAAGTTGAAGCATCCAAAACTGTAAGTCTTTACCTTTGCATAAAACCACAAGATTTTAGAAAAATGGAAATGTTTTTGAACAGTAAAGAATCCTGTAAGAAATAAAACTATAAAACGTTCAAAGTCTGAACATGCCGTGGCAAAATATTCCATAAAATATGGACTATAAAACTCCATGTAAATTGCTAATATTTCTGATAATCAGAAATACTGAAATAGAAGTGAAAGCAGCAGTCAGCCACAGAATTTATCTCAGACTATAATGAATTACCATTTCAACTAAAACGTTATCAGAAGGATATACCGCTTTATCATTAATTAAAATTGCCTGTATTCAATAGCGATTCTATGCACAGTACTTAGTGGGGTCATTAAATATAAGTTTAACAGCATAATCCTTCCCAAGTATTGTATCTTCCAAAGGAAGAGGCTGAAATCTCAATTTGAAACTATAATAGTAGTCCTAATCAACATCTAAACATTAGATCATTTAATACATAACAGATTTAAAATTTGTTGCTTGATTCTATGGAATTAAAAATAGTGGTGAAATAGATTTATCTGGAGATTACTTAAGTGGACAGGAAATAAGATCAGTAGTCTCCAGACCTCCTGGGGCACTCAAGTAAGAATGGAGAAAGGAGACCTGCACTTAAATAACGCAGCTGGGAATGAGATAGGAACTTCCCAAAGTGTCAAGGGAATCAAGACAGAACAGACTGAAAGAAGCTGCAGAAGTTAAACTTAATATACACACGAGTATGCATATACTGAAACAGCTTGTCCACCCATAATATCAAAGCAAAAGCAGTTTCAGGACATAAAACATGGCTGACATGAAAAGACTTATAGCTCTGAATATTACTACCACACTTTGAATTTCCCTCAAATTAGGGGCTAACTCACAGCAGCTGCTTTATAAGATTCAAAGCTTTATTTAGTTTTGATAATGATAATATATATTTCTAAGGCATCCCCATTCCTGTTGGAAAAATTGCCAAGTTTAGTATTAAGAACATCATCTGTCTCTCCACCATATGGAAATACAGATCAAATCTAAATAGAGAGCTGACTTCCTTCAGACACTTTTGGAATCAGTCCTGGATGGTAACTAACTATTCCTGATTATGATGCCGAATGGAACAGACAAAATTAAATCAAAAAGAGTTAAAAATTACATCATCAAGTCTAGAACTAATAGAAATCTCAGACTTATACATATTCTCAGAAGCTGCAGAATACGATTTTTGTTTTTTTATTTTACATTCAATGGGTATTTTCCAACTTAAATACCTAACAATTACTTTAGACCTTCATAAGCTTTACTTTAGGTACTGCCTACTTGGACACAACACAGTACCCATCTCTCTTTCTGCTGAAGCCATTTTTAATCAAAGCGAAAGTATAAATCAGAAACCAGTTTCCAAATATCAGACTGGAAGAAAAAAAATCTGCAGTAAGTATTAATAGAACTACTTACATTAGTGTAGCTCAAAATAATTTACTGCTATCAGTTTTGGTTACTTTTTTAGGGAAGAGATGGAAGTAGCTAGAAAATCAGTATGATCCATTTATAATGAACAGAAAGAACATAACCATCACCCCTGAATCTTTACAGGGGAGTGTTTTGCCAAATCAATTTCTAGGGCTCTAAAATGGACATGAAAATAAACAACAACCCTTTATCTGCTAGTACAATACCTTGATTGAAAAGTACACATGTCACAGTAACTCAAGGTAGTGGGTGTAAATTTTTTTCTACAGACAAATAATGCCTATGGCCAACATGAGAAACTGGCATTTAGATATAAATCCTAAATTCTATGACATATGTTTTTATTTTGAGTTTTCCCCCATCCCTGATTCAAAGCACTGGCAAGAGAAATTACATCAACAGATTTTTGGCACAGCCATGACAGATCCCACATTACAATGAAAAAAAAATTTCCCCAAAAACTGTGTGCGACATTTTCTCTTTGAGACCAATGAAAGTCCAGCATTATCAAAACATGACGTGCCAGACTTTCAATATTACTCAACTAAAATGTTAGTGTGCAGAGTAAGGATGCAGTCCATGGATTTAAGGTTCAGAGGGATCATCAGATTACACAATTTTACAATCTGTGTAACACATACATGGCATTTCAGGTGGTATTTCATGTAATTACTACAATGACTTGTAAAACTTATAACTCATGGGCCCCATTCCTGATGATTCAAACAATTGGAGATAAAGGCAATGTGCTGCGCTCCAGTTTCTCAGAGGTACAATGAGATACCATCCAGAAGTGTTAGGCATGGGAATGCTGGAAGAGAAACTGAAAAGCAAATGGAAGCAAAGTACTTTAGCTAATGTTAGCATCTCAACTCAGCTTATAGTGCAAACACAGAAAACCATATTTCAGGTTGCCATGGTAACAACCACCAGATTAGAAAATTTTCACCAGATTTACTTTTTTGAAAGGAGGAGAAAAACCCCATGACTGTCATGAATCCCCTGGGGTATTCTCTGTATAAGCAAAAACCCAGGCCAGAAAACACATGAAAGTATGCGTGATGTATATTAATAACCTGTACCTTTATCACAAAGTGTGTGATATCACATTAGCCTGATCCATATACTTTCCCAAACAAACAGTTATTGTGTCACAAGAACAGGAAAGGGAGAGATGAATATGTGGAGGCATCTTTCAGCACACACACATGGAGTAGAAGACTTTCTTTGAGCTACAAAGGAAAGCTGACTAGGAGAAAAGGCATATCTGAGGACAGTGTTCTGCGTGCAGATGGATCCTTCCATCGCGGAAATGAAGTCTTAGATCACCAGCAAACTGCTGGTTGTGAGCTCAGCTGATGTCCTTTGCTGAGCACACAATTGCTTCACTGCAGTGTATCTCAGGCTTGGTGGAAGTACGCAAGATTTTAGTTCATCTGTTCACACAATCACCCCCTGGAGCCAAACACAAGGTTTGCTTCCAGGGTCCCAACAATAGAAACCAGAAACATGTGAACAACAGTATTTGTCATACCTCCACAACATACAGATTTACAACACCAAGAAAAACATCCCAGCAATCCTGGTTAAGTTTTAGCTCTTTTAGAATACCATAAAATAAATTTTTCATCCTTTCTGACACTCTCCACGCAATTTTGAACACCTTTGTGATCCTATCAGAGGCTGTGACATCAGCTAAGTATGTTTGCATTGTGCCAGCCAATGTGTCAATGCCCACATACTGTAAGACTGTTCAGAAAAATTTCTTTGTGATAAAATACCCCAAACACTTTTATTCACACCAAGTAACTCAAAATTCTTGCAACATCCCATTTCCTGATCAGGATTGAAAATAGTGATGTTGATACTCAGGCAGTATTGTACCTTCAAGTTTTAAGCTCTGAGCCTATCAAACTGCTGTAATAACACTTTTGTCAGTGTCATAACAGTTTTTGTTGTCCAGTTTGAAATTCTTCATGTCTCTGGCAGTTCTGGATATGTTCTTCTCTTCTTTCATATAGTTTAAAAGGAAAGCACTATCATACAAGGGCAGATAAAAGAAACAGAAGTTGCAAAAGAAACTCAGGTCAACTAGAGGACAGGTAATTGTACTTACAAGTAACAATGATAATCAGATGTTAGGAGTTCTGACTAACATATAGTTAGATACTTCTCATTTATTTGCATATTTCAATGCTACTTTACATTGTAAAGGAAAGAAACTTAAGTAAGCACACAGACAAGCAGATACACAAATGAATATCTGCACTATGTTCAGGGGTTCAAGAAGTACGTGATCAAGCGTAATTCTATTTTCAGCATGCCTAATGTAGTGTCTGTCATGATAAAAGGATAGAAAAAGACTCCTTGCCTTGACAAAATGAATCCTGCAAAATGACAGTTATGAAGAAAAACATCTTCTAAGCAACTTTGCACTTAAGAGAGAAGGACAAGACTGAAAACTTACTTTCAATACTACAAAATTAAACCTTAAAAAAAAAAAAACCAAAAAAACCAGCAAGGCTATAATATAGGCAGTACTTCCACCAGTTGTACCTGAAAGTATTTTTCTGATGTAGAAAGTAATTCCAGAAAGAGTTGAATGGTTCCTTCTTCCTATGCCATTCTCTTCAGACCAGATTGACTCCATTTGCAATCATGAGCCTAAATTTCAAGAATTCATGTTCTATGTTCTTTCATGAACTATTAGCCCAATGAAACTGAAATTCCAATGTGAGCATTTCTATCAAAGAGACTGGGATAATTTAAATTAAAAATCATAAAATGAGATACATGAAGTTTAAGATACCACTAATTCAAACTCAGCTTGAAATTTGACAGCTTAAGTGTGATCTTTTATTGCTGCTTATCCAACAGAGAACTTGTACTTTGCCGAGTCCTCTGCAAACTGTGACTGACCTTTGGTAGCACAAATGTCAAAACGCAAGCCAGACAGGTATTGATACTGTGGAGTTAATAGGAAAAGAAATTGAAATAAAAATACATATTTTATTCTAAAGCAAGTGGATGTAACACTGAGTACATACAAGGAATAGATCTGTTGAGTAAGGTGACATTTTACATAGCCACTTTTCAAAGTAGAACTACATTTTAAGGGCTTTTGCATATGTTTTACCTAGAGACCTCTGTGATGATGTGCCAATATCAACTTCCCTTTCTCTTTAGTTGCCAGTTTTATTTGATTTCCTTCTTCAGATATGTGCCAACCAGTTTCAACTTGTTTAACAACATTTTTTTAAAATCAGCTGCCTTGCTGGAATGTTGAACTGATGCATGTGTGGGTGTGCTTATAATGCATGTAAAAATACATTAAAGCAATATAAAGGATCTTGTTTAAGCCTATAAAAGTAAAAAAATTAAGCACAAAGGCCAAATACTGAAGCAGACACCTCTTTATATATCATACCTTACAAAAACAACCACCTAACATGCATAGAAAGTGCTGTGGAAGTGGAAGTGCTATGTTCATTTAATACAGCTGTGGTTTATATGGTTGAACAGCAAACCTAATGGAATATCACAAGCCATTTTATTATTTAATGGAAGGAGTAAGATTTGCAAAATGTTTCTCTCTCAAATATAATATGTAATAAAATTATGCAATGTAATATATTTGATGATTATGTATATTGGATTGTGCACTAAAGAGAAGTTCTTTCCAGAAAAATTATTTAATAAAATGTTGATGGCATGAGAGTAATCAAGCAAAACAATAGAACCAGGATGTCAGATGGGGATATACTGTTAATGAAATCAAAGCTGCATCCTGATCTGGAAAAGCATTAAGATTTCCTTATTAAGCCAGGTTGAGGCACAAAAGCTTGCCTGTTTCAGGCTCAGTTCTCCAAGCTGTATAAGCAGCAATTAGAAATCCCTTAGGAATTTTCAGTCACTTTGTCTGACCTTCATGTTTGTGACTGAAAAAAACTATAGGATGAGAATAGATGCATAAACCTAGTCACAGAGACAAGCTCTCAACAGTCCACACCTCCACCTAACCCTGGTAAACAACACTAACTATAATTCTTCATACTTACGAAATAAACTATTTCGTATTGTTTTGATAAAATATTAAACAATAAATCACAGAATAATAGAAAGGCTTGGGTCTGAAGGGACCTTAAAGATCATCTTGCTCCAACCCCCTGCCACAGGTAGGAACACCTTCCACTAGATCATGTTGCTCAAAGGTGTTGCTTCTGAAGTCCTTAATACTTAACTGGATTCATTTTTGACAACTGATGAAGTGTCAGATTCTTCTTGTTCATATTGGGTGAGAGAGAGGGAGGTTTTGGGTAAAACTTTTAAGATTTTACAGCTCTAAGAGTCACTTCAAGATACTTAGATGGTCAGCATCACTTTGATAAAGAGCAGCTATTTGTGAAAGTCCTACCTTGTGTTTAGGCGTGACTACTATTCTGCGAGCTGAGTAAGCTTGTTTGCTAAAGGAAGTGGAAATACATCAAGAGGTTTTTTTCATCCTCATATAAAAAGAACTGTTCAGAAAAAAAACTCTTCCAGGTCTCTGTCTTGCCATATCTCTGTCATCTGAATATTTTCACTATCTCTGAAGCATGGTCAGGTACTTTTGATTTTCTCTAATGCCTCCAACTCCTCAAATTTTCTCCATTTTTCATCTATACCAGCTGTCTCAAAAAATCAGTTTTGTTGTTGTTGTTCCATTAAGCATATTGCTGTAGTTCTCACAAGAAAAGTGAACAAAAGAAGTCATCCATATCACCTGCTTGGTCTTGACTTTTGGACAATCACAACTGACCACCTCCTTGAACTGCTTAATGATTTTGTGAGGATGGCAAGAGCAGTAGGGTCCTGCTTTTTTAATTACTGCTTTATTTTTTCCATTATGTGAGGGGAATTGATTTGCTTAAATGAAACCTTCTTGGTAACTAGAAGGTATCTTGTACCAAAGACATTTTAGGAGTCCTCCCAACTCAGTAATTTCGCTTGCCTCTACCTGCCTCAGTACAAGCGAATTTGTGAGGAAAAAATGATGCTTAAGCTTGTCTAAACCTGATTGAAGACACATGGACAAAAGAAAATGGTAGTCAGTGGATTTTTTTTTTTTTTTTTTACTTTACTCTTGTTGGCATTGTTTGCCTTTTGCTGTCATTCACCCAATAGTGGATCCAAAAAATAGTAACTTGGGATTTTTACTCATGCACTGCTTCAGCAGACGTTCTTGCCACATGGAGTTCATAGGAAGTTCTCAGGGGATGTAAACCAACTAATAGTTGGCCCAGATTGGCCCTTTGTGTTTACATACATTCCTTCTTGTAAAAAAATAGAAAGTTCCCTCAAAAAGTCCTCAGTGATTGCAGACGCTGACCTAGCAAGTTGGAAAGATAATTTGCTAACAAATGAAGTGTTAGTCATAAAAAGTTGTCTATGTTCATCTGTTAGAATTGTAAGGCTCTATGGGCTGTTATTTTTAAACACCTAAGTACTCAAAAAGTCATAGTATAGCTTAAAAATAAGAATAATTCCTGCAATATTATACACCTATGCAGATTGCACGCATTCTTTGACCTTTTGTCTTTATCGATGCAGAATTGCTCTTTCACCAGTCTTTTTATATGCCTTTGGAAAACTTCATCTATATTTGATAACTATGGCTGCATAATCCTGTGCTTTGACATGGCAGATCTTGTACCACCTGCAAGAACAACCAACTCATCAGGCACCAGCCCACCAGCATACTCCACAGAGAGGGATCAGCAGGTGTACATTAACCATGGAACAAAAACCAGGCCCACGAGTTCAGCTTTGTACTGTGATGGTAGCTAAATCTCACCCCAACTTTTGCTCAATATTCAAAATTTTCATGTCAATTTGACTACTTGAATCTCAATAATCTTGAGCAGAATGCTTTCTGTATCATTCCAGAAGGCAAGGGGACATAACCATCTGATGTAAAACCATTCAAACAAAGAACTTTGTCATCACAGTCGTAATTAGATTGAATTTAAATTTAAACCACTCTCTGCTAGTAAGTACAGCAAATTAACACTAAAATGGTTTTAGTTAAGTAAGATGTACTGATTCAGGTATTAGAGGATACCACTGTCATTTCACAAAACAATCTTCCTTTATGCTACTTCTTTGCAATTTGATCAAAAATACTCACCATTCCAATTTAAGACTTATTCCTCTCATAATTATGCTTCTTTGACAAACAACATAATCTGTCACCTGTGCTTAGAGTAAATGAAGCTATGCTCAACCTCCAGGCTGTTGAAATACAATATCACTCGAAGTTCTGAAGCATTTCTCTCAAAATCTGTATCTACTCCTTCTTCAAACTAATACTTGGATATGACTATTTTTACCAGAATTTCTGTAAAGGATACAGCTATAATTAAAAAAGTATAACCCAGATGTAAGAATCAAAAAGCACATTTGATATAACAGGGTGGAAGGTTTAATATATTTTTCACTCCTTTTAATGCCAGAGTCAAATTTCTGTCAGAGCTATCCAAGCTATCAATAGGTGAAGATGTCAATCAAAATAAACTTTTTTTCCAAAGGTTTAGTGCAATGAACTGGAATGAATGAAATGACATTGAAATGCTCAGTTTAGGTTTTGTAGCTTCAGATTTCTCAAATTTATATTTTTTTTGTTCCCAGTAGTGTGAATCTGTCAATCTATGCTTAATACTACGTTACATTAAAACTGACCTTTTAAAATTATAGAAGACATAAATGAGGGAAATAAAATTCTCAATTATTTCATGCCATGTACAACCACTTAGTTTTTTAAATTTTTATGTTTGCCTTCAAAATACATTACCCATGTTCTAAGTTAAATGAGCACAGCCAGATGTATTAAGAACTTACTTTTCATTTAGTTCTTTCTAACTTGGAAATTAGTTCAGATATTAGCAACTTTCCTTTTGGTAATGAACATACTCCTCCTACTTTCTTCTATGGACATTTTGATTCTTGAAAAACAAAAATCACTTTTAGTTCCAGGAAAAGATATTAGGCACTCAGAGGATATTTGTCAGGGTCTAAAACAATATAATTATTTTTAAAAACTCTAATCACTGAATTTCAGACATTTTTTTATTCAAGTGGCAAATAGACTTTACAATGATTGAATCCTTCAGGGTCAAACAAAAAAAGAGCTACATGATGTATTTGCTAAAAAAGGAAATATTTGGGAGAGTTGGGTGGGAAGAACCTACCGAGAGAACAGGAGTGAACAACAGATGGTAGATAAAGGAGGAAATAATCCATAAAACCTATCTGCATAAACAAAACTAGACATACTTTTTCCTGCAGAAGCTCATAGCACATTTCTTACTAGACAAAACATTGGTGTTTTAGTTGTGGTGGAAAATTAACAAAACTAAACCAAACGGAGTTACATGGGAATCAAGTGTTTCTATAATCAGCTGAAAGAGTAACATTTGGTTTTCTGTGTCCTGCACTGATTCTTTGTTTTCGAGGTGAACTTGTTTTTCAGAAGACTGCTCAGAGATGTTGAAGTTGGACAAGAGTCAAAAGTTACTGCTAGTAGGGTACACAGGCAGACTCACAAATGCAGAAAACCATCACACAAGCTTTGTTTTCTTCAGAAACCATATTCAAAAACAATTCCTCAACGGAAATTTATTTTAAAGCAAAATCTCATTTGTGACATGACAATAATAAAGAATCACATATTTTAATAATGAGAGTTCACACCACATTCCTGGGACAAAAATCTAAAATCCTGTCCCAGGGAGTAGAAAATTTGAAGGAAAAAAGCCATCTTGCTGCAATTTTCTAAGCCATTGAGGCATTTCTAAGCCTGAATTAATTTCTAATTTGGAATTAAATACTGCTAGTAGAGGGAGCACTGAGATTCAAAACTGGTTTGGTACTCCAGAACCCAACTCTCTTAAATTAATTCATCTGAAACTCATACTGTCCTCCCAGTACTATGTTAAAGAAGATTGTACAGGAAAAAAAAAAGGTGTTCAAACAATAAGTGGTTCTTCCACAACCTCAGCAGTTCAACTGATTGCCACAAGTTCCTGTGCAAAAGCTGAGAACTTCACTATCATACCTCCTGTATTGTATCTTCAGTAACATTTGGGTCCAGAGAAGAAAACAAAATCGTATCTATCACTCAAAATCACTCAAAAGATTTTAGTCTATAAAGATCATGTCTTATTTAGCATACAACAGTAGGAAAATAAAAAACTTACAATAGTATTGTCAGAAGATTTTTACTTGGTTACAATATTCAGAAATTTTACAGCAATTATTTCAAAAACCAAGACTGTGGGAGTCTTGGCTACCAAAAAAAATCAATACCTACTGGCTGGAAAAAGTTGCTAGATTTAATTTTTTTGTTTTGTTTTGAAGTACAACTTTTCAACTGTTATTTGAATACTTTTGATTCATCTTCTGTATTTCTTTACTGCAGAGAACAATCTTTTTAACATAAAATAAAGCAAAGTACTGGGCTTTTTTAGAGCTGTACCAATAAACTGACAAGTTCACACAACATACTTCAGTTTCAACAAAAGATTTCTTCCTATTGTAAACAAAAACTTTTCAACATAATAATTCGGTGGACTTTTTCAAGTTTTTTCAAGACCAAAGACACTCAAGTTTCCTGACCACCATACCCAAATACAGCTAACAAGCTGAATGAAGAACTAGTGTGCAGCAGGTGCAATGACCCAACCAAAATGCATCTGTGACCAGGCATGTTTACAGTTACTATTAACCCAGAAGCTGTAAACACACCGTTGTTAGACCACACACTGGCACGGCTAGAAAAGGTTTCCTAGTTGCCTAATTAATCTATTAATCTATTAATCTAGTCTCATTAACAAAATAGTTGATGGTATTGTCTTATAATACTTAGAAAAAAAAATTAAGACTGATAAAATGTAGACTGCAGTTGATTTTAATATTTAATAACTCAAAATATATTTAATGTTGTCTAAGCTCTAATCCATTTCCTTCTAGATCATAGGAACCAAAATAAGTTTCTGCTACAAACATAGATTTAAGGTTATGTCAACCTTAAAATCAATCAGATGCTGTTGTCAAAGATAACAGCCATTAACCAAGACAATACAGCTATGTAAACACAGGCAAGCTCAAAACCCTACAGTAGCAATAACAACCCCTCCAAAATACAGAAAAAAAGATGAAGAACTATCCAGTAGTTACAATCTGAAGACCTTGTGGGCATAGGGGAGAACAAAATCCTGTACCGATCCTTAGATAGCACCATCGTTCTTCTAACAGGAGGGGAGGTAATCACTCAAAAAGAGTAACACTAACAATTTTTCCTGCTCCTCATGGCAAGTGCCATAACACCAGCAATTTCTTTAAGAATCTGTTTTGCAGAACAGAGCATGACACATTGAAAATACGAGAATCCAGGATTCTTTCACGATGCCATAAGAAACATACCACCTCAAGTGTTCAGTGTCTTGCTCACCTAGCATTATTGTTCTTCTTACTGGAAATGATATTCAATTATATGTTAAGAAAAGCTTATGGGCTGACTTTCTAAAGCAAGGAGCTTGTAACTTGAGACAAAGCGCAGAAATGCTGACTCAAGACAAAAAGACTTAATAAAGGTCAACGGTTCAGATAAATTCTGCCTTTTGGCATAAGCATTAGGTGTATTAAAAAGTATTCAAAAGGACTACAGTCACTTTTATGCTCAAGTAAGATCAATTTATAGTATTAAACACATCTGTTCTAGTATCTTTAGTAACTATGTTTACATAACAAGCATTCTCTGTCACAGAATATTATAAAGCTAGTATTACTTATTCAAGGATCTGAATTCCCTAGGAAATTATGTGGGGCCAAACAGTATTATACAGTTTTTCATAAGTGTTTATGGCAGAACTTCAACTACTCTCCTGTTAATGAAGTGTTCAGAGTGGCTTTTTTTTCCATGTTTATCTTAAAAACATTAATTTTCAAAAATTAGAAACATGCGACAATAACGACTTCTGCATACTGCCAGAAGCTAAACGCAGTCTTTATAATGAGAAAGATTAATAATAACTTATGTCCCAGTAAATCAGTTAGATTCACAAAACAAGAATGTTTTCACCAGCAGCACTGGAAATGCTGAAGACTCTAGCAAATAGCCTCTCACAGCTCAAAGAGCCAGAGAACACCTATTCTGCAAAACAGTCAACACAGTACTTTTTTTGAGTTCAAAGTCTTATGAAATAGTAAGCACTCACTTTCTTAAAAGTGGCAAGATGTCCATACGCTGACCTCTTCCTCACGAATAGTACTAAATAAAATTTTATTAGACATCCTAAATTCACAGAGTAGTCACTAACATAATTTGGGGGTTGACAAGTAGGTTCAAATTTTCACTGTATTCAAAATTCATTCTACATTTCAGTTTAGAAATAGAATATCCACTATGTAAGATCTACACATAACTCTGTACACATGCAAAGAGCATCATGAGGTCTGCATGCAACATTTTTAGCAGAAGTAGTAATGTTCATTGTGTCCAGGCTTGCTGACCATCCTTAACTCAGGCTCCATAGCAATACAAAAAAAGCTCTCTTTCAAATCTTTTCTTTCAAAAAATTACCTTTTTTTCATATCTCCAACCTGAACTACACACAGAGAGTTCAATGTGCAGCACATTTAAGTTACGGTATATAGGGACGCTCAGAGAACATGGGTACAACAGAGAGTCACCTAGGCAGTTCTTAAAATCACTCCCAAGTTTCACTGAGTTACCTATAGATGATGCAAAAGCAAGTATGTTATGTGTAGATGAGGAAGGCAAGGGAAAGATTCATTACAGTTTGTCAGATGTTTTTCCATAGAAGTTTTGGGGTTTTGGTTTTTGTAGGTTGGTTTGTCTGGGAGGTGAGTCCACAGATGCCAACTCTTTAAACATCTCTAAAAGACATTGGAGAAATGGAGAAAACCTAGAAACTGCTGACCTTCCAAGCATAGCAAACTGTGGTTGAACATAGCAGCACACAGCTACAGAGCACACTGTGGGGCTGAGGACTGCAGAAGGCAGCCCAGTGCCATGCGCTGGGCTGTGCCTGTTCTGAGGGTGCTGCCTGTAGCTGAGCTCTGTGAGAAGACTGATTCGTTAACTTGGCTGTCACTGCCACCTGCCAGCTCCTTCCCTGGCATGTCACAGCTTTTCTCTCCCTACAGTATGCTGGCATAACTGCTTAAGCAATTACTTGCTTAAATAGTTCAGTTAAAATTGCTTGGGCTAGCTTCAACATTAGTAGTATAGTTTTTAAACTATTTTTTGCAAAATTGTAAACCTAGAGATGATGTGGGAGTAATGAGCAACCACATGGGTTACATGATGGATGCTAACTTGCAGCAGGGACAGGGTCAGGGAATCCTGGAACAAGGAGGCAAACAGAGTGAGCAGAGTAAGATGGGGTAACAAAATTCTCTCTGCTCAGCTGTAGAAGAGGACCTGCAGCCAGAGACAGGGAAGAGGAAGGGGAAGGAAGGTAAAAGCTGAAAACCATTGGCATGTACCAGCAGCAACCCAGCACTAATAGGACAGCTCAAGGCCTTTAGAGTTGGGCCAGGCATAGAGCTGAGATCCTCAGAAGGGCTGCCAGCAGTGCAGCACCATGTCCTACAAGTACAAGCCACTCAGCCTGCTGAACACCAGCGTAGTCTGTTGCTGATAACGTCAAAGAGCCATTATTGTGTTAGTCCCCATGCTCGTGAGGAACCAGCAGCTGATGTCCATCATCAAGCACAAAAACACACAGTGCCTCCGTTGACAGAGACCTGAGCAACTCAAGTGACAAACGCTTTCCTGTTTGCTGGCTATTGTATTTAATACAGCACTTTACAGTATGATCTAATATATTGTGAGACTTGGCAGGTAGTGTTACTATGGTTATAACCTCCTTTGCTTTCTTCCCCTTGCAGGGAACAAATTAAAAATAGAGCAGGAAATATTACTGTTCACAGATACTAAATGGTCCAGCTCTGGATTGTCTTAACATAATTCTCTTTCTTCATCATTAATTAAGGTTTGTTAAAGATTAGAAGAAAACAAATGATCATGGGTACGTAGAGTAGGGGATAAGCTTATTTTTGCAAATTGAGATGGAAAACTTCTGAGGCCCAGTTCCCACCTTAGGCTGCTTACTATGTAGTTTGCCAATCTTTTAACACTATTACAATTAGATTTATAATACCTTGCCAGACAAAATACACAAGGAATTAACTGGAATGATTACAAATGGGTAATTTTTTCCCTTTTTTGTTTAAAGAAAACAAGTTACACAGTTGCCAGAACCATATTTAAAATGGAACATCTACCAAGAGCTTTATATGGCCCTCATAATTTCTGTTCACCTATCTGAAACAAGCAGAAGTCTATTTAGGAGTACGGCTGAGATATATTTTAATCCATAAATAATATATGAAACCGCCTAGGGAGGATTTTAAAAGGGGGTTCATTGACATGGATAAGAGATTTCGCACTTGTAAACAGAAATAGTTGAAAAAAATGCAATTTTCTTTGGATAAAAGACCATTCTATTGTCCAGTGTAAGTATTTTAAGAAAACCAAAGAGACTGAAAGTATTGGCTCAGTTTAGAAATTATGACATTGAACAAATCAAAGTCAAAAAAATAAAAGCTCAAAACAATACTGGGAGATGAGAGGTCTGGTCAGGTTTTAGACAGACTATCCAAACAGCTGGAAAAGATGTAGATTCTCTGAGGGAAATTTGTAATGTATTATTTGACTCATGTTTTTGTGGAACTGTGGATTATCCTAAGGGGTTTGAAAGAAGGAACATATGCCAAAAAGTTACAAACATTATCTGGAAAATGATAGTATTTTAGTAGTTTTCCAACACAGCCAGCAATAGAAATTAAGGTTTAAAAATAATGAAAGAAAAAGTAAAACAACAATTGGTGGGGTGGTTAAAATGAGAAATTACCCATTGATAAAGGGGATTTTTCTGCTTTGTTTTTACAAAATACAAATAGGTTCATGTTTCCAAAAACTAAGATTTCTTTAAAAAGCATGTTCTCAGGATTAAATTTTTTAAAATATTATTAATTCCTTTCTAATTTTTTCAAATTTTTTACCCCTTAAAATGACAGAACAGAAATAAAATTCATCATTAATACAACTCTTACTGGCTTGCTTTTTCAAGTCACATATGTACTGCACTCTGTAAGTGACAGACTACCCTTAACATGTGTAATACTGTCTCCTCGAGTAAATCTGTTTTATAATGATTATGACTTTACAAACTATTTATTTTTAGAGATTTGCAATATGCTTCCTCTCACCATTTTCAAGTACTTCATAAAACTGGTAATTATGGAGATATTTTGTGTCTTTGCATGATTGCATCTTCTCATGTTAGAAGCCAGTTTCATGTAATTAAAGATGGAGCTGGAATGGCTTACAATGTCACTTTTCCAGGCAAAGGTTGCTATCTTCCCTGAAATCTGTCAAAGTCAGACAACTAGGGTGTGTTATCTTACTAATTACTAATAATTTACTGATTACTATATCAGTAATAAAAGTAAATATTTATAAACTAGTCCAATTAACTGCTTCTTGATTCAATTATAAGGTTTAGGGTTTTTAATTTCTACTTCAGTGACCCAGCATTTAACATTTGGGAGGGGTACTAAGTAGTTGTGGAAGAATAATGCAGAATTTACAGATCTTGCAAAAGAATTCAATTGTAAGGGGCCAGTGACAGACAAGTCTCTGTGTAAAAGGGAGCATAGTGCACCTGATCAATGACAGGTCAGGAGAGATGTGATGGGCACTCAGGACTTGGCATGGGCCACCATGTCACAGCAGGGTCCCCGAATACAGGGCCCGGAGCGGGTGACACAACACCTCCTCGAGTTTCACAGGTATCACAGTCTCACATAGCAATGGAGCTGACAATTAAAATACCATTTCCCAAACAACTGTGTCCAGGCTGATGGAAGCTACAGAGAGCAAGTAGACTGTGACATGGAAATGGCAAGCAGCACCAAGAATGCATTTGGAGCAATTAATATGCAATTTCATGATTCTCAGCACAAGAAACTTGATGAATCTCAGTATGCCAGAGCAAGATGCAAATAATTTCTGAGTCAGGCAAATAATGTGTTCATTATATTATTGATCAAACTGAAGCCAGCTTTGAACACAGGAAATTTTGATCCCTTTCTACTATGGGAAACCTTCAGCTGCATCTCCTGAGATGGGTTGCTGGGGGGTGGTCCATGTTGGTGGTTCCACTCTGGGTGTTTCTGGCACAGGAGGGATTCTCATACGTAGGTGGCTAAACCTGCTCTTCAGTGGTAGATTCATACTGGTGGACTAACCGGACATGTGGCCCAAAGACCAAAGCATCAGTGCAAATAAATGACCAATACCAATCCTGACTAAAATTCAGGAAGTTGAGCACATGGAAGGAGGTTGTAAGAGCCTAATTTTGTTCCCAGAAAAATTCAAAAGCCTTTCTGCCATTAATTTTTGTTTGGAGGACACAGCTCTGCAGAAGAATAATCAAGTTCAAATTGTTTGCAAGCTTAACAGTTTTAAGGCTGAATGATGAACACATCCAAACCTTCGGGGAAAAATCCTGCTTGCTCTTTTAGTCCAAAAATGACAATTAGATTTTAAGCGGCACAGTTGAGCAGATCCAAACACCAGTTTAAAATTCAATCCAGAATCCAGAATATAGCAGCCAACTGAGAAGCATCTGGGGACACCCTGATCAGACCAAAGAATTTATAACACCAACCCAGTATTTATTTAATAATCACAATAATGTACCAAAACACATTAACAAAAAGGCCAAAAAAGTAATGGCATTTACTCAGATACAAAATTCTAACCAAATTCTACTTCAAACCCATTACATTTGAGAAAGTCTGAAACTGGGTTTTCACTTAATCTTGAAAAATCACTCATCAAGTAGCAGAATTTTAATTTTCAGTAGATATTGAATAAAAAACACGTAATGAGAAGAGCTCTGCTGGAGTGGAAGACCTGTATCTACTTAGAAATCACAGTTTGGTGGCTTTTTCCAGCATGCAAATAAAGACATGCAGATTAAACAAATGAAATCTTTAAAAAGAAAATGTTTTTCCTGTGCTTTTAATTTAAACTGTATCTCAATGTTGGATCTGTTACAGAAGCAGAGGCAGTCTTTTTAAGATGTGCTTAAACGCTCATGCACAAATATTTCTCCATTTCAGTAATCAGATGGGTCTGTTTTAAGACAATAAGACGTGACAGGTAGCACATTTGTGGGAGATCAGTGATTCCCCTGGTTGCTGTGCAAGATGCAGGTCTAAAGGCATAGTGACATCAACCATCCAAGAAGTGCAGTAATCCCCTGGGACCAGCTGTCATGTCTCATTGTCCTTATGAAAGAAAAATGGTAAACAAGGAAGCCAGTCTGCAATTATGAATTTATGGATGTTTGTTAATGAGTATCTCAGACCTAGTCAGACAGCTCCTTTTGGAGTATTTTTCAAATTTCACAGGCTGTTTCAGAATGGTCCTTCAAAACTGATTAAAAATGCCACCATCATTAGATTATTTGAGAAAAAAATCCACATTAAAATGTTAACACAAATACACTTCAAAAGCCTGGGGAACACACCCCCCCTTTAAGTTTCAGGCATCAGCTCTTTCCAGTGCGCAAATAATCCAGGGATGAAAAAAAAGGGAGATAGAGAAAAGGATTTAATTCCTAATGGTACAAAAAAGAACGACCCATGAGGACTTCAAGGACCAAAATTATTTGATTTAAGCAACACAGACAAAAATGAAATATCAAGAATCATATATTATGATTTATGCTAAAGGAATCCTTCAGAAAAATTGCCAGACAATTACACAAAAAGATAATGAGGATAAGATGACACAATTTGAATACAGATCACCCAGATAGACACCCTCTCGGCCATTTAGTAACTCCAAACAGTTTGCAGCAGTTCTCTTACCCTAACTATCCTTAAAATCAGGGAAATTATCCAGTTAAAAAAAAAAAAAGTCTTCTTAAAAAATCTTTTTCTTAACATTAAGTGTTATTAAAAAAACCAGAATGTAACTATAGCAGCAAAATATTAAGAGAGAGAAACACTGATTATTTATAATGAGTACTGGTACCAGATAGGAGAGTAGGGTTGGGATGGCAGTGGATAAGCAGTTCATAAAAGTGTCTTGGGCTACAGGTCATATACAATATAACACAATATCTTTTTTATGGGAGAGATTTACTTGCATGTCTGCTTAATGCTTTGCTGCATGCCTGGGTATAAAAACGATCCTTTAGAGAGGTACAATGCTGTTTCATACATGGTATTTAACAGTATCCAGGCACCAGTCTGCAGCTGGAGTTTTATAATTGATCAGAACATATTTTCCCCAAATAAAATTAATTTTTCCACAATTTGTTGAACAACAAAGGCAAACATTCACTGAACTACCTGACAAAGCCTTAAGAGCAGTCAATCTGTGAAAAGAGAAGCAGATAACAGAACAGTGCTTATTGCCAACAGCTGAGATCCAACTAAGTTAACAAGTTTTGTCTAAAGTCATTTCATTTTACTGCATTGTGGAAACCCATTGCTACTCATCCCTTTGACACATCTGCCTTCTTGCAGATTAATCCAGGTGCTGCACATTGCACAGCTCAAATTAATTTCTGAGCAGCATGCCAGTGAGCTTGCAGACATGAAGCCATTTTGGATTAAGGAGAGAAGAAGCTCAGTTTACTCTTCTGTGTTCAGTATGCCTATTCAAAAGGTGATAAGAGAGGGAGAACGTGGCATTGCAGCCGCAATATATTTCTACTCACCAGTGAACCCTCTTCTCCCCAAGCGCATCTCTGCAGACTCTCCATCTAACAGACACATTCACAGTACTCATACACCCACAGGCTGAGCAGAGCTCAGTGGGAGGGCTGGTGTCCTAGCTCAAGCAGTTGAAGTGACTTTGATAGAGCCACAGATGAGACAAGTGAAAATGAGAGATTGAGGTTCATGTAGCAGTCTTGCAAGTCTGTGATGTGCATTATTTCACACATTCAGGTCATCAAAGTGGCCACTGCTTCAGCTCAGCATGTCACTAAACCTTGTCACCAACTGCTTAGGAGGCACTACCGCCCGTACAGTTTAAAGACATGGGGCACAGTGTTGTTCCACATCTGTCCACATTTAGGCATTTCTACAGCAATATAAAAATTATCTGACCCAAATATAAATATTTCTATGCAGCACTAATGTAAGTGACCCAAAGAGGATACTGGTTATTTTCTAAAATTATCTTAATTATATAATCATAGCAAACTCAAAGAAAAAAAAATATATATATTTGGAGCATTTCATATGCAGTTACATGGATTATGATTAAAACACACGCAGGAATTAAAACAGGCAAAAAATACTAATACTATATATTTTAGACTTTAAAAAAGAAAATTATTATGAAAATTATTATGAATTATCTAAAACAGGACCAAGGTTCTTACATTTGTGACACTATTTTATCTATGTCCAACATACCATAGGAAGATTAAAAAAATATTTAATATAATACTTGAACATGACATATCCCAACTCTTGCATAATGCTTGATGTAAGTACAAAGCACTTTTCTTTTTCACACCTCAGATATAAATGGAATCAAGGAAAATGAGATACCTTCTTGCTCAACAGTTGTATCTGTAGATAGTTACTGTGCTGCAGATGTTTCTACTGTAATTACACACTCTCATTTGAGCAAGATAAAACAGTTAAATATATACTCTTTAGTATATGTCAGCTTATAGAAAAGGTTGGCCTAAACTGTCTTCATCAGCAGATTACACCAGCACATTTTACTTTGCTCCAAAAACAAAGAGGAGCACTTGCAGTGCTGGATATGTCATTGCAGCTCAGGGCCAGTAATCAGTGTTTTGTGGGGTAACTTCTTAAACAGCTTATGGCTGCTCCCCACAAAACCTGGCTTGGCCGCATTTTCATTTTGGTTGTTGCAATTGTATTTTTAAGTTGAAGATAGTAAGATAGGTAAGATAGATCCTTTTTTGCTATAACAAATTCACTATCTTTTCTTGGTACCAGGGAACAAAGCTATGAAGAGATATCCATTACTGTAAAAAAAATAATTTTTTAAAGAAAAATTAATAGTACCATTTGCAATGAGAGTTATAATAAGACCCCATATCAGGTTACCTACAAGTGCAGGATTTTAGTAAAATTAAGTTAAGAGTCTGCAGCAGCTAAATTAAAACCTTTTTTTCACAGGATATTAATATTTCTTTCTTTTCTCATATCTCAAATACAGATTTACATTATCTTAAATTGCTGGTATCTGCTTCATTACCAGCTCCCAGAGATATTGGTCAAGAGTCATTCATAGTCTGAGTGGATTTTTGGAGCAGGAGCGGACGTTTTACTGTGGGCATTTCTGTTTTTTTAAAAAATAGTTCACCTAAACAAGGATCTACAACAGTAAATGCACAGTATACACACTCAAGTTGTACTGGCTTGAAAAATAATATCGTTCAAGATTTACCAAGATCCTAGCACTGGCATTTTTTTTCCTCAGAACAGGTAAAATTATTGTCAACAGTAGGAGCTGTGCACTGTCAAATTTAAACTATTGAAATCAAAACCTTTATTGCTAACTTCAAGGATGATGAACAACTTGTTGAAGGCATATGACTACAGACTCAAGACAAACCTTATAGGGAAAACCTGCCTCTCCAGTTTTTGATCACTTTGTCGGCCATCAGCATGGTCTTTGCAGACACAGTGCACCATGAGAAACAAGAGCAGAGGTACCGAATGGAAACTGTCTAGACAGTCAGCAGAAACTTGAGCATTAGCAGGAGGCACCAGCATGTTTCTGAGCCATGACAAGGGAGGATTTTGCTCTTTCCCTAGAGAGACTTCTCTCTTGAGCACAGTTCCCACCTGTGAACAATATGTATAGTCTCTTCATAGGTTTCCAAGTGCTCAGGTCATTTCTACAGTGTGAGCTCAGGTCACATGAGCAAGAGACCAAATCTCTATTTTGAGGACACAGCCACAGCATTTAACTACTCACACCATGCAGCTTGGCTGCTGCTATAGCAGCGTGCATGGAGTAAAACCGAGGGAAGCAAAGGGTTCTCATTTCACATCCTGCCTTCACTCTTGTTTGGAAAAAAGGGATGATAGCATAATGATTCCCGAATGTCTTAAAAAAGGAAATGTAACAGTGTCCTAAATTTCCTAATAACTCAAGCATCAGATTACTTCAATTCTAATCACTATTTCTATTTTATAACCAAACCTGTAACTTAATAGCAGTGGAACCACATGGAAAATAAACTGAGAAGAATGTTGATATTTAAAAAACTATAAGCAAATAAGTATAATTTGATTTGGGTTTTATTTTTGTTTCTCTTTTCCATTGTAATTTTTTAAAAGGCCAGTTTGGTTTCCATGAGTATATTTCTTTTACAAAAATTGATTCTACAGATGTTTATGAATTTAGAAAAGTAAAGCAACAATACTGCAAATCAGGCTTGGGAAAAATCATCACAGACTGCTTTCATCAACTGCAACATAGAAACACTTTAACACTGACCCTTCACCAGCTATAAACTATAGGAAGTATCTAGTGCATTAGCTGTTTCCTGCTGGTACCTAAACTTTAAACATTTGTGGACAAAATGAGAACTTGACAGTCAGCTGACTACAAAAATTGGTTTAGGGTCGATTGCTTCGGTTGTAGTAATGTTTTAAACTTATTAGTTTTTATGAACATTAGCATAACATTTAGTATATTTGAACTGCCTTTTTTTAATCCAAAAAAGTCAGCAGCTTACTACCACTGGCAGTTAAAAAGATGCTAGTCTCAGTGGCAGCATGCCTAACCTCAAAATCATTGAGGTTCATTGCAGCAAGCAAGCCACTAAATCTCCTCAGTGTCCAGTGGGGACAATCAGAATTGTGCTGATTGAAGAGGAATCTACAACAAGGATACAAAAGGGTCACTACACCTAAACAAACATTGTGGCTGAAGGTAATTTCAAACTTTATGTGTTTTGTAAACTAGAGAGACTTCTTTTTCCAAGGAAAAGTAACATGAGATTCAAGTCTTCCCATTTATTTTCTCTTAAATCATTTGGTTTTCTAGTATTTATTCTTTACACTCTGCCAAGCAATATTATAATTTACAGAAGTTTTTGCTGATAGAAAAAAACCTGGAAGCCCTCTCCAATGCCAAGCGACAGCAGTTTCAAGTGTTTAACTGGTGAGTAATGCACTGATGAAATACCGCAATGCAAATTTTTTTCAAAATATTTAGGACTTAGAGATTACTTGCGGAAATGGTAATGTTTCCTAACAAATCAAGTGTTTCAAGAACAGACCACCCAAATGTATTATCATAAAGAGAAGTCACTTACTTAATTACATAATAGAATGACACATTTCTACTTTACTTCTCTATTTTGCATTTTTTAATTCCTTTTTTTTTTAACAAAATGTATCCTCTCTAGAGAGTAAAAGATTTACAACAGGAGGCGGGTTGAATTAATTTGCTAGTAACCAACTTCCTCATGTTCCAATTACTTTGGAAATAGTTTAGCTTGAACCATGATACTGTACATACAGCACAAGGGAATGAAAACACTACCCCTTTTCCGCATCTAAAATGGCTTTACTTAGACCACCTACGCTGACTTAAACCATGCGCACTCTCAAATACATTTAAAAATCATAGAATCATAGACTTGTTTAGGTTTGGAAAGACCTTTAAGATCATTGAGTCCAACCACTAACCTAGCACTGTCAAGTCCACCACTTATGCACTACTTCTCCAGTGCTTGACAACCACTTAGGTAAAGAAATTTTTCCTATATCCAATCTAAACCTCCCCTGGCACAACTTTGAGGGCATTTCCTCTTATCCTGTCACTTGTTGCCTGGGAGAAGAGGCCAACTCCCACATCACTTTAGCCTCTTCTCAGGCAGTTGTAGAGAGTGATAAGGTCTCCCCTGAGCCTCCTTTTCTCCAGATTAAACACCCCCAGCTCCCTCAGCTGCTCCTCACAGGACTGGTGCTCCAGACCCTTCCCAGCTCCATTGCCCTTCTCTGCACTCACTCCAGCCCCTCAGGGTCTTTCTTGCACTCAGGGCCCAGAACTGGACACAGCACTCGAGGTGTGGCCTCACCAGTGCCCAGCACAGGGGGACAATCCCTGCCCTGCTCCTGCTGGCCACACCATTGCTGATCCAGGCCAGGATGCCATTGGCCTTCTTGGCCACCTGGGCACACCCTGCCTCATGTTCAGCTGCTGTCACCAGCACCCCCAGGTCCTTTCCAGCCACTCTGTCCCAGCCTGTGGCCCTGCCTGGGGCTGTTGTGACCCAAGGGCAGGACCCAGCTCTGGGCCTTGTTGAACCTCACTCCATTGGCCTTAGTCCATGATCCAGCCTGTCCAGATCCCTCTGCAGAGCCTTCCTGCCCTCCAGCAGATCAACACTCTCACCCAGCTTGGTGTCTGGTACAAAGTGATTGAGGATGCATTTGATCCCCTTATCCAGATGAGTGATAAAGGGGTTACATAGGACTGGTCTTGACACTGAGCCCTGGGGAATCCCACTAGTGACCAACTGGATGTAACCCCATTCATCACCACTCTCTGGGCCTGGCCATCCAGACAGTTTTTCACCCAGTGAACAGTGCTCCTGCCAAAGCCATGGGAAGCCAGCTTCTCCAGGACAGTGACATGGGAAATGGTGTCAAAGACTTTACTGAAGTCCAGGTAGATAATATCCACAGCCTTTCCCTCCCGTCCACCAGTCAGGTAGGTTGGTCACAGAAGGAGATTAGCAAGCTAATCTTGGCTTGCTCTGGCTAAGCAGAGATCTGCCTTTCCTAAACCCATTTTGCCTGGGCCTGATACCTGGCATATCCTGTAGATGCTGTGTGATGGCTGTCAAATTATCTGCTCCATGACCTTTCCAGCTCTGAAGTCAAGATGACAGGCCTGTAGTTCCCCAGATCGTCCTTCCAGCCCTTCCTGTAGACTGGCATTATACTTGCCAGCCTCTGGGAAGGCTATTTGGGACCCACCCAGTTTGCCAGAACTACTTGTAAATGTCGCAGAGTGGATTGGTGACTTCTCCCAGTTCCCTCAATACCCTTTGGTGGCTCTCATCTGGCCTCACAGTCTTGAGTGAACAACTGATCTTACTATTAAAGACTAAGGATAAACAGGCGGTAAGTACCAGAGCCTTTTCCTCATCCTTTGTTACTATGTCTCCCCCTGCAGTCAATAAAGAATGGAGATTCTCCTTAGTCCTATTTTTGTTGCTAACGTATTTATAGAAACATTTTAAGTGCCTTTTATGTCAGTAGCCAGATTAAGTTCTAGTTGGGCTTTGGGCCTTCTAATTTTCTCTCTGTTTAACCTCACAGTATCCTTGTAGGCCCCCTCAGTTGCCTGCCCCTTCTTCCACAGGTCATAAACTATCTTTTTTTTCCTGAGTTCCAGCCAAAGCCCTCTGTTCAGTTAGCTTTGTCCCCTCCACCACTGGCTTGTGTTTCAGCACACTGCAGGGCCTGCTCCTGCCCCGTCAGGACTTCCTCCTTTGAAGAGTCATCCAGGACTCCTTTGTCCCTCAGGGCTGCCTCCCAAGGGCTCTGTCAACTAGGCCCTTGACAGGCCGAAGTCTGCCCTCTGCAGTTCAGGGTGGCAGGTCTGCTGAACCCCCTCCTTACCTGTGCAAGAACTGAAAACTCCTTAATTTCATGATACCTGTACCTGAGATGGCCTCTGACTACCACTTCACCCAGTATTCCTTCTCTGCTCACAAATAGCAGGTCCAGCAAGCCATCTGCCTCACTGGTTCACACACCAGCTGTGTAAGGAAGTTGCCTTCCACACAATTCAGGAACTTCCTTGGCTGTTTCCTCTCCACTACGCTGAATTTCCAGCAGACATGTGCTAAGTTGAAGCCCCCCACAAGAACAAGGGACAGTGATTGTGAGACTTCTCCAAGCTGTTTATAAAATATTTCATCTGCTTCCCCATCATGGCTGGGCAGTCTCTAACAGATTCCCATAAGGATATCTGTCTTGTCATCCTTCCCCTGATCCTTATCCATGAACATCTTTCACATTGTTAAGACCTAGACAATCAAAACATGCCCTAAAGTAGAGGGCTACCTCACTGCCTCTCCTTCCTTGCCAATCTGTTCCAAAGAGCTTATAGCTCTCTACTACAGCACTCTAGTTGTGCAAGTCTTCCTGCCATGTTTCCATGATGGCAACTATGTCATGATTGTGCTGTGCAAGGGCTTCCAGCTCCTCCTGGTTTTTCCCCATGCTGTGTCCACTGGAGTACATGGACTTGGACACTATTGATCCCACTACCTTTTGGGGGAAAGAAGCCCTAAGTCCTTTGTGACCTAAGGTACTTCCATGGTATCTAACACATCAATAACCCCTGTGCCTTCACTGTCACATAGATCTCCATCCTCTACCTCCACCAAGACAGGAGACCAAAGGACTTTGCTAGCACACTTGCATTCATTCAACATATTTTACATCACTTCAACTTTTGGTCAAGAACTACTGTATTTCTGCTGTCTGTGCAAAAGTAAGATATTTCTTGAGCTACTTCACAGCTTTTGCAACCAACCACCCAAATACCATATTTCTCAAATTTACTTTCTAGTCTTCTTTGACAAAACATACAATTAAAGATTGCTTAAGCAAAAAAAAGTGAACTAGAAATAATTTACATAAAAATTAATCTGCATCATGATGTACCATGCTTTATTTATGCCGGTCTGCTAACTTCCAGCAGTCAGCAATTCAGACTAGATAGTCTACTTTTTAACACAAATAGACGCATAGTTCATATTGAGACTTCATAAGCCCTTCACAAATACTGCCTTAATGCACACATATATTACTAAACCTCTCCTTCATATCTTAATTGTCCTCTAAATGAGGAAAAATATGTTCATAAAATATATGCAGCAATGATATGTCCGAATGTCCATAGTTACCTACTAAGAAACATGCCTTAAACTGGATAGCCTTGTGAATATTAAGCAGACACAAACTGTATTTTTCTATTTGAGAGCAAAGTGCTGAAACAACTACTTTGTACTTCACTACCTATAAGCCATATTGTGTGTTCATCACCATTTTACAGAATAGTAAAGTCTACTAAAGGGACTATCAGTATCTGATGAGAAAGCAATATGTATTGGCAATCCATTAGAAAAGGGTAACAAAAGGACAAAGTATTTAAATAATTGAAATTCACAGCAGATAACTTTAGTGGGTGCCATAAAACGTGCTATATCTGTAAAAACATGAACACACTGAAGGGGAACATGGAATAAAACTGGATCAGAGGTGCTCTGGCAAAGAAAGCAGGGAAAGAATAGGGATTTGGTAAAAGAATTCAGCACTGGTCCTTCTCTTTTTCTGGGCAATTACCCTACATTTCCTTCTGGGACTGTGACAAGACATTTATTTTTTTTCTTTTTTATTTTATTGCTCTGCAGGCCTACCATTTACTTTAACATATTCAATGGGTGACTATGTACTTTCCTTGGGTGGCTGTCTCATTGGTGTACTTCTTCTGTGAACCTAAATTTCAGAGGATCCTATACCTCATCTGAAACTAATCTACTGTGCAAAGAAACTTCTACTTATCTCCTCACTGCACTAAAACTGTTTAAACCAGATGTGTCAAAGTTATTCTGCAAGAAAGGGCTGAATTCCACGTTTAATTATGCCCCATGGAGCAGGTCATAAACCTCATGCTATCGCTGACAAACTGTTTTTGATCCCTCTTGAAGAGAAGCTGCTTTGGCCCAATGACTAAACACAAAAAACAGACGTATACAAAAAATAAAAAAATTTTTAGACTTGCTTTGTAAACACAAGGAAAATAACTGGAGAAGAAAATGGTATTAGATGTTAATGTAGCATTGACTGACAAACAGTATAATGAGACAGAAAACAGCTAGCAGTGTGGAAGTAGAACTAGTGCAAGTTTTCACTTCTTGGGAAGTATCCCATTTGCCTCATTCTGTGACAGAATGACTGGAAGAAGTTTACAGCCTTCCCATGTTATAGTGCCGTGTGGCTTCACTGTAAAATGGACTATGGAGACATCCTAGAAAAAACACCTCTCTCTGAAAAGAAAGGAAGGTACATGGAAAGATGAAGAATTTCACTGATCTGCTTGTTTACAGCAAAGACACCTCTACCCTCCAGCTCCAACCATTAGTAGCACCACTGGGAACAAAAATTTGCAGTACCTAGCTCCCAGCTGACCATCACTGCTTTGTACCCTATTTGTTGTTGACAGCCTTCCCTAAAATCTGTTTCTTCTTAAATTATTGGCTGGTTCAAATAAAAAAAGGAAAGTCACCATTTTTGCTAATACTGGTGGACTTCATGACTTTGGACTGCTGCTTTTTGAACACTTTCTACCACAAATCATGTGACTTGGACTGGCAGAATTTTAACCATCCTATGTTTTGAAAACTTACCATAGATCTTACTTTCAGAAGCAACACTAGCTCACTCTTTATTAGGTACATAAATAAAAGACCTTTGCTTTTCGTGGATGGTGGCAGTCATGCCATCTGGTTTTTCCCTTTAGTTTCAGTGTTTTATCCACAAGCTATCACCTGTGATATTCTGCTAACAGCAAAAAGATATATGTTACAAAAATGAGATGGAAAAGACTATGTTAAAATTATCTCAGAAACAGCAGAAAGAAGAGGGAAGTGCACAGTATTGCCAAGAGTTACTTTAGGACTTCATGCAAGCATTGCTGCCTAGTGTATATGTGCGGTACAGAACATTTCCCTCAAGTCCAGGAGTAGCTTCAGCCTGAACTCAACTTGATAGCTTCAGCTAGACTTCCTTCAGGCAGCATGCCCATTAGCCTGCAAACTACCATAGCTAAACTTTACTCCTCAGGTACTTGCTATAACTACAGCCAGGAATTAAAAATTCCCAGTTTAAATGATGCATGGGTTGAAAACGTTGAGGAAGTTTCAGTTACATAATAGCTGCTTACCAAGGCTGAAACGTGTGGCCTAGCCGAGCATTTGCCTTGAGCAGAAAGTTTTCTCCATGATTCACTGGTAAGAATCAAGATCTCACTCAGGTCCTGTTCATGGGCATCAGGGAACCCCAGCAAAGGGAAACGGGATCTCTGTAGCTCGCTCACTATAACTTCAGGCAGCAGCCTGGAATAACACCATCACCCGGCAGGTTAGTTGTGGCTTTATTTCCATGAGTCTTGAAAATCCCTTAAGGGAGACTCTGTAACTCCTCCGTCTGAGTGCAAACATGTTCTCCTGGGGAAGATCCTCTCCCAATGTCCAGATTGAGCCACCCTGCACACAACTTCTGGCTATTACTCCTTATGTCACCTGGCTTTACCATGAAGAGTTTGATTTCATCCTCTTTCTAACTGCTTCTCAAGTATTCTTACTCTATTTTAGCCTTCTATTTGCCAGACTAGAGAAGCCTAGCTTCCTTGCAGTCTCTCTTGATTAGAATGTGGGTCCTGGTTACCCTGGCAGCTTGCCACTGGACCCTCCTCACTTTTTTCACATCACTGCTGACTTGAGGACTCCCTGACTGAAACACAGCATCCAACAGAGTAAGACAAAGGGCACAGCAACTTGTATGCAGCTCTGCAGAGCTGCTGCTAACACCCAGGACAAAATTTGGACAACTCATTCATGGTACTAATCACTCATGTGCAATCTGTGCAATGAAAATGTAACCAGAAAGAGAGAGATCCAGATGGTAGTGGCTAGATCTGAAATGTAATTAGTTCAGTCAATACAGCAGTGTATTTTTAGATCTTCCACTAGTCAAAACAAGAGATGTTGCTCAAGCAAATTTAACATTGCTAAATTAAAAAAAAAAAAAAGAAGAAAAGAAAAAAAGAAAAAAAAAGATTGCAAAAACTGTTTGTATGTCAATTCTATAGAGACTTTTCTGACAACTTAGGCAAGAGCTGGAAAGCATATTTTAATTCATACAATGGCTAAAGGTAGGAGCACTGCCAGAAAATATGATTTGGAACAATTCTTGGAATACAGAGGTTCATCTGTTTTGCAAAAGAAAGAATCAGAAGCACATAAGTATAAGCAGTTATTTTAAACTTGCCAATTAAGCAAGGACACCAATAGCTAACAGATGCAGTTATTTGCAAATGGTTTCAGCAAAACATACATACTACACATGACAAATCCTGATTGAAACCTGTGTCCCAGTAGAGACACGACTATAATACAGATCTGTCTGTTAAACTCAGCATTTGTCTGAGGGCTATTACATTAGCTATTTAATTTGTGTTTCGGTAACAGTATCTTTCAGATGCAAAGTTGGAATGTAGAAAAATTAATCTAGATTGTCATTTCCCAGAACTATTTAAACCGCTCAAAAGAAAACTTGCCTTTGGAATTTTTCAGTGTGGACTAAGAAAAACTGTTCCTACTCTGAAGGATCTCTTTCCAAAAAACAGACCTAATTGTTTCCAAACACACCTCAGAACACTGAGGAAAACCAAACCTTCACACAGCAGTTTAAACACTGTGTCTTTGATTATCATTGACACATAACATCCATTACATTGTTTAGGTCTGTTTTGATAAGTGCTACACAAACAGAGTAAGAGTGAAAACACAAGAGGAACACATATCATCTGGGAGGAAAGAGAAGAAGGAGACACCAGCCAAGTAACAAATGGCTACTTCAAGTCTCGAGCTGTGTAATTGGCAAATTTCAAGAAGAAGGAGCCTGGGAGCAGGGTATGAACTTCCAGAAGAAGGACAGCTAAATGGAACATCCCTGTAAGCAAGCCATCACAAGGAAAAGGTACTGTAAGGAGAGTCAAAAACGCTCATACTGGAGGGCAAAAAAAACTGGTGAAAAGCTAGATGAGTGCATTCTACTTATAAAACCATATTGTTAAGTTTAAAATAATTTATTTCTAATTAAGAAATATGAGTCTAAGGGCTTTTTGTGGAGGAAGAACACCAAGACAAAAAACCCAACAAAAACTACACTAAGCCATCCCATCTCCCTCGAGAAGTGAGACAAGGCAGTAAGGAACTGGGTTATCCATTTCAAGAAGTGCATAAATTAAGCTATGGTGGTTTATATTATGTTGCTTTTCAGTGGTTAGAAAACTTCACACTGGAGTGGTGAAAAGTCCCATTGGCTCAATGCAGAATAGTGGTGATAGCCAAGATAACAGTGATAAACCACTTTAAAATGTCTGGTGCACCACAAGAGAGCTGTGTTTCAATGACATCAAAAATACATGGCAAGCCAACCATTAAAATCATTCATTCAAAACACAGTCTGACAGTTTTCATGGGGCCAGTTTAAGATTATGGATTTTTATTTATTTAAGCATTTTTGTGAAGTGACAAGCCCTTTGGTACATAGGCTGAACTATGATCACTTTCTAAATTACTGCAAACACAGTTCAACTTTTGTTGTTTTCATCTTCTGCTTTCACTTTTTGCCTTAGCAATTTTATGAAATATTCTTAGTTTCTGCCACCTTCTACCCATATTAAGCAACCTAGGATTGTAAACGAGGGTAGAGTTTTCAGGCTGAATGCAGCCTATTCTCCACTCCCTTAATCGTGCAGAACCTCCTCCGCCTCACATCTGCAGGGCTGGAGCATTGCCAGTGGCAGGTCTGCTCTTCACGGCATCATTCCTTCGATGCCTCTGGGGATTTTCTGCAGAAGATAATTTTGACCATATTTTGAAAAAGTTGATGCCCATTGATGGCATCAAGTTGATAGTTTGATAGCCTGTGCAAATTTGGTAAACTGTCTTAACTTCTAGAATTGCTGGCATTCTCAGTAATACAGAAACAAACCCTTAGATTCACACTACCATGATGACTAGCAATTTTGGCAGCTCTGCAGTTCAGACCCAAGGCTGAAGTGGCACAGGAGTAAAACCACTGTTTCCCGTTCCTGTGAACTGGCTTTTGAAGTCATGGCTATAACACACTGGACAGACATCTTCTGGGCATAAACATAGGACAGTTTTTAGGACTAACCACCATGCTCTCTCCACAGAGCCTAAACCAAGATTAAAATAATATTTGCATCAAGAGAAACCATAGCTGTAAAGAGAGCTAATTTTGTGCTAGTACGGTTGGAATATTATACCTGAACTTGCTCAGAAAGTATGTACTTTCCTTTAACACAAAATTAGCTTTGGGTGTAACTATTATTTGTTTTTCAGCAGAACCTACAAACTACTTCTATTTGCTTGCACCTAAATGTAACAAAAAGATGTCCTCCACACCCATGAAGTTTAATTTTAGGAGCCAGAGGCTTCTGAACGACCCAGGTGAGCTAAGAGCTGGCTCTCATCTTCATCCAACCACAAATGGAAAGGTGGAAAGTCCTAAAGAAGGAACAACCCTAATCCTATTAGTCTTTCACCACTTCCATGCCATGCCAGCCAAGCACCTCCACTGCAGTCACATTCATTGTCTCCCTCTTGCGGGATTAATGGCTCTTTCCTTGTTGCTGTCACAAGGTAGTACTCCCATCAGGAAACTTCATTCGCTCTAGCTAGTGTCAGATTTATCTGAGATTACTGATTTTTTGCTTCTTTGTTTTTGCTTTCTGGCAGGACTTTATAAGTGGCTGCATTTTAAAACTTAAAATTCACTTACAAAATACTGTTCATGATTACTCATCCATTCTGTAAGATTATCATATTTCAAGCACTGCTCCAATTTTACCAGATACTGCAAATCACTAGAGAATATCTGAATTAATATTTTCCATCATATGAATAAGAGAAACAAACAATTTTTTTAAAATTTGGTTTCTATGCTTCATCTTTACTTTTCATTTTTTGTAAATTAGATTTGGAATATTTTAAATGAGAAACTAGTGGTTTTGCAGGTATTATACCACAAATTTTGGCTAAACTGCTAATAACTGAATAGCTGAGTTTGTGTGTGTGTGCATATATATATATATTTATATACATGTGCACGCACAAAAAGGCAACACCCTGAGGTTAAATTATCTTTACAAGAAGATTCTCCTTTATTATATTTATCATGGTAGAATCTATAAACCCCACTAGAGACTGGGGCCCCACTAGATGATGTGCTGTACAGACATCTATTAGAACTCAGTTACAGCCCAAGAGAGTTTACAAATGTGTATTTCTCCTATGATGCACATAAATACAGTGTGGCTGTTCAGTTCTTCAAAACTAGCCTGAATAATACCCTCGAGAGCACAGACTATCAAGGAATTACTATGATTAGAGTTTGATTATTCATATATTTTTTAAAGACTAAGTAGCACTTCAGCCTAAGAACATTTTGAGAAGCAGTGTATTAAAAGACAACGGACTTTTAACACTTTTGTAAAACCTTGCCCAACTAAAAATTAATCAAGTCTTTAACTGCTGAAGCAGTTAAAAGTGGAGTGCTTTCGCAATGGTAAACTTTTTTTTCCATATGGAAAGAGGTGGGGCAAATGTTTCAGTTTAGCTTTAAGCCAAGGAAATTAAATCAGCCTCTCACATTATCAAGAATAAAAAATAACTTGGGTCTTCTCTCTTTCACCCATTTCACAGTTTTTTGTAGTGCTGCACATTGACAATGACAACAGCTCATTTGACACACACACACTCATTAATTATTCCGTTTTACTGCATTGCGTGATGCACAGCTGTTGACTTGCACCCATTGCAAAAGATACTGCACATACAGAACAGAGGCTCAGTCCCAGAGCTTAGAATGCATGTATAACAACAAAAACAGCAGATGAATGCAGACAAATTCCAAAAATGAGATAAAGCTGGTCAGAATATTCTCAGCACAGTGGCAGATAACTGGACCTTATATATCTCTCTACATAAAACAAATATTTATGGCAAACTCCTTTTGAGGCATACGCAGAGGATGATGCTTTTTTAAATGTTAGGCAAGCAATGGAATTTATCATCATAAACAGTGTTAGAACACTTCACATAGGCCTGCAAACATTCCTATTTAAATGTTTCTTTTCATGAGAACTGAAGTAATGAATAAAGAGCTCTCTCTCTCTTAATATGCAATTGGATTCCATGAGGAATCCCCAACCAATCAGTCCTCCTTTTTTTTATAACCCTAAAAAAAAAACCCAACAAAACCGTCTGCAACCAAACCAACCAAACGCCTCCCCCCGCTGCCCCCCGAAAAACCAACATAAACCAAAACCAACCACCCACTGAACAAAACCCCCCAATGCATCAACAGCATTTATCAGTCAAATGGGTACCATGTATGGGTCCTGTGTATTTCTAAATATTATAGTGGCAGAGACAGGAATATAAAAACATAATTTTAAGAGCATATGAAAAAAAGATTCACAAGGGTCTTATCATGATGATTGTTTACTGTGAAGTTACTGACACATTCTCTCTGATCTGATTTCAGGTTTGTATGAGTAAGCTACTGAATTGGTAACTCTTTAAGTACAAATCTTCGAGGTAAACTGGGAGCAGTAGTTAATGTAAATACAACACAACTGTTCTCAAAATTACCAGCTGAAAATTATTCACATTTTTGCCATTTCCTGACCAAAAGCAGCACCTTCCTGTTCATTTACTAAGTGCTGCACTCCAAAATTAAGTTCATGGCATCAAGGACATTAAAAAAATAAAATGTTTACCAACAAAGAATGTAAATATTAAAATGATTAAATAAATTAGAAGATTAAGGTCCTTAGGATCAGAGGGGAAAGGCCTGTAACTTTGCTTTTTCATCTGTATACTTCTCCCTCCCTTCTCTTTTTCACTTATCTTGTTCCTTTTCCACTATCTCTCCAGAACTCAACAGGAGATCAAAGGATGTTCCACCCATAGTAAATCAAGCTAGAGGCTGCCAGTCTGGAGAACAGAGCCAAGCCACAACTGCAGGGGAAATGAACACAACTGCACTTACATCAACAACAGAGGTTAATAATTTTTAAAGGATAGAAGTCACACTTTCACTGGTTTCACAATTACAAAAATGGAGTCTATGGTTTAGATATCCAATAACAAGGTCAAAACATATTATTCACTTTTTAAAAATAAATCAGAGGCTGTTTTCATTGTTCTAGGAAAATACTATTTTTTTGAAACCTGTTCTTTTTAAATGTTTAAGTTTATATTCAGCATGATTCAGTCTAATTTCTATTAACATGTCTGCAAATGTAACAATATCCGTATCCTTTTCAAGCTGTTTGAATGTGGGATTTTTTTCCAGCGTTTTCTTTAAAAGTTTAGCTGGCTGTTTTATAATTTGTCACCTTTTGTCTTCTTTCAGCAGTATGTCATTAAGTCTTTAATTTGGCGTTTCCTGTTGTCTGCAGAGGGATATATGCTGTTTTAAATCCAAAGGACTGCAGACATAGATGGTGGGTAAAATCTGTGAACCATAAGTAAATTCTTATAAGGAACATACAAAAAAGATTGTTCTTCAGTCAGACTTAAGCCATTACTTTCTTCAAAAGAAGAAAAGACGCAAGTTAAGAAAAAGGCACCGCCAAAGACCTTCTGCCCAAATGTGCATCTCCATGAAGTTTCCTGCTGAGTGCATATGAATGCACAGCGATCTGGGAAAAGGATCCAAATAGGATTTCAAACATCCAAAAATTTTAACTCAAACATTTAGGTATTTCACCATGCTGCTATTCATTCATTCACTGATTTTTTTTGTCTTAGTTTAAAGAGATGCTAAACAAAAGGAGAAGAGCTCTACATGTATTTACATTCCAAAACTAAGCTCCCCTTACCACCCCCCTAGTCTGTCATCCCTTCATAGCTAAACAAACCGTAAAGTCTAGCCTTATGTCCTTGAAGCAAAGTCACAAACACAGTAACAGAAAAGTTTGGTCTTTCAAGAAAAAAAAAAGACAAAAAGCGGTTTTAATCTATTATAGCTGCTTATGCTGTTTTGACACCACATTCAGATAATATGTGCAGACTGAACTGGTGGTGGAGTGGGATCAATTTCTTTATTATTTTGGCTCTTACTAAGCTTTGTTCTTTGACAATTTCCCAGTCATGAATAGCTATTCCTGTCCCACTGCTAAGATTTGCTCTTAGATACAAGTGATACATTTACCAGAACAATTTTGCAAACAAAACCAGAGGCTAAATATTTTACTATGTAAAAGGCAGACAAGACCAATGGTTGGCTCTCTGCAGCTGAGGGGTTTCCACGCAGATGAAGCTTGACAGACCCAGCCGCCTGTGCCACAAGCAGCTGCAGGGCCCTCTTAGGAGCTGCTGGGTGCTTCAGCCAGGGTAGGTCACACGCTGCAAACACCAAAACCTGCCAAGTTTCCCCCATTTCTGACACAATGATACTTTTCACACAGTACACACATACAGGCAAGGGGCTGTATCTTTCCCAAGGAGGTGAGAACCTAAACAACATTAGAAAGGCACATCATTCCATTAAGAAACTCCACAGTACTCTGTTTATGCTGAACTCTTAAAGCACATGTGTTGTCTCTGGTGGAAGAGGCAGAAATACCCCATTTGAAGCAGTGCAAAGCATGAGAACAGAGTGTGAATGACTCAGAGGATTACAAAGAAAGTTCCTTCATACAGAGAATACATTTAACCCACCTTCTCTAAAAGGATTCATAATGAATTATACCATCTTCTGTTTGTGAATCATAGTTTAAACTTTAGTATAGTATATACAGCTGAAAGATTTAAACATGGGAATTTTACTATAAAGTTACTTATTGTGAAAATGCAAAATTAATATATTAGCATAATATATTTACGTAACAAGGCCTCTGATGAGAGTGACAAACATAAATTTGGAAGCATTTGCAAAATTACATCTTTTAACATTAGAAGAATCTGTTGAGATCATTATGACAAGGATGATAACTTGAATTGCATCCTGTTTAGTTTCAGTTCTTCTGGTTGGAAGAACATTGCTAAACACCACCTTTTTGAGCATTAAACATGCAACAAAACTTTTCCTAGGCTGCTGCTAAAATATATTAGGCTTCTGACCATGTCTATGATATGTGTTTTGCTTTGTTATTCACATCCAGCCTTAAAAGCTGAAGGATTCCAGAACCTGACTTTCCATCTGGCTTGTTTGGAAAAGTTCTGGCCTTTTCTGTGCCAAAAATACAGGAGTTTTATGATCTTGAAAGTTGTACAGGTTGAATTGATTTCTGCTATCAAGTATGAGGGAGAAATTTATAATCAATGTTTATATAGCTTATTTAACTGCTCATGACCAGCATTGTTATGTTCATACCATTTTTTAAGAGCCTTCATTTGTATGCTTATTATTTCATAAATATACTTTAAAGGTTTTCTGAAGCTGTGTGCTGTCATGAACTGAGAAGGAAAATGCTCCTAGAAACGGTCAAAACTGCTGCAAAGACAAATCTATGTGGGGAAGGTATTCTGAAAACACAGAAGTACTACACCTATTCCGTTCAGCTCCCCCACAGACTCTTACTAAAAGCTTTCCTGTGGTTTAGCCAAATCCACTTTCAAAGTGGACTAAAAAAGACACTCTTAACATCCTCTCAGAGAGCTACTGTAGAAGAGCTATTCCTTGACAGATATTTTAAGCGAGTTCTCCATGTAGACAAGCCTGATGTGATACCTTTCTTGGCATAGTTCCTAATGTTACATCATTCACCACAATGCTTCAGTCTTTTGTAAACAATTTTTGTGGGTAGACACAGGTATTCTTTATCCCAAGTCCTCTAAACTCTTATATATTTGCCATCCATAGAAGGCTTTATGAATATAAACAGTTTTTCATCAAGCATTTATACAGAAAATGTGAACTCTGAATGTTCCTTTGTCATACCCTGAAGATGGTCACTAATATTCTTCCTATGTACAAGGAAATTTTCCATTCAAATTAAAAAGAAAGTTCCCTAGCTGTATTCTTTTTAAACAATAAACATTGAAACTTGCTGTTTAAATCTAGGAAATTACGCATTTAGAACACCAGAAACACACAATCTTTAGGATTCAACTTGAAATTGTTCTTTTTTCTCACCTTTATAATAGAAAATTACCTATTCTGATATAGTAGTTGCACTACTATAGTAGTTTAGTATAGTAGTTTGCTAATCCAAAACATAACACGGTGCATTAAACCTGTTCTGTGATGATAGAAAACATGTGCGACTGTGCAGATACATCCATCAAGAGAAAGGCTTCCAGTAACTTTAAGATAGAAAACAGCAAACTCTAGACTCCAAAGGGAAAACAAAAGAAATAAAATGTAATTTCACACTTTGTCAAATGACGAACTACAAAATAGGTAAGTAAGATGTCTCTCTTTTCAAAAGCAGCCAACTTTGCCAGCCAGCCCACTCCAGCCAAAGTAATAGAACATAACACTAGGTAGCCTTCATTTTCCATGTAATAATCCTGTCTTATCCTTAGCTGCCAGTATTATCAACATTACATTAAAAGATGATTTTATTTCACTTGAAAGTTTGAAACCTTTAACATGGAATTGCAAAAATTACTTGTGTTTCACATGTATCATCAAATATATTGGAACATACATTAAAGATGCAACACAATCATTGTTTTTCTCTATCCACAAACAATTTCAAGGCAAATTCAAGCAAATGGCTATTGTTTTGGGACATGCTAAACTACGTTTAAGCATACAAAAAGCAGGTCTGCTGGAAATCAATTATTCAGTCTCAGAGGATGGTAAGGCCAAAAAATGTAAAACTATTTATTAAAAAAATGTTCTCAACATGACAACAAACAGGGCACTGCAGAAAACAAAACTCTTCTAGACAACATCACACGGCTGCTCATGACCTGGTTAGAGAAGATGCTCAAAGGCATGACGTGGGAAGCCTTGAAAAAAGATACATGCAGTCATACACCATGACAAAGTGATTATTTTTTTGGACTCTACAGTCTGCATGATTTCCATCTGCTGTTTATTCATTCTCTTCACCCTCATCCACTCATTTACATTTTGTTAGAAATAGACACATTTTATGTCTAGCTGTTTTACAGTTCAGCTTTGTTCTCTTGCTTCCCTCTTTTCCACCCAAACACTTAAGGGCTTCTAGATTTTCCTAACAGCTTTTTTCCTACGCTGCTAACCTGGTTGCTAAAGTGCAGAAGACTACCCCAGCAGTTCTAACTCTCAAACCTAATCATTGAAGCTTTCTCTTCTTGCATTGAGTCTCCCAGACACATCATTCCACTAAACCTTTTCATCTGGCCTACAGGATTTTGATGTATTTGTAGGTGAGAGAAACATACACAGGGCAAGAATGCAAACCCAAACTAGCCAACTAGCATGTCCCCTGTGAAAGAACACACTCTTATTAGTCAGCAGTGGCACTGCCTGGCTTATTCCTCCTCTAATCCAAAAAAATCTTTCCAAGAGTCTATTGTTATTTCTGAGTCCAAGCTGGTTTGAACATTACTCCTTTGCAACCCATATCTGTAGACTGTGCATCAAACCAGTTTCCAGATGTCTCTGTCTCACTATTTAAAACAGGTTAGAGCGCTTTCTCTAAAAGCCAAGTCTTAGCAGTGAAGTCCCTTCACATGTTAACAAGGCAACTCCACACCATTTACCACCCTCTGCTCCTGAAACTTCAATAATGTTATAAAAGGAAGTACTCAGAAGCAAGTAAAATGGGGGGTAGACCTGCTTATATAGACTGAATTTTGTCCTCTCAACTGCCATTAAAATACAAAAATAATTACATAATCAATATGGCCCTATTTCTGTAGAGATGTTCCCTTGATTCCAGGCAGCCTCTGGAGAATGAGTTCTCCATATCTATGTGCAGGTTAAACCTAACGAAGCATAACTCATGTAATATGCATGACATTGTGACAAAAGCAGAGATCTGCTTTTGTATCTTCCAATTAGAAATAAAGAAGATCTCAATTTTAGTTTCATTTTTTTACACTGGAATTCATCATTACCATTAAGGCAGTTAATTACAGTGGGAACAATGCATGGGGCAAAACAGACTGAGAACCCCGTTTTGGGGTTTTATTCCAGGTTTAAGAGCCAGCGTGTTTAGGCACCTTCAGAAGAAGGATTCACAGAAAGTAGCCTTGGGTAGGTCAGAATTCTTTCCTCGGTAAAGAGTGATTAGGAAAACATAGATTATTAACATCAGTCAGCAGACATGATAACTGATCTCATGCTTTTCTGATTACCTGCCCCAGGACACCTTTGTCTGGGCCAAAGGGTATTTAAAGGGAGGAAAGCAGCTGCAGCCGTAGCCACCACTGTTTTATCTGCGTCCTGTCTGGAGTTTAAATTGTGTGTGTCATACTGACGCAAGACACTAAGATGGTTCAAGTGTTGTGCTAATAATGCTTAGTGATTTTGGCAGGAATCCAGGAACACCCTGTACAAAGGAAAAGCTAGACAGACTATGACAATTTTCAACAGTTTATAACTTGCTCAACTCTCAAAAACTTTTCAAGGAACTAGCGAAAGACTCCCTCTACTTTCTACCTTTCTTTTTCAGGAAAGGAAGTAGCTGCAAGTAAAAAAAAAATCCTTTCAAACCAGGAAGCATTAATATTGAAAGAAGTACCAATAACACAACAAATTTTCACTTCCCCTGAAAAATTCAGGCACAGTCTGCATGATAAAACAGCATCAAAACTCCTTTATAATAGTCATTTATCAGCCTGTAAAACACTTACGAGACTTCATCTTGTAAAATCCCAGTTCTACTGTTCTGATAAGACATTTTTAAAAATGCCAGAAGTTGTTTTAAAAGTGAGGACCTCCTAACATGAACTTGTTCTACTGGTAATAAATCTATCTATCAAGATTACTACTTAGAATAACTAATTGTATAGAGATCCTCATAACTCTGAAATGTCACGTAAAGTACTAGACATAAACAGGGTTCACCTGAATCTTCAGGAGACTATCACTATCTCACTTTATATACAGAGCCCTTAATAACAAACTTTCACTACGTGTCATACTTTTGTAAAGCATTTTAATTCAGAGGAAGAAAAAGAAATCCATTTAGTTACAGAAGCAATCAGTTTAATGATATGAAATACATTACTGCACGATAGCCTGAACAGTTGGCCAAGCCATCAGAAAACTATGATTTTTAAGAAAAGGCTCTATATAAGCCTTGAGCTGACCTAGTTAGAACCTTAAACAGAACTGGAATTATTCTGTAAACTTTTAAAGGTCTCGCATGCAGGAATACATTTGCACAACTATCATCCTGAAGCTGTGTCTAGTCCAAACTTTAACAAATTGACAAACATGATAAGTGTTCCCAGAAAAGAAATTTGTTTAGAGGTTTCAAATCCAGGTACTTTAATGCCTACTTAGTGAGCTTGAGCAGCTTCCTTACTCAGTTCTCAGGAGGAAACTGACAAAGATAAAAGTTGTTCTATACTGTGCAGAAATGGGTTGAGAAAGGAAGCATTAAGATAACTGAAGCATTGATTGGATTGATTGCCAACAGGGTCCAGTAGACTAATCTACTGGACTTTGACAACTCTCAAAATTCAAAACGTAATATGCAAGGACATCCACTGTATATGGCACAAAGCAAAAATGCAGGACTTAAGATTAATAACAAATACCTCAAAATCTGTGTCAAGCATTTAATTTCAGATAAGAAAAAAATTTCCTCTTATGTTCCCAATTTGGCAGTACATAAAGCACAGGTAATACTCTTACCACCTGCCATGCATAACTCAGTTCTTAAAGTGGGCTCTGTTACGCACAGCAGCAGGTTTAGGAGGAAAAAAAAAATTAGGATGATCATGACGCTTTGCCCCTAAATAAAAAGAAAATAAAAACCAAAACTAGTATGGAATAGAAGCCTTCAGTATTTTCAAATCTTTACCCTACTCACAAACAAGTAATCTGTGTGGATGAACCTACAGTATCAAAGTCCTTCTCAAAAAGATAAATGGACATAATACGAACAGTGAATAAAGTCCATGAATTTTCAGTCACCTAGGCAGGCTAGGCTTTAAGTGGTGTTCTTATAAATAATTTATTTCCCAACATCTTGTATTGTACATCAACTCTTTGTATTCAGTTAAAATATGACAATTTTATTTTTAAAAAATTCTTATGAAACATATTGTGCCTTGAAAATGAAACTCCAGCACAATAGATCTGTCTTCACTCTCTGAATTATTCACAGACAATATCCTGTTCATCTCAATACAATTTTATTCTTACAAAAAGCAAACAATACAACTGGTTTGGGGGCTGGGGGGAGAGCTGCATCCCATCTTGTCCTAACCAGTCCAGAGCAATCCTACATGGGGAGATTCCTCTGGATATTATTTAGACTTCCTTAATGAAATTCAGGTGTAATCCCTAAGGCTCTATAGCAAAGAGTATCTTTAACTCAACTACAGAATACAGTATTTGCCAAAAGGAGATTAATTATGTTTAGATGTGTCTACTGTGAATACCAACAAGTCTAGAGTCTCCTTAAAATACATTTCAAAATTCACTGAACTTAAGATTCAGTGGTGAACAAAATAGAAGCAATTTATAATATTCACTGGGAAATCCAGTCTATAAAGATTTTGTTTTCATTAGTTTTAATTCTAATAAAGTCAGTCACAATATTAACTCCCTCTCTAGCCCATAGAAAATACTTATGGGGAGCAAAATGTTCAGTTCTACTCCCAGAATGCTACAATGCAGTCTCTGGTGTAATCCACTGAGGTTTTCCACAAGCACACTATGGGGCCCAAAAAACACATGCCCTTTGTTTCCTCTCATGCTTTCCCTAAAGAGCAAGCTGTATCTATCAATACTATTTCGGTAAAGTTTTGTGTTTCTTCAATAGTTCTCATGCAGTCTAGATTAGGAGCAGAGTAAGAGTCAAGCCCTGCATCTCTTTCGAGCAAACATTTTTTCCAGAAGCTTCAGTCTTCAGATTTTATAATTAGTATTATTCTATTAATACTTTCAGCTGTCAATCCACCCTCTCTCAACCTGGGACCATAATGTACTCAGAGCATTCCAGTAGTCCACAGAGTGTGAGACTCCTTTCTGTTGCCAGAGGATATGAATAAGAAAAGTAAAAATATTGACTAAAGGAAAACAGACAAGTATTTCTAAATGTAAAACTGTTAATAGACATCATACTGAACCACAGAACTTCCCTTCTTTTGAATCAGAAAGATAAGGGAGATGATGTTTAGATTCTGCTGCACATCAGGCAAATATCCTCAAAACCAGTCAATATCTCAAATTCACACTTCCAAAATCCTGAAAATCAGAAGATACTGAACAAAGAGTCATTCTGCAGAAATAAAGCTATCAATCCACTGACAAAAAGGGCAAATGAAGCATTTATAGAGTCAATTAAAATATGTGCTTTTGCATGGAAACTTAGTGCCAAGAAAAAAAGAAGGTACATTGTCTAGAAATACCAGATATTTCGGAGCTTTTCTTAGGTCACTAAATCAACTTTCTGTTTACTCCACAGGCACTGCGCATAGATGAATGCAAGTGTCTAAACCCAATAAGCAGTGATACACTAATTGTAGTCCCATGCTGTACCCCTATCTGTGTCCATATTTTAAACAGTTTAAAATCATAGGGGAAGAAACAAACACAGAAGAATCAATCCTGAGAGTCCTTGATTATCTTAGCATAAACTATTAATTTATAAACTCTTTATTTACTGACAAAATGAAACAACATGTTCACTTCTTCCATCACCTTAGTGTGTTTATTTTTCTTCTTTAAACCCTTCAGACTTGATCTTCTTACCTGATTGTGCTGATGCACGCTTATGAATGGTGTGGTTGTGGGGAGGGCTCTCTTAAATGAATGGAGCAGAAAAAGCCTCAAAGGAATAGTGCAGTACAAATACTTGTCTAGACATTTGAAAGTTAATTTAACATTGAAATGTAATTTAAACAAGCTTTAGACACAAACCCTTCAAAAAGCTAAGCTGCAAGTTTTATGTTGCTTCTACATTTATAATTGTATTACAAGTCCATATTTTTAATATTTTCTATTACACAGGCTACCATGGCAGGTAAGTCTGATTGAAGAGGTAATTGATGTATTTTAAAATTTTCAGTATTGTTAACATCAAGAAAAGCCTGGCCCATCTAAGTTTTCAGTTTTAACAGCTGATCTCTCACCATAACACTTTCCTTCCTATAGACCTTTGAGAAGACTCACAGTAATCTGTGCTAATAATAACATTTGTGTATAATGGAACAGCAGATCACTGAGAATTGAGTTTGATTTTAAAAACAAGAGTAATAAAGCAATTCAGGTTCTTTCATAGCAGGATAATGTATCCCCACACCTTGTAGTACAAAACCACAGAAAAGCAAATAGATAAGAAGTCAGCAGGAAAACAAGAAAAAAACAGTAGTAGCTATTACCTATGGAGTTCTCTTGGCTCTCATTTATATATGAATAAGGAAACTGTGTTCTGTTAAGAGAAGTGTTTTTCCCAGGTCATGTGTTAATTTTATAGCTTGTCAAGTTCTGGGAGGAGAAGCTTAATACAGATCAAACGGAAGGACCCTACTCACTGAAAAAAGAATGATTCCAAACTGGTAAGGGAACTGCAAGGGTGATCAGAAGGAGCAGACTGCTCTGCTTAAGCACCACAACTACAGAGAGATGTACTCCCGATGACCAAAGAAATGACTAGATGAAGAAAAAGACCCCATCTCTGTTCTTCTCAAACTTAAGGCCCAAGAATAGCTAACCTAATTTATGTATCTATCTGAATGTTAAATTCTTCAGGCTGACATAACAAAAAAAAAAGTATTCATACAGTATTCTAATTGAAAAACCCTTTTAGAACTCATAAACTGGTAATTAATTAAATTGTCAAAAGAATATTAGAACATGCCATTTTTGATTTTTATCCACACACAGGAAGGTTCTGTCACCCAATTATTTTATCAAATACCCTTTAATTTTACATTTATTCTTACTCTGACAGTTACAGTATGTTCCAGCTTGTTGTAAAAAACCTAACAAACATAGTGGCAAAAAGGAATGGAGGCAACAGACACTACCTAACCAACCCAGTTCAAGCAGTACAGCCAGTAAAAGTAATTACACAATAATGTAATATCCTAAATCCAAAACCAACTAGTTTTCACTGGATGGTCTTCAAACTTCTAAAAGTAACCTGCAAAAGACAAAAGATTGTACACCGAGTATTATACAAAGACTAAAAGAATAACAATATTACTCCCCTAATAGTATTATCTCTTATTTATTTAAAAGAATAATGTATTTTATTATTCTTTATACTGGAAGACTAGGAGGTTTTTATAGACTGCATCCTTTAACTAGTTAACTTCAATTAAAGTATTTGTTTTCATTTCCTTGGGGTTTTCCACTGAAGAAATCTACATTTGCCAGGAGTAAGCTTGGATTTTCATAAGGTGTTTGTGATGCACTCTTGTACAGCAGTAAACAAGGAGTATTTGAGATGAATTCCTGAAGCATGCCATAGTTTATAAAAACTGTGAAGAAATCAACAAGCAGACTTTTTAAAAATGCAGGAAAGCCCAAAAATAAAAAGTAGACATGACCTACCCTCCCCTTGCCCAAATGGGGCATCTAGGGAACGTGGCATCCTCCTCCTGTTAGGGAGATTGTCACCTTCTCCTCCTTCCTACCTCTCTGGGAGCTTCATTATGCACTGTGTCTGGAAACACATGAAGTGAGCAATAAAAGGCTAATGAAAAAACTCGCATTCTTATTGAGTTTCAAGCATCTTCTTTTTGCCAAGGTTAGTAAGAGAAACACCCAAGCCTTTAAAAGAGACTACTCTGGGTTTTATATTTTTAACCAAAAGCCCAGTATGTTTGATGGGAGAATAAAGGCACGAAAACAAACTGGAACAAGCTACTTTTAAGGGGAAGACTAGGGAGAAGCAATAATTTCTTCATTAAACAAACATGTTAATAGTATATTTTTGTTAAATTAATAAAACAAAAAAAACCCCCAAACAAACAGCCAGCCTACCAACCAGCCAACCAACCAAACCAATCCAAATTCCTTTAGTTACATGTGAATTTCCCATATTCACATATCGAGGCTTTACATAGAGCTGTGACCATCAGCATCTGATGCTGCCCTCTCACTGCCAAGGACACCAGTGGGAATGACTCTTATTCACCGAGTTGTCTATTCCAAAATGTACAGGACTTAGTGTTCTCTGAGACACTGACATCAGGATCTTTAGCATGAACCAAATAAATAATTTTAGAAGTCAAGTTTCAAACTAACCACAGGTAAAAGGGAGGCACATTAATAAGTGGTCACGCTCCATGGCAACAGTAGCCTTGTTCATTCACTTGCTTTCACCTGGATAACTACACCATTGTACTTCCTTTATCTGTATCCTGACTCTACATAGTCTTCTCACACAAAAATCCTGCAGACGAAATCCTATTCTCAGACCAAAGGAATACAAAAATCCCTAAGATGTGTTATGCCCGGTTTTCTACAATTTTTCCCCTTCTTGTCACTTTAACATTATTTTATGATAGATACATAAAGATGCCATAAGGACGCCAACTGTCATCTACTGTACCTTTCACAAAAGAGAATTTTAAAAGGGGAGGCGGGGGGGGGCTGTATGTTCTTCCAGAACTTTTTCCTGTAAAAGTAACTGACAATTATGGAGAACAGTGGTAGCTCCTTCTAGAAACTGCAGGCATGAATACTGCTGCTAGGCATTTCCACAGAAGACCTGAAAATCTAAATGTCATTAGTTATACTTCTTGAAAATTTAGTGTTTATCTGCATATTCAGAAAGGCCTTGCTCCCACTGTACGTGTGTGGGGCAGAGTTTTAAATTATGGTGCTCCAGCCAGACCATCACACATTTGGTTCTGCAATACAAAAAACCTCACACCACTCCAGGACAACACAACAGGAAAAACTTGAAGTCCTCTAAACTAGTAATAAAAAATAGTGAAATAATAACTGTGATCCTTCAGTACTATTCAGGAACTTGTATTTTATTAACACTAGAATTCTACCTAAGTGTGATTACTGTAAAACACATATCCTGGATTAAATATATTCCCTATCTTAGGACCTTGAAATCTATGAATTGCAAAATTCTATATAAGAGCTCTCTGGGAGAATACCTGTACGGACTTTTAAACTGTAATGCTCCATTCTCAGAAGGACTGAATCCTGGACATGGACTATTCCAGTTCAACTTGTCCTGGAATTTATTTAAATCAACATCTTCTTACTAAAAGGATTTTTGAGGTATTTTTTTTCTACTGAAAATTTTTCAAAAGCATGCAGGACTTTTCATTTTACATTTAACATTGTTTGAACGCACTTCACAGTTTTTGTAATGTGTAAAAATACATATTAATAACTGAAATTGAGAACTGCAACCTTACCTCAATGCCACAGAAGAAATAATTTCAGTCATTATATAGATGGTTTTGTTTCTGGACACCAAGGACTAATCAAATTCTCAAATTCCCAGAAAAACGGCTGAATGTATATCATCATGATTTTAAAAGGACTCCACCCTCTTAATTAAGCGGAGCAAAAAACACTTTCAAGTTGCCTTCAAAACGAGGAATGAGGAAGGTGTGATATTTTTGTAATGGGCTCTATATAAACTGAAGAATTTCCAAAATGTTATTGCATAGTATTATATAGGGTGAACTAGTATGAAGAGCAGAAGCACTGGAACTGCCTTTTTTTACTTATATGATAGCCTAAAACACTAAACACATTGGAAAAAAGGTCAGTAACTAAGACTTTATCTTAGCAACTCTGTTTCTAAGAAGACAACTACTGGAACAAATTTAGGTGCTTTTAGAAGAGGGTATCACCATTTGTCAGCACACAAGGGTATTAAAACAAGTATCCATACAATTTTTGGACGCATTTTTCTTGTTTTGGGAAGACACCAGACTACCCAATCTACTTCATAGAGCTTGACATAACTTAAATATACCATAACGTTATGTGCCTATTTATTTTGCCATTACAAAACCTGTCCACCATGTTCTCTTTGTGTTTCTTTTTTAAGAAGAACTGAATGCAGTTCAGTGACACTTTTATAATACTTAGTAAGAAACATATAATTTGATACTGAAGTATTTATTAGTCTTTGCTTCAAGATAAAGCTTGAAGTCTAGATTTTTTAGCACTTAGTTAAATTTAGATGATGACCTCATTTAAATGACAGAGTAATTATGGAAAATAGATAAAAGGAATTAGCTTGGACACATCACCAGCATCTTGAAAATGTGTTAAAAGATTATGATGGACACTGCTCGACAGGCCTAATAAGGCAGACAGACACAAGTTATTTCATTGCATACTAATGCTGATGGCCTTAAAATTATAATTTTAAAAAGTATAAATAACATACATTTTGTTTATGTATATATAATATATACATAAACATTTTTTCCAGCTGAATCAATAAATATTTAAGAGTTAATTTTCTACAACAGAAATGTACAACCTCATTAGACAATTTAGCTACATAGAAAGAGTGACTACACAGAAAATAGAAATTTCTAAGTGTATATAAGCAAACTAGTATTCTCAGACACTGGAAAACAAACTGTTATCCAGGAAAGTGTTTATTTCTTCACTAAAGTGTGGTCACTCTTTAGATGAAAGTATTTTCACAGTTCATCAGACAGCATGAGATGCAAAAGTGAGATAAAAAACCATGGTCCAAATCTGACAGGGTAAGGAAGTTCCCTGTTTTTCCTTCTTCCAGAGACCTGAGGTGTCAAAGAAAACACTAACATGATTGGAAGATAGAACTCTTTCTTTTTATGGCTTAAAAACAATAATCATATAGTAGCAGATAGGAATCACATGAGTTTGCTGTAAAATATCAGCAGTGAAAGATCCTAACACTTGTAAAACTATCAGAATGATGTAGTATGTATCTGCCATTAACAAAACAGAGAATGGCACACAGTGAAATCTTTACTACATGTCAAATTACTATGAGACTTAAAGTAAAAATATGGAACTTTGATTTGGATAAATTGAAGAAGTACAATGCCTGGTGGGGGGCAGGAAGAAGGGGACAGGACTCACTCACACTGACTAAACATTTTTGGTTTAGATGGGTATCTGGATATTGTACTTAAGAAAAGAAATTGTCACAAAAAGGTGGTGACCAAGTTATATAATTTGAAACAGTTTGGGGTTTAAAGGGTTTTTTTGTTTGGTTTGGGGTTTGTTTGTTTATTTGTTTGCTTAAAAACTAACTACTGGCAACAATTGATGAGCGAGAATTGGAGGGCACGGATGTCTCTTAATGTTTCCTGCAACTAATTGTTCCCAGCACCTAAGGAAAGAATTTAAGCCTCCACACAAAATATAGCTCCAACTGCCCTTCTCCTTAAATATATTCACTGACGGAAACCTGAGTATACACTAAGACAACCAGCAAATACATTCCAAAACTAAAGTACAGGGATTAACTTGTTAATTCACATTAAAAAAAAAATATGTGATATTCTATGTACTCAGCACATCCCTTGCCATTAAGTTTTTCTCCCTCTCATAATTTTCAAAGACTTCTAAATGCATACCCTATGATTTCTCTCATTATAAAAGATATAGTTTCATTTGATATTACAATTACAACTAAAAAGTGCTTAGCAGAGATGTTGGTAGGTTATTTATCTATTTAGCTCTCTTTGTCCAAGGAATATTTTCTGCAGATTTTCCTCTTGCTCTTGTTCTAAGATCAGTTCCCCAAACAGAAAGAATTTCATCAGCTCCCTTTGAATTCAACCAAACATTGTTTGCTTTTTTAAAAAATCTGCCCGAGGAATTCAGAAACCAACATCTACTTCTTAAGAAAATATTATCATTGTTGTAAGTAAGTAAGGTTTCCTGGTAACATAAAAAACAAGGAGATCAGGCTGCTGGAATAAACTGTGTTAATTTAAGTATTTACTTCCCTGTATTGCTCTTAATGAAAGCAGCAGAGGTGTTGCCAGTGTGATTTTACCACAGTTAAAAGGGAAAGGGGAGCTTCAGCCAGTGTGGCACTTCAGCCAGCACTTAACAGAGATCCTAAACAACCTTTCTTTAGGCAAGTCTGTAAGTTTTTCATTACACCTCTTCTTTCCCTTACCCTGGCCTACTACTTGGCCCTTCACCCCAGTTTGAAATGAAGAATGTTCAGTTCCCTTACAGAACTACTGGGAGTAATTTTTCCAGTATTTTGGAAACACTGAAGAAAATTGCAATAAAAGTGTGTCAAAATAGCTAGAGCAAAGTATCTTTAAGGACATGTATTTTGCTTAGCCTTCCCAATACAAGATAACTTCTTACAATAAGATTCTTGAGTTTGTCCTGCTCTGGTTTTAAAGAATGTAATTCTTGTGCTTTTTATCATTTCTCTTCCAACATCTTCAGTATCATTTGAAAAAAGAATCCCACAAAATGAGACATCTTTTAATATCATCAATACTAATTTCAATTACTGCACAAATCAGAACAAACCCTCCCTTCCTTATTGATCTTCAATAATTCATAAACAGTTGTTTCTTTTATGCCTACGCGTACCTCACTAGGTACCTAGCTCACCTGTACGTATTAAGGCCTGTTACTCATTCCTCACAAACCAGTCCCAGCATCCTCTTTAACATGGGGTCAATTTGTATGCAAAGAATGCAGGCAGTTATTGCCCTGCTATGAGATGTTCAAAAGCATCTGTTTGAGAGATGCAAGGTGATCTTGAATACTGCTGCATACTGCATTCTTGGGTAGGTCAGACATGTTTCACTTCTCAAGTGAGGTTTATTGGCAGCTACTACCAGGAATTCTTAATATTTGCTGATGGCTTCAATTACATATGCCTTATGTTTATTCCTACTTTTCATTTTAGAAGTTGTTATGGATACACTTCCCTAAGTTCATTAGCAGTAGCCTATATATTTAAAAGAACATTTTAATAAATTGCCTATCTCCAACTTATAAATTTGGATCTGAAATACCCGAGTCTTTTGAAGAAATGCACAATGACAAGCATGATGACTACATATTTTCACAAGCTGTTACAGACAATCTCTTTTCCAGCACTGGATACTTCCAGGAATGTTCTTCAAAACTCAAGACAGCCACTGTTGTGTATTAAAAGCCATACCTGTTACTAACATGCATCTTTTTATCGTGGCAAAGTGCACTACCATCAGTCAAATGATAACCAGCTTAATGAATGATTACTAAAATATTTAATAGGCATTTAACCCTTTTAAGTCTTTGCTACTTGACAAGTTTTGAAACGTTTTATCCTTGGGAGCCGATACTTTCTCTGAGAATGCAGATACATAGAAGAGAAGCTGCAAGTAGTACAAATGGCTTACATATATACACTATTCCTCACTCCTATATTTTCCATAAGCTGGTCATTTTCCTCCCTTGTCAGTTTACACTTGTTCCTCCACTGCACAGCTTTCAACTATGTGACAATGAAGAAATCAAACACCAAAACAGCAACAAATACATATCCTCTGTATGACTGTGTAATTTCTTCTGCCTTAAGGCAGTGTCTAGCATTGAAATCAAGGCCTGTGTACTTCTAACTCATGTATATTACACCCAAGACTTAACTCTTGCTTACATAAAACTTGCAGAAATACCAGTTTGCTCACAATGGCTCTATTTAGTTTTTAGAGTCCGAGCCAGCCACATATTTCACAGCCAAGGCAGTGATGGTAGTTGGACAGAACCTTGGTTCTCATGCAGAAGAACAGAGGAGCTCAAGCTCTACTGCTACTTGTATTCCTACATAGGAAACAAGAAAGCAATGCCTACACCCATTTACTCATTTAATTTTTGACACTGTTTAGAATGATGACAAGTTTAATATTTTAAAATAAATTATCTCCAAGAGTTTTAAAAACAGTTTTTATACTTAAAGTCCAATGTATTTGAAACAGATCTTTCACAGTTTAATCAAAATCTAATACTTGTATAGCAGGGTCTTGGAAATAGGTATGCTCATCTGAATTGGGATGCATGATTCTGATAATTGTATGAGAATCAAAGGGAGAAAACTTCAACTAAAATGAGCAAAAAAAAAATGCAGCAATAAAAACTGTGACCTCCTAAAGAGCAAAAAAGTAAAATTATTAGCTTCACATATTTTACACACATCTGCAAGATATTAGCAGAGAGTTGAGAGGGCAACAACATTCATGCAAAAGTAGTGCAGGTTGAAAACACAGCACTCTATTTGTGCTGCTGGCTCCATAATTTAGCACATGCGAGCAGTTCCCCATGAAGGTGTTTGTTGCATAACCAGATGAAGTCACTGCTGAATACCTGTTCATTGTCACCCAGCATGGAATGGTACGACACAGTATTTATTTAGCCAAAATGCTTCATATACAACAAATCTTTCAGAAACATCTGTAACTGTAAATTAAACATGTCCATGAGTATCTTCCAGGGAACTGAGGCCAACTGGTACAAAACGACATGTGTCTAGGGTGGTAAACTCCCTTAGTCTGCAAAACAGAGTGGCCTCACAGAAATGATCTTTAGGGAATGATCCTTGGAACACTGACTCCCAAACAGTGTCCAGAAATTAGCTCAGTGGTTTTGGCATCAAGTTAATCAGGACATTTTTCTGTAAAACTTTTACTGTAGACATAGCCAAGGAAATTCAAAATGTCCCCAGATCCAGTCTGCAGCTACAGAGAAGAACTGCAACCCATCTTCAGCTGGTAAAGGAGAAATAGTTCAACATAATTTTAATTAAAAACAGGCAAAATTGGAGCCCAAAGCAGAGAAAACAGATACTACTTTGTTACTGCAGTGAGAAGGCAGATGTTTTTATCTCTGAGGAGGGCATCTGGTTAAAAACTTCCGTATACACAATGCAGACAGGCAAAGAAACAACTGTGTTCCTGCGTGCATAACCTAAACAGCCACCTGACTTACCATGGTCACTTTACGCTCCCACATCAGATGACAGGGTTATGCTACTTTGAGGTACTTCTCCTACCCTACCCTGTTTCCTCAGTCTGGCAATCAGGTCTCAGGAACAAGATGGGGACAAATGACAACTGAATCACCATCCAGGAACAATTAGGAAATATAATAATGACCTTCACACTGCAAGGTGAAGCCACGGGCTCAGTGAAGGATGCATGCCACATCATGGTACTCCTGGCTGTGGCTGAGTCACATAAAGGATGCATTTCACAAAACTGCATTTTTGTTGGGCACGTTTCTCTGTCCTTCTATAAATAGTTCAGGTATGCAACTTGGGCCATATTCTATGAAATTCCTTAAGGCTATGGTATTTATATTAAACTACATTTTATGACACAGATTAAAGCAGGAGTTTCCACATATCTGCACTGTACAATATATTAGGAAACTCCACCACTGTCCTTCAGCAGATCTCTGTTTTGTCACTGGTTATATTCTATTTTACACAAAGTAGCTTAATTAACTTACATAAACTCAGTTTTCTCTAGCAAATTTTGCATGTTGGGAAGCCAAAAATCTCTGGCTTTTTTTAACAACTAAAATTCTACAGAGTGAAGACCCTTATCTGCAATAATTGATAGAAATTATACATGTCCAAAAATCATTTTAATTAACAACACTTATCTTCAATTATTCCACACAAATATTTTTCTAGCTAGCCACCTTAACGAGCAGTGCCTCCGAATATTAATCAAAATAAAAATATATATTCTTTACCTTCTGCTATAAAGACTAATTTTATAGTGTTATATTGAAAATAAACCACACATCTTCTTTGTAAGACAAACAAAACAACTTTTGTGAATTCAAGTGTTCTTGAAACGAGCACTGATTTTATGGCACAATTCCAATGCCCAAACAAACAAGACGTGCAAACATCTTTTATTATACATGGAAATTAAGATAATTTCCACAGCTAGCAATTGGTCCTTTAAGCCACTATCAATATGTGTTGGGAACTTAGGCTGAAAGATGATTTTTACACTCTAAAGCAACTTCATAAACTACATTATGGCGATTCTCTATCCAGTTTTACATATAAATGCTGTCTAAAAATCAGTTCACCAAAATTGCTCTTAATTCTCTAACTCTTCTCGAATAAATTTTTTCTTTGACATCTGTAGTGAACATAAAATCCTGGAAAAAGAATCCTGAAACTACAGGAGTATCTCACGTGGCTATCTCTAATGTAATGATGTCAGTCTATCTGAAAGAATATAACAAGCTTGATCAGACAAACTATCAAAAAGTGTTTGGCTCAGAGCTATAACCCTAACCTTTTTCTGTCTAGCATGTACTAGTTAAGACCCTATAAAGAAGACACAACTAGATTCATAACAAATTTCAATTTCGACTTGCTAGGTCTCAGAGAGCAAACAATATCATCAAGAATTTCCAGAAAGGATGACCTACAATCTTCTGTTCATATAACACTCAGTCTTTATTAGGTTGTACTCCGGGAAATCTTTTAAACATATCGAAGTCTATAAATATCTCCCATCAAAATATCTATTTGGGATAGAGAGTTTCAGTTTTCACAGAATGGGTCAGATTGGATGGGCCCACAGAAGTCCAGTCCAACCTCCCTGCTCAAGTAGGGTCATCCTGGAGCACGTGGCACAGGATTGCAACCAGATGGTTCTGGAATATCTCCAGGGAGGGAGACTCCACAACCTCTCTGGACAATCTGTTCCAGTGCCTGGTCACCTGCACAGTAAAGACCTTTTTCCCCATGTTCAGGTGGACTTTCCTGTTCATCAGTTTCTGCCCATTGCCTCTTGTCCTGTTGCTCGGCACCACCGAGCAGAGCCTGGTCCCTCCTCTGACCCCTCCCTGCAGACACTGCCAGACAGTGATGAGGTGCCCTCTCAATCATCTCTTCTTGAGGCTGAGCAGGCCCAGTTCCAGCCCTTCCCCATAACAGAAACAATCCAAGCCCTTTATTGTCCTGAGCTGGACCCACTCCAGGACTTCTGTGTCTCTCATGTCCTGAGCAGTCCAGAACTGGACACAGCAATCCAGTTGAGGCCCCACCAGGGCTGGTTTGGGGGTTGTTTTGTTTTTTCTTCTCATTTCAGTCTTTCTAATTATTTAAATTTAACACTTGAGCTAACAGTTTTTTGACATCATGTAGCTCATTTATAAAACTAGGTAAGCACATTTTCATAGAGTGAACAAATTATACAGCATCAAAAAAAACAACTATATGAGACTGTAGCTTACAAAGTATTACTCCCTATACCTAGAAGGTTCAGTTAATTAAGTAGAAATATGATCAGTCTAGTGTGTGACATTTTTAGAGATTCATCTCCAATTTCAAGTAGGAAAAAAGAAAGTCAAGGGCTTTTTCAGTCACAGAAGATTCATTAATCTAAATACACTATTCTAAGATTTAAATTTTTCTTTGTATTAGAAAAGCTAATTTCTAATTTAAACTGTCTTACGCATAATACAGGAGTGCCCTCAGGTTTTGGTTTAATTATTTTACATCATGTGCTGAAGTACAGCCATAGTGAAATAGAGGTGGGGATATGATCACACAATTTTTAAAATACTACAACAACAGAAATTCCTGTATTAAGACCACATTATCAGTAAATCTTCCTTTTGCTGGGTCACAGGACTCAATAATTAACATCAAGGCTCTGACACTGAGTAAAGCCTCAGCTTTCATCTAATTCAGATGACCTCTTCAAAGCTTCATTATAAGATTTAATTGCACTAATTAACAGAGATCAGAGTCAATTAGCTATTTGCAGGCTGCACATCACATCACAAGGCACCTATGTTAGCAGTGATGCTGCATGACAGGAAACTAGATCAATTAATGTAACACAACATTTGTTTTCTTCTCCAAATGTGCACCTCCAGATTTTGGATGCCTCTGTGCAAATCTCATCAAGGCTGCTAAACCCAGAAAAAGCTGAGTAATGTTAAAGCTCTTTACAAATAGGAATTACTGGGGTTTTTAGCTGTAAGAAGAACTTCCAAAAAAGCACCAAGAAAAACAGTAATAAAACTCCCCAACCTATCAGTGTCCTTTAAACATTCCAATATGAAGGATTAAGCTTCCTGCACAGCTACATTTTTAACTTCAGAAGACATTCTGGAGAAGTAAATAATAAAATACTAAACTTTTTCACACTGCAGACACCCTTCAATATCTCTGTAAAATACACCTTTGCCCTGCAGTTGTGCTGGACACCAAGCCCTGCATTCAGACCATGGAAGTTTCCCCTCACTAGTGACTGCAGTGGTGCTGAGGCAGCATGGACATTCATCTGCCAGTCCGGAACTTTGCAAAACATTTGTTTCTTTGAATGCAGTGTAATCTTCTGTTCTCTATTAATTACAGGCTCAGAGACCAGTAGTAGAAAAGTCTCTTCACATGTATGTATCAACTAATGACATCAATTAAAACAGTGGCTCCAACTTTCAGCTGAGCCAAGACACGCCTAAATAACTGTGATCTTCCTTTTGCTCATTAGAATATGCACAGAAATATAATCTTAAATTGTTATACATATTTTATACTAGTACGTTGCAATGATCATTATTTAAGTATCCAAGTCCATCTTGAAGGCTGGCCTGAACTTTAACCATGTAAAGCCAAATCATGACTTGAGACCAAGAGAGGAGCACCTATGCTGGTGTGCTATGTGCCAGGTAATTCTGAGCCCAGTGCTACAACAATGTGGCTGCAAGACACATGGTTTGCTCATACTCTTCCTACAGCTGGAAAACACTGTGTAGACATGCTTTTCATCCTTGGACGATTTTACGCATTATTTCTTATTCGATCTTAAATATTGTAACTTTTTTTAATGGAATACTGAAAACTGGTTGTTGCAGGAAACTTCTGAGCGCTTTTTATTTTCTTAGCTTTACATCATAGGGAAATTAAGCTGGCTCATATTCTGCATAATAAATGCCATATCAAGTTCTCTCGAAAGTGGGGCCCAGTGAAATTCTCATACATCAGGAAACCACTGAGATGCCACAAATCCACTGCTTTAAGTAATGAGGCTGAGTTTACAGAACTGTTATACAACATGACATGGGCCCACAAATCACTTGTGTATGTTTTTTATGACTAGATAACAATAAATTCAAGAATATTTTTCTGCTGATATTAATGTATATGCATATTTCAATAATAATTATGAATATTAATATCATGTTATATATTTTATAGATATATAAATTAAAAATTAAACAATATTGATCATGACTCAGATTGAGAAAGAGATCAAAGAGGCCTAGCAAAAGGAAATGAAGGGCTACATAGGGTGAGATGCCTCCAGTCACAATAAATGCACATCAGTGGCTTCTGAAAGGAGTAAGATCAGATACACATACATTTTACTGAGCTCTAAACTGCCCACCAGCTTCTCAACTAGGGCAGGAGCTGATGACTGTGTGGAACCAGACAAGACAACCAAGTACATTCCTTCTCTCCTGCAGGTAATCAAAATCCCTGTTCCCACTTGGAAAACTGATGAAACTGCATCTTTAAAAGTAGGCTGATCTGTTGAGTTGTCATTATGATTGACCTTGATTATGATTGTAGGTTTATTACTTCAAGACCCTTGAAAAACATTTATATGTGAACATTTCCATTTTTGTGGACTTAACCAAGTCTCAACACACTGCATCTCCACAAGATTCACCAAAGCACTGTAGCATTCAAAAACAAGGGCACAACCAGAAAAAAAGACTAGAACTTAAGAGGAACTTTTCCTTGGGAAAGTAGGTATCAACTTTGGTGTTGATACTGACCACAAAATACTCTTTCTGCAAATAAAGAAAATACAGTAAAAATCAATAAGATTACAGTATGCTAGAAAGGCTTAGGGAGAAAAGAAAGGATATAGGAACCCAGGGAAAGAACAACCATGTCAGAAACACCACCATAAAAATCCTGTGTCCTGTCTATTTACCATCATACATATAAAACCAATTGGAAGTCATAATCACAAAATCAATTAGGTTGGAAAAGCCCTCTGAGGTCATCGAGTCCAACCTACGATCAAACACTTCCACATCAACTAGACCACAGCATTAAGTGCCATGTCCATGCGTCTTTCCTTAAACACTTCCAGGAACAATGACTCCACCACCCCCTCCTAGGCAGCCCATTCCAGCATCTAATCACCCTTTCTGTGAATTCTTCCTAGAGCAGAGCCAAGAGACAAACAATTTAAAAACACAAAGCCTGTCAGAGCTCAAGAAGTGTTAAGACAATGCTCCCAAGCACATGGAGTGTTTCTTGGGGCTGACCTGTGCAGGGCCAGGAACTTGACTTCAATGACTATTTGTGGGTGTGTTCCAACTCAGGACATTCTATGATTATATAACAAACAAAAGTTGGGACTTTGTGATTATTTTTCTCTAAAAATCTCCTCCCCCCCCCCCACCCCGTTCAGGTAACACAGCAATTAAATTAACTATAGTTCCTTGGAGCACTTACTCTAGGTTTTGATCACTGGACCCAAAAATCTCAGTCCAGTTCCATATTCCGTCCTTATCCTTACACAGGAACCTAAACAGAGCAGCTTTCTCAAACCCAGGGAGATGCTGCTTCTCTTCTCCAATTCAGGATTGGGCAGAGACAGGAAGAGCAGCCAAGCAGCTGCACAACTGCAATAAATGCAATTGACTGATCCCTTCAGAAAACTTTTCCCCCTATTATTTTCTACAACCTGAGCCAAAGTCTTGTGCATTCTGTTTCACTTCTAGAATCCTTAAGTATGTTCATGAAGAACTTTTTTAGAAGAGCAGATTTTCATTACAAGTGATTTTAAGAGAAGCTAATAGTATTAAAATTCAAGTGAAATTCATACTGAAAGATGTATTTAACCTTATTCTAAAAACTTCTCAAATTAATCAGATTAAATTCACAAGTCAAACTCATAGTTCAGCTTCTACTGTTCATACCTGCCATTTCTGCCTGAGTGCAAAATCTTGTTCAATTTGATAAAAGTTTACAGTAGTCTACATTTTACTGAGAGAAGGACTCAGGAGCTTTGGGGGATAAAGAGATGGAAGAATAGAGGCCTTTTAACTGGTCTTTATTTTCCTGAGTACTTTGGTATTTTTATATTCCTGAATATTTTTCTAGGCGATCAAATGAAAATGGATAGTGGATTTTTTTTTCCTATATTAAAAAATAATAATTACTTTAGATTACCAAATCATTAGAAATCTCTCAGAAGAGACACATGAATAGTTTTGCCCTTAACTGCAATTACTATAGATTAGTACTCCTGCTGGGAGTACTCCTGTTTTCCCTTTTATATTATCTGAGAGGAGCAGATTAGGTGATCAGTCCTCGAGTTTTCTCTAAATCCCCTAAAAATCTCCTGTGCTTCTCAAGTTCCTCTCTCCTTTCCTCACTGTCTTGTCTCCTGCTTATATTAAGCTGGAAAGTAGCTTTCTTTAGGATGCTATAATGTTAAACAGTCATTACAGGCACGATAATGTGATTTTTCCTGTCAGTAGTGGAGTTTTGGTGGCTTAAAAGATTTGAAAACAACAATCAACCCAACAATTAACCTCCCAACACTCGAATTTCCCCAAACAACAGAAACAGCAACAACAAAAACTTGTAAAACACTTTCTTGGCAGTATTAAGGAGATACTGCTATGTTGAAAGCAATAGGATTTGAAAATATTGGGAAAATTAAGGCTGTTAAATCTACTGTGCACAATACATAAATAATTTGCAAATAAAAATTTTAAAAACAAAATACAATTTAAAAAAGACTGATTCTGAGAGATAAATAAGGTCTGGGATTTCCCTGATTTCTTCTAAGCTATCCCCTCTTTAGGGACCTCTCAATCACATGGAGAGAAAAGAAGACTAAAACCAAGATGCATGACACAGTTAGACTGAAGTGATTCTGTCCCAAATTTTTTGCTCAACTACACATTCCTGCAGCAGGAATTCAACAACCAGTTAAATGTTTGACCTGTATGCAAGAAAGAAGCATGAACATAGGATTTCTTCTCAGAGAATATTTTCTTCCAACCACTTAAAGCATCTGTGTATGGCATTCATTTCTTGCTTCATCTTGAATAAGATGCTCTCAGAAAAGCTTGACCTTTCCAGAAAAACAGTAGAGGATGTCAAAGGGATTAAGGTTTCCATATACTAAACCACAGATTTTCTTGTGCAAAGTGCAAGTACTGTAAGACTAGCAAAAAGACCAGAAATTAAGGCCAGCACAGATTTGTACATCACAGTAAGACAACTCATTCTTCATAAAAGCACACATCTTTTCAGCACAGAAAAACTCATGCTGGATGTTACAGGCTTAGGCCTCTATTACAATCTCAAACTCCTTTATTTCTAGGAAAAAGCATTAAAATTCTTTATGTGATGTTAGTCGTACATATTTCAGTTATCCTCCCATTTACCTACTTCATTAGAAGAATGTTGTTATCTAAAAATCTGTTTTCTCTGTAATATAATGAGCAATATTTTATGGGCTGTATATTCCTCTAGAAATACTGTATATGTCTGCAGGTACATGTACTTTATTGAAGGCAAGACTGAAAAGCATACTGCTTATTTTCCTTACACCTGACTGTGTCTTATGTTTCTCATGATGAAGAACAGGAACAGCAAAGTCTACACACATTGTAAAGGCCTGTTGAAAAACTACTCACTTCATGATCTAAACTGCTTGCAATAACAGATTATCTGATTAAAGCTCCTCTAACATAAGTAGATAAATTTATCTTGCCTACAGGCATAAATGAGAGTGCATTTGCAAACTTGCAATAGTGTTTATCTATTGGTCTCTTCCACAGCTCAATAACATGCACCAAAGTATTTTAATAAATTCATCTGCCTTTTGTAGTTCAGGGAAAGGGGGGAAAGAAGGAGAAAATGCAGACATCTCTAGTTTTTGTGTAAGCCAACAATTTAAAAAGGGTCTATTACAGTACACTTGGCTCCTGACAAACTACTCGAGAACCTGTCATATGGCATGCCAAGTTCTTTTAAACCTCTGAACAGGTTTATTATTACTGCTCTACAAAGTCTGCAACAAGTCTTGGCAGACCTACCATTCAGCAAGAAGAACACTAGAACAGATGTGCTTAGAATTCAAAAGTGCAAAGTTGCCATTTTCCATTTTCAAGTCACCTTTAATCTTTTCAACTAACCTTTCAAACTATAGTCAATCCAGGGTCTTGCCTACTTTAGCAAGACAGATAGATGGAAATGTAATGAGAGAGTTCAGTTGTCAGGCTAGGTCTTCATGGGCCAAAACCACTTTTCTAGTACTTTAATTAGTCTTTGGGTAAATATAACTGAAGACAAACTAAAGTGACTAAATGCCGCTGGGCAGCAGAACTATGGTGCACAGATATATATACTATTTCAGATAATATTCACTGCTGCACTGTGATATTCCTTCAGGCAATGGAAGAAATATGGAAACACACACACACACATCCAGATTAATTTTGAATGATCTTTCCTCTCCTCCATACTCCTCCTTTCTGCCCTGGACCCCACAAAAATATCACAACTGACAAAACTATAATGTTAGAAGTGGCCAGGATGTCACCAATACTGATCAAATGATCAGTGATAAGAATTTCAAAATGCCACAACTATTAATTTTCAGATGGTCATGTAATACAATACTGTAGTAATATTTATTAAACTTCTTCTCAAAAGAGTTTCTGGTGCACAGAATTAAGACAGAAAGAGCTTAACAAAGAAAATTAAGATTGCAGAGCACTATTCTATGGATAACTGTCAGCTCTATCATATTCAGGACATAACTAATCAGAACAGAAGAGACTTTTTCATATAAGGCATATGTCTGTGGCTTGTGGAGGGTAAAGGCTTCTCAGAGGTTTAAAAGGTTCTCAGAGATTTGTATCTTAGCTAAGATACAAACAATGGAAAATATCACAGTATTTCATAAAGTGCATGCCTCAATACATATCTGAGAATTCACAATAGCATTTTCTGAAAAGAAAACATGTATTTTCTCACCTGGCATTCTTTGTAAAGAAGCAATTCTCTTCAATCTGAAGTTATCAAATTACAGAGTGTATTTTAGTAAATGACTACAAAACTGAGGTAAAGTTTTACAGTGAATGCGTGTAAATAAAGGAGTGAATTAATCCCTGAAAAATGTTGCCTGAAGGAATATCACATAGTACAACTTTTTGGTAATGTGTGAGGTTTGGGGGTTTGGTTTTGTTGGTTTTTTCAATGGGTATGTGTGCACGAATTTGAGGTAATTTTGCTAAAGACTACAACAAAGCACAAAACACCATGAATCAATGAGAGAATAAAACATCAGTAGTTTCTCAATCCCAAAGTATAGAAATTTGAAAACATGTCATTTACACTTTTGAAGAAAGCTTACATTGCAAGGAATAACTGTTGAAATAAGTTAGGTTTCCTTTCAGGTTCAAACTGCTGGTTTGCTTTAGGATACATATAGCAAACCAGCTATACCACAGTATTCCTCAAGTGCAAGAAGCTGTGCCTTCATAGGAAACAATGACAATATCTTCAGAAAATGTGTTTCCCCACATATTGCATGCTACTAATCTTTCATCAGGCAAGTAAACATTATATAACTTTAAAAATTGGTCACAAATTGCAGTCCCTAGGAAACAGCTCAATATGATGATCAGTTCTCAGAAGCAGCAAAGAACACGCCATGCAGCTTTGATGTCAGTGTTTGACTTGTTTGTTTTGAAAGGACAGTCTCTAACAGAGTGGCAACGGCACAGTATAATGAGCACAGTGGTTCAAGCAGCAGTGGATCAATGTTAATCTACAATCAACTTATGTAAGGCCTTAGCAACTTCAGATGATTTTGAAATATAAACCAACACCCAACAAACTTGGCTGAAGAAGCCTCCTGACGTTCTTCTGGAATTTGCATGGCAGTATTCTTCCATACCATATCCACACAGTCTGTATCTTTGAGAATTTCAGCAGTGCAACACCCCAGAGCACTGAATCAGTATTTCAATTTAGACCATGTGAATTGGTTAAACAGTAAAGTTTACAAACAAGGAGCATGCTTCTACAAACTACGGAGTGTCTTCAGACCATTTCAGCAAAGACACCTTCTAACAGGATGGTCTTACATAGCTGCATTACCTCGTCCAGCATGACAACCTAATTTCAAGACATTATGTAGGCATTCTGCTTCTTCCTAGTACAAACCAAGATGAGCTGCTCAAATGTGGATGTGGATTATGGAAATAAGAATCACACAGTTGGTGCTCTCAACAGCTTATGTACACCTATTCTCATCTTAATGACAAAGATCAGCAGCTGGAAAGGTCATGACTGAGACCTCCCAGGATGATGAAGAAGAGCAGCTAATCATGCCACAAGTTATGCAACTGCTGGGGGGGAGTTCGAAAAACCAAAGCAGATAGCTACAAAGACAGGCCTATGTACAACAGATAGATATCTATATAACTGTAGGGATAAATACTTACCTGTATGCACAGGAACATCAGACAGTGCCAGACACCCTTCTCCCCAGGGAAAAGTCAGAACCATGAGACACTGTGCATTTTGCTCTACATGACCACCATATACATTCCTATACACCTCCGAGGTGAACACTGGGATCTGACCCAGGGATTGATGAATGTGAGATTAACCTATCCATGTTAATATTCTGATAACATTATGTCAATGAGGTGAAAGGATAAGCTTATAAGAAACAAAGGGGGATTATTTCTATGGGTCAAACAGAATGCTGTTGGCAAACAGAATTTTGGGGTAGGAAACTCATTGGACAGAAGCTCTTTTTACATAGGAATTTTTCCACTTGGGCCATATATCTCTACTAATCAGTAAGTAACTTTCTGAAGACAGTTGAAGAACAAACACACATTGCAAAACATGCCATAAAATGCGAGTTGCTCCTTCTGATGATATGATGAAATATTCCAAATTACACAAATGTCCCCCTAAAAATCTTTCTGACCTTAATACCAGGACATGTTTGGTTACCGCTTGTCAAGTTAAGTTCATTTTCTTCTTTCAACAAGCACCTCATACAAAAAAATCCTTATTAATTAATGTTATTATTCCATAGCAACTTCCTTTACACAGTCACAACGAAGATCTGTCCCATCATAATGAGATTACGTAAGATATGCATCTACCTTAGTATAACACCACCTAAGATGCACTTTAAACACATTTTTAACAGCTTTTTCCTGAAACTGCATGCTTTTTTGGACAATCACAAACTGAAGTTGCCTTTCACAGTTTAAGAAAGCTGGTTTTATGGTCTTGCTGCTTCTTATCTCCTTAAAGGAGTTAATAGCATTATTCAAAAAGATAGTTGATAAAGAACATTTAACTGTTTAACAATACTCAACAGACAGTTGATTATAGAAAGACATGTCAGTGCACATATGGCAGGCAGATAAATTATGCACATCTGGATTACTTTTGGCAAGAAACACAACTAAGTGTCTAACGCCAAGTTTAGCAATCTGTCACTATCAATATGTGCATTTATTTAAAGACGTCAAGGATTCAAAGTCATATTTTCTATTTCTTCATAAAAGCTCCAGCTCTTCAGGAGACAGCAAAACAGGTGACAAAACACATTGCTTAAATTGCCAAAGGCTGTATAAACAGGCAAAAATTTTTAACTTACCATGCCTATAGGAGTAGCCAAATTTTCAAATCAACTCTACTCTTCACCAGTTTCTATTAGCATTTAATACATAAAGTGAGTACATAATCAAGTTCTGAATACCCAGCCTCAAAACTTAGATGAAATTTTGCTGTTCAAAGAAAATGAAATAGTATTAAGCTATCAGAAAAGTCACAATTATGACCTTGTTTGTACAGTAACTGATTATTTTTTGTGATAGTTTAATGAGAAAATATATCTAACTATATTGCCCAAAACTAAGTAATAGATTTAGCAGCAGGGAGAACTTATACCATACTGAAAGGCAAGCATAAAACTGAAGGCTGAGAAGTCATGCTTGTTCTTACTTCAAATTTAAGATAAGTAACCAAAACAGAAAAGTACAGTTGTTATGGATTAATATTAGCCACAGAAAGCAGTATTTGCATATTAAAAAAAAATCAAAAAGCCAGAGAAATTTTTTCTGAAACAGAGAGAACGATCAAAATGGCTTTTATAAATCCGTAAGTATCTTAAAAATATAAAAATAAAAATCAAATTTTGTGGCAAAAAGCCTAGTTGCTCTCTTACACATTAAAATCATTCAGCTTATACTAAACAAAGGGAGAAAGGAAAGAAGTATTACCACTGTCCATCATTTTTTATGTAAAAAAAGCTACAAAAACATGTTGCAAGAATTTCAAGACTACTCATTGCTTAAAAGAAGGTGAACACCTCTTAGCCTGATGGCACTGCTTCTTTGGTATAAGAAATTCCACTCAGGTTTAGCTCAATGATCATAGCAGATTCATACATTGTCCTCTTATGATTTTCATCTCTGAAAGGAATTAAACCTCATTCTACCTGGCCTACACTGGCTAGATGCATGGAGAAACAACATTAAGCCTGTGTAAATAAATTTAACTTTTATATTCATATTAATATACGAATATTTGAAAAATAGAAAGGTTTTGATTTAAAGTTCGTAATAGAGCCTTAATTATATTTACAAGAAATTAAAAATTACTTGAGATAGGTCATAACATTTATTCCAAATACCTACTCAAAGTTGTATTAATATTTGCTCTATCAAAATATAAAAATTATATATTTCAAAACCTTAAACCTTGGCGTATTTTCTACAAAAGTAGAAAACCATTTACCTTTTATTTCACACACATACAGAGGTTAACAAATAGCCACAATATTTAAAATTTTAAAAAATTAACTGATTCACCACCTTACTGTATACCGTATCTGCAGCTTTGAGTGAGTTTTAACTTAGCCAAACATAAGAATGGGAAGCTGGAAGAAACCAGGAAAAGAGACAGTAGAATTATCTGCCTTCCTGATAAGCAATCTCTCCTGTGGTAAAGGAAAAGATATTGCAATACTGGGGTTATTGGGCCAACAGATTTCATATCAGCCTCGGGAAAAACACACCAGGCAGCATGAATTCACCCAGGTCTTTGAGAGTTTCGCTTAGATGGATTTTTGTTTCTCTTTTCATTTGCACTTTCCTGCTACTTCACCTTCTAGTGCATAACAGTACCCACTTCTCACCATATATAATCTACTTCTCTTGTCTCCAGTACCTCTCAGACTTTCACTCTTCTTCACAAGTACTCAAAGAAAATGCAAAATTTGGCACAGGCACTTCCCACCACAGAAGGAGTTGAGAAATTCTCCTCACAAGCATGCATAGGGCAATCTTTTAAGCAGATGATTAATTAAATCAAATTGAAAATCTCTTATAAAGGGTAAGTGAAAAGGGTTTTTTTACTAGGACAAAAATCTTGAACAGCACTGAAATGGATAAATACCATGCTGAACAGTCTCTGGTTAGGTACTGACAACACAATAGTTTACGCTCCCTATTGGGCACTTAACATGAATTACTTACATGCCAGCTAAAATAAATGGACATGGAACTTGATAACTTCAGTTGTACTATATTTCACTTTAAAATTCTTTTAGCAGATTTGCAATAGTTTATATTGTGTAACAGTGGCTCTTTCTTTGCATACATATGTTCAGACTCAACCGAATTTACCTGTGTCTAGACACACTGAAATGTCTTGAATGTTGAACTCTCTACCAGCAGAGGGGGAACCTCTATTGTGATTTCTTTCTTTCAACACAATCTTAAAGGCAGACTTCTAAATCCTTTATTTAGCTTCTAGTGCATTCTTTTTATAAACCTCATACACAGGACTAAGTTAATACTCCTACCTCCAATGAGTATTCAAGACAGAAGACTCAAATTGGCTGACTGTGCTTGTTGCTTTGATCACATCATGAGACAGCATTTCTAAAGCTACTTCTATAATTTTAGCCTGTACAAGCGTGACTCTATGTTAAGGGAACTGTATACATTCAGATTTCTCTTGATCCTTGTATTTAAAAGATAATCTTTTAAATTACCTCTTATCAATATGAATAACTCATTTCACTGTCACAATCTCTTACAGTTTTTGTTTCGTAGAGAAGAAGCTTCATCTTTCACAAAAATCAATGCTACATTTCCATGTACTTGAATTTCCAAGATATTCAGAACTTCATATCTTCATTACCATTTAGAGCACTTACAAGGTTCTTCTACATAGACATAAACTGGAGAACGGAAATAACCTACCCCCACAAAGTCTTATGCAGCAAGTCAACAGCAAATACAAGAAATGAACCTATATTTCATACATCTTAGTAACTGTAATGACTTTTCCTACTATGGTTCCTTCTCACCTTAATTTCTTTTCCTCAAAAGACCCCCTCAGATTAAAACAAATTGTATTAGTTATCCAAGAAAACAACAGATCATTAGCTCTTATGCTCAGAAAGCATTATATTATGATATTCTGTTAAAATCTTTTTCTGCCAATAACAACTGAAAAATTGGACAGTGGGCATTTTCTGGAGAATCCTCAAGGTGAAGGTTTTATATACAGAAGCAACTTAAGAATTAAAATATTTCAAGTACACACAAGTTTTATTTCATTTATGTATTTTCATTTACATCATCCGCAAGAGATGCTCTAGATTAGAGTCATCATGAAACCGTAGTAGGAGATATAAAACAAGAAACATGGATCTAACGTAATTCAAGAAAATATTGTAAACAGATACTCTTCTCTTTTTAAGAGCAAAACATTTTAAGTGCAAAACATTTTTCTCACTAGAAGACAAGTGCCAAAACAAGAGAAAAAAAATAAAAATATCTAAACCCCTGTCTAACTTTGCCAAAATCTAATCTGAGTGCTTACATTGTGCTCAAACAAAACTTTGATCATAAATTTCTTTTCAGAGACCAAAATGAATGACAATAGGAAAGCAGGTTTCTATGGCAGGGCAGCTCTGTTAAAGCTTTCAATAACCATGTCAGCTCCCAGGGGCTTTAATTTGCTTCTGTGGTGGCCTTTGTTTTTATCTTTAAAGAATTCAGGAACTACATGACATACATGTACTTTATTTTTTTTCAGTATTCTTTGGTAAAATTCTAATTGCTCTCAGACACACATTTCTGAGGGATGATGGTCACCAGAGCAGATTTGCAGAGCACCAGACAGGTGAGGATCTCAGTCTCTGACAAGGAGTCCCAAACGCTGACAATTTCAATTCTTTTGGGGAGGTGAACAGGCAAGCACAGCTCTAATTTTCTGCTTTTTAGTATTCTTCTTTTCACTCAATGCTTGGTGACATTAGCTGGCACACCCTGTCTGTCAATATTTTTTTTTCCTGCAGAAGTAGTTTCATGGGGAAAAAAAAGAAAGAAAAGGAATTTTCTAGGCCTCCAGTTTGCTTTTCTCCTCTTCAACTCTTCTCCCTTGTTATTTGCCTCTTAAACTTAAGATGAAAACCTCGGGTCTGCAAAGACAAGCAGGAGCTTACTACTGCATAACAAAAAAACCCCCCTCTTCTATTTTCTAACAATAGCCTGCCAGCCTCAGAAACAGACTACAAGAGACACGTAGATTGGCCCTTCTAAAGCAGAACTTTTTTTTACTATGTGTAAATAATATTTTCCTAGTGCTATGAAATACAAAAAAGCTGATATGGCCCTAAAATATAGTACCATAGTACAGGAAAACCCTGCAGGAACCAGTACCAAGCACACAATTTAAATAAGTAAAATTGAGTGATTAGAAGGGTTGTATTGAAGGCTTGCCACAGAAAAATGTGATGATAAAGTTTAATTTTGGAAATTTTCCTCAGTGCCTGAAAGCTCATGAACAGACAGTTTATGGTGCTGATAGCCATAATTCTTCCTTTGCAGGAACAACAAGTATTCCACTTGTTGTTATATCTACCCATATAAATGGGTAGATAAGGCCAGGCTGAACAGTGTCCTAGCCACCTGGGCTAGTGGCTAGCACTCCTGCCCACATCAGGGGGGTTGGAACTGGGTGATCTTTATGGTCCCTTCCAACCCAGGCCATTCTATGATATCTAGAAATCCAAATTAAAATCAGACAGGTTTTAAAAAATAAGGTGACAAAACCAAACTTTTTTTAAAAGTCTTTCAATAGCCCAGAAGTAAATTTGCTCCACAAGTACAGACCTCAATTTTCTTCTTATGAGCAAAAATTTAGATTTTCAGAGTGGTTTTGAGTAAGATACATATAAGCATCCTGGTAATGAATAATCACATCTGTCCCAGAAAAAAAAAAAAAAGCTGCAGATAATTTCTCTATTTCTGAATGCTGCACAAAGTATCCATCTAATGAAGTCTGAAGATGCAAGAGAGACAACTGCGATAGAGGTTGTTAGACTGATGTCCTGATCCATTGTAGAGAGAGGGTAGTTGTCCAGAGTGCAGTCATCTGAAAAATGATGTATTTGTGGAATCCTGTGGTGTTTTGTAGGATTTCTGGCAGATTTTTCCTATATTTCAATAGAACTACATCAGTTTCTTGGTGAGTCTTTTGTGGAGCTCAAATAGCAAATTCCTTTAATAGGTACAAGGTAGCCAAAAATTTCAGGTAGTAATATTCTACAGCAGTCTTTAACAAAACTCACATTGCCTTCTGAAATGCGTCATTGGTCTACATTAAGAACTAAGTAACTGATAAAGGAACATCTAAGTTCCATAGAAGAGACCTGGTATTCAGATTCACAGCATTCTTTTCATGGGTAGAAAAATTCAGACATCAAACTTGCAAACAACTCCAGTGAACAAGCTAGCTGACATTACTTTTTGCATATTAATAAAAATTAAAGAGCTGTTACCTATTAACAATTACATTCTGTATATTCATGCTAATAGTCTGAATAATTGTCCCAAGAGTTTGACTTAGGAATTCTGAAATACTTCCAAATAGAAACAATTTCCTTTTGCACACAACATGAATTAATACTCTATTAAGAACATAAAGTCAAGCAAAAGAAATGGAAACAACTGAAATTATCTAAACAGCAACAGGAAATTTTAAATCTCTAAGGTAAGGAGAATTACAGCCTTTGACTTATAGATTAGCAAAATGACCATGGATTATTTCTGAATTCTCTAACACCATAGCTGAACTGACAAGGAGTAAAATGATCACATAAATAGAGAATATTAAATCAACATAGTTCTCAAAAAGCATTAAACATAGAGAATGACTCGACTGTTTCTAGGACAGACATCCTTCATACGAAAATACTAATACTAAAGCATACTGAAATTAATGAAACACGCAGAGTAATTTCTTTACAACAGATAATTAATTAGAAGATGCTCTATATTTTCTATGTCTCATGAAACTCAAGCTTGCCATTTCAGAACTTGAAAGTGCTATATTTATTAATTAATAAAAGAGAATTAATTTATTAATTAATAAAAGAGAATATAAACTGATATCAAAGAAAGCAAAATCTTTTTCAAAATGTCGAGAAAGGTTTTGAATTACAATGTTGAAGTGTCAGAGAACATCACTACCTCTTTCAGTTAATTTGCAGCTATTGTTCTTCAATAGATTATAAAGTGACATAATTAAACAAGTACACTAAAAACTGGGTTTTCAAAATAGATTCAAAATTTAAACCCAATTTTAATTCAAAAAACAAAATTAATTTTCAGATGCATACAATAACCTAATAATGGCAGATTTTTCCAGCATTTGATGTATTTTTGTCAACTAACATAGTGACTGACTGGCAGATAATCCTGAGTAGCGCAAGTCAACTCTTCTTTCTCTGCCTCATCACAATACCCTGGAAATACACACTGTATTCTCAAGCACTCCCAGTTACCTGTTGCAGGTCCTCAGAATACTTGAAACTGTGCTTTTCAAAAAACACCAGCTGAAATAATTGCAAAGCCAAGACCAGAAGACCATTATACTGGTTTATTGTTTAAATTATTTGCACTACTCCTACAGTGAGAAAAAATAATACTGTGACCACAACAGAAACATATGTGTGGTGTGGGACTCTCTGTGACCACAACTGATACCACGTTTCTTTAATTTGTGTATATCAGGTTTTATGCATATAAAAGCACTGTGGAGCAGCCTGAATAGCAACCATGTCAGAAATTGAGAAAATTAGAAGTATTCAATCATTGGAATGACAGCACCAGTTGGTGCTAGTAGTCTTGTTTTCTTTTGTTTGTCCAAATTTTGCATTAAGCTCTTAATTCCAGCTTAAGATATAAACCCTCATTGGAATCACTAATAATTAAAAGGCCATTAGCTTTGTGGTTGTATCTGATATGTCTACTAGTGCTTAAATTACTGTAAAATTAATGGCAGACTGCTTCCATACCTCAGAGGTGACAAGCAATTACATTAGAAGGCTGACATGCTCCAATACTAAACTACTACTTCAGTTAAACATGTAAGTACAGGGAGCAAGATGCATGAAAAAGACCCAGACATCCTCCTGTACAGTGCAGTCATAGATGTAACTCCAGTCATCTGGAGTTACAACTTAATAACTGAGGCCTCTCTTTAATTCAGATTTTACAACTATGAGAAGAAAATGGAGTAGAAAGAACAGAACCACAATTACAAATCTGAACTTTACTGAGAAGAGCAGTTTTGCAAAATATTTTGTGTCCAGTAAGCTAGATTTCTAGTCTCCCCACTGGCATGTCTCTGCCTAGGACAATAGTTAAGTTTCTCCTCTTTCATTGTATCTGATTCCTCCCTCCAATCTCTCTCTGAATTGTCTCTGGTTTAGGGCTCAGATACATATGCTACTTGTTTTGTCCTCAAATGCCTTAGGGAGATTCAGACCCATGCATATCCTGATCAATATTACACAGAAGAGGATTTAAACATCAGACCATGACTGAACCAAACTAACACAAAGAGGCCCTACCTGCCCCATTGCTGGACAGGAGACTTTTTAATTCTCTCTCAGCTAGGTTCTACCCAGCTGAGAGAGAATTAAAATTGGAGAAAGTGCTTTGCCATCGTTTGAACACAGTCCACTTCTACAGCATCCATCCCTCTGCACAGGGGTCAGGGATTGATGATCTGATGCCTTTTACATGTACAAAAAACATCAGCCAAACCCTGAGCTTTACTATCCACAAGAGCAGACCCTTTGCGCTTTGACCCAGTTTGGTTACAAACAGCCTGTAAGTATATTCATAACTAAACCCTGCTGTCAAGTAAATATCAACAAACCAACATGTAACAAAACAAAAAGCTTAATTCAATGTTCTGATTTCAAAACAGGCAGTTCTTCAGTCAATAAACATTTCTCCTAATGCTACAAGTAAGTGAAAGGTGACTAACAGGCAAAAGACTTTTTAAATGTCTGGCAAGTTTGGAGAGCATTTGGAAGGAATGAACTTGCCAGAAACTGCTGGCAAGCACACTCCATACAACAGCCAGCAATGGATATCCAAGCATGCATTTTTGCCTCCTTTCCCAGACATAGTATTACCACCCCCATCTCCTTATTTATGCAGGGAAAGGGTGGCATTATTGAATTTGTTTTCTTAGTTAAGCAATTTTTTTTTCCTTTTGCACAGAAGGAATGACTTCCAAAAGGAGAGGTAGACAAATAAATCTGGGGAACATTTTAAGCCCATTTTACAGGTACTAAAAACTGAATTCTCAGAGTCCATTGGCAGAATATAACACTTCACTTTTATGCAACATATTAGCTACCGCACTCCCAGTTTAGAACAGTTTGAGAGTTATGCTTCTCAAATATAGCCCTAAGATGCAACTAATGGCTTCAGAGAAATGTAAGAAGGCACATCCGTTTTCTTTAGAAAAAGAGCACCTGCAACTATTTTTATATTTTGCTTCTTCTGTTTTGCTAAACTTTCTGTTTGCACCCTATCCATGATGTGGATTAAATCATAACTACTTCACACTGTTAAGGATTTTACAGTGGATAACCCACCAGAACTGTAGCTTAACCTGCAGGAAGGTTTTGCTGGAGGTTTTATATCCTGACACACAGAAAAAAAGGAAAAACTTCTCATGCTGCATTTTAGCTCCTATATCAAAAGTTAAAATCTATGTCTTAAAAGAAATGCTTTCTAAAAATGCAACTATGAACTGGGAAAAAAAATTTCCAAAAGCCTGCATTTGGCTATATTCCCTCTTCTTTTGTCAGCTGTCTTCCTGAAGCAAGCAACAATATTGCCATCAAAAAAACCCTTAATAATTTCATGTAATACCTGGCAAGTTTATGTGAAAATAGTTTATGTTGCAGCAAACTTTTTGTGTTTTCAGAAGTATTTCCAAGCACCAACCTGCAAAAGCTATTCACATCTTAAGGAAATCTAAGAAGAACATATCAAAATTTCCCTTTTCTTCAGATGAGTAATTAATATTTACTCTTCCAGAGCCTGTGACTGGCAGTATCAATATTATACCCTTGGACTGACTTTTTTTTATAAGCCAATTTTGAAATACTACTCCAATGTCTTGATTCCTAAACACACACCCACAAAAATTAGTCCAGCAAGATGACATTAGTCTCTTCTCACTGACCAAATGCTTTGTAATACGCAGATTGGCGGAGATGACTTAATTCAGACACACTGAGTAACTGAATAATTAAATCAAATAGAAGAGCTAATAAAGAGTGCATAGAGACTGCACAGACAACATTATTTAGGGTATGGAGAAAGTAAATAGAAAGAGAATATTAGTAAGGCTTAAATGTGCTTTGATTCAGTATTCTGATTTTTAAACATTTTCCCATCATTTTATGCCCTAATAAGTTTCCATTGACTAACATGACCTAAAGCTACAGAGAAAGCTAGCTCAGTGCAGAGTTTCCTAGAATGTACCTCCACCAAGTTGCTGCAACTAAATATCAGATAAAATAGTTGAGAAAATGGAAGCATACAACATAGCAAAATTTTTTGAGACTAGTCTTTGGGTATAGTAACAAGCAAGCCACTTTGAACATCATGCTGTTTCAAAATAAACTAATCCTACTTCAAATTCTATACTAAGTGAATTTTACAATTTAAAAACAGGAGTGACGTACTGTGAAATTACTTGAGAAATGCAGCACTGAATATAAAAAATGTACTTTGTTACCCACATCCAACTGTTACTTAAACCTCAGGTTATCAGGAGGTAAAACTATACCATATATTCACTGTAAACAAAAGATTACCAAGATAAACCAAAAATAATCTGGCACTACATATTAATACATAATCCAAAACAAGTTAAACCCAAAAGTTAATGTTCAGTGTGAACACTGAAGCCTGACATCCTGTTGTCTTCTCTTCCCTTCAACCAAGAAGAGACACTCCCTTAAATGTCAGTGAAATTATTTGAATGATCAGTGGGAGCACAGCCCCTGAAGTCAGGTAAGAAATATAGTCTTAATTATGGGTCAGGTCTTCTCAGCTGTTTAATTTCATGTATTTCTAATTGCAACAAGACACAAGGATCAAGACAACCGTCCCTGTCTATGCAGCACAATGTAAAAGTTAACATAGTTGTATGACAATAATGAAAATCTGACTTTTGACAGCCAACAAGAGTAATAATCAATTAGTGAAACTTCTGGCAGCAGACAGAAAAAAGTACCTTACCCCTAAGACCACCCATTTGTTTTATTATCTACTGCTACAATGCACAATGATAATATAGCTAAAAGGCTGCACTTCGATTTTCACTAAAGCCAGCCAGATCAGAAATGGCAATGACAAGAGTTTCCTATGAGTTAAAGGCTATCAATGCAACTGATTATACTCTTCAACTCATGGACATTCAGGCCACTGCCAATTAAGTCAATGAAACAGAAAAGTAAATGTAATTTCAGAATAGGTAGCTTTAACATTTTGTTTTTGTAATTGCAAAGCAGCAAGCTGCCAGGTCCAATTTAAGTGCTCAGAAGCAAGCTTTACTATCAGTAAAAAATTTTTAGTACATAAGGAAAATTTTTGTGTGTGTCTGCATTTACAAATGTAAATTTAAGATAAATCTATGCCTATTTCAGGACTAAAGGCATGAAGATAAATGTTCACTCCAAGAGAAACAATCAAGGAAAAAAAGTATCATAATATGCTGCAGAAGATTCAAAATCTATATTCGTGGACAAGTAGAGCTAAAATTTTTATTTTACATACATATGCATTTGTGTATATACATATGTGTATGGATTTAATAAATACAAATAAAAATTATATATTATACAAACACGTGTACACATACACTCTACAGATCTCAAAATAAGCAGCACGGGCACATAATTAAGGGGTCCCCAGGGCTCATAAAGAAAGTGCAACGACCTTGTTAGTGTTTGGCCTTTCTTTCGCACCCAGTCTCATTGTAAAACAGTCAACCATGAAAGTACTTTAAAAAGCTGGTTTTCTTTTTATTTACAGCATGATTTTATAATGTACCATTCACGTTTTATAGAAGCTGGTACTTCTGTATATCTTTCTGCCAAATTCAACATGAACCACAAACTTTCTAATTTACAACTTTCAGAAATTTGAATGCTTTTGAATACCAGGATTTTCAACTTTGCAATTTAATGACAACCCTGCCTTTGGCCTTTCCTGACCTGTTGTGAAGTAAATCAGGCACACTAATGTGGGCTAACAAGTCTTTTTCACACTGTTCGATCACCCTGCATCTTTTTTCTCAGCAGACACCGCCTCTCTCCCACTCTCTGTCTAGCCATCCTCCCTCAAAGCAAACAAAATGGTCACTGTAACCCTGCATTACTGCTCATTAGATCACAGGTTAGTCAAGTGGAACTGCCTGAGGTTCCCAAAGGAGAGCTATACTTCAAAAATCTGTCCATGTCAAATGAAGAAAAAACCCCTGAGCGTGGGGTCACCCAGATCAATGATCAAAAGAGACTGAGAATAGTGGAAGGAAAAAAAGGGAAAAAAAAAAAAAAAAGCCCTTTTTTTGTAAAAAAACAGCCTTCTGTATAATAAATCAGAATAGAAAAGTACTAAGCTTTTTTCCCCCTCTTTAACAACAGTCCATTTTGGCTTTAAAATGTTTTTCTTGTTTTTCAGAAGATTTTATAAGAGTATTTTTGAAGTGTTAAGATTGAGGTGTCAATAAAACTCAAAATTACTTTAAGAAAATTAGCAAGAGGAATAATAATGGAAGATAATGGAGATTTTCTCTCCATCCCATGAATACTTCATTATTCCAAAATAAGTCAACATCAATTTTAATTCAATTACGACTTTAATTTAAATAAATCATACATTCTGAACTTCATGAGAAATTATACAGGTAGCATGTCCACAAGAAAAGGTAGTCAAGCAAAACTACATAGTCTGAACTCTTCGGTACATGACAGATGTGCAGGCACGTGCAATACTTCAAGAATGCACAGTACCACTTCTGTAGCCTCTGTTCATCTTTTAAGTACATAGGGCAATTTTTAATAACAACCACAAAAACAAAAAAACCCAAACCGAATTTAAAAAATTAAAATACAGTAATAATTTTAAGTAAGAAATTCTGATTCATGGAAGAGATCAAATTACTCAATGAAGAGTACTGACTGTTTAATAAGGTTCTGTGCAAACACAGATTATAGATATCATATGCATTAATACTGCTTATGCAAAATGAGTTATGTATTTCTAAACCAACAAATATGTACTGTACCACTAATGAAGATGCTGTTGCAGCTAAAGGGACCTGATTGCTTCCTGCATTATTTGTGACAGAGCATCTTTTTGTTTACAGCTCTGAAAAGATTTCTTCCCCTGCCCTAGAGAGTGACTCAAATTTCACTCTTTACTCCCTTTATCCTCATCCATGAGTAAAGGCATAATTAGCAACAAGGAACAAAAGTAAACAAATTGGAACAGAATATCTGTAGTAGATTCGTAGTTAATACATGGTCTGTTGTAAAAGCATTACTTCAACAGAACAAAGCCATAGGAAATCAAAGGAAAGAAATCCTTAAAGTACTTAAATGTTTCATATAATGTAGTAAACAATTTCCTAGCATTTATAGTAACATTAAAACCAAAATGAGACTGTAAATGCTGTGATAATACATTATGAAAAAATATTGAAAAAAAATTTACAGAATAAGCTTCTTTTAACAGAGAGACAGATGCAACAACTTATTTTTAAATAAGTAATGCAATTGCAGCAAATATATAACAATATATGCAGTAATCCAAATTATCCACTTCTGTAGATGTGTGGATGAAATGAACAGTCTTCTAAGCAAAGCTCATTCACTAATGCAGGTTGGGTTTTTTGTTGTTGGTTTTTGGGTTTTTTTTATCAGTTTGCTAGATGCCTCACACTTCTATTAATAGGCAATAGATGCCTATTAATACTTGAAATGGAACTCCAGCATGCATTAACTTTAAAGATGCCCACACATTAATACTGAGTCTTTACTTTTAAGATAGTATTAATACAGCACAGGCTTTCTGACCCTTGCAACTTCACATCTAAACACAATTTGAACAACTAAATATAACAGAAAAGGTCAGAATAAACAAAGATATTGAGAAATATGTAGACATAGCTATGGATTATTTAATACACTGTTAATACTCTGGTTTTGAAAGCAGTAGGAAAAAATATAAGGATGATGTGTGTAAATCTGAAAAATAAATGAAGGCATTTTCAAGTAAAAAATTGCTTAAATTCGCCCTTTCTAAAAATGGTATCTAGTTAATTTGTATGATTCTTCACAAAGTTCTTTTCTAGACTAACTCAAAATTTCAGGCTGTCCAGATTTTAACAGAAGACGTTACTGTTTCATGTCAGACTGCTGTAATAGATTTTCTAAACATTTAAATTATTTTGAGAAAACATTTATGCTTATAAAGATTCCAGCATGACTAATGATATACTGCAGTATCAACAAATCATCATTAGAATAATGTCGTTATATTCAAAACCCTGCTTCTAGTCTTATGAAGACGATTGTTCCCAGATGCTAGAGTGGATAATTCATGTTTCTTCAGAAGCATGTCGGCATCTGGTGCTGAATCACTGCAAGAAGCGGATGGGAAAATGGTTTCCTCTTTTTGAACCAAATGTCATTATGCACTGAAGAGAAGTGGTTTCTGAGGAAATAATGGACACTGTTCTCAGCCTATATCGCTATAGAAGAAGGCCTTCAATAGCTCCAATTTTCTTTAAGTAAAACCTCATAGTACTGCATCCCCATGGTCCCTGAACTGTGGGGCCCATCACTACTTTTGAATTTGCAGAATTCCATTCCATTCTTCATTTTTGTTTGAACTCCAGAATGCTCTCTACTTATCTCTTCTGCTTTACTGCCAGTAAAGTCTTTGGAAGTAACAAGGAAAGAGGAAAGGTAACAAGGTAAAAGGAAAGAGGTGCGTGAGGCTTGTCAGCAGTCCCCTTCCCTTTCTCCTGTTACTCCTTCTCTCAGGTTCATTCCATTTGCAAAAACAGCAGTGTCCTGTCCAGCAACCAAGCTCTTAATCCAATCTTTGATTTTTGTCTTCCACCACACCCAGAGAGCATCCAAGATTTTTCCAGGAGCATAATGGCTTGAAAGAATCCCAGGGTAAAAAAAAAAGAGTTCAAAACTGAGAATGGATAGGAAAGAATTTATTCTCACCTTACAGTAATATGTGTTTCCTTCCTGGCCTTTGACAATTGTAGCATTGTTTCAGTAACATCCAGAACACTGATGCAAAGATGACCCTTTCCCTGTCCTGTCACTTGGGAACACATCATTGTTTCATGATACATACCAACATCTCCATCTCCAGAGGTTTGTGGTTTGTTTTCACCCATGGTAATTTTATGCTCAAACATCTAAAGAAGAACTAGCCTCTGATGGGCCAATGACACATCAATTTTCAGGTTTGCTTTCCCTCATGCTGCAGCTCATATTCAAGAGAAATTCTCCTCAAGCATCTTCAGAAATGTTGAGTTTGATAAGGAACAGAAAGCCTTCTGTGCTCAGGCGGAGCTCTGAGCACCTTCAATTTGAGGCAAGTTTTAAGAAACTCTGCATACACATATTTCCAGCAAGCTCTTCAGGGTGTTGGTAATTACAGACAATAATAACCTATGCTGTGTCACAGTGTAGGTAGTACTGATGTAGCTGAAAATTTTTTACTTTTCTTGCATATAATTAAAATCCAACTTCAAACACTTACATAGATATAAAATGGATAGATTTTTCTCCTGCAGTGATTATTGTTGATCTTCCCTGACATGACCAATAAAGATGCTCATCATGATTTCCCATGTGTGTGAGTGTCTAATTCCTGCAGAATGGACTGTGGCCAGAAGTTCATTTAATACACTGCATACCTGCTCTAATGGAATGAAGATTATGTGAACTTGAAAAACATTTCTTTTAAATCAACTTGAAAAACTTTTTTTTTAAATTTACTTCTGTTACATTGAGTACCAATATAAATTATGCAGTTCAACTACAAAATATGACCGTTTCCTTGCTAAATACAAGGTTCACGGTATATTTAACTTGCCTTTAATCAGCAAACTTATTTTAGCACTAAAAAGAAAAATAGAAGGATGTCTTCATCTTCTAAAAAGCAGTAGCTTGCATTACTGAGCTCAAGATTTTGTTGTAATAAATTTACATACATATATCCATATAAGATGGGTGTTTGAAAGAAAAACACATACTAAATCACTTCTACAATAGAAGAGTTTTACAAACTTGATCCAATGCATTACTAAATACTTTTCCATTCTTTTTCAACTGATCCTGAGACCATTTTTACTAAGATGGTAGAGTTATATTTGGAAAGTAGTTATATAGCCACTATTTAGTTCCATGTGTAATAGTTATTAATTCTGAAAGAAATACATCTTCTCTTGTTAATGTAAGATGTCACTAACAGTAAGTAAATTTTTGAGCATTCAAGAATTCCCCAGAACAGCAATATCACAGAAATAGAAGCTCAAAAGGGTCATAATGATTGTGTGGTCAGATTTGTATCCAACAGGCCCCAGGATGTCATTTAATTCTCTACTAAAGTACATCAACTTTTTACCAAACAAGAAAAGGTTTCAGAAAAAACTGTAAAGAGCTGTGCTCTTCTCCAACAGTCTTTACTGAATATCACACAAGCATTTGTAAGTATACAAATATTTATGAAAAACATTTACTGAAATAGGCATACAGATTTCTATCTGAAAGCATTTAAAACTTTCTCTCATAAATTTACCTTTTCTTTATAGTGACTGTGCTTTGTCTTTACAGTCATTGCATTTTGTACTGCAAGTGCAGCCAATTCCTTCTCTTTGAATGACATTTTCTCTCTTCTTTCTTTGCTTGGAAGCCAACAAAGACACTAAATTTTCAAAGCACACAGCGAAAATAAATGTCTCTTTCCTATCTCTCTCTCAAGTCCAGTAAAAGTAATTGCACACCTTCTCTAGAACATTCATTTTTAAGTCAGAGGGAAAATTATTTTCCAGTATTTCCTGTATAATCTTTCTTTACTGTGGTTCACTATAGGGGGATAAGCAAAAAAAGCATGAGAAGTAACATGGTAGATAGAAGGGTCCAACTCTCACTGGATCTTAGAGTTCCACACCTCCAACCTTCTGCACCAGCTCTAGTTTTACACCTTCCTCCCACCTCTTGTTTGTGCCTGTACACCAATTATCCACTTGCCTTCTCATGTGAGTTTATTTAAAAATAAGACCTTGAGGAAGGATTTTTAATAATTGGACCTAAGTAATTTTTAGGTCCAAACCAGTTCATCATATGGTCATACAGTCAGACTGTCACACCTGAAAGATGGGAGAGGCAAAGAGGCCAGCAAGCAGACCAATACTGCTGATGAAATAAATACTTGAAGTACACACCATCTAACTACATATAAAACAACCATTTGAAGACCCAAATAGTGCTGTAAAAATTCATATCTGATTTTCAAAACTATATACAGCAATACTCTTAAAAATATACCCCAAGACATGCAGCTTCTTCTTTTGCAGAAGTGTACTGGGCACCATTAGCTACAAGGGCCCATTCAATAGATCTATTTCTCTAATACAGTTTCATGCTGTGAAATTGGTGTACGGGGACAGTATTTCTACTCCTGTGTCTTAGCTACTCTACTCCTACTCTTTATCTCCTTGTACATTGTGTAATATGTGGACATTTGCAGGTGTTCTCAAGCATTTGTTTTGGTATCTTCAGGAACACCCTTCTAAATCAGAGTTTCTAGAGGCAGTCTTTGAACTCATTTCTTTGCAGACTTACGTATTTGTCAAGAGCTCAACTACGAATTTACTATTCAGAGAGATACTTTTCTTTGTTTCTTCGTCCCACATACACTGAGACAGCAATATTAAGCTGTACTAAGTGATATTATTCACCAAAACATCATCACCTATACCAATTCATCTTTTTATCTAATGAACAAATATATTGATGATTTTATCTGTTATGGCTTTATTTTAAAATTTGATTGAAACAAAATTCATGTAAAGAAAAGATGTGGTTGCTCTTTGGATTCAGTCCTGCAACTGTATGAAATTCATTGTTGTTCACATTTAGCTAGGATATGAATCTACTCACATTTATTTAAATTGCGTATCTTTTTATATTGTATTTTTATATGTTATTTTTATTATAGGATCCTTTTATATCTAAATAATTTTCCTAGTAAGTATGAAGAAATTTTTAATCAGAATGGAAGTTCATATGAGAAATGCAAATAGGAGTTACTTCTGCATTGTTCTAAACAGGGCAAAACTAATATTGTTTAAACACCAGTTTAATAATCTCCTCTTCTGCAAATGTGCTCATAACTGAAGTCTGACAAATAACTCTTCTGTTCCCTCAAAGGCCACAGTTGTGAAGGAAGCAGCCAATACTCAAAATAGCAGAATCCAGATCCAAAACAATCTTGAAATATCAGGGGATACACCTTGGACGAAAAGAAATATTTGCAGTGAGGGGATTGCAAATATTAAGGTCACTAAGGTCACTATGATCTCAAAAACAGGGTAGGAATCTATATTTTGGCTATTTACTGCAGTAATCTGAAGATAAATCATCTCAGAAACAGTTTCTTGAGGAACCAAAAATCTGTCCCCGATTTAACTTTGCTCTGGATGTCCCTGTCACAAAGTACACAGATTTGCAACAGCTGGTCTGAAAACTCAGATTTGAGAGGCTTGATCAGGGTGAGGATGGGACAGACTGCGGAGAAAACTTTCATTTTCACTCTTGGTTGTAGGCTGGTTTTGCAGTGTCTGCTCCTGGAGAAAACATTTGCTCAAAACTGTTAGCTGAGGTACTGCATACTCTCTGAAGCTGAATCTCTTTAGGTGTCACTGTTCAATGCAGTTTTTCAGATTGCTGGTAATGACATCTATAACTCATACACTGAAAGGGTTTCCAAAGAGAAACCATTTTCTCCTAACTAGCAGAAACCACAAACAGCATGAATTATGGGAAAAAAAGTACAAAGACATTGGAATATAAAGAAGCCATATAAAGAATTACATCCTGGAATTGAGCCTGTCGTACGCAGCCAACTTAGACCATTGGCAGGTCCAGAAAGCCCAGTTTGCAGCGTGCTCCAAATCCCCACCACTCCACAAATGCTGGCAAATCTGAGCATTCTCCTGCAATGGTTCTTTAGCTTTAAGATATTTAAGGCTTCAAGAAGACATTGTGAATCTACAAAATTATTTCTAGACATAAACAACAGAGAAGAAACTGGCAGAGTAAGAGATAACAGCCCTCACAGCCCTAAGATGGCTCTTTTCATAAGGAGAGTCACCTTCCACTATTCTGCGAGTAGAAAACCCACTGTCAGTGATTCAAAATCTATATATTTTCAAATAGATAAATACATCACAATCTATATAAATATGCAGCAAACCTTTCACTTTTGAAAATATTGTTTTCACTTAAAAGATTTTTTAAAATCTTGCTCAATCAAAGAAAAACAGCAAAATCAAAATGACTCTCCTATGGAATTTAACACTCCCATTAAAGTAAGGTCTTGTATGCAAGAAAAAAATCCAGCACTTGTGATCAGCGCAAGCTTTCCACACAATTCTTTTCTTGACAACTATATTTTATAATCTTAAAATAGGCTGAGAATAGCTTGATTTACTTTATTGTTAACTATGAAGTCTATATTAAAGAGCTCTAGCATTTTTTTAAATGGGAATTTAGAACAGATCTTCAGTGCCTTCTGCTGCTACTAGGGGTCACTAATTTAAATATATGAAAGAAATTTATTAATTGCCTGAATTTTTGGATAACTGAAGAAAAAAACGCCAACAGGTTATTCTCTATGAATGTATTCACATATATGGTTTTCGAATAAAATAGTTCAATTGAAGAGGACCTACACTGATCATCTAATGCACCTACAATCTTTAAAAGAGCCTTAAATATAAAAATAGAAACACCCCAAAGTCAGCACACTGTCAAACAAGTACCTGCTTCACCAGTGAACTGGAAAAACTAGTTCAATTTGGTTCCTTCTTTGGTCAGTCCTATATGGCTTCCAGGAGTCCTGAACAGATTCAGATGAGTGTCCAGAATGGCCCGCTCCTAAAATATAGTGGCTAAGGACAACTTCCAACACATGCAGCTCCTAAATATTGCTCTGACCTGAGAAGTCGCTGTCTTTGCACCCTGGTTCAACTGACAAGAATCCACTGCAATATCTGGCTTCTGATATGCATACACAAAGCAGCAGACATTCCAAAATAAAAATTAACAAGTTGATAATCACAGTAATGCTTGTTCCCTTTCAAAGCAATTTGAAGCACTTTTATCACCATTACTCTCCTGCAATATTTTAAGCCTGTAAGAGAAATCTGACAAATCAAAACCAGTTTCGATAATCAAAACCACTTTTGTGTAGAAAAGCAAAGGCACATTCTGTAGAAGTTACTTATTTTAAAAAAACATATAATTAGGTAAACTGTTTTGGAACTGCACTCTGTATTTTGAAACCATGGACAAACTGACATGCCACCAGCTTCTTTCATATGCTGAGTAACTTCATTTATTTTTCATTTCTAAAAGTTTTTATTTGCTACTTCATAAGGTTTCCAAAACTACATTCAGAACTGACTTATATGGGATTAATTCCTCCTTACTGTAATTTTAATCTAAAATGAGATTAGTCTAGAGCAAACCTATCGAAACAAACAAAAAAAGGTACCAGTTTTACAGCCTGGTTAATATACGTAGTCTTTATTTCAGCATGGCTCAGTTGAAATCACTTAGCAGATATTTGAAAACATCTAAATAACTGCTGATATCACAGGAAAAACAAAATAAATCACAAATATCTTTGATATGCGAAGATAGAATAACCACCATAGAAATCTACATAAGAGAAATACGAGGGACATCTTCATTTATGGTTTCTACAATGAAATGCCACACCAAGTTTACTTTCTTGATTTCATTTTAAAATCAAAATATAACTAGGAAACAGCTAAGCGGTAACAGAGCTCAGGGGGAAAAAGGATTACATTTACTGATTAGTATTTCAGCTTGGCTTCTCCTGTAATTTTCCCTGGTCACTTCAGTAATATGAAGTATATTCTGCAAAATGAATTAGGTTAAATTGCATTTCATACACTAAGTAAGTTATTTGGATATTTTTGCAAGCATCTATTATAGCTGAGAATTGAACTATTAATGACACTGCTTATTACTTACAGCACGTAGATTCTACAGAAACATTTCTACCTAAGCAAAACACATTAAATAAAGTAGAACTTGAAAAAACTGAAGCAACTGAACTTCCCAACAAAAAAATATAACTAACATCTGTTGTAGAAACTGCTTGGCACTTGCACAGTTTTGTGAAGAATTTTTGTTGTAGATAAATATTTTTCTACATTTCCTATTATGCACCACTCAACTCAGACATTTTTCTTAATTATACTCCAAGGAGTCCTTTCATATCCATTAAAGAAAGGCAATTTGTTGCCTAAAAGAATGCATACATATTTTTAAATTTCAACTGTGATTCATCCGTCTTCTAACACATGAAAAAAATCAAGAAAATACCTATACTTAATGGACTTAGTTCCACAAAAATGTCTAATAAAACTCTCAATGCTCAACATATTACATTTGTTACATACTTTAATATGTTGGTTTTATATAAGCAATGGTCTTACAATTCATCATTCTACTTCTATTCCACATCTCAATAATGAGGACAATAGCACAGCAAAGCCTGTAGGAAAGCTTTAACATTAATAAAAATGATTGACGATAGCTTCTACTTTGTATACACAGCAAACACAGATCATCATTTTTTTTTTCAGTGACAGTGTAACAATTTTGTGACATTTTCTCTCTCTTTTTTCCCCTTTCCCTTTTTTCCCCCCTTTTTCTTTTAATTTTGCTTTCCACTACTTTTAATTAAAGAACTTCAAAATCACTGAGCTCTTGATACAGTGTGAGGTTTTTTTCTGAAAATATGCATGTGCTGTGCACATTTAACAAAACTGTTGTATTCTGCATTTCATACACACTCACATTAGCAATCAAGACTTGTCTGCTATGATAATAAATGGTAAGATTTTTTTTTTTTAAAGCATGCAGTAGAAACCCATTTAAATGCTATTGTAAGCATATAGAGATCTATTACCCTACTGAGATTTCAAGCAACTGGTAATGAAGAATGAGGTGAAAATGAGGGTACTGCCAATAAAAGAAAAGAAATGCTAACTCTAAATACACAAAAAATTCAGTTCAGGCCCAAAAGTCTATCCACATGGGCTCAGCTGCAAAATGAGAGAGTTACAATTACAATTTGCTGTAAAGCAAACCAACTGGCATTGCATTCATTATTAATATGAAATTGGACAAAGAACATTTCCTAAATGTTATTTGCTATCAGAAACTTCACTTAATATTGAACCAAATTTGACCACTTTAAAAATGAAAAATACAGTAAAATAAGAAATACTTAAATCATGGAAGAAGCAGCCCTTCTGTTGATGAAAAATGTGATCTGTATTGCTCTATGAAAAAGTTAAAGCCAAGGCACGTAGACTATATTTGGATGATAAAATCAAGTCAGTTTTGTCTCTGGATACTGTCAATTTTTAAGTGGGAGGTTTAGGACTGTATGCTTTACTTTTACACTGTATAATAAAAGAGGCCAAATTATTAAACTTACATATCAAAATCCATATAACATTTCTTTTAAATATTCATTACTTCTTTCTACGTCTGTTTTTATATGAACAAGACCTAGAACGTGTAGGTTCTATCCCTGCATAATTTTTGTTTACTTTTTTATGTAACTTGATATATGAAATCCAAATTCCATTTTTTCCCTTTTTCCTAAGAACGAATTCTCTTAGAGAAAAGGACCAACAATTTGAAAAAATACTTTACAATGTAGTTTACATAGCTGTCACAATCTCTTCTTAAAAAAACTGCTACACTCCAGTCACATTTACACCACTTCCTAACATATAATAAGCTTAATTTCTTTTGACTCAGAAAGGAGACGTAAGTAGCAATTAAGAAGTAAAGGCTATATATTCAACTGTACTGTACTAAGAGCAGCTATTTTACTGATCAGTTTGTTCTGAGCTGAAAGTCTAAAACTTCATATTTCAGAAAGTTTAAGAAAGAATCAGTTTAAATACAAAGCAGCAACACAGTAAGGTGTTGAAACAGTTTTCACTCTGCTGCACTCACAGAACAAACAGATATCACATATATCTTTAAGAGAATGAGTCCTTTAAATGACATTTATGAACAGAATGACACAACCAGATTTTAACTTCTTCCTACAATTTCAGAAGTAATTTTCAGCATTTCCTCAAATGTATCTGACATGATAGGAATGTGGACAAGGCAAATTTCTCAGAAACTGAAGAGCAAAAGGTATACTGAATAGAACAATTACATAATTTACTCTGTGATAGCTAGAAATTAGACAAAAACTTTACTCCTTGGAACAGGAAGATCAGAACTAGTTAAGGACTTCAGAACAGGAATTGAAACTCTGACCTCACATCAGTACACAGCAGTTCAGAAAAAAGCTTTTACATAAAAAAGACAATCTATGGCCGCAACGTATTGCTTTAAGCAGTTGAAAAGAATGGAGTAATGGAATAGTGCAAAATTAAAACTAATAGCAAATAAAAACCCAAGTTAAACAAAAAAATCACTGTCCCAGCAGCTTTTCATAAGAGTAGTTCTAAAGACATCTTTTCTCCCTTAAGCAAAATATGGTGAAAGCATAAGATCTGTTTGTATCCAAGTATTACTTGTCTGTTTTCCAGAACAACTAAGACTGTATAGAGTGTAGTGGACTAAGTTTTCAGGGATTGGGATTGTTCCTGGTCTGTGTACTTACAGTAAAGAAGAAACAGGCCAGCCCTTAACTAGGATGTCAGGGTAGTAAATGACAGTGGATCAGTGGTGTGCAGAAAGTAAATACAAACAGGCAGTAAGCTGCCACATTAACATACCTCTTGTACTGAGCGAGCTGCTGGCTTGTCTTGGTGATTGGCCAATATTAAAAACGGCAAAGTACATAACTGTGGGTGCTGGAGAGCAGAATGCAGCTCATTCCTAGCAGTTTCTAGATCATCTTCAGAGGAGGCGCTGTCTAGTACAAATATTACCCCTTGGGATCCTTGGTAGTAACGACTCCAGTATTTCCTGATATTGTCAGCTCCTTTCAAGACAATAATGAGAACTAATTAAAACAAGAATAGTTTAACAAATGTAACACGTGTAAATGAAAATAAACCATCTACTTAGAATGATCAAAACAATTAACTAAATTTTTTCTCTTAATCATCATTAAAAGAATGAAAAGAAAAAAAAAATCCAACATACACACACCAATGTCAAATCAACCTTGCTTAAATAAGGAAGGAAGTTGATTCAATGCAGCTTTCCTCCATTACAGCTTCTGCCCTACTAATGAGTACTAGCAGAACTACCATGCTTACAGTACCAGATAGCCTAATCTTTTACCTTCTCACTGGAATATCTTGGCACTAATATCTAAACCTTTACCCATTCTTTTTCACTTTGCCCTGCAGCTCCTTGTCATAACCTGCAGCTTCTGTCATGGCAGTTGCTCATTTCTGATAAGGTCTTCCAGTTCATCTCCAAACCATCAGGCAACCACTTCATAATTGGGGAAAAAAGGTGTCAGGAAAGCCTATTAAAGTAATTAGATACTTAATGAGGAGAATGATGATACAATAGTGAGTTGAACAGTGAATGAGGAGCTAGGGTGACAACATGCAAAGGCATTTAGTTCAACTACTTTTGCTCTGTCAACCACACTAAGGATTCTGGAAGAGCCCAACAGCAGACACATGAGTGACTGTATAGGCTTATATGCCACAGTAATTTTTAGGACACAGTTCAGCAGCACTCAGCCATCTCAACAGAAGCCAAGCACTAAGGTTATCAACAGAAAGCTTTTGTCTCCCCTGGAGAGCAGCATATGTTGTAGCAATGAGGTAGGAAAAAAAAAATTGTATTTGACAGCTGTCAAACTATCTAAACTATGATTTGGATATGGGCTATTCTTTGTATGTCTGGATCTGGCACTACACTCATGGGGACAAACACTAAACAGTGAACAGCAGTAGCAATAGCCTAGTAGAAAACTTGACATGTCTGCCAGACAGTGACTTGCAGAACTGTGTGGAAGGTACCTTTTAGAGACACTTTTCTTATTTTGAGACAGGGAGAAGTGAACTTCCAAATATACACAAGAACCAAGAGGTGAAAATAATAAAATTCTACTTTTCAGTGAAACAAAATGACACAAAATTTTTGAGCAACAAAATGAGATTTTAATGCAACATAATGATCATAACATAAAAATATTAACTTAATTTACACATTGTGCAACAAAAAAGACAGTCACTGAAGAAAAGTGAAGGAAGAAATTTGCTCCATCAAATTTTGGTATGCAACTCAAGAGTATTTAAATCTCACCTAATGGAGTAGTCTTGTCTTTTTACTAATCACACTGGAACCCTGAACACTTTGTTTCTGTATCTCCACCCAGCACAAGCTGTCAACACACAAACACACACACTTTTTCCAACAGAGAATACTGAAATCATACCTAATCATTTTTTTCTGCAAGAGACCTACAGAGCTGACTACTTGAAGGCAAATGGTCACGGGACTTAGCCAAGACCTTGCTTAATCTCTTTGTTAATTTAACCAGACTTAAAATAACAATGCACAAACAGGATGGATGTTTTATTTATTTTATCATTAAGATCTGAAGATTAATATATATATACACAGAAGTGGAACTGCATTGAAAGCTAATTGTGTGTTTCTGTAGCACACGAATATCTGTCAACTGTACTTGTAAAGAATTTTATAAGCATCTGTTAGATGCCCCAGTTTTTCCAAGCAGCTGTCCACTTCTGAACCAAGAAGAGCAAGCTGCCAGAGAGACACTATTTACATAGCCACACACAGTAGTGTCGCAGGCATCTGAAGTATCATATTACTTTAAAAACTAGTAGAGAATCATTTTCGATGAACTTAAAGACCAAGACCATGATCAGTTCTTTGAAATGTATTTTTTTTTCCAAGAAACGTAACATCTGTCTTATTTGCTCTAAGCATCAGTCAGCTACTTTTCAATCACATGTCACTGGTAGAAGCTGAGTCTTATCTTTGTAACCATACTCACTCTAAAAAGAAAAACTGGTGAACTGCAGAGCATTTGACCTCTTGTATCCAGGCACTTGGAAAAAAGCAGCTCATGGATCCCTACATGGGACATTGAAGCCAGAAATGGAGTATGCTGATTTGCTGACCTTATGGTCCTGTCTTTTTGGTTCACGTTCTTTAGCAGCTCAACCCATTGGCTGTCCCAAAAGAACCAACACCAAAGTATAGCAATCCTTTTCTCTCCAGCCCTGGTCAGTCACCATGGCATAGTCCATAAAAACAAACTTACAATGTCCCATGAAACTTGGTATTTTCTTTGGGATCTTCCATTACTCTAATGACATGCTCTGAAATTGCTTAGACTTCAGCTCTGAGAAAATCATCTGAGGTTTAAGAATAAAAATAATTTGCACTAAGCAGACAAGAAAAAAGACTGATAAAGCATGTACCTTAGGGTGCCATTCCAAACCATTTTTCTGGCAAATGCACTTGAAAAATAATTCTTGGCATCAATAAGCTATCAGCAGCGGGAAGTCAAAATTTCTACAAGACAAATAATGTGATATTCTTTTGCCTTAACTCTTCATATCCAGGGAACAGAATCTGCTCTCAGCTTCTTTCCTCAGAGCAGTGGAGTTATCCTGCACAGGAAACACTTGCCTATGAATAGTGTTTCAGCCACTCACAGTTTGTGGTGTGACAAATACAGGCTTAGAAAGCAAGCAGTTGTCTTAGGTGCAGTTCAGCAAAACTATCTTAGTAATTTTTTTTTTCACCTATTCCAAAGGTTTCAAAGACAGGATGATTCAAAAAGTCTGAGGTCTTTGGAAATCCAGAATATAATGTGTATCCATTAAACAGTCTTAGGCTCTCAGAAGACTGATGTGATAAGAACAGGAATTTAACTTAACTAGTACCCAAAACATCCCATGAAAGAACAGTAACACATAGAATAAGCACTTAGGATTTTTAGCCAATAAACTGCTTAAACTAAGATTAAATTATTTTGAAAAATCTCAAAAACATCAGAACATAATTCACATTAGACCTAAGGAACATGCTATGTGACAGGTTCACTAAAATGTGACATTAAGGATAGTAGCTTCCTCAAACACAAGCAAGAGCCACTGCTCATAGCTAAGTATACAATTTGTTTCCCTCGGCAATGAAGGAACTTACAGGAGTGGGTTGAGTCCTGTGATGTGACTAAAACACGCAACTTACAAATACACTAGTGGAAAAAACTCACCAAAATCCAAATTACAACACAATCACACCACTTATTCTAAAAGAAAAAATACTATTCAATCAAATGTAGGTTTGAATTACTTTATAATAGGAAAAAAACCAAACCTCTCCTTAAAGAAAAATGACAGGGTGCTACAATTAAAAACCCCAACCATATAGCATTACTACAGGACAGTTTTACTCCACTAACTGTAATTTTAAAGATCTTCATTTTAATATTTTTAAATATCAAATAAGTATTTTTTTCTTTATCATCAGTCAAAGGAACAGCTCATATTAACACTGTTAATTTTCTATCAGTGCTAACAGTACCCCTTGGGAGCTGGGGAGGAAGATTTTGAGTTATGTGCAGTTTAACATGCACCTGGAATCAGTACACACAAGTAAAAGTATACACTCCTGTAAATATTATGCAAAACACAGAGCTGCAAATCTTCCTTTCAGCTATGAATACTTCTATTTACATCTTCATTCACAATGGTGGTTTGAGGCTACCTTCAATTCCCTCCTTTTCAGTACTTTCAGGAGAACAGAACATAGCCTTACAGGAAAAAAAAATCACTGAAAGAAATTTACATGTGTCAAATTTGTTACATGTCAGACTTGCAGCAACTCTCCATTGAGAGCACAATGAATGTCACAGAGCCCTTGCTTCAACACAGTCTAGTCTGCAAATGAAAGCTCTTGTTAACCTCAAAATACATCACAGGTCTGGAGAAGTTACAGTCTCAAATAGAGAGAAAACCTTTATCTTTTTCTTCCCATCAAAAATAGTTGACTTGGGGACATGAAAGAAAGCAGGCTGCAAACAGCTCTTCTACCACTTCAAATACATCATCCACTCACCTACATACTCTGAAGGTTTTATACTTAATTAAAATATTATACAGATAATCCCTCTACTGATATTAAATAGAATATTTCTAACAAGCATAAAGGTGAAAAAATGCCAAGAACTCTGCCACAAAATCTTTTTGTATGTAACACTGGCCCATGGGTGAAGGAGTAAGAAAGAAGGGAAGGGAAAAAGAAATCTCCTATCCATTCTTGCAAAATCTGTAAATATACCCTAGTCTCTCACCCCAAGAAAACCTTTGGAAAATGTTTCTACACATCATATCCCCACAAGTAAAACTGATGTATTTTCCTGCATAGTCAAGAAGATGTCTGAAACCTTAGAAATCTTAACAGGTTCAAGAGATGTGGCTGCTCCTTATCTGTCTTGGGCAGGTTTCCCAGTATTCCACCCTTGAATAAATACCATATAGAGAATTTTTTTTTAAGGTTTTTTGGGGGGGTTTTTTAGGTTTTTTTAATGTGCTGGCTCCCTTTTGTTACAAACAAATTTATAAATCCTGTTTAAGATACCTGCTATGAATGTGCATGGACTTTGTCCCATCTGACAGAGACATCCACATAGAAAGAGAAACATTTTCACAGGTGTAATGTCTATGTAAAGCCATCATTCTATGGCTACTTTGTATGGCTACTGTGACAACACAAATGGTAAACCAAAACCTTCTCCATTTTCCAAAGTCCCAGGACTTCTGCTTCCTAGGGTCTAAGACCAAGTGATCATAGCCTACCCTCTCTAGGCCTTCAGGCAGTGCACTCCTGCAATGCACAAAATATGGCAGCAGGAAATTGGCACTTTTTCACCAGAAAGAGGAATATTTTGGGATTGCCAAATCAGCTATATTCACTGCAGCAATTGAAATACAGTATGAAGAAACAGCACAGAAGACAAAAAATGATGAGGAAAATATTTTTTGCCTTTGTATTCAAAACATGCAAAATCTGAAATGCATATAAGTTTATGGTACTTAATTTTATTTTTCTTATCAAACCAAAGTTTATGGAAACCATCTCTGTCATCTCTTGTCTGCCTTCCAGGTTTTCCCAGTGAGATTAATCTGGAAGTCAAGCCTTCAGTATTTTCCTCATTAGTTAACTTAAGTGCTAATGTTTCCATTTCCAAATGCATTAGTGTTTCCAACTTTGCATCTCCACCTTATTCTGATATTTAAATCTGTTGGAACAACATTCAGGCTTCAAGCATTTGGAAGTTTTAAAAACCTTATACTTGCCTGCAGAAAGTCAGTTTGATCTACTTGGGTGTATGTATTATACCACCATGTTAAAATAAAATTTGCAATTTGAAAGAAATATCTCCTGTTCTAATCAAGAACATAAAATTCACTATAAAGTTCATTTTAAAAACTTACAAATTAATTTAAAAGAAAGAGAAGGGTACGTGTGCCCTGCAATATGCTTTAATATCTATTTAAGCCCAATATCTAAAGACTTAAGAATTTGCAGCAGGTGGCATAGACAGCCATTCTTCATCCCTTCTTTTTCTTTTTTTTTAATGAGTTTGGGATTATTGGTTTTTTAAATTCACAAACACACAGTATGCCTTCTAGGGCTAGCAAAGACTGGTTGGCAACAAGATAACCTGCATCTGTGTCCTTCTCCCACATCTGCTAGAGGACTCTGAGACAGCTGTTAGCATCGGAAAATACATATAGTCACAGCGACATGGCTATATGCAGTGCTTCTACTATGGCCTCAGAGAACCAGGGGTCTGATCAATACCCAAATCATGGTTCTGAAGAAATACATTCAAACTTACAAATTTTATACCTTTTGGTTACATAAAATATCAATTATTAACTTTAGCATTATTCCATTCTTTGTATTGATTCTACTGAAGCACAAACTTTGAGTTTCAGAAAAACATCTCCTTACCATGGTTACAATTGTTTTCTATATTCCTACGTTATACCCTAATTTCCTTTAATTATACTTAATAACTATACCTACACGTGGTCGCACTCAGATTAACAGGAACAAAGCAAAAACTAGACAACTAGCCCATCTCCTTACGACTGCTACTTCCACCAGCTTGTCTTGCCGGTTTTTCCATCCACTCCCCCCACAAATGGTTTTCCACCCCCCTAAATCTTATTTCTAACATTTTCCAAGTGGCTAAGATTTTAACCCTATGCTATCACAGCCAGAGTCTCAGAAGCAGAGGGACAACTCCACAGTAAGATTGCTGCCAGCACTCAGCAAGGTTCAAATCTACCCTCCCCTGAGCTGTAGTCACAGCTTTGATAACAGTGCAGCTAACCTCAAATAAAGTTCAAAATGCATCTTTCTCTATGGCACTTCAAACTAGTAGGCATACAAAAGAAGCAGCAAGTCTACCACACTGTGTATTTCTGTTTAGCCTTTGTGCTAACTGGCCCACAAAAGTTTAAAGTTTTAGCTGTCTAGAATCAAAGATAAATTTTTTTTTTTGGGCAAGGAGGAGATCTTCCTAAACCACTACACTCTATCCTTGATTCTGTCTAAAGAAAATGGCATTGCAAGCCCAACAGGAGACAGAGAATTTTAAGCAAACCAAATGTTCCACTTTTCTCTCCACGAAATATCTCACAAATAAAAACAACCAATCCCCTCCCACAAAAGCTTAACTAGGAAATTCTGTATTTTGCTTATCCTATTTACACAGCTGTGATAGGCATTGCTTGCATGGTTCCTACTTGCAGTGAGACAAACTGCAGGTTGTCTTTTCACACTGTAAAAACCTAGCAAAAGCACAGTATTTTCAAAGAACAGTGGTAAGATCACTATGCTGAATTAGAGCTTCCTCAGACACACATTAGAAAGGTCCATAGCCAGGTGTAAATGATCTTTCTTATCTATGAAATGAGGAAACTATATGGCAGAGCCTGGTTTTAGGGACCATTTGAACAGCGGGCTGGGTATGATTGATAGCAAACAGATCTAACTTAAATGCTTTTGGAAGTGGAATGTCTCTGCAACTCACAGCATGGACAGCTCAACAGGGCCATCTACAAATTTGATCTGCTAAGACATTCTGTAAACTGTTTGATGCAGCTATGTCACAGATGGCATTGCATGTACTCCACGACCAGATTTTGTAGAGGAGCCTAAGTGCCTTTTACCCAAGTACAGCATGGAGATTTTATTGCTTTGTGTTAGTTCACCCCTGTGTAGATGACTTAGGTTGGCATTTACTCGTGGGATCAGTTTTCTTACGACTAATTTGATGAAATGTTAGCTGCTCTATGTTGTTTGAAGGGTGTTCAGTACTCTACCTCCATAGAGCAAAGGAAGAGAGAAATGTCCAAAAAATATTTAGATTTTAAATTCTAATTAATAGAGCAACATTATTTTCTCCCACATCCATCATTTTTTTCACTAGGCAGATACTACCTGACAACTGTTGCGGTCTTCTCCAGAATTTCATGTTTTCCATTCAGCTTGGAAACTGCATTCAACTGCACAACAGTGTGGCTTCTCCTCCTACTCTCTTTTCTGCTGTTCTTTACTTCCAAATTAAGGCAAAATACGCATGCTTTGTTTAACCAAGCCTATTTAAAGCTATTTGTTCTCAAGCTGTCACCTAGACAATTAATTTGGCTGACCTAAGAATGTGAATTTATGACTTTGGTAATCAAACTTAAGAAGTAACAGCAGTGGGGAGGCAAGTTCTCATCTCTTTTCCTGGGCATGCTCAACCAACTGGAGACAAGAGCATTCCTGGTATTAACCACTTTGCTCTTGCTAAGCACTTAACAGATTTTTGTCCTAAATGAATTTTCCAACATAACTACACAACACTCTCTATGTTTGAGAAAATGGCTTTAGGGTGTGTCACAAAACCTAACACAAACATACACAATATATTTTAATAAATAAAAGAGGGAACATTATTAAACCCTATAGCATGCAGTTAGTATTTTTAAACTTCATAAGAAGAGGAGCTGCTCACACCCAGAATCATTCCTTTAAATTTGACTTGGCTCATTATTTGGCATCTCACTTGTAGTTTCGAAGCCTGCATTTGCAAGATACCAAATGAAATGAAATTATTAAAAAACTTATTCTAAAAAGACTACCAGGATAGACCTTAAATCTTGACAAAGGCCTTAATATCTAAACCACAACTTTATATTCTGTTTTGACAGCATTACAACTGAAAAAAACAGGGAATAAATGGTGCTTTCAGCCACTGCATCTCCAGGATGGAATTTGTTAGAACCAAAGAAAAAGCTTCCTATTGCTTTCACACCTCCATTATCTATCTTGAGAACCAACCTCAGCATTCAGCATCCCAGACTTTTTTCAGCAAAACAGTGTTAGAATCTTCTAAACAACAAACATTATCTTCTTCCTGATTTTTAGTCTTCTCCCACTCTTCTCTTCTCTATGTTCATCATACACAATGTCATCTTTAGTTCCCACAAAAAATTACTGCACCATAAGAGGAAATTATCACAACTGTAATTTCTTTCCGTGCCATTACTCAGCTGAATTGCATAAAAAAGACAAATATTTCCAATTGTCCTGGTAACAGTACATTCTGAAAGAATGTGGACTAGGGCATGGCACATCTCCACCATAACTTAAATTATATATTATCTTATAGACCAAATTTTTTGGAGGGAAAAAATGGTAATTTTTTTAGCTTCTTGGGGATATGAAAGGGATTATTAGTATAGCGAAACAGCAGCTTAGAGAACAGGCAGTTCAACTTGGTCACCAAATAAAGCAAGACTTTCTTTTCAAGTAATTCAAGAACGCCTAATGTTAGATTTGAAAGCTCTCTTATATATTCTTACTTTTTCAAGATCAATTTCAATGCTTTTAAACAAAATATTTACCATTTATCAAATTGGATAAGCCCTTTATCTTCTGTTAGGACTGCAAGTTCCTATCTTAGGAAAGGGAAACAATTTAAAAAAACAGAAATAGGGTTCAATTTTTAATATTCTAGAATCATGTACTTCAAAGAAAAACTTCTGCAAAGAAAGCACAACAAACTTTGCTCCCTGTCCCTAAATCATGAAGGAGGATGAAGAGATAATCAGTCCTTGAACAGATTAAAGAAGAGAGACTATGTTCTGTATATTTTGCCTGAAAATTTACAATCCCTGTAGAAACAAAGAAATAAAACCTGGCTTCATTATCAGCTGTAGACACAACCAGCACAGTAAAACCTAGCACCATCTTTGACCTCAAGGAAGAATACTACTTCAACGAAACAGAAAGGATACTACACAGTCAGCATCTGTTTCACATAAATGCTTGGCTGCTGAATAGAAGAACCTTAAGCAGTGTAATTTCTCCTGTGTTTTAAATACTGGCTGTTAATATGTTACTGTATGATGACATATGAAGATTTCTGTTACCTAAACCTAAAAAGACAAAGCAACAAAAATTAAAACTATGTAGAACTTCACTCTGTAAATAACACGTAACTACAGAAAGTGTTAAGAAAAGATGCCTTCTTTCAAGTTTCCAGGATCGAATGTCTGGACAAGGCCTTCAAACTACAGTAAAGAGAAATTATATAGCAATAACATAACAGCTGAAGGCAAAAACCAGGAATAAGACCAAAAAAAAAAAAAAAAACCAAAAAACAAAACAAAACAAAAAAAAAAAAAAACACAAACCCACAAAAAAACCCCAAAAAAACCCAAAAAAACAAACCACACACCACCAACAGAAATCAGGCAAAACGAGCTTCTCTTCAGCATCAGAAGCAGAAATTCAAAAATAAAATTTAACAGTGATGTCTTGGAGTGACAAATCTAAGATGCTTTGGTTTATTTTCATATAGAAGCAAGAGAGAAACCATGCCTACTCAAGAAAGCCCAGGTTTTACCCCCATCAAACAGAAACACATTTCTCAGCTAAAAGGTTAAATGCTGACTAGAGAATCACAGAATGATTTAGCTTGGAAAAGACCTCTAAGATCATCAAGTACAACCTTTGACCTATCACGGCCTTGTAAACCAGATCATGGAACTAAGTGCCATGTCCAGTTGTTTCTCGAACACCTCTAGGGATGGTGACTCCCTTGGCGGTCACTTCAATGTTTAACAACTGTTTTCATGAAGAAATTCTTCCTGATGTCCAGCCTGAACCTCCACTGGTGCAGCTTGAGACTATGTCCTCTGATCCTGTCACTGGTGACTGGAAGAAGAGAGCAACCTCTACCCAGCCAAAAACTCCTTTCAGGCAGCTGTGGAGAGTGATAAGGTCACCTCTGACCTTCTTTTTTCTCCAGACTAAACACCCCCTCAGCTGAGGAGCTTCCTCAGCCACTCCTTACAGGACTGGAGTTCCAGGCGCTCCCCAGCTCCATTGCCCTTCTCTGCACTCACTCCAGCCCCTCAGGGTCTTTCTTGCACTCAGGGCCCAGAACTGGACACAGCACTCGAGCTGTGGCCTCACCAGTGCCCAGCACAGGGGGACAATCCCTGCCCTGCTCCTGCTGGTCACACCATTGCTGATCCAGGCCAGGATGCCATTGGCCTTCCTGGCCACCTGGGCACACCCTGCCTCATGTTCAGCTGCTGTCACCAGCACCCCCAGGTCCTTTCCAGCCACTCTGTCCCAGCCTGTGGCCCTGCCTGGGGCTGTTGTGACCCAAGGGCAGGACCTGGCACTTGGCCCTGTTGAACATCACACCATTGGCCTCAGCCATGATCCAGCCTGTCCAGATCCCTCTGCAGAGCCTTCCTGCCCTCCAGCAGATCAACACTCCCACCCAACTGGGTGTCATCTGCAAACTGAGAATGCACTTTATCCCCTTGTCCAGACCATCAATAAAGATATTAAACAAAACTGGGACCCATAATGAGCCCTGGGGCAGAGCACTAGTGACCACCAGCTTTTGGAACAAAACACTTTTGGAAGCTTGCTTTTGCTCTCTTACCTAGACAATAAAAAGATAACAGAACTAGATTTTTTCTGCAATATTTCATATAAGAAATCAGATTACATAATTTTTAAATACAGAAGGCAAACACCCATTGTCAAAGGAAAAAGGAAGTAAAAGGTGCAGTAAAAAATTCTGACAATCCTTCTGTCTTTGAGAAGATATAAATGGATGATAACAACAAATTCAAGCATTCTGGATTACTCCTCATCATAAGCCAAAACCCTCCACTAAGGTAAGATTTCTCAAAACACACATACCTGCATAAAAGTCATATGATCAGAAAAGGTTAAGGGACTTTAACAAGGATCTGCTCTAGAATACACAGATTCAATTCTTGATTAAAAATTTTATTTACGTACATGAATTATATATTTCATATAGCTTAAGTAGCAGAATGTATAAACTTGACTGCAAATGATTTGCTCTACTTTTAAAAAAATCCATAAGGTGACATTATGACTAAGTGCACATAATACACATAACACACTCAAATCAGTATCTACATTACCTCTGCAGAGTTGCCCCTTTATGAAAGAAAACTTACTGGGCTGGTTTCTTCTACAGAATGCATGCAGGAAAATGTATGTTTAAATCCAAGGATCAGTGGTAGTAAAGAGGAAATACTATGCCTTCCACATGTGCTTATCCCAAAACCTCCTTGAAACAAGTTCAGGTAATACACCTACCATGCAAATAGATCTCCTGAAACTTTCCTCAAGAAGAAAGTCAAATTCTACCCCAGATCATTTAAGAGAGGTTACAAGCTTGATGAAAAAATCTAATAAATATCCTCATTATTAAGTCTAGTATAGATACATAAATGTAATAAGAAGATATACAGAAATACAATACAACACAGATATACAAAAATTGTAGAATATGAAGAAGATCTAAGTGGGTTTTAAATCAGAAGAACATTAGGCTCCACAAGAACTCTCATCCACAGAGTGTTTGCTTGCATGTAACAAACAACCTCACTTGAGACTCGGAGTCAGAACTGGGAGCCAAATAGGTTGCCTGTATATAGAAAATTTTTAAAAAATCCTACAACCATAAAACAACCATTGCGCCAAAATCTAATAAATCCAACAAGAGAACAGTTCTCAAGGAATATAACTCATTATAAGTTGGCTGCCTTTGCAACACTTTCAGTGGTGCAGTAAATATATTGGTTTTGACAAATGTTCACATAGTTACCTGAGCCAGTTCTCATAAGTGAAAGTTTATACATACAATAAACACAAGGAACATACACTTCCTTGAGCTGCCATATGAGCCATACTAAAATTACAGTCCAGTAATTAGTTTGTATAACTATAACCACTGCAATCCAAGAAATTACATTAAGGAGATACACCACACGCCTTCCACTCCTCCTGCTTTTAACTCTCTTTTTTTTGAGGTCCGGATTTGTACAACTTTTCTCAACTTTATCTGCTGAGATTTTTAACTCCAGCTGTACTGATCTATGATTTTAAAGTTTCAAATAATTAGCAATTTAAAACAGCTGACAGTTATGATGAGATTTAGACATGGCCTGTTTTATAAACAAAGAATAAATACCATACCTCCAAGTTCCTTTACGTTCAAAATTGCATTCTGGAATGGCACTGCTTTTATACTAAAACCTAAGAAGAGAAATAAAGAGCATTAGTAAGCTATTTTTTAAAAGGGCCATTTGGAATCAATTGCATACATTCAGAAAAAAAACAACTTTTTCCACCAAGAATCAGGATTTTGCCTGAGAAATTCTGTTTCAATGTGTGGATGGGAAGGGAGTAAGAGGTGGAGGACTGCCATGGAGTGGGACAGGAATAAATCATGATAAGCAATGCAATTTTCAATTATAGGTACCTGGCACACAAAATTTAGCACAAAATTTCTATCCAGATCATCTAACAGAATATACTTCTATAAAATAATCTTTTACTGCATCTGGAACCAAAGTGAGTAATTTAGACTACAAGTAATATGAGTTGATCATTCTGCAAATTTTAGGAGACATTGAAGACAATGTGCAATTCAAATCACTGTATTCTTCCATTTAAAATTCATAGGGTATGCTTGCACTTGGATTATTAATCCATTCTATAAATGTTATTAACTGAAATGTCCTTCTACAAACCCTAGTTGGATGTATTAAAATGGTCGTAAGCACTCTGAAAACATTTATGAATCCTCTATTAGCCTGATTTTTGCTTAAAATTGAAAGAAAAATTAAAAAAAAACAAACAAAAAACACCACCAAAATGTAATCTTTACCCTTAACTGAAAATTCAGACAGACAAGAGAAAGGGAATGTGAAAGGGTCACAGCCATATCAATGTATTATACACCAAATTTTGCATGTTCAGTGCATACATATATATAAGTGTACATAATACTTTATATAGGAAAAGTTATGTCTGCTCTTTCAGCAAAAAAAATCCAGACAGACATTAAATTTATTTCCATCTAGCACAAGTAGTTTCAACATGATTACATACATGTGAACTGAGTAAAGAAGTTTTGTGAAAATGTGTTTGACTTCATGTTTATTAGCTATCACTTAACAGAAACAAAATGGATTTTTCTCCCTGGTTAGACCAATAAGATGTTACAGTAGTCCTACTATGGTCAGTGCTAGATGCAATAGAGGAAAGTAAATCTGAAGGGAATAATTACAAAATATTATAGGGATTGTTGTCTTAAAAAGAAATGCTAAATTCTTAAAAAAATAATAAAAAAAAAATTAAAAAAAAATAATAAAAAAAAAATTAAAAAAATAAAAATAAAAAAAAAAAAAAAAAAAAAAAAAAAAAGGAAGAAAGGAAAAAATGGTATGGACCTGAGCAGCATTGATGAAAAAAGCAATAATATACATTATAGTTTGAAAGCTGATGGAGAAGTTTTCACATTGTATTCTCGGATTCTCCACAATATTGTCTGATATGCCACATTTAAGAAGATTAATTATAAGCTGAATACCCTAGATGTGCATCATTTTGGTTTGCCTGCCTCGTATTCTCCAGAGTTATTTTTCATTCCTCAAGTTGCCTAATTACATAATGGTATTTTATTGCATCTCTCCAGAAAAAATTAAATCAATTTAATTTTTAATAAATGCTATTTTCATTACTTTCTCTGATAGCTCTATACTTCTATTTATATTGCTGTTACTATTTCTTTCAGGGTCTAAAGTGTTAAAGTATAATTTGTTCCAATCCCAGAGATAAAGCTCAAATAAGGGATAAAAAAATTTTATTAAAAGGTTCATTACTCCACAATTTTCTTCTAACTTTTTGAGTTAGTCACCTTCTCACAACCAACTGTCAGATTTCTCTAACATTGCCAGTAATACCACTACAGAGGCCAGAGGTTAATTATTCACAGGTTAATAAATTTATTTATTTTCTTGTATTTTCTTGTACCTGTTCTACATTTTACTTACAGTTGTATTAAATAATCTTATGTTTTTGTAAATTAAGAAAACACACACTGAAAAACAGTTAAGGTTGCTAAGGCACAATCATGAATTTCAAGCCCGTGAACCACAGCTACAGTATGAAGCCGTGTAACTGTAAACACAAGGTACTTGCACAACACAGTATCAGTTCCATCAGCAAATCAACCATAATAATTGCTGCAGCCACTGAACCAGATTTCTTCAACCTCCATGACCTAATCTGCCCTCCTTCCAGCCAGGTATTCCCTCTTCTTACTTCACATGTTTGTTTCCGGTTTTTCTGGTGCTGTCTTGTTCTTAGTTTGTTATTTGTTGGTTGCTTGGTTTTGGGGTTTTTTCAATCAAAACATGCTTTTCAGTACTAGGCATTCTGGTTCACCATTATCAAGATGCCTATTCAAATTTTTTGGACTTAAGATACCTCTTATCTGGTTGTACTGTCTGTTTTTATGTATCTTCTCAGTACCACTGAAACTTTCTGTAAATTGATTCTTTGATCACAATCCACCCTTACTACATAAACAAGCCTGTTGCTCATCTAAAAAGCTGCAATTATCACCAAAAAACCACATTTCCATTACATTTATTCTTTTGGTTGCTAGCATATCCCACAAGGCAGTGTGGACCAAGTATGTACAGAAATAAATCCCAATTTAAGTTTCAGAGCATCACTGTCTTTCTCTATTTTACAGCACGTTCTCCTCTTTTCTCTCCAATATATAGTGAGATGGTCTAAAAATCAAAAATAAAATGAGAAAAAAACCATTTTAACGTATGTCTACAGTACAGTGCTACTGTATGTTATGGTTCTGCTTCATTAGACCACGCTGTTCAGACTTTTAACGTATTCCAAATTGTATGTTTTCATGGATATTCCTCAATGTATCAACAAATACTGAAAGAAAGTAGTGGTAGGCCCAAGATAAGCAGGCTGAAGTTCTCTACAGCCTTTGCTGTGTTTCAGGAGCGATCTCTGGGCAATACTCCAGCACACCATGGAATAAAGGCAGCATCCTACCTGTGGTAGACACAATATTCTCCGGGCTTTCACTGCAGAGCTGAGACAGAAGACTTGTCTTGCCAGAACCAGAGAGGCCTATGCAAACCAAGTCATACTCGGGTCGTGGTGGTGGTGGTCCCTTGCAGCAAAGTGCTCTAAAACACTGCCAGGGTAGGGCAAAACAAACAAAACAAAAACAAAAGGAAGAGGTTAAATTTTTTTTGGCAAATGTTTATTCATTTAACCCTCTAAGAAGGAAGTTTATAAACTTAAAAGCACTGGAGAGAAGCAAATTATTATTCCAATTTATTATTTTGACTAAGTCAACAATTAATAGACTAAGACCACTTCAAGTAAAATCTAGAACAACTCTATAAGAAAACAAATACACATGTTAACTTTTCATCTAAACCTCAAAAAGCTGATGTGAGGAATATGACATCCATTTCCTAAGTAGCACAAACTGCTCACACCACAAGACAGGCACGTGTCCTATTCAGTCTGCAGCTGATTATGCATAAGTTTCCCTCCTGTGCCAATTTCATGCAATACCTGGTGTGAATATCAGAGCCAATCCTGAGCAGCTGCTGACTGGGCTCTACTTGTTGTCACAGAAAAGAATCAGAGACCTTTTCTCCACTAAGGTCCTTTTTGGGCTTGCTTTGTCATGCATTTTAGCTCAGAACAACAGCTGTTAGAGGATACAGCTTGTAAATAAATAAATTAAATAAACAAATAAACAAAGACTACTTCACATTTCTGCTCACTTCTCTTAAACAGTTTTGCTGAAGTAGGCCAAGTTTATCCAAAAGGTTCCTTAGGCTTCATTCCATTCTTCAGTTCTTTGTTTATATGTGATTTAGAAATGTTTTATGTAAAAAATCTAAAAGCATACAATTCCAGGAAAGCTAGGAACTTTATATTTTATGTATAGAGCATAATTACCCACTAATTTCCAAGGTAGATTTCCACCACCTCAATATATGTATATATAAATAACATTTTCCCCGGTATCTGCCACCTTAACGGATGGCATCTGCTCTAATAGGGAAGGGAAAACATGTCTGTGCAATCAGCCCTTTCTCACACATTCTGTTTTTACATAGCCCCAGCTCTTTATTTCCATCTTAACCACAAGTCTGCACTGCACTGATTGCAGGAAAAGAAATCCAGTCTTTACAACCTTAGCCTAGTTTGTGTTGACAACTGCCCAGGTTTTCTCACTGAGGGGTACTGGAGGAGCAGGGAAACTGAACTGATGTCAGTAAGGCTCTAATGCAAACAGTGTGGTCTGACCCTGTGAGCAAGTCGTCCAGTGAGAATGTGATTATATAAGGACGGCTCACTCAACGCAGAACTTTAATTGGATTCTTTCAGTATAGATGGTAAGCTATTACACATGCTGCCAAAACAGTTTCATTGCTTTGAAGAAGCAAAAGATAAATTCAGTGAAAGCTACAAAACTACTTCAGCACCTTTTAAAAGAGTGAAAGGAAACATTTTAGAAGTAAGAATATGTACAATAGTATTTAAGCTGAATAAAGACAGCAGATCTTAAAAATAAAAGCTTTGCCTCTATCAAGATTTGATTCAAAAATTGTTTTCTTTAAGGAGGTTTGCCCTTGAATGTATCCATATCTTAAAGGAATAAATTTGTCTTCTAGCTTTATTAGTGATGTTCTATTTATTTACTGGTTTATACTTATCTCACAGGTTCTACAAAGCCACAGCAAACATTCTACTGTGGTACTTAAGTGAGAAAGGCCAACTGAGTTCATTGAACAAAATAAATTCCTTTAAACAGAGCTTCCACTTAATGGATATCAAGCTGAAGGCCACATAAAATCCTTCAGAGCTTGCCAGAGCTCCTGAGGCTGTGTGTCAGACCCTCTACAGCCAGTCTTTAAAGGATTCAATTTGTCCCTGTCATCATGGCATCTTTGCAACAACCTCTTGATGTCACATTGAAAAACATAAAGGAATAAAGGAATAGATGAGCTGATGGAATTCTGTGCTCCTCTGTCCAGGCACTGTGCTGGTTCTTATGCAACCAGACATGACTCTCGAGCCCTGACAACATCTAATAACATATAGTTCTGTGAAAGATAATTTCTGCTCTTTACAGAACATATATGGAGGCTCTGTGGGTGACAGGCAGGTTTTGTGAACCTCAGAATCTCTCTACTGCAAACTCCTTTAAGTCTAACTTAGTCTGGAGAATCTTTATATGCTGTGGATGAAATAAATGATCAAAAATCCAGGTCAGACCGCATCTCCAAAGTAGCTTATGTAGACTCACCACCTTCTCACTTATCCTTCACTACTAAGCATAGGTTGGCACAAAAATTTCAGACAGACCCGTAGAAGACAGGAACATGGCTCCCTCCAGACCACTCTTGTATTTTATTTCATATGATTCCCCTATCTTTACTATATTCATTGACTTTGTCCTTCTGCTAGGCTAATTTCCTTCAGTAAATTGGTTTAGTTGTAATGAAAACAATTTTTTAATACTCTAGCTTCAAAAAGCTGCTGAAACTTAAGCTATTGTGTATAGCACTTAGCAGCAGCTGAGATGAGAAATTTTAGAGCACATTGAAGGGGATTCTTGTAATAACAGATTTAGATTTTATAAACTTGTTTCGCAACCCTCCTTACTCAAGCTCAATGAACATCTTTACCGTTGGAAATATCACTATACAAACAGCCTGATCACTCTCTTCCTGTTCTCTCAGCAGCCTAAAGTTACCTGCTCCCTACCAAAATTAGGGCCATTTAAGCATCCATTAGAGAGACTAAACTTTTATTGTCCCAACTGTGGCAGCTGCATCTAGTAGCTACACAGTATCTGTGGGGAGCAGAAAATTCAGAAGTCACAGACCATACAAATAAAATTGCATCTTATATTCTGCATTTTATTATAGACAGGAAATGCATCCTGAAATATTTTATAACCATGGACTAGAGCTACACATTATTTAAGATGTCGTCACATATTACAGTGCACTCTGAAAACCACAAAACTGCAAGAAATGTGTACCAGAAACTAAAGTCATTCCAGAACTCCAAAAGACAAATATATGAAAAACATTGAGAGAGTTGCTCAATTCACAACTAGTGGTCAGTTCTTTCCCAAAACAGCATACTTTCCACTCCATTTAGTCAACCCAAAAGGCACAAAAGAAGCTTGAATTAACTTGCCAGATATAGATCTGGTAGTCTCCTCCACTGATTCCCAAACCTGATTTGCTCAATGGGCAATAAAATCCTGCCTTTTAGGTATTACGAAACAAACTCTAAACCCAAACAGTGCCTCTTAGAGGAAGTGTCAGAGCAGACAGAAAAGAAAACATTGGGCTACTGCAAATACAGGGTCAAGCAGAGCTAGTTGGCACAGTGACTGAAAAGTTGTTTGGGATACGGTCATGTATTCAGACCCCACTGCTCGCAACAAAAATGGAACATTTTTTTGAGCCTTCTCATCCTATCAGGGTAAGACTTTACTTAGTACAAAGGAAATGACATACCTAATTGTCAGCTTTCATAATTTTTGAGAATATCATCAAAGCTATAGCCAGTGGACGGGGAAAATAGGCATGCAAAGAGAGGCAGGCAGAGAGAGTCAGGAGTTCATTTTTTAATGAACAAACATATTTTTAAGTACTGAAAATAAAACAATAAGATACCTTTAAAAAATCTATGCATTTAATCAGTTTTTGAAAAAAAGGATGGATTTATTGAGAAAACTGGGAGTATTAGGGGCTACAGTCTGCAGAAATCTTTGTGATACTCGGCAGCACTGTTACTTTCATTTTACTTGTCAGTGTGCATGAATGCCACATGTGCATGTATAATCATTCTGCAAGAATTAAGCGAAGAAGCTAGCCAGTTCTAGCTCCTTACAGATTTCTAACCCAAGCAGATGATTCTGGGTTTTAGGCAGATCAGTATTTATGCTGACAATCCTAGACAGTGTCCTTTTAAAGGCCTATGGAGATTTCTTCTGGGAAAAGAATACTGTGTTTATAGCAGGGATGGCCAAACACTTCTGCTATATGTGCCACTCCGAGATCACAGATTGAAGCTCTGGGCAGCAAATGTCCCTGAATTAGTACTCTCTACAACACATTAAACTGCCTCCAGCTGTTGAGTCTGTCTTTGCCTACTCATTGTACTTCTCGTTTCACTCTCCTTTTTGGGGTGAAATACTCCATTATTTCTGCTTTGTTCTCGACCCATCTCCTGTCTGTTTCTTTTGTTGCCACTATTTAATAGGGACAAACAGAAGCAAGGGATTTCATGCTTAGTTGGTTAAACACACACACTCTCATGGAAAAATACCCTAAGTTAGTGCAGCACTAATGCTAACAAACCAAGCATTCAGAACTCTTGAAATACAGAATGAAGGTTGAAAGCTCAACCCTAACTCTGCTCCCTTCCCCCCTCTTGGTTATATTTATGGATATGGTCTCCTTTTACAGTTTATTTGTCATTTAAGGTATCTTTGAACAAACAGACTTCTAGTACTTACACACACTTATATCCAGAGGACTGGTTAATCACCTAAGACTGTTGATAAAACTCAAGGCGTTTATTAAAAAAACTAAAATTTGCACATAGTAGTTTCTCTGATGTTGTCTGAGATCATGCAAACACAAAGAAACATCAAACCTTGAAGAGATAATGTGAAGGGGGGACACAACAACACAAGACAGACAATTATAATGTTAACGATAGGAAACAACTGGGAACAGCAGTGGAATAATTGAATGCAAGCAATAAACACACAAGGAACCAGAATGAAATTATACACTGTATGGGGCGAGGGGGGGCATGTTTGAAGGATACATAAACTAGATTTTAAGTGTATGAATACTTTAACTTTTAATTAGTACAACAAAATTCCATGCATTTCACAGTATGAGGTAAAGTTGCAGGCTCCTCAGTATCCATACTGCTTATGTACAGGTGGTTATACCTCTACAAAAAAAAGAAAAAAAACAAAAACCAAGTTTCATCTTCGTCTATATGACTTCAGTAGTATGGACAAAACCTAAGACTGCTGTTCATTTTGTGGCTCCTAAAAGAGAAGAATGTAGATGCATGTAGCCACTGCCAGCCTGAGTGACACTCAGCACAGACTAAAATCTCAGCATCAAGACTAGACCTTCTCTCACTGTCCACAACCTCATTAAGCAGTGACCACTATACTCAAGATCCTCCATCCCAATACAGGGTAATGATCCAAAATCCAGTGGAAGGCTCAAGGTCTCCTAACTGCTACACCATTCCTCGCACAGGATAAAGCAATCCTCTAGTTAACCTGGCTAACGAGTGGTCAGTCCCTAGATTGAACTAAAAGCAGTCCTTCACACGCATCTACTCCTCTTCAACTTTATATCAGCCTGTATTGCTGCAGAAAAACCAACAAGTATAGGCATTTAAGAATGGATAACATAAAAAAGGACAGAAGAAAACAATTTCTCAAGGAAGTGAGGCAGTTTTAAAGAGCAAACCGTCCTTGTGATATCCTAACTCACAGAAATCACAGAGAAACAGAACTGTTTGGGTTGGAAGGGACCATAAAGATCATCTAGGTCCAGCTGCTCTGCCGGAGGCCGAGACACCTTCCACCAGACCAGGTTGCTCAAAGCCCCACCCAACACTTCTTAGGATGAAGCACCACAACTCTCTGGACAGCCTGCTTCAGGGTCTCATCACCCTTGCAGTAAAGAATTTATTCTTTTACATCTTATATAAATCTTCCCTCTTTTTAAAACCATTCCCCCTTGTCCTATCACTATATGCCCTTGTCAAAAGTCCCTCACCAGCTTTCTAGGATGCTCCTTTCAGGTGCTGAAAGGTGCTATAAGAGCTCTTGAAGTATTTTCTTCTCCAGGCTGAGTGAGCCCAGCTGTCTCAGTCTGTCTTCATAGGAGAGGTGCTCAGGCCTCCTCTGGACTCACTTCAACAGCTCCATGTCCTTCCTGGGCTGGGGACCCCAGCTCTGGATGCAGCACTGCAGGTGGGGCCTCACCAGAGCAGAGGAGAAGGGCACAATCCCCTCCCTGCCCCTGCTGGCCACATTCCTTTGGATGCTGTCCAGGACACACTTGGTTTTCTGGACAATGAGTGCCCATGGCTGGGTTATGTCTAGCCTCTCATCCACCAGCACCCCCAAGTCTTTCTCAGCAGGGCTGCTCACAATCTATTCTTTGCCCAGCCTGAGGTGCTTGGGATTGTCTTGCCCCAGGTGCAAAACCTTACACTTGACCTTGATGAATTTCATGTGGTTCACATAGATCCTCCTCTATTACAGGAGATAAAGCAGCAGCACATGGTCTAGAGCAGGAATCTCAAATTCTGCCTTGTAACTGTGAAGAAATACATTTGGATTCATTGGTTGAAACTGTTTACCATCTCCTATCAGAAGCTTCTTGGTATTTCATAGGAGCCAGATTCTAGAACCTCAAAAGAAATAATAGCCCTAAAAAAATTTCAACACCCTTTGAAGTCCCAGATGAACAAAATATAAGACACTGGCTCAAGCACTAAAACCAGACAAATGACACAGACACATTCATGTTTTAGCATATTTGATAACTCTGCTACCAACAGAGAAGGCTTAGAGGAAATACAGTTAAGAAGAAAGAACGGAATGACTTCTGACAAGCCAGATACAACACTGCCGTTCAGAGCATATAATTTCAAAGGACTTCATGGTCATGATAATACAATTACAGTGGGTCAAATTGCAGGAGATAATTTGTTTTATCTGATATCAGATGAACTGCTCTTAGATAAAGGCTTGACCCAAAGTTCAGGAATCATAAAAATTCAATAAATGCAGTCAAAGACATAACTTCCCTGGAAGAAGCTGTAAAGCAACAGGAGTACTTTCCCTACCATCAGCCAAAATAAACCACAAACCTCACATCCAAAATGGAAAATGATCTTCTCTGACCTTAATCTCTTATACACTCCCTATAAAATCAAAACCAAATTATGATTCTCCCTTACATTCACACTAGAAGAAAGAATGAAGTAATAAATATCAAGTTCTAGATGTAGTCAGATATTCACTGAAGTATGATTTAAAAGGCTACATAAAATTAAACGGCAGACAGCTATGATAAATCAAAGCTGAGTCAGAAAACAGTTATAAACACATGCACAGGTGGTACTCTGAACAGAAGACAATCACTCGCTTCACTGCAGTGTCAAATGAAGCTCCAAGAGGATTTTTGGACACTTCTAAGATCCATCAAGTGTAGAATTATTGCTCAAGTTGTTTCCTCTCTGACAGTTTGCTTTCCACTTGTTTTATTGCCCAAGAGTAACTCATTCAATCCACCAGTCCATTCACATTTAACAGCAAGAGACAAAGGCAACAAAAAAGATGAATGAAAGCCTTTGCAAACAGTTTGTTTCACAACTTAAGGAAACACAACCACACTAAAAAAAGCCTGAAGAATCATCAAAAATACCAGCAAAAAAGGCAGTAGCAGTACCACCCAAATGTGGAAAAGTTAAGGCTGTAACACCTCCTGTCACTTCTAATTTTTGGTAAGGATAAAAGATGTATACATTTTTTTCTTAATACATCCCCCCCAAAAAACCACAAAAATAACAACAACTAAAACAAAATCACACCTTTGAGCTTTCAAAGTTTCTGAGCCAAACTATAAAAAGCTTCTCCATGATTTATGTGTGGTATAAGGTGGGCTACCAAACAATTTTTTTTTCAGCATAGAATGAATAATTCTGTTCTGTTCACATGGCATCACAAAAGCAGAAAGAAGCATATAGACCTCTTGGTGTTCTTCGATTTTTTTTCTGAGCTGACTACACAACTACATGACACCAACATGCAACAGCATGTTTTGTTTCTTTTTTCCCATCAAAAACTATTTACAAGTACACAAGACCTTGGACATTCATATTTGACATAAGTGGCACACATAGGACTACTTTGGTAACAATATCAAAAAGAGGATTTATTGAAAGAGTAGAGTGACATCTTCAATTCCCATGCCAGAATGGGTCAAGGGAAAAATACACCCGGTGCAAAGAGAAATCTAGCTATTGACTAGATGGAGGTAAATGAAGACTTGCATTGTATTCCATGCATTTAAAAAGTAAAGAACAAGAAAAGCTACTGCTGCTGTCCTACTTTTAAAATTTGCAGGCAAATTCAAAGTACACTAAGAGAGTAAGACCCATCATGTCCTGTTAAGTGAAACTTCTGAAATTTACAAAAGGATCTATATAATAAAATGGTCTCCAAACAAATCAGTTAAGTTAAAATAAACACAAATTAATTTCAAACATAGTTGAAAAAAGCATGAGAACAGCCAAGTGTAAGCAAGAGAAGTGTGTTCTCATGCACTAATAGCCAGAAGATCTCAAGGAGGATTCAGGTGATACCAGTGAATAAATCTCTGAAAAAGGTAACAAGATCTGAATTCTTCCATCCATTGTATCAGTAACATTACAGAAACAGGCATACTCCAGTATATTTTTCCCAACCAGTTTCATCCAAAGCTTTTAGAGTTGTTCAGCATCATAATCATAAATAAAATAATTCCTGGGGTGAGTGTGTTTCTCTTGAGTATCAAAAAGCAAAGTAACCTAGAGAAACTCTAAGTGTTCTGAGGGAAGAAGAAGAAGCAACTAATGTTTACTTGAGGCAAAGTTTCCTCTGAGATTAAGCCCAAAGATATGTCTTGTTCCTTCTTCTGAAAGATTTCAAAACTAACACCTGACATCAAATCTGAGAGAAAAGAGAAGAAATCTCTGAGGACAGCAGTCCAGACTGTCTTCTATAAAGTCTGGTCTTACTGAACAAGTTCATAGTTAAGATTGAATAGTAAGTACAACGAGATTGTGAGTATCAAAGTAAAAAAAACTGTGCAAAAACCCCCAAAGTAAACCAAACAAAGCCAAACAACAAACCACACAAACAAACAAACAAACAAACAAAAACACCAAAGAGAAGAAAAGGATTGGTTGACCAATTGGGGAGCAGGGGGAAGCCACAAGCAGGACACTTTTAGAATCAATTTGCAAAAAATACCATAAAAGCAAAATGAAACACAATCATGATAGTGTGACAATACACTAAGAAGCAAAGTACAGTTTCAAGTGTGACTTTTAAACCTGCTCAGGAATTCCTGCTGCTCTCCGCTCATGCAGTACACTGAGCACACCATGGCAAATTTAGGCATTACCAAACCAAGAAGTGAACAAACCAACAAATGTTTGACTGCCCTAAAATTATCAGGAGCTAAGGGAAGAAGATATGAGTAGAAACTGATGCAGCAGAAGTTACTCAAATAGAAACAGTGTATGCACTTAACATCTAATGCTAGTAACTAGCATTACTAGTATACACAATCCAACGAGACGTAATCGGAGGATTTAGATAATAGAAGGAGGGGGACAGACCAAGGACAGCCTAATTTTGCAGACTGTGCAAGTCTCCTGGCCAAAGAATTCTTCTGCTTGGAACACTAACAACAAGACTGCTTTTCAACACCAGAAAATGGAGTAAGAATTCTACCAGTATTGGTGCAGTCACAAAACACAAGGAGATCCAATAGACTATTACCAGTTCATGGCATTACCAGTCTCCAGTGTTGAATTTGAAATACTAGATAATTGCAGGCTATAGGTATCTCTTATTTAGCTCCTTTTGAATTATTTCAATCTTATGTGGCCTTTTCATCTTACTTTCCCAATACACTATATTTACAAAAAAAATGAGAAACTTCAAGAGAATACCTGTTTTGACCAAAAGACCCTAGGGAATATGAAACATGTAGTAACACAGGAACCTCTCTTCCCTCCCCCTTATAGAGCCTAACAGTTTTACTTGGCTAACACAGCACATTACTACCATGGGAGGAAACAGATCAACCCACACAAAAACATTAATCCAAAATATACAATTAGAGGAATCTCAAGTACCATTAAAAATGCAGAACAGGTTTAGTCTCAATCAAACTCTTAATGAGTTAGGTTTGAGAAACTTCAGCCATTGAAAACATCTCACACTCCAATACAGGCATTTCACATTTCTCTCCTCTCCAGTTGCAAATTTGGATTTTTCTTCTGCCTACGTATCTACCATGGAGTTTCTCAGCTGACACCCTGCTGATGAAGACTCCACTGGCTGTTTTGTTCACTTAGAACTGCAAAATCAGAACTGAAATTTATTATTCCTGAGCATGAAAAAATCAAGGACTACGTAGCCTTTAAACCTTCTTAAAGACAATGCCAAGAGATGCCCTACTTCTAGTGTCTGAAAGTTTGGGGAACATAACTCAGTTTGAGATGGGGATTTTCAGCTGATAGGAAAGGGAACAGATCCCACAGAGAAATGTGTCAACTACAGACAATAGCTGTTTTCACAAGTTAGCACTGTTAAATAAAACTAAACAAAACCAAACTAAAAAAAATAAAACACAAAAACCCACACACCAACCACACAAACAAGATTTTGTTTGTTTGTTTAAGTATTGACCCATGCCTATTCATCTTCTAGAGTTAGGTAGGAAGAAAACCCCAAATAAATGGTAAAGAATATTCTGTAGACATTCTGGACACACAGATTATGTTGTCTTTGAAAAGCCACGGCTGAATTTTAACATTTTTTAGGTAAAAATGGAAGCTGGCAGGAACCAGCTTTATTTTTTTGTGAAAACACATTATTGTGGCTTTGCTCACAAAACAGCCTGCCATACAGCTATGCAGACTCACGAGTACATCAGTGTGCCTGCTCTGTGGTGCTGACAGCCCAAACCAAGAAATTTGTCCTAGTGAAACAACCACCACTTTTTATCAATTAAGAGACACGAAACACTTCAATCCACAAGAGTGTATCACTATGCCAGATTTTTTTTTCTTAGTCTCAGAACTGCTGAAAGCCTTTTAAGGCGAATTAAATTTTTCTCCTTTGAGTAGGCGCAGCCCCCAGTCAGCTCTAGGAAACTAATACTTTTAAAAGGAGTAAAAGGCCTCTTTATGAACCCTTCCTGCGCAATCTGTTTCCCAATGATACTGCTTTCATTGGAAGTGTGATGAGTGTCTTCGTTTTTTTCAGATAATTATTATGCAACAGTTCCATAAAAAATTTTGTCATTTAAAAAAGCAACAGATTGTTATTTCAGAATACACCTGATGTTGATGAATACAAGCAAAAATCCAAGCAGAAATACACTTAACATGTTCAGATAACTGAACACAGCTCTGGGATTCTTAGTTCCTTAGCTGATTTAATACTTAGCTGTGGGAGATTTAATACATGTTCTAAGGAGGCTGCAGAAACTTCAGTAAGAACTGACTCACTGGTTCTTACGGGAACAAAAATTTTATCTTTTATTCTAGATCAGCATAAACCTTGCCAAGCTGGGAAACTCCTTTTTGCTGGCATGAGAGAAAAAATCACTGAGGACCAGGGAGAACTGCCATAATCATGAGACTCTATCAGAGAAACATAAGCAATCTGTAGCTGTTAGCATAATTCAGAGTGAGACAATGAATAAAAACTGGCTTAAGAAATGGAAGACAGTTGTCCTTTAGAGATTAAGACATACGAATACTTGTAAAAGCAGTACAATGGCTTTAACTCACCTTTTTGTTTTAAGTATCTTTAATTTTTACATTCACTTTCCTAAAGACTGGCAGACTATCAAAGAATCTTTACAAAGAACTGGAAGCTGTGATTTTGTAATATAAAGGTATAATAAACTTTAACAGCGACACCTCAGAAACTGCCAATTACCTGTATATCATTAAAATTGTATTTTTGAAACACAGGGAACATACAGAGTGTGAGAAAAGATGCACACAGTTCTATTCATGCCACAGAGATTTTTCACTGAAAAGGATGCTTTTACAGCTCACAAGTAATTCTTCAAAGCAATTTATTACAATGAAAAGATACAACAAGGCATGGGATATATCATACCATTTTATACAAGGACTAAGGAGTGCAGCACATTTTGATTATGTTATTTGGGAATAAAGTTACAAAGTGTAGGATTTCAGAAAAAACTAACTGCTCTAAAACATGTCAAAAATCACAGTAACTGAAAAAGCACTGGAAGAATTCTACTTTCTTAAGTATTAATATATACTTCTCTTTATTTCAAGAAATGTATAATTGATCAGATTTCCTCATCCTTGCAAGAAATTCTTAAGATCATGCTGTCAAGATTATTGCCAGAAAAGCATACAATCCCAAATTATGTCTTAAAGAGATCAACGCTTAATCAGGAAGAAAAGGCAATCTATAAAAGCAGGGAAAGAGATGTCAAACCTTGGTTTCCTAGTGCACTGCACAAAATTCTTATCTGATACCTGGAGGTGGAATCATCATGCACATAGATGAACTTTTATGTGAGAGGTTTGCAGAACAGAGAGAACAGTTGGTGTACTTCTATATTAGAAACACTACCTCTGTAGACCAGTAGGAAGCAAAAATTCTGTCCCAAATACCACAGCCCAAAAGAGTAAGAGCTGGTAGTGAGGCATCAGCTCTATGTACAACCTAGCTTGGAAGTAGCAGGGACCTTCTGGATAGATACTGAACCAAAGGAAATAAAAGAGGAGATCCTCCAAGACATCAGTCACTTCCAATTCTGAAGGTCAAGAGCAGAAAGATCAGATTTTGAAGTACTTACTGCAAAATAATGTTTTCTACTCATTTTTATACAAGCATTTTATAAAGCCTATATAAATGAGGGAAAAAAAATGCTGTTTGCATTCCCTGACCAGTCAAAATTTCTGATGCCCAAAGGATAGCATGAGCCCCTAGATCTCCTGCAACAGAGAAGTGGCAAATTGTGTCAGGTCATTATCCTTAACTGATGTGTACCAAGAAAATCAAATATAAAAATTTGGAGCAACTTATTAAAAAAAGCATAAAACTGATCATTCCTCAAGACCCTTCAGAATGGCAGAATGATGAAGCAGAAGTTCTCCTGTCACTATTAACCATATTGATCAAATCTGAAAATTTGCTAACAGCTACTGTTTTTCCTATTAAATTTTCCAACTTCCTTACCACAGAAAACTAAAATATCTCAGACTTCTTTTAAAGCATTAAGTGCTCTCTCTCTCCAAACTCAGAAATAATTTGATGGAAAAGAACAAAATATCTAGGCCTAAGGTTCAAAATTAAGTAAATAATGAGAAATTCTAGTGAATATATGCTGTCTCCTGCCTCAAGTAATTTTCCTAAAAAAACCTCTCAAAGGTCCTTGATATTAGGAGCTCAACTGTAATTTCCAAAACTAATGCACCTTTGCTTAAATTTTCAAAATAACAATTAGAAGCAAATTAGGTTATTTTTAAGTTCATTCTTAGAAGCAGATTTTATTAAACCTATTTTTAAATGTACCTAACTTCACTAAGTTGAGGCTAATGTAAAATTGAGAGAAAGAACAGGAAAAAAACCTACAAAAGCTACCAGGAAGGGGGAAGAACATGTTTCTATTAATGTATTACTTCCAGTGAAATATCACTGAAGTTCAACACAATCCAAGCCACAGTGCAATGTGTGTAAAGCAGACAATAAGTTCCATACAGTAGAAGAAAAGCAATAATTACGTGGCTTTTTTTGTTGTTGTTGTTCATAATTAGAACTTCATTGTGGCACTTATTCAACCTAAATGTACTTCAAAAAAACCTGTCCTTTCACATGGAAACATAGTCTAAAGCAACAACAAAATGCAAATTTCACGCTAGTTTTGTTTTTAAAGGCATCAAAAAATATGAGAACATGATTGTCATGTCCATCAAGCACAAGGGAACTAGAACAATTTAAAGTAGTTTATTGTAAGAGGACACAATTGAGCTGAGAAGTCTCATATTTGACTTGTGTCCAGAAACAGGAATCAAAATGAACTATTAAGCTGTAGTCTAAAGGTTTGAAGATTTTTTCAGCTGGGGACATTATACAGCCTTAAATGGTAAAAACAGTTAAATCCTATCCCAATAAAAATCCTTGGAAAAATAATCTTCTACAAATAAGATGAAGATAAAGTTCCAACAGACCATAAATTGATTTGGAAATGTTCACATTAGAAAAATCACATTGACAGCAATAAGCACACCATTCAAAATATGAAACCAGGTAAATATTTTTGCACTAAGCATACATATGAACTCTATTGTAAAAACATTAAAACCTACTTGGACTTCCAGGCACACTAAAGTATTTTAATGACAAATGTATCATGATTCTTCTTCCTGCTGTCTCCTGCTTTTCTCTTCTGCTAAACCTTACATTCCAGCCTAATAGCAATATATTTTCTCCTCCAATCAACCATATTATTCAGTGGTATTTCCTAGAAAAATTTTTCTTGTGTGTCAGATAAACAGAGAAGAAAATCCTTCAGGGACAGCTTGATATACCACAGATGCCAGTTGAAATAATACTGAACCAAGAAATTAAGAATTTCCTTAGTGAACATATCAGCACAGAAAATGTGGTAGAAGTACATATTTTAACAAAATTTAACTATATCAAGCATGTGACTTGGACTTCACTCCATAATTTTAAAGCTATGTGGGTTCAGAAGCATCCGAAAAGTCATGCAGTGGGAAAGATCAACTGCGAAAAAAAAGAACTGAAAAAGTGTACATGCAAGAAGCAGCATGATGGTATCATGAATGTTTTATTTGGGACACAAAAGTATATGTAGCATTTTAGAATAATAAAGTCCTCTTCATAATTTTCTGGTTAAAAATAATTTGGTGCTGCCTGGCTAGACAAAAACAGTGATCAAAAAAAAGGTTACCTTGCAGGTGCCACACAGGATCTCATTGAGGGTAAACAAAAACATATTACCTGGAGAAATTGTTGGACTTCTATCAACAACTAAACACCCCATTAAATTAAACTACACATAACAAAGAATGTGTGAATTGGCAGTAAAACTCCATCATTAGTGTTCTCATACAGCTCTGTGCTTCCCGCATTTTCAGGAATTAGACCTGAAAGTTTCCCCATTTTTACACATGTTCAAAGAATTTAACATTATTAGACTGTCATAAATGACTTAAGATTTTTGGCAGGCCATCTGCTGTAATAGCTTTGAATTTCCCTTAAGTGCATATTGTGGACGACTTATTTTAACAAGAATTAACACTGTCTTGAGGCTCAGACAAAATCTAAACTCTTACCTCCTTTCTATCACTATCATGCCAAGTGAAGGTCAGTGTTATATATGTATTGTGTGCATAAGGTAGATTAAGATGCATGACATGCTACACATATTGGACACTCTTTTAATCTTAATTTGAAACTATTAATGCTTCTAATGCAGAGTAAGACCATCTCCATGTACTTTGACTATATACTTTGTATCTCTAGTCAGCAGAGTCAGAACTCCGGAAAAATTTCAAAGAAATACTTTTCCAGTCACAATAGGGTTAAAAATTAAGCAAGGTTGTTCATGCTTGCCATTCCACAAATTCCAAATATATTTGAAAAGTCATACTAGTCCTATTCTGCATTCCAAATTCCTGCAATATTCATTAGTTTCAGTGTAAGAACCATCACGAGTGGAAGACCAATTTGCTCATAACGTTTCCTGTGTTGATTGCACTCTAGATCTACTTTTTTACTGCAGCATCTTGGAGAATTTAATCAATCTTCCCAGAAAGAATGTCAGCAACTAGAGCTATTTCAGTGGCTCATTAGCTAGTTATTAGAAACAGACTTCATCACTGATATCTTAGGACAGTGAAAACAAAAACCAGATTGCATGGATTTGTTTTTAAAGAATTTGATGTCATCATTTTTGCCATTATAAATTGATACTGAAAACAAATATTGGCAAAGAAAGCAAACATCCTATACTTTCTGGATTTCTCCATTGACCACACAAAGGGAAAAATATTGCTCCAACACCACAAAACACTCGTCTTCCAATACAGACATGAGATAACATTATTTTAAAAATGGAACAAACAAAAGCTTTGATTTTCTATTCTGTCAAAGGGAGAAATCTGAGTTAGAGTTTCACAACCATGTTTTCCCCTCAAAAAAATATTGACATAATGATACTGCAGTTTTCAACCACTTTACACTGCAGATCATGTGGCAGAAATGTTAGCCATACCCTTCAGCATTTCCTGTTCATCAGCCTGGGTATTCTCCACATTGTAAATGAATGGGCACATAACTTTATTCATTCCCAACACTTGCTGCAGGCTGGGAAGTTTCATTCAGAAACCTGAGCATCTAAAAGTTCTAGAGCTATTCAACATCATGACGGTGAAGATTCCTGAATTATTTCACTGGATTTTTATACCCCATCTAGTAAATACAGTTTTCTCTTTACCAGTTGAGCCAATATTCAAAGAATTTCTTTTAAATATAATTTATATTCTGTAGTCTGTAGGAAGAGACTTTGGAATATGCCATTAAGTTCCAATTAGTTTTTTGCTGTACTTTTCTATAGCCTGATAATATTAGTATGTAACTCACTCACTTCCATCCAAACAACCAAAGGAAAATGTTTCAATACTGAGGAGATGCTGTTCCCCAGTTCTGCTTGTCCTACAGTCACATCATCATAGGTTAATCTGTACTGCATGGCAAAGGTCAAGTTTTTATTTTCAGTATCAATGTATACTATGGATATGTAGGGCCCACCAAAATGAACATACGAAGAAAAAGAGAATCTTCCTGACAGTGTAGTCTCATTCCTCCAGGGGGATTTGCTCATTTGTTGTTTGGGGGGGAAATATTTTTTCCTTTTGCAATTGCCAATTTTAAACCTTAGGAGGCTAGGGCTTCGAAACCTGACTACTGAAAGGACTGACATATCCCAAAGAATGTAGGAGGAATTTGATTAGGCTTTTTTACTGGGAACTATTTGCAGTACTCCTAGATGCTTACATAGTAACAGTAGCTAAAAACTCTTGCCAGCTTTGGCTGTCCAAGAGACTGCACCCCATCTCCAGGAATGTGGATTCAAGCATAGTTATCCACATATTCATCACCCCTAGGCTGAATATCATTGTGCGCTACACCCCAGGGATGAGGCGTTTCGACTGAATCAACAGGCACCCAGCCCCGGGAAGCGGCACGTGGGGATTGCTCACCCGCGCCAGGCAGCCTGCTGGTCTGCCTGCGGATTCTTTCCAAGATCGGGTGCTTGATTTCATGCTAACGCGTGGGAGGGGATCCGTTTCTCCATGAATTTCTGTGATGATGGCAGTTGAGAGATCATTGCTATGGGCCAAATCAGGGAGGGAGGCTCATTTCCACCGCAGCTGACTTCAGCAGTGAAATACTTGTGGTAGTGTCTCAACCACAAGACAATTATTAGTTCAGCAAAATTTCCTTTGCGATAGTGTTGTGATTATAGGAATGGATTCAATGCCTACAAAGAGAAAAAGTGAGGCACCATCTCAGAGTACCATATTGAATTTCACTAGGCACTTGTATCACATTACCATGCATTTTGAGCAGAACATTTGAGCAATATTTTTGTCTTAACAAAAAATAGTATTTAATAACTTGCACAGAAAGCTTTTAAAAAATGAAAAAAAATGCTGGTTTACATAGATCTATGAGTAGGGCGGAATCAAAATATTTGCAACAGATTTTTTTTATCCAATTCTGTTGGTTTTCAGCTGGAACAGAGGTAACATAAATAAGTAGATCAATCAAGGCAGAGACCATTCTGCAGTTCAGATTTCCCATGTCTTTCCAATTCCACCAACTCCTAGTTTTCTGCTCTAATAAACAAGCTACTCACTTCAGTAAACAGTACATTTTGTTAGTCAAGCCTTGTATTACAAAATAGTTTCTGGCCTTCATGCTAGATTTTTAATACTGGCTATTCACATGCAGCTCTGCACATCAAAAATGCTATTGTACCGCTGCAGAAAATTAACTACCTAAGGCACAGGCTTTAGAAAGCAATCATTGTAGATACTGTGCAAGACAGCAAAAGCTCCAGTGCACCCGGATCAGGCAGAGGAAGAGAACATGACACAATCCCTTTTTAAAAGTGGGGGTTCACTGACTTAAAAATAAAACAAGTAATGTGCTTTATCCAGGCCCTAGACAGCTCAAATGACGGTGTAGAGCTACACATAAATACGTGATAAACCCTTTCAGGTAATGCACAAAAAGAAAGCAAACATGAATTAAGAAGTGGATTCTCAGTACTTCCATACATTACATACATACATCATGTAAGTTAGCTTAATTCAGTGAACTTCCACACGTAGATTAGTGCTTACATACCTAAAGTGTTTTCAAATTAATTTTAATTATATTGCAAATTGTGCACAGACTAGACTGCAGCTCAGCATGTATTCATGTAACATGTAGCTCAACTCATTTTTCCTTATCATTTTCCTTATGACTCTCAAAAAGTCATAAGGAAACAAAAGAGAAATATATGAACTGTTTTCCTATTTGATAGCCATTAAAGAAAAATCTGTCTGTGGAGCAGAGAAAATAAAGACATCTGTTTTCATAGCGCTGGATATTTTAACAATTTCAGGCTGCCCTGCTATGCAGAAACAGTAGCATATTAACATGTTGCTGTATTCTGGTTCTGTTGACTTTTTAGTGTCTTTGTGGATGCCCTAAGTTTCCTATATGAAATTAAAATCAGTCTCTCAAGTCTGAGTCTTAAACGTAGCAGCATATATAAAATAAATAAACCCATTTCCTTTTGTTACTTACAGAGACACTAATTTCCCTCTTTCAGAACAGGCATTTGTTAATGCAAATGAATCAAGACATCACATTTTTTCCTTATGTTTCAGATGACAATATTGCCAAAAGTACAAATTTCTATTTGTTCAAATTTATTTTGTACTTACACTACATGTGGCATACTGAATGTGCCAGCTCTCAAAAATCAGGCTGAAGTCTTGACTGCACCCTGTGCTAAAAGAAATCTCACTTACAAAATCTAAGAAAGCCACAGCAGTATAAACACATAACAATCTTCAAGACAATTTAAAGCAATTGAGATATCCAGATAAATGTCCTGGGAACTTTCTGAAGGGATGCATGCAGCTGTAAATGGAGTGAGGACAAGAAACAATGGACAAATTGAAGCCCAAGAGGTTCAGACAGGATTGAAGAAAATACTTTTTGCCCACGGGAACAGTCCAGCACTGCCCAGACAGGCTCCACAACCCTTATCTTTGATGGTTTCTTCCACTTGGTTTCAAGACCAGAACTAAGCTGAACAAAGCCTTGAGCAACCTAGTCAGACCTTAAACTGACCCTTCTTTGACCACAAGGTTAGATTGCAGACCTTCCAAGATCCCTTCCCACCTCAATTGTCCTGTGAAAGCAACGCAAATTCTACAGCGCCCTTCTGTGATATTTCATCTATACCAGTCTTAAGAGACAACATTTTCCAATAAACACAGTTTGTAAGTTAACAGTGTTCTTAAAAATCTACTATCACTGGGGAGGCCCTCAAAAAAGCCTGAACAGTTTATTAATTTGAATAGACTTCCACAGACTGCTTGATCCAATGTAGGCATGTTGATTCACTGCCACTTTTGCCCAGGTGCTCAACCACAGCACCCACAACAGCTTAGTCACAGTGTGAGTAGTCAGTACCCAATTTACTGTTTCTTTACCAGTGAAAACATCTCTAGAGGTGTATCACAATGACAAAAAGGGTGTTTTTTGTTTTTACAGTCAGGGGAAAAGAGAACCCTCTCACACAGGAATCATCAAGCATCTGCCTGTGCTTCTGGGAGAGCTGTGGGACAGCTCTAAAGGACTGCCAGATCTACTTACTCAGTATCCTCATTTGCACAACGGGCAGGCTGCCAGACTCAGTTAAACAATACCTGAGGTCTAGTTTATATTCCCACCTAGGCCAGATAGCTGGGATTTAAAACACTTGCAAGTTTGGGTGTGAGGGCAGTGTGTGTTGACAAGGGAATTAAGCCATGGCTCTACAGGATTTCTCTTCTGATGCAAGATTAGCTCAAGCAGCGCTGCTCTTCCCCTCACTCAATTTTCCTCAATGTCTCCACAGATGGAGGAGTGAGGGGCAGAACTGGAGATTGCACTGCCTCTGGGGTGCAGCTGATGGACCTGGGATTCAGAGTGGTGGACCAGGCAGAGCCCAGCAGTAGCGTGCCCTGGTTCTGCTGTTCAGGCAGGCAAGCTGCAGAAAGCTTCTCCCTTTGGGCTGGCAGGGACAGGCTGGTCTCAACTGATTTTAAAAATCAGGCCCCTCTCAGCTGCTCACTTGCTTTTCATCACCTACTCCACTCCTCTGCCCCCATGTCTCGCACACCAGTTGCCATAGTTTGTTTCCTCCCCACTCCCACTTCTCTTTTCACATTGTCAGAAGCGAGGGGAGATGGAAGCACCTTCTTTCCCAGTTCATCACCTGTCAAAAAAATCTCTTTAAAAAAAAAAAAAAAAAAGACAGTGACTCATCCAAGCACAAAGCCAACAAAAAGTTCTAAATCTTGCTGCTTGCACATCTCCTGAGTTAGGCAACATGGGTGGCCCACCTCCTCCTAGAAGGCCATACTGCAAGGGAGCACCTCTGGCCACTGCGATGGCAGTACCACCACCCAGCTGCTCCTAAGTTCTCCTTCTCCACTCCAGCCACGTGCTCACAGAGCAAACTGTCCCTCCTTCGCTGTGGTACCAAGGGTCTTTGCCTCTCAGAACTGACAATAGTTTGTAACACACCAGCCTCAGGCAGCACAACACACCATCCTGCCAGGAACCTGGCCAGGCCCACTCTTTTTATTGTCAGACCCTCTGTTACCCTTTGTAAGTTTAGACTGCTCTGGAAGTGAGACTTAGGGGGTTGAGGGAAACCAAAACACATACACAAAAACATGTGAGCCTTTTAGTCCATCTCTGACAAATTCACTTGCAATGAACAAAAAAGTTATGTTAAACCACATTAATTAAAATAACAATGCTTATATAAATACATTATCTTGTGTATAAGTAAGTAGAAGTAGCTGTAGAAGTAACAATTCTTGAAAATTTAAACTGTCTATGTAAAATTTTTAAGTTGATTGATACAAGTTAAGGCAGCATGAAGTAATATTTCATTCCAAGTTTTCAATATATCAAAACAAAACCAGAAGTATGCTGAAAGAAAAATCTCAATTCTTCAACTTCTAAGAAAAAATTTGCATCTAAAGCCTCCCAGGCTGTTATAGTTTTCCAGTGCACCATGAGCAAGGAGTAAAAAAAGTAACTAAGTATAATTTACTGTCTTGAAAATTTAAAAAAAGTAAAAATAAAAAAATAAAAAAAATTAAACCCCCCCTACATTTATTGTTTGTAGATACATATTTCACAACAACCAGTTAAAATCAGAATAAAACTATAGTGAAGTTACAATGTTTACTCAATTATTTAAATGCTGTGTTAATACTAGTTAATTTTAAGTTAATATGGAAAATTAGCAAGTTAATTAAAATATCTGAATGCAACATATGCTTATTTTGATAAAGTTGGAGCTCAGGAAGGAAAATCAGAACCAAGAATGTTTCTCTTACTCTGATTAAACGGCAGAGGTAAAATTATGCTGCCACTGAGACAGAAGAAGGTAAAACAGAAGAGACAAAGTTTGACAAACTATTAGACCAAACAGCCAAAGATAATATCCCTAAGAAATATGAAAAACGCAAAAAAAAAAGGACAGCCCTATGCCTTTTCTGCATAAAAAGAATTCCTATTCTCCTGTTAGATTTGTTTGATATTTAATATTCTTTTCACTTAAGAACTTAAAGAGGACAACTGTAACAATCAAACATGCTCAGAACACATAAATCACAGCAACCTACCAAAGAACATAAACAAGTATTATACCATCACAGACTTACAAAGTATAAACTATCTGCTTTTTCCAAGGTTCATTAATACACTGCTGCTGTAGAGCAGAGGGGTTATGAGTCCCCAAAACAGTGCACAGGGAACACCATTTTCTTGGAGCTGATTTTTGTCAATTAGTATTCACATATCTGATTTTATTTGCATATTTACCAGATATATTTACTTTCTTCTGATGTCACAAAGCTCCTTAAATCCATAATAGGTAGCAAAAGCTATCTGTAAAACAGCTTTATCTTTAATTGAATTCTTGTTCTGATTCATGATCAGTAATAATTATTCCTAGCAAACAGGGGAGAGACTTTCCAAAGCACATACCACAGAGAGACTTGCAAATTAATTTAGGTATTGTGTAAAATTGTTTCTTCATTAAGTGGTAGTGCTCCTCAAATATATAGTTTATTATAACATCTGGATCCTTTTCATCATCCCATTACTCCCTTTGCTATTCTTGAAATATCCTTGTAACAGGAAAACACTTTCAAAACATGCTCTGGCATGTTAAATCCCAGAGCTTGCCACTGCAATTCAGATATTTTAAATTTACACCACCTCTTGTTTCCACCATCAAATGTACCAGCATGTCTTAGCATAATTTAAAATTTCCCCAACGCTCCTACTTAGCATTCCCACTGCAACATAAATTACTGATGCCTCAAAAAAAACAAAAGCAAAAAGATACTTCAAAACATTTGGCTTATTTTAAATATGCTCTCCTCAAAATCATCTCTCTCCTGGTCAACCATCAGTGGTTCTTACATTGCATAGTAGCTATGACCCCTACGTTTGAGGTGGCATGATCAAAGGAGCACTGGCCAGACTTGGAAAAACATTTCCACTGAGAATGGACATACTGCCTGTCAAAAGGTTATTCCCACTGCGTACAGGGAGCAGCTCATATTACTGCAGTGTAACATGAAAGTGCAAAATCTAGCTGTAGTAATCCACATACATGTTTTTCTTTCTAAAAAGGGCATATGGGAGACACTGGCTAGAACAGAACATCCGTATTATCATTTGAAGGGAGGGGATGGACTGGCGAGGGAAAGCTTCCCTAATCAATCCAGCTGTAGGAATCAGCCTCTTAAAAAAATACTTTAAAAATCCTGCCTCTTACCATAGCAATTACTTCTCTTCAGTTGCTTTTCTTTCCTTTAGTTAAAAATTTATATATGCAAATATACATCTACATATAGATAATCAAACACATACATATGATCAGGCTTTACACGCTGCGGAAGACAAAATAACTTTGGAGGCGTAAATCTTAATGTCAATGACAGGAAGGCTTTGGTGAACCATTACCATAAATCTGACAAACGCTAATTTGATGGGTGGCTGTATCTGTCTGCTGCAAGACCAGTCTAGACAGTCTATTGAGAAATCCTAAAACACAACTGTTTGTTCCCTGTAACACCATCTGGATATGGCAATAAGAGCCGACCCAGTGCCATTCACACATGGATCAAAGCACATGCTAATGCCATCATGAAGTCATACACATAAAAAATTCAATCTGAGAACTCTATGCAATTTTCCTAAGTCCTCAGTGAAGAAACCTCAGACTTAGCACAACTCAAGCTAAGTGCATGAAGAGGGGGAGAGGGTGGAAAAAAAGAAGAGAATATTTAATGAGCTTGGCCTTCCCGAGGAATGTTAGGCCACCCATTGTATTGGAAAAGGCTCATGTCACACTTCAGTCATGGCACCCATCAGGGTGCCCCTTTACAAAAATTGATCCGGAGGTTTTTGTAATTACCTGTTTCAAACAGAAAGAGTGCCCAGAAAAAGGAGAAGGTTTCTGAGGTTTCTTGCATTTTCTTATTTAAGACAGAGCTGGCAGAATTTGCAATATCACAGACAATATTGAAAACCTCTCTCTCATTAAACTGCACCATGGCACTAGATCAAAGCACCAAGGGCCCCCTATTGAACTTCTCTAAATATTACAAACTTAATAGCAAGTCTGGCTATGCAAAAACTAAAAGTAAAGCAAATTTTTTTCCTGCTTCCAAAAAATCAAACCAGGGCTTTCCATGACACAGCTTAAATAGGTAAACATACTTACACAGCATACCACAAATTTTAAATTGTCAAAGCTTCATCTACTACAAAAAGAAAACAAAAACAAAACACAAAGATTACTGTGGGCTTTTTTCCTGCAAAGCTCACTTCTGACAGTTTCTGGAGTGCTTTTTTAATACTGCCCTTCAAAAGATTCTTGTAATTTTTTTTCATATAATGCATTATGTAACCAATTCAATAATCTGCACAAAATATTTGCTTTGTCATCAATTTCACCATTTTTTTTCTGTTAAGTATCCACTAATACTAGGCTTCCAGCAATTATATTGCTCCCAGCTTTTTGACCACTGAAACTGTATTTCTTATTTAACTCTGTTTTCTTTTTATGATGTATGAGTTTGCAACAAACAGTGCTTAGTCTTTCTGGCAAAACTACATATAAAGCTGCTTTGCTGATCCTGAAGATGTATCAAGTCAGCAAAGGCAGGTTTTAAAAACCATTTTGATAAAAGTCCCATCTTTAAAAGCTGACATCCTATCATTTAAGTCTGTTTCTCTAATTGTTTGAAAGCAATCTGAATACTGTTGGACTTCAGTGATTCTTGTGGGTCCCTTTCAGCTCAGGATATTATGTGACTCTATACTGTTATGGTGGTGTTTCATATCAAAAACATTGTAAGATTACAATCCTAGGTCCTTAAATACTTTTTTTTGTAAATTAAAAAAAAAGGACAAGTAGCAAAATTTACTTCTGCCACCATGAGCAGCTCAATGGAAGTTAAATATCTATTGAAACTGCATTTTAAACTTTTATAAGCTGATGTTAGTAATTTCCTTATTGCCCAAAAACAGAACTAGCATGTTAACATGAATGACATGTCATAAAATACTGCATCCCTGAAAGTTTCATAAAGTTACTGCAGAAAAACAAACTCCAGTTACTTTGAACCTGCAAAAATCCTGTATATCTGCACATAAACACACAAAAATCACTCAAACTAAATGTCCAAACACAACTCTCAATCTAACTTGAAAAAATACATATTTGTAAGAGTAGGTATGAAGTCAGAACATTATACTGTAGTCCATGACTGAAATAAAACTAAAAAAAGTACACTACAGTCCTCAAGGTGTTTTCATTCAGTACTTCTGTGGAAATTACAATCATCTTAACATTTAAATATCTGAGTTCTTTATATACAGTTTTCAATAACAACCTCAGAAGAGAAATAAGTTTAGACTGTTACAGAGATGAAATTCTGAGGAACTTTCTGCTACCATGCCATGAGAGAATCAATTACAATAACCTTTTTTTAAGTGACATAGATTAAAAGATTAGTATTCCAACAAAACAAATAAACAAAAATCTCTTAAAAAAACAAAATTTAAAAAAAAAAGGGTGGGGAACAGAAAAAATTTATTGTTGCAATCAAGATGACTTTAAGGCAAAAAAAAAAAAAAAAAAGAGTGATCAAGTAGTCTTTCCGTTCAAAGTGTGTTCATGGATACACAGAAAAAAATCTCCACAAAGATTTCCGGTACTAGAAAAGCCAAGAGATTGGCCCTGACTTATGACTCAAAAGACTGATACACTATGAGTCATCAAGTTTTCAGACAGCAGAGATATTTCAATATGGGGAAGTGGGAGATTTACAGGAATGAACTGTGCATCACAAACTAACACTTGTTTCTGCAGCAAGCACTTCCCCTTGAAGAAAAAGAGTTGAAAATGTGTACATATCATAGTAATTTCTCATTACCTTTGAAATGGGATTAAATGGCATCATGCTAGCATTAGGTTCTTTCATGTCTGAATCATATACAAAACAGATAACTGAAGAATACACATGTACTTAGTATTTGTTCAGAAATACACAGAATCTCCTGTCTCCTCCAGATTTCTATATGGAGCACTGTCTTAAGAGAACCAACCTAAGTTTAGGCAGAACAATATATGCCCTAACTATCAATGTCTCAGCAGCAGACACGTAGTGAAGGGTATGCTTCGCAGGACTTAAAACTTCCAATGACTCCCCTTCACGCTGTGCAACAAGACAGTACTGCCATCTACTGCTCACTGCCGCAGCACAAACCTTTCGCACAGCTCCAAAAAGTCCCCACCAGCTTAAAAACACCCCTCACAAGCAGAATCAAAGACAGAACCTTGAGAAGCCAGTCCCAGGAAAGACACCTGCATCAGTAACTCCTCTAGCGATTCTATAATTCTACATAATACGAAACAAAAGGCTGTGTTTCTTTACTCAAATGTCTTACAGAGCACAGAATTAACTGGAGCACAGAGGGAAGCGAGCTGCAGCTGCTCCCCAGAGGGAGTCACCAGGTAGCTGTGCAGTACCGTCTCCAGCTTTCCCACCAACGCAGCTGTAACGCTTCCTGAACAGAGTCCTTTTTCCATTTTCCAGAGTACAGATATTAATATGTTTGTATCCTGATAAGCTATATGTTCACACATACACGAAACATTACAAGGTGACATGAATTACATACCCAGTGTTGTAAGCAAAACAATAATTAATTTTTCCAATTTTAGCACAACAAATTTATTTCTATTAAATGCTATAGACTCAAGTCTTTTTAAAATAAAGCTTGTGGATACTCCATGGACTAACTAATAAGAAGGTATTTAATTCAGCTGCTTAAAAGTGCTGCTAGGAAATTACTGACATGTTCGAATAATTTCAATCACAATCTTGATATGACGAAGAATTTAGTAGAATACAAGCACAAGACATATTTGTGCCACTGCCTTTCTAACTGAAAGAAATTAAGTCCAATCAGTAAGCCTGACAAGTTTTGAAGAATCCATCCTCAAAAGTGGTATTCCCACTAACAACAAATTTGGATCCACTAGAAACTGATGCACAAAATTTGAAGAAAAGAGACTACAGATTTTGTTAATGGAGCACATCTCACAGGATAATAATGATGATGAAGCTACTGAAACACAATCTGTAAGTACATTGAAGACAAACTGAACCACGTCCTTATGAAAAACAAAAAAAAATTATGGCTGTTTTGCAGGATACAAATAGCCTGTAATCACTTCAATCACAAGGCAAGCATCATCTAGTTACGGTACACAGTTATTCAAGTCTCCCAGATTCCATGGCAATAAAAGGTTACCAGTTACCATATGTGATAATTTGAACTTGATGGTGACAAGTGGTAGAGGTGGAAAACAACTGAGGTGAGAATAATTGTGAAATCTGTAATTAGAAGGTTGTGAAGTTACACAGACAGTTTTCATTTGCTGTTGCTTTGTGGTGTTTGGTGATTTTGTTTCTGTATGGCAGATCAAAATCTGAATGACCTTTCAGAAACTTCAAGAATCTTTAAGATCTTAAAACACCCTCCCCAAAACCTCTGCTGACATTCTACCTCTCTTTTTCTTCTTAAAACAATTCTTCAGAGAATGTGCAAATATACTTGCTCTGCAGAACCCCCAAAGGCAAGTCACAGCATTTTTGTCACAGTAGATAAAAAGAAATACAGATTAATTTCTTCACAGGTGACATTATACTGGGAATTTGCTACAGGCCACTCAAACAGGAAGACCAAGCTTATGAGGTCCTCTACAGACAGACAGGAGAAGCCTCACATTCACATATCTTGGTCCTCATGGGAACTTCAACCTCCCTATTATCTGTTGGAGGAACAACACAGCTGAGTATAAGCAATCCAGGAGGTTCTTCGAGTGTGTTGGTGGTAACTTTCTTCTCCGACAGGAAGCCTGGAAGGAAAACCAAGCAACCAAGAATCATGTTAGGAAAGCTAAAAACCTCATGTAACTAAATCTGGTCAGGGACGTGAAGGGCATACTTGTGTGACTGATAAAAGGAAGATTAGGGAAAATATAGTACCTGTCCAGAAAGAAATGGACAAGAACAAGAAGGCTGAATTACTCAATGACTTTGTTGCTTTCAGTCTTCACTGAAAAATGTTCCAGCCATACTGCCCAAGTAGCAGAATGAAAAGGCAGGGACTAGGAGAATGTAGAATCACTTATCCACTACAGAAGAAGACCAAGTTCAACACCATCTGAGGAACCTGAAAATACACAAGCCCATTCCAGGTATTGTACATCCACAGGTCCTGAGGGAGCTGGTCAAGAAAGTGGCTAAGCTGGTGCAAATCATATTTGAGAGATCATGGCAGATCAGTAAAGTTCCCACTAACTAGAAAAGTGGAAATACAGTCCCCATTTTTAAAAGAGAAATAAGGAAGACATGGGAAATTACAGGGCTGAGAAAGCCACCTCAGTTCCCACCAAGATTATGGAGCAGATTCTCCTGAAAACTATGCTAATGCATAAGGAAAATAAGGAGGTGGATGGTAATATCCAGCACAGCTTCCTAAAGCACAAATCATGCCTTACAAATTTGGTGGCTGTCTCTGACAGGATTAGAGATGGGTGGTGGATGAGCGAAGAGCAATTTACATCATCCACCTGAACTTGTGCAAAGCTGTCCTACATGACAACATTATCCCTAAACTAGTAAGAATGGATTTGATAGGTGGACCATTTGGTGTCAGGAATTGGCTGGATGGCCACAGGCAAAGTGCCACAGTCGATGACTCAGTGTCTAAGTGGAGTGTAACAAGTGCCATTCCTCACAGGCGATATTGGGACCAGCTTGGCTGAAAATCTCTATTGGCAGCATGGATGGGGGGATCAAGTGCACCTTCAGCAAGTTTGTCAACAACACCAAACAGTGTGGTGCAGGTGGCATGCAGGAGAGAAGGGATGCCATCCAGAAGGGTCTTGACAGGCTTGAGAAGAGGACCTGTGCAAACCACATGAAGTTCAACAAAGCCATGTACAAAGTGCTGCACCTGGGTTGGGGCAATTCCAAGCACAAATATAAGCCCAGCACAGAATAGAATGAGAACAGCTTGGGACATCTAGGAGCCAAACAGCTCAAAATGACCCAGCAACTTACACTGACACCTCAAAAAGCCCATAATGTCTGGGACTACATCCAGTGAAGTGGCCAGCAAAGCAAGGGAGAAACTTCTGCTCCTCTATTGTGCCCTCACGAGACCCCACCTGGAGCACTGCATGCAGCTCTGAGGCACACAACATAAGAAGGACACAGACCTCTTAGAGCAGACCCAGGAAGGGTTACAAAAATGCTGAGGGCTGAAGCATCCATCCTATAGGTAGGCTGGGCTTGTTTAGTCCAGAGAAGAGAAGGCTCCGGGGAGGCCTTACAGCACCTTTCAGTACTTGAAGGGGCCTACAGGAAAGCTGGAGAGGGACTTTTGACAAGGGCATGTAGTGATAGGACAAGGAGGAATGGCTTCAAATTGAAAGAGGATAGATTTATGCTACATATTAGTAGGAAACTCTTTGCTGTGAGGCTGATGAGGCACTGAAACAGGTTGCCCAGAGAACTTGGGGTGACCCATTCCTAAAACTGTTCAAAAGAAAACTAGATGGGGCTTTGAACAACATGTTTAGTGGAAGGTGTACTGGCCCATGCCAAGGAGATTGAAGTAAATGATCTTATTGGTCTTTCCAACCCAAACCATCCTATGGTTATATGAACTGGAAAGCTAACGAGATTCGATTTTCATACAGTTCCCATCACAAAGTACTGACCACATTAATCATTCTATCTCTCCAACAGATCTGCAAACAGGTTTTAAGACACAAGCTTGTAGACTGTCAAATTCAACCTTGAAGAATTGATTTGGAACACACAGAAATTAACTTTCGTATTTTATATATGCAAATTATTACCTTTTTTTACAAGCTACTTTTTTTCTTGAAGTCACTGGTGAACAAGGGTATGCTGGTTTTTGCTAGGGTAGAGTTAATTTTCTTCCCAGTGGCTGGCATGGGGCTGTGTTTTGGATTTGTGCTGAACACAGGGTTGATAATACAGAGATGTTTTTGTTATTGCTGAGCAGGGCTCACACAGAGCCAAGGCCTTTTCTGCTGCTCGTACTGCCACAGTGATGAGGGGGCCGGGAGTGCCTGGGAGGCTGGGAGGAGACACAGCCAGGACAGGTGACTCCAGCTGACCAAAGGGATATTCAAAACCATGGCAGGGCTTAAACCACAACAAAGGAATAAGGGTAAACACTACCAGTAAAGAGATACTTAATACCTTGGTTACAGAAAATACATCATGCTCATATATAAAGGGGGGGAAGAAGAAGGAATGGGGGGACATTTGGAATGATGGTGTTTGTCTTCTCAAGACACTATTGTGTGTGATGGGGTGCTGCTCTCCCAAAGATTGATGAAAACCTGCCTGCCCATGGGAATCAGAGAATTTATTCCTTGTTTGCTCTGGTAGGGTGTGCACCTTTTGCTTTCCCTGTTAAACTGTCTTTATCTAAACCCACGAGTTCTCCAGCTTTTACCCTTCTGATTCTCTTCCTGATCCTGCTGGTGGAGCAGTGAGCGAGCAGCTGCCAGGGCTTGGCTGTTGACTGGGGTTAAACCATGACAAAGGGATAAAGGTAAACTCTACCTTTAGAGGAACTTAAAATCTTAATCATAGAAAAGAACGCCAACTGAAATCTAGATGCTTCTTTTGGTAGTTCCTCATTTTTATATCTGAAAAAAGATGATCAGCTTTACACCTACCAGAAGTCACTTATAAATCTGAAGCCTAATAATAACTTAAATTCTTTACCATTCTTTACATCCAGTAAAAAGAAACAGGTTCCTCCACAAGCAAAGCTCTTCTCTTTCCAAGGGAACATCCAAGGTCACAGGTCTAGTTCTATGTTTAGATTTAGAAGTAAAGCCAGCCTATAGTAAAGAAATAGTTACTAATAGGATGCTCATACTTAAAATTACTTCAGCTATTTTGTTTTTCTTAAACAAAAGATACTAATGCATCTTTGGCAGCCTGATTAAAATCATCTCACTTCATTAACAGGGTATCAGCTGTTCCCTCATCACAAGGCAATTTCTGGGAACTAATACTGAAAGGAAATTATGTAAGTTGAAAAAGAACAGAAAGAGAAGAGAATAGCTAGAATTGTTAGACAAACAGTCTTTAAGTGTCCTCTACTTCTGGGGAAAAAAATAGCGCATTATTCGATGGAAATGGTAGCATCCCTGAAAATAACAAAGAAAAGTGTAAGTATAGTACACACAACTGTCTGAGAAAAAGCAAACAACATTCTTATGATAATGATTTAATAGTTTCCATCCTAACAGTAACTCAGGATGATTTTAAACAGCAGCTATTAATTGGACACTTTTACATCAGCAAAGCTAGATAGTTTGGATTCAAGCATGCTGAGAGATGGCATAGGTACCAGCTAGACTGGAAGTGCTTACTGTTATTAAGGTTTGAAAAACTGGGATTGGAAAAGTTCACAGGAACAGCAAGAACAAAACTGCTATGTCAATATTTACAAAAGATAAATTGGATGCACTGAATAATTATACCTGTCAGCCTAAAGAAGATTTTGTAAAGAAAAATAATTTTTATGTAGTGAAATAGCTGATGAAAGATTTGATTATGAAAAATTAAATTAAATTACACTATGAATGCCAATCAACAGGTCTACAGACAATAGACTTACTGTTCTTAAACTGGGTGTAAAAAAGCATGTGTTTATGTAATATTGTTAGTCTTCTGCAATACCCTACAGTGCCAGTGCATTTTCCTTAACCCACCAGAAAAATCCAATACTAACAAAACACTTTTAAAACTATGTAAATTTATTTGATTTATGGGCTCCTGGCTATACCGTTAAAGGTATAGCCTTTATACCAGGCACTTTCATGGAGTGATGCATTTCTACTGTGATCACACAGGACCTAGCACATCGTGTCTGATATTTAAGAGCACCCATCCCAAAGAAGCACAAGATCATCAGAAACAGTGAAAGAACACTGAAAAAAAAACTAAAAGCATAGTTTTTCTATTTATTAGTAGGTGTCCAGGAACACAGCAAAACTTGAAAGAGACATTGCTTGAATTAATCTGTGAAAGGTAATTCTCTTTAAAGTGACTGAATGTGCACTGGGTTTCTTAGAGAGAAGACTGTAAAAAGCAAATAGCAGTTCACACTGACTGTTTTGAGCACCAACAATGAATGGCAGGCCTAACAAGAATCGAAGTTGGGCACATTTCAATCTAGACATTAAAAAGGTGATAGTACTTTCTGCCTCGGGAAATAAAGCCTCTGAAAATGTTTTTAGGCATGGCAACTAAATTTGCACGGGCATCTATAAGGTTCAGTCATAGCCTCAAAGGACCAATGTCTGCTTTGGAGATTAGGGAAAAGTAAGAAACTATGATGTCTGCAGTTGACACAAGAACAATCCCACAGCATTGCTGTTGTTTGTCCTGATGTCTGCAAAGCAGAGTGTTCAATATGGAGAAAAACAGAATCAAATAGGTCAGGGAAGAGTCAATAAAAGGGAACGGTGAAAGAGAGCAGAAAAAAAAATCTCAGATAATTCAGGGATTGAGGAACTCATAAATTTACCTTACAAGATAAAGAGTAAGAGCAATCTTCCTCAAAACATACAGAAGAGGATCAAAAATCCCATAGGTATTCATTAAAGGAGAGGCAGTTAAACACTAGAACTTCTCTCCCAGAGTATAGTGAATCTTTTACTATTGAAAATCCTCAAAATCCTCTAATCAGAATTAGATCTTTTGACCTTCATCCCAAAATAATGTTGTAGTTTAGAGGATATGTGAAGATTTATTATGAATAAACATGATCAGAACAAATCCTTCTGGATTTACATCTATTCATTTGGATATCCAACACATATTGTCTGGACAATCAGCAACCATGGCTTTGCTAAAAGAGAAAGAAGTCAGTGCACATCCTTGAGATGAGTAGTTCCATGCTTGGTTCCACCAGTGCCACTGTGGGCTGTTCAACATTTCACAGAGCTGACAGAAGCCCATATTATGCTGAAGCATCTCAGACACAGAGAAGTAGCTGGCATGGACAATACAGAGTTCATTAAGTTACAACTGCTGTAGGCTGATCTTGACTTACTAATTTTAAGGAGTTCAGAGAGAACAAACAGCATAAAGTAGAAAACCAGTGTAACTCCCCATCGAAAACACAGCAGCACAATTTTTTCAATACCGAGAAAAACATCTCTTTCAGAAGGACTCTGGTGCATGTCAGACCCAAGAAGAAAGCAAGCCTTTCATTAGGATGTTCTGTGGGACAGAGCAGCGTAAAAGGTTTCCTGCTTACCTAGCCTGTCACAGGGACTTCAAAATATGCAAAAGCTGAAATCACTTCTGCAAGACAAAGAAAGAAAGGAGGCAGAGGGGAGAACTACAACTACAAATTACAGAATTTGTAATTCTCACTTTCTCTCTCTGCTATATATATGAAGCCAGCCACAGGCACTGGTTAAGGAAAGGAAGGAGACCTGAAGATGTTGAAAGTGACATGGCCACTACTCCTGCTACAGCTGAGAGGACATGGCATGATACTTTGCAGCTGGACACAAATGAAGAAGCATTTTGCTCACCCACTGCCACATGTCAAATGAAATAAGTCTGGAGCCAAAAGATGGAACATACTCACTTCAGTGTATTTCATCTGGCTGTCTGCTCCAGAAAGGTTTTGTAAACCTTAAATTCTTGTTCCATGTTTGCTGCATTTCACCAAATTCTATAGAAAATGCATCCCAATTTCAATGGAAGAAATTCTGTTTTGCTTGCAAGCATCACTCCAGAGAACTTCAGGTGCAAAAGCTGAGATATGCTGCTCACCTCTCAAATGTAGTAAAAGGTACTCCAGGCTAACTTATGCTGCTGGTCACATGTATGCAGTCCCTATAATTATACAGATGTCTATTATAGTCCCCATAATAGATGGGCCCAACTCTGACTAGAGGTCAGTGAACACCAGCAGCAATTTAGTCAGTGAAGCAAGCAACACCAACTCATAAGACAGAGAGCAGTTTGACTTAAACAGCTTTTATTTACTCTATTTTGAGAAGTAGCAAACTGTCTCTTTTCTATTTAGATCCAAAAATAGACTATGTGTCCATACAAACAGATTTGTAAAGTCTGCACTGTTTCAATAATTGCAGTGGTTCCTTGTAGATGACCATGTTTTAGTTTAGCTTTTTATTCAAACCAATGCAGTAAAGGAAAATTCATCCTTAAGTGTGGTGAGCTTGAAAGAAAGACACCAAAATTGTCATTCAGAAGAAAATCAGTTTCTGCTGAAACCACACTTTCTTTTCCCATATGTGAACTTACTACAGGGAAGCTAACGACTGAGAAAACATTTCAGAGAAGAGTGTGCATACACACCCACACTGGAACAGATTACCAATTGTTAGGCTAGTGAAGGCAAGCATATTTCTCTAAAGCAATCCCTTCTCCTCTCAGGAGATAAATCTTAGGCAAACAATACTTGCTAGCAATGAAAACATAAGATGTCAACAGCTTTGTAGTTTGTTATGTTATTTAATATCAAGTTTGTACAAAGCACAGAGTGGGAATTAAAAAAAAAAAAAATGAGAGACTGAAAAAAAAAAATGCAGAAAGTAATTTCTAATGTTTTCAGGTCAGATTCAGAACATATTAGTTAGAAAAGTCTGGAATGATTCTGAACTACATAAGGCCTGTAGGAGTCTTAGGGATGTTCTTGTAAGCCAAACAGGCATAAACAAAAGACAGACTTAAATATGAGATAAATCTGAGTTTAAATTGAGCCAACATGGATAAAAAGAAAATAAAACAAACAAATTCTACCTGACCTGAAACTCTCAGTAAGACACAACACAAATGTCAGCCCTCTCCTAAGAACTACAAAATGAAACAGATGTGGCTAAATAGACAATACAGTATTCTAAGAAAGCTCCCCCTGGAAATTCGGTTTAAATTTAATAACTTGCATATAAAAATCATGTAAGGCACATTTTTTCCACAGCAAGCTTTAAATGTGATAAATTGCTTCCAGTAATGATAAATAGTTTCTGTTCCAGGTAACACTTAGCAGATAGAAGACGTATACTCCTACCTTGCACAGTTTTATGTTACTATTTAGGGATTATTTAGCACACATTAGTGCCACAGAATGTCCTTCAGCTCCCACATGTAGCAAAACCTAGGGTATGGCATTTGTCTAAGATGAAAAGATGAGACTAATTCATGATCTAGAAAAATACGAACAGTAATACCCAGAAGTATGTTAGAGGACATCTGTGAACAAAATTTGGCACAAATTTCTTATAAAAGTTGTGTCTTGATGACTGATGATACAGGTCTCTTAGACATAACAATACAATTCATGCCAACACTCCTCCTTTGAGCATGAAGCCAAACTGAAAGAACAGCTTATGATAATTTCTCAGCAACTTATATTGAACCAGGTGATGCAAAGTTGGCACTGGAATGTTGTCTTGGTTAACTTCCTGATTTGGACCAGACACTTCTAAGACTAATAGGAATAGAGCATCAACTTCACATGAATAAGGAAAAAGATTTTAACATGCAGGGAAGACTTATTTGGTAAATGCCAGAAGTGCAAGAGCATTCACGGAAGCCTCATGAAGACCGACCCACTCTCATTCAGGACTAAGAATACAATTTCAAGAGTACTTTCTGAATATTTAATATAATCTGATGAGAAAAAGTTTTGTTAGGGGTTAGAGCAGTTAAATAAAGGTTATCAGAAAAACACAAAGATAGATTCAGAAGAGATTATTGAGTCAGCCAACAAGGTATGAAAGAACTGCAAGGCCTGAAACATCACAAACCTGTAAGAGCAGAAAAATCAACACTTTCCTCTTGCTAAAACTGCACCTTACATAATCGATACAGGAATTGTGTAAGCAGAAAAAAATAACTCCGTTTTAAAAAGTGGTATCTTTTCTGGGCTTAAATTTTTAACCAGTTAAACTCTAGCATTAAAATTTCTCTGAGTTACAGTATTCCATCTTTGATGTTGTACTTTTCCTCTATTTCTCCAACAATCAGCAATTAAAAGGAGCTAAGAGAAACAGATGATAAAGCAACAGGTGGGGAAAACTCCGAAGGCCTAGGAAGTACAAAGGAATAAGGCTTGTGGAAACTTGATGTAGGCAAATTACATTTTCCCTCAGCAGCTGAACAAATTCTCTAATGTCTCCACTGTAGATAATGCTATAATCTCTAAAAATAAGTCCCAAGACTTCACTATTCTCCTTCAAAGAAACAAAAGGATTTGCATTAAGAAATGTATTTTTCAATACATCATTCATTAGCAACAGGGTAATATGAACAAAACACCCTTGACCACTTTCCCTTGTATTAGCTGTCCTTTCACTATTTTCTATGAAGCTTTTAAAACTAACCTTCTCATGCAAAACTTTCCTGAAATCTTCAGAACAACTCCAACACAAACTGAATTGCCCTGCTGCAAATAAGAAGCTTACAGTCCTGCTACAAACAAGTACACAGTATCAGTTTGTGAAATGTTCTAAGAGGTGCTATATAGAGCATTTACAGTCATCATAAAGGCTGATGACCTTTTCCTCCATTGAAACAAGAGCACACTTGGAGTGGGCACTTTTTAGTCTGTATTAACTCAAAGAGGTGCAGCAAAAGATGTCATGTGACATCTAACACTCAGTGATGTCAAAAGACAGGCTCACCCCTTTCTGTGTCCCTTCTGCACTGCACATTCCTGCCTCTCACATGCCATCAGCCCTTGGTGCTCATTTGGTACCTCATATAGACCGTTCATGTACAATGAACTGCCAGAAACCCCCAATACAGGTGAAAAACACAAACCACTTTGCAAACTTGGTAAAAAAGCAAATAGGATAATACAAGCACCACACACACACACTTCACTTCCCACATCAAACCAGGTAGAAAGCTGAGGGGGGGGGTCATAAACCTCAGAGCAAAATTCCCTTTTCAGCAGCACACTGGTCCTGGCAGCTCAGCTGTCCCCCAAAGCCTGATTTTTGCCATTCCCTAATTTTATAGGTTTACCTAGAATACCTAGAACACTTACCTAGAATAGAATTTCAAAAATATCACAACAGCAGTCCATAACATTATGAACAAGGTAGGTGTTTCAATAAAACAAGATCTCCAGGCTCTAGCTCTCAACTACCTAGACACTTGTGCTAATTCTCACTCCCTTGAGTCTGAAAACTTACTCCTGGCTGAACAATGAAAATGAAAGAGTTAATCTTCATTGACCTCCACCCCCTTCCCCCAGATAAACACCATGCTCTTTCACGTTTGGAGCCACTGCTGAATTTCAGTGCTGGCCTGTTTGTTTGCATCCTGAGGTCTTCTTCTAGGCTCTGTTTGTCCTCAAATATATCCAGAATCTCACCCCTCTGTAGCTCTTGGCACTCATCAGCTATTTTTATGATAGCTTTGCAATACAAGATTTAAGGTGAGACAATTCAGAACCTGCCTCTGCCAACAACACAACTGTCTAACCAGAAGGGGTTTACACTGGTTCTCCTTGAAAACCAGACAAATCTATCTTCCTGGTATGCCTTTTTTTCAGAGTGCCTAATAACTTAGACAAGATAATGTAAATGCCAGAATGGCAAACAGAGGAGTAAAGGTGTCACAGGAAAATTCTGCTTGCCTCAAAAATCTTGCATCTATTTTAAATGATTAGCTATGTAAAAACAACCCTACCTTGAAAGGTCACTGTGACAGTTTTGCTCTTTCTCTTCTGCAAATACTCCATAAGTGGAAACAGAAGATTGATAAGGTCCCTTCTCTGGGGAAAACTGCACAATGATCTGGAGATGATGCACTTGTAAAAACAGTAACTATGCTAAATGAGTGGCCACTTCAAAACAAACAAACAAGCATACAAGATTACCCCCTCCCAAAATGGACAATACAGCAAAACCCCACTGTTAAAAGATACTACAGAATACAGTAATTGACAAGCACCAAATAGGTTCTACCCATTTACCCACCAGCAAACACATTTAAGGAACTGCAGTTCTAGGAAAAAGACAGACAGATTGTAAGGAAAACAAAATGTTTAAAACCCGAATTAAACTATTAGGCACTGTGAAAAATCCTCATAAACTTCCACAAGTTCGCATGGGGAATTTTTTATATTTTTACTGAAAGCTGGAAACCCCAAATAGATTGCAGATACAAAGTATAACAGTTTTTATATTATCTTGCACAAAAATGCTACAGGGTGTAACCATTCTACTATGCATTACTCACAGACCCACAAGTGCTTTGTTTCTACAAAAGTCAAATTTAAAAAACCCAAACACAAAAAACCTAAGGCAAATCACACAGAGCCTAACAGATGTACAGATTTGCAGGACAACTGTAAACAAAACAGACCACTTGAATCCTCCCTACTATCCTTCTTCCTCCCTTTTCTCCCCAGTTTAGCCAAGGGGAAAGGTTGCTGTGGATTGTCACTCTTCCTGCAGAGCAGCAGCATTGCAGAAGGTGGTTGTCTCCTAGCTTCCCACAGGACAAAACCCTAGAAATGCTGGGGGCTGAAGGTAGAAACGTTGCCTTCCTGTTCTTACATTTTACATCCCTCTGCCCTGACACTAGTACACTGCTAATTTCCTGCTGTCACCATGTCTCTCAGGTGTCAGGCGCAGGAACTCACTCACCCAAAACTTCCACTGTGCAGGAAGTGTCTATTTTCCATGAGATGCTACACTGCATCATTTCACACACCCCAAGGAAACTACCCCAAATACTCTCCTCTCCCTTTCTGCAGTCTTGACTGCTATTTCCAGGCTTGTAGTCTCTCTGTAGTCTTGGACTCATAGGGTCAGGCCATCCTTGCTCTCCTTCATGAACAGGTACACTTACTCCAAGCTTTGCTCATTACTCCATCCAGTGTCCTGTGCCTCAGACCACAAAGTCTCCCAGTAACTGTTTTAGATGCTTGCAACTCCAAGGATTGTCCTGTATTGTACTGAAGGCAAGAAAATAGTAGAGAAAACAAAGAGAGACAAAACCCGAACCAGAATCAGCTCTCACACCTCACCTCACACCCCGCACACACACATTCATTTTCCCCCATCCGCTTGACTTCAGGAAAATTCCTGCTCTAGTCCCAGTCTCTTCTCAGCCTTCTCCTCATAACAGAACCCTCGGCCACACCCTTTCTTTTGGCAGGGATCTAAAATTTATTCATCCCCAGTAGGAATGAGGGCTTAAACTGTGTCTTAAACTACAGCATAAAATTAGGACTGCAAGCAGTGTTCTCACAAAAACGTGGCAGGCCAGCTCTTCGCTGGAACAGAATCCTGCTCTTAACTGCAACTCTGAAGGTTTTCCAGCAGCAGCACCGGCGCACCTGGGCTACATTCACGCAGCCCCCCTCCTGACGGGAGCAAAAGGCGGGCGGAGGCGCGGCGGGGCCGCCGCTGCAGCGCTGGCCGACACCGGGCCGCGTCGTGCCACCGCGCCGCCCGCCAGGGGGCGCTGCCCGCGCCGCGCCGCCGCGCAGGGCGCCCCCCGGTGGGGGCCGGCGGAACCGCGCCCTGCCAGCCGGGCTGGACTGGGCACGGCCGGGCTGGACTGGGCATGGCCGGGATGGGCACGGCCGGGCTGGACTGGGCACGGCCGGGATGGGCACGGCCGGGCTGGACTGGGCATGGCCGGGATGGACTGGGCATGGCCGGGATGGGCACGGCCGGGCTGGACTGGGCACGGCCGGACTGGGCTGGGCATGGCCGGGCTGGGCACGGCCGGGCTGGACTGGGCACGGCCGGGCTGGACTGGGCACGGCCGGGCTGGGCACGGCCGGGATGGACTGGGCACGGCCGGGATGGACTGGGCACGGCCGGGATGGGCTGGGCACGGCCGGGATGGGCTGGGCACGGCCGGGATGGGCACGGCCGGGATGGACTGGGCACGGCCGGGATGGACTGGGCACGGCCGGGATGGGCACGGCCGGGCTGGACTGGGCATGGCCGGGATGGGCACGGTCGGGCTGGACTGGGCACGGTCGGGCTGGGCACGGCCGGGATGGACTGGGCACGGCCGGGCTGGACTGGGCACGGCCGGGATGGGCACGGTCGGGCTGGACTGGGCACAGCCGGGATGGGCACGGCCGGGCTGGACTGGGCACGGCCGGGATGGACTGGGCACGGCCGGACACCGCCACCGCCGGTGCACAGGTGCCCCTGCGGCGCGCATGGCGCTCCTGTCCTGCTGTTGCGGTTTTCACACTCCTGCTTTACCACGCAGGCTGCCGGACCCGGGCCGAGCTTCCAAAAGAACCCAGCAGTCTGGTTATTCATAAGGAAAAGCCATGGATCACATAGAGGTTGGAGGGAACCGGGTGTGGTTGTTGGGGGCAACACAGGCCACAGGAATTGAGGTTCAGAAGAAAAATACTTTGGTTTCCTCATTTATTTGGGGGGGGGTTGAGTTTGGTTTTGGGTTGGTTTTTTTTTTTTTTTTTGTCGGGAGAGGTGGCTGTGTTAGTGTATAAGAGTCTTTAAACAAACCTCCATAAAAATACATTTAATTGATAACACTTTTGAACTGCAATTTCAGTGGTCTGTTGCCAGACTGCAGCCGACTTTTCTGAAAGACAGAGCTGGTACTGAGGCAAAGGCTGCTTAGGAGATGCACCTGCTGAATTCCCTCTATACCTTTGCTGGAGTGTATTTGTCAGTGTACAGCCTTTTAATATGAAAAAAATTCATTTGCTAAACAAGTTCTTAAGTAATTTTCTGATGCTATTGTCTCCTAGCTCTTCCTAACAAAACAAATCTGTAACTCAAAGCCATATCCATTACACAGGGAATTCTAAGACCAACTATAGAAATTCAGCTTAACCAATTTCAGATAATTCAAGACAATTATACAAACCTCGATAGTCTGTATACTAGAGGAAACACTTTTCATTCAATTAGCTCAGAAAGAAGGTGGGCAAGTTTTATTAACATCTTCTAAAAATACTTACCTGGTCTCTTGGGTTTTACCTGTCAGTATCACAAAACCACAGACATATAGATACAAAGATTTCTTCCCACAGTAAGTCTGAAAAGTCCAATAATGACCTTGACTTTGACTTATAACCAACAAGAAGGTATTGTGTGTATCTGAACCAGCTACACACCTAAGTCATGTTCAGGTACATTCTTTAAAGATTATAACAATGCTGAGGGAATATAAGAAGTGGTTAGAAAATAGACTCAAAATCAATGTTTTAGAAGACCTTACTTCATTGGAGCTTGCCTCTTTGCTGTGCTTTAGCTTCTTCTAATATATTGTAGGTTTCAGACACATTCCCTTCCCTTTCAGAAAAACTGCTGTCCTCACTACTGTGCCAAAAAGATCACCCATAGACTGTTTACAAGGAATATTTCCAGCAGTGTGAGAGGACAATAAGGGGTTGTGTGAGAGACTGTAGCCCACAGAAAGGCTGCACTCAAGGATGATCTCAATGGTGACGGAAATGGGGATGTGGGGAAAGGTCCCAGGCATTACCAATGGCATCCCATCTTCAAAAGGTCCCAGAAGAACTGTCCAGGGACCTGCAGGGTCATCAGTCTAGTCTTTGGTCCCTGGGAAAGTCACAGAGCAAGACCTCTACCAGAGGAAAATTACAGTCTTAAGCAGACAACTTAGGATGGGTAAAAACTGATTGGATTATTGGCTTAGAGTTAGTTGGCTTAGCAGTTAATGTCTTGTAAGCTATCAGGACTGCAGTAACAAAGCAGAGAACTACAGAAGCAAAAACAGTGACTGGTCCTTCATCAGTGGCATGGCAGAAGTCATGCTTGTCAAGTTTGCAGATGACATCAAACTTGGGGGAAAAGCCAATGCACTGGAGAGAAGGGCTGCCATCCCGAGGGACCTGGGTAGTGTGGAAGAAGGTGGGGAGGGCCTTGTGCAGTTCAGCATGGAGAAAAGTCCTGCCCACAGGAAGTCAGAGCCTCAGGCAACAGTGTAGGCTAGACATGGCCTGCCTGGGCAGCAGCTCTGCAAGAAAAGCCTCAGGGCTGGCAGCAACCAAGAGCAGCAGTATCCATCACTACCATAGTACAGGCACAGTCAGGAGACAGAGGAAAGTGATGGTCCCCCCTTGATTCAGTACTTTTTAGACAACACCAAGATAAGATACTGAGTCCTTGGTTTGGGCTCCCCACTGCAGGACTCCCACTTGACGAACTGGTGTGAATCCAGCACTGGCCCACCAGGATGCTCAGGGACCGGAGTACCTGCACAGTGAGGTGACCCTGATGTAAAAGGCTGCCTCAGCCTCAAGAAGGGAAGGCTTCGAGAGCACTTCAGAGCAGCCCTCTTCTGCCTGTGGACAGGTTACTGACAAAAGAGTCAGGCTGTGTCATGGTGGCTGAATGACATACATCAGGCACAAGCCGAAAGACAGCAAAGTTCACACTGAGATAAAGGGAAGCCCTTCTCCTATGGGAACAGTGCCGAAGAAGTGCAGGTTGCACAGAAATGCTGTGTGGTCCCTGCTCTTGGAAGTTTTAAAGACATACTGCACAATGCCCTGAGCCATGTGCTCTGGCACCTTTGCTGACTCTGCTTTGAGCAGAATGTCAGACTAGAGACACCCAAGAGTTTTCCATCCTTAGCTGTAGCGTCCTCTTCAGTGCTGGCCAGCTGCAACACAATCTGAAAGTCTAGTGAGCTCTTTAACTTTTCACTTACATTAATCTTGTTGATTTAGTGGGTGACCAGATTCCTACAAGTCCAATCTATAAGCTGACAGCACCTTTTTCAAACCTACTTTCATGGAAGAACGACACAGGAAAGTGAAAAACCTACTAATCTGAATCCCCAAGCCTGCATGGTCTCATCTTCCATGCTTTTGGAGACCAGGGAGGATGTGCTTTCATAAGAAACATTACACTGCCCATTACATATGGTCGTCAGAAGTATGAAAAGAACAGCATGACTCTTCAAGCAACAAAATGAAGTCGTGTGAAAAAGCTCAGTGCTGCTCTCTACCTGCAGCCAGCATAAAACACACATTCAAGAAAATCAGTACTGGACACAAAGCATACGGGTTTTTCGGAACCAAAACTAAATTCCCTCTTTAAAATGGGGAGGAAAAAAAAAAATCAGTTCCAGAACTTTTCACAGGCAGAGTAGATACAAGAAGACCTGCATTCACCTGTACCAGAGAAAACAGGAAGCAGATGTGCTGCTGGCATGCAGAGTGGACTGAATCCCTGTGTTAGCAAACAAAACTCCCAATGCTGCAGCAAGAGGTACATCATAATTCTTAAAAAAACAAGACAGAACATGTGAGTTTCCCCAAAACCACCAGTCATTAGCAAAACCCTGATGTTTGATTTTAAAAAGGTCTGCTATATGTAGTCCTCATGACAGATTACTGAATGGAGGAGTTGATTCTTGTATAAGTAAACTGATTAAAACTTTATACATGCTACTAAGTTCTTCACGTGAGATGTGGCATATGAAATAGGTGTTACTTCTCCAGTCTCCACAGGAGGGTGTGAAGGCTTTGAGAGGGAACAGCATTTAGCTAACAAGCATGCTGTAGAGCGGTCAGACAAGGGGGTGTGCAAAAGTCAAAAGCTTCTGAGAGGGCTGTAAATTACAGGAGTCTCATATTTTGAAAAACAAGTGGAAGGGACTGCATAAATACCAACCATTATTAAGAATAGCTTTGAAAATGCCAACGTATCATTTCCATAACAGACAAATCCTCAACAGTTTGAGGAAGGCTCCCAAAGAGGAATGACTACCACATAACCAGTTGAGTTACTGGTAACTCAGATTTACCAACTCTTGATAATTATATTATCAACCCACACTAGATATGGTTACACAGATTGCCAAAACTTGGAACAATCATCATCTCATCTGGTTATTAACCTCACGACTCCACAGATCCAATATCCAGAAGCAGAGCTCTGGGCTAAAAAAGGCATCACTCAAAAATGAGATCTACTAGGGAAGGAAATAAGAAATAAAAATTAGCATTTGACCTTCCTGTTCGTCACTTAGACAGACTCTCTACAAATGAATTTACAATTCCAATTCCAATTAGTAATTACATACAAAACATTGCAACAAGTCAACACAGAAAGGCTGTCTTCTTCCACAGTTGCACAAAGTCTAGGCAATTACCTGGTTTTCCTGCTGTAGCCATGTGGCCTATACTAAAAGATCCTAAAAGCCACCTTTTGTAGAATGTTCTGTTTTGCCAATGGAAAAAGTGTCCAAGATATGCAAACAACTGCAGGGGAAGAAAAAAAAAAAGAAGTGTACAAATACATACATCACTCCTACAAATCAGTCTACCACATATACTCTCTATAGCTACTGATCTATTTTTCCCCTCTCACACTGTTTTTCTTCCTTTCCTGTTTTCTTTGATAGCTTCAATAAGCATTTCCAGTACTCTAAATACACCAATGGAAGAGCTACATGTGTATGTGGAAAAACAGCTTTACAGATGGCAATACTGGAAGAGTAGAAATCTTAAAACACTCTACAGTGTTAATAAAAATCCTAAAAATATTTTTAGGTTTCACCTGGGGAAATGCAGAAGCATGAGGCGATGACTGCTGATAGAAGAAAATCCCTGTTTTCCTACTTCCTTTCTCTTACTTGTTCCCTTACCTTCTGCCTCCTACCTCCCACATGACAACAGCAGTACATCATACAACTATCTACTGACAAATTTTATTATCTACTGACAAATATATACTCTCACATTCAAGCTTTATTTATCACTCCCCTGCAGTTGCAAGATTGCAGCAGACAGAAACCTCTTGACTGGTTGGGCTCCCATGTACCTTTAGGGCACACCCCAGCATGCGTTGACTACCAAAAAACATTGGGGAACAGAAGACCTGCTTTCACAATGTCAAGACATGGTGATCAAATCCAGTTCTGTGCCAGACAGGAATAAAAATTTATGTGCATAAACCCCCTCTTTCCAAGCACAACTTTTCCACTCCAGTAAAACAGTGGGATAATGGGAATTTTCCATGCTGTTTCCTGTTACACATCTATTTTCTGTTCCATAGAAACCTGTTTGGTTTGGGGTTTTTTTAATTCTCTCAGACCCTGGAGGTGTGTCATTCAAAATGCAAGAAAAAAATCTTAACACAGCATTTGCACACAAATTCTGGGAAAAGTGTATGAGTACAGAGAATAAAATTGAAAAGTAATTTGCTATCACATTGCTGCCACATATTATGTGGATCAATCATTATGTGGTGCATTGCTGACCTTTGCTGTACTCTCTGTACACTATGCAATGCTGGATGGTGCCAGAGGACCAGCCAGTGTCATAAAAACCAACCTCAGATTTGAGGTGACAAAGAAATATCTCTGGTAACGATGTTTGTCTTTCTTAAGGTCTTTTAACAGTGAAGACAAAGGCACAAATTGCAACAATCCTGGACCTACACGGGACAAATTACCGCAATTTTAGTCTGTTTTACAAATCAACAGACTATACAACATCATTTGCTGCAAAAATTTGAACACAGCAAGAGATTTTCTTATTACAAGCAGAAGACTGCCAGCTTGGTAAATGTAATTCTATCACTTCTGCCACGGAGTGGCTCTGTTAGAACACTTACAAATTTAAAGATAGATACTATTTTAGATACCCAACAGGAGAATGATTTAGCTGGAGCATGACTTAGAGAAGAACTAGTCATTGCTACAGTCAGCACTATGGATGTGTAGCAGAAATGATGGCATGTTCCAGGAGGATGAGAATTCTGGGGGAAAAATTGAGAGAAAATAATTAGTCAGTCTGAAACTGGGCAGTAAGTTATTATGCAGTTTAGACTCTGGATACTTTACGCTCTGTTCCATAATTGAAGACATTTTACAACATGAATAAATAAAATTTAGCATTTGCGAGATACCCTGACAGTAGCCGTGACTGCCACAGAAAGACTCAACAGTCAAGGTGTATTTTCAATAAGCTTTCTACAAAAGTCTTCAAATGCTGAAGAAACACAAGTCATCATGACAGAAAAAGAAAAAGCCTTGTATGGATGAGTAATTGGTTAAGTGTCAAGAAACAGAGGGTCAATTCTGCAGTGCAGGGAGGTCACTTGCAAAATTTCTCAAGGAACTGTGATGGATCTGCTGTGGCAAAGGTAAGCAGCAAGAAACATCCAGTTACTCAAAAGAGCACAGGGTAAAGCTTCATGGAGGGACAATGTGAAACTGAACAGACATCAGAATGCAAGGTGACATTCAACAAATAAAGTGATCTACATGTAGGGAAAAAAACAGGAGTCCTAATAAGTTGATATGGTCTATCACTCAGAAAAGAGATCTGGAGTTATGACAATCACTTTAAAACAGGAGTTTAGTCCCTGATTAAAAAGAAAAAATTACAGTTAAGGACAGGAACATCATCAAGCCATTGTGTAAATCTGTGTCTGAATGCAACCATATTTATACCCAAGACTGTATTTTTTTATTCCCTTTATGTCAAAAATGTTAACAGATGTGGAAAAAGCTCCTAAAAGGACAATAAAAGGATGATCAAAATATGGCATAACTTTTCCTTCAAGCAATATTAAACCTAAGCAATCTTAGTTTCTTTATTCAGGAAAGGAGAATTTTAGAGGAATCTGACAAGTATATGAAGGTTTAGGTAGGTTCTGTAGGGTGGTGATAAAGGTAACTGCAAACATCTCTTCCCATAGAAGGATTAAGAGCCATTGAGTCCAGCTCATGGGTCACAACTTCAGAAGGACACGAGTGGTTCCTTGAGGAACTGGAAGTTCACCTGAAGAGCCACCAGCTCATTTGCAAAAGAGGCCATGTATTCTTCCTGACTTCTTGAAGAAACTGGACATATTCAGAGATGCAAATCTACTGATGATAAATGAATACAAGCTACAACAAACTCCAAAATCTCCTGGGCTTAAAAGAGTTGTAAACTTGTAACATATCAGGTAACATTAGTGCATACACATTTCTTGTTCTTATAACTTCATGGGAATTTGTTTATGGCTATTGTAAAACATGTTGCTGGTCAAGCAATGTATTTGTACTGATCTAATATGGCCATCTTTCTGTTCTAATTCTACCTTCAGAACAAACAGCAAAAAAGAATTTGAGGCAACAACATCTAACTCGTTTTTTCTCCACAATTGTTAGCAGTAGCTAATTAAATTACCACCACCCATCCTGTGCAATGAATGACTCACAGGTTCAGTGGGAAAAGGAAGAAGGAAAACAAAGCAATGTTAGGTAATTAAGGGCTATACCAAAACATACATGAAACACAGAAGGCAAATTAGGCAGGATTATCTTGCTTGTATATTTTCCAATCCGTGATAGCCTGGCTTTACAACTAGACAATTCTAATGTCTCCTAATTTTGAATTGTCTGGAAGAGTTTGATGTATGGGTCTTCTGAGGGAGAATGTCACTCATATGTCAGATTTAAAGGAATACTCAAAGAATCTCCACTTGCTTTCCTGGAAAGAGACAATACACAAATTATCAAAGACGGTGCTTTAAACTAAACTGGGTGACTTGGACTTGAGCAGATATATGAGCATTCTAGCTATGTTCTAGCAGCTAAGACAGGCAGCCACGCTTCTCTCCATCCATTCTAGGCAGATCAAAGGTGCTTTTGACCATAGCTTTAGATGTTAACGAAGAAATCAGATGCCAGCACACTGAAGGGAAGTGGGTTTTTCATCAGTACCAGAACATCCCACACACATCTGCCAGTTCCAAAGATACTGCTGAAAAAGTCCCTCTGTATCTTTAGCACTGGACCATAACCAGAAGGTTATGGCTGATTATTTGGGCTGAGTTTACTAATACTGAATTTTTTTTTTTTAATCCTAGGACAGAACCTTCGGCAGTGAGTGTAGAAAATGCTAAGAGGGCTAAGTATAAATACACTGCAACTTTACAAAAGCTGTTTGTTTTTAGGAACAGACATTTACAGATGCCTTTAGTAAGAGGAGTAAAATGCAGATTTCCATACAAATTTCCAGGAAAAGAGGACATAGTCTCAAGCTGCAGCAGGGAAAGTTTAAGTTGAACATCAGGAGGAACTACTTCACAAAAGGGTTGTCAAGCATTGAAACAGCCTGCCCAAGGAGGTGGCAGAGTCACCATCCCTGGAAGTGTTTAAAGAAAGACTGGATGTGCCACTTAGTGCTAAGTTGACAAGGTGCTCTCTATGATCTCAAAGGTCTTTTGCAGCCTAAGTGATTCTGTGATTCTGTCTGCCCGTGGCTGCTAAGACAAAATGTACAATAGAGAATTGAAGTGTGCATGTGTAAGACTCTGAAATGTAGATTACCTCATGAAAACTTGAGGTTTAATGTCTTCTCTAAAAATGTTTGCTGCTCAGGGCAAATATAATTAAATACTCATATAAACATTTAGCCCTTCAAGTACTATTAAACTCCAATGTGATCTTACAGCATCAAGCTCCTCTGTGTACTACAAAAAAATGTACGACCCTCTACAAAAATTAATTTTCCTCTTTAATGTAATTATTCTAAGAAAGGATATTCTGCAGTGGCCTCTAAAATCAGAATGGGAAAGATTTAAAAACTGTCAGGTTTTTTGTTTTTAAACAGAGCTGGGGGTATTTTATTTCCATACATTTTAAGCAGAGAAATGAAAAAATACCTCTGTCACGCTTTAGGGTAAAGGAACAACGGTTATTTATCAAAGTGCATCACTATCCTGTTTGCAGCATCCATGTTGGCTTCTTTTCCAAAGAAAGGAAAGGACCAGGAAGCTTTATCCAGTCATGGCAGTCCACTTCAGTAATTGTCATAGCTTTGTCACTTCTCAGTTTGCACATCACCCTTACCACATACTATTTTTCTCAGTTAGATACAATCCCTCTGTTCTAGTCTTCACATGTAGCTATTTCGTTCAACATGCATTCATGCTGCACTGGTCATTTATTTCAATGAATTTCACTAAAATATGAAGCACTTAATTGTTAAGTGGGTACAGACTCCCCTTTGCAACCCAGCTAATCTGTTCTCTTTTTAATTGCACTATACCCAGTTTCTGGGTTTCATTAATTTCCTTCTTTGAACTGGTATGTAGGAAATCCCTCCATGTGCAGTTTAGACAACTACACTGATTTACAATTAAATTGGTTTACATACCAAGACTGTGTCAGACTCTATCTCTATAACATTCAATTGAATGTCATTTCCCAAGAGCCCACTTGCTGTCTGAATTACAGCTTTCAAATAATGTATTTGTATCACAAACTTATGATACAGTATCTTCAATTTCTGCACACCGACTAATTTGACATCTGACAAAAGACAAAATAGTATCTTAATATTAATTTTTATGCCCAGAGTCTGCCAGTTAACAGATTAATACCAATTAAGATTTGAACCACACAATTCAGAGTAGCTACTGAAGCACTTACATTATCCAGAGAAACATCATCTACCTTTAGCTGGCAACAGCTCAGCCACTTCAGGGCAAGGTGTGAACTTTGACACCTACATCCAGGAACTGCAGCTGTTTCTCATTTTCCTGACCTGGAAGAAATAAGCTACTACTAGCAGCCTAAGTTAAGATAAATAGCCATTGGTAATGTAGGCTCTTGCTAGACAGTGCTGGGAAATGAAGAAGACTAGTCTGGCAAGATTTTTTTTTTTAATGCCAGTAAAATTTAAGGAGAACTGGTAATATTTGCTTCTTTTAAATTCTCTGTGATTTTCTGCAGAAGGCTTGGAGACATTAGGAAAAATAAACTAACATGTTTAATAGCTGAATGTCCACTTGAAAAATAAGGGCAGAGAAGGACCACACAGTCTCGCAGTATCTAAACCCACAGTCCTGGAAGAGAAGGGGCAATCACAAGGATTTCTCAGATAAGAATTGAGTGGTTTATAACCACTCTCTAAAGCATAGCAGGATTTTTCTCAGTAATTTTACATGAAACCATACACACTGAGTGATAAACTCTTCTGAGTTTTAATAAGCAAACATTGCTTTGCAACCACAGTGTGCTAAGCCCTCAGGCAATACCCACATGGTATAGAAGCACGCAATCTTTACGAAATAGCTCTGTAGGACACGTTTCTTATGACCAGTCATGCAGCAAGACAACTGAAGCAGGCAGAAATTTTACAGAATGTGGTATGAAACAGTCAACTTAGCAATGCACAGGCATAAGCCAAAATAATGACTGGGACTCAGGAAGAAAAACAGACCAGTCTACATGAGTAATTTACTTACAACAAATAAAGTATTGTCACTGCTTCTGGTACTAATTTTCAAAAAAAGTGCAAGTTTAAAGATGGAAATGTTCACCAGAGTTTTCAAATCATTAACATGTATGCCATTAATTTTATTCAAATATTATTATAAAACAGACCTGAAATGTCAGTTATGCTAAATTACCTTAGCCACCAGGTCAAACACCCCAAAGAAATGACAGTAGGAGGCTATTATCAACACCTGAGCTCTACATTTAGGGTGCAGAGCAGGTAAAATTACCAGCTCATAGGCAAACCACCTCCTAACATAGTGGAAATGAAGGAAGCAACACAGACCAGACAGTCTGATCTCAGAAAAAAACATATTCTTGATTTTAGATTCAACAATCAAATTTAATTCAGTCATGTGAACCACAGACCAGGCGAACAACTAAAAACCCTGATACCACTGTCCTCCATTCTCCATATTCCTTTCAATGACTTAGAAAAGGCTTTCTAAAACTAACAAATTGCTTGGCACAAGAATATGCATCTTCCCCAAATCCCACAGATTACTGATAAAAGGCTGAAACACAAATTTTCTTCCTCCCTGCCTCTCATCTCCCTCTTTTTTTTTTTTTACTTGGGGAAGGCAGGTGGGGTAGTTTTTGTTTTGAGCTAGAATCATTGTCAGATGTCATTTAAAAATTTATCTGAGAATACATATTACCCGATTCTGAGAACCACAGCCCTTAGTTTAGGTAAATTTTACTGTAAACTGAAGAAAACCAATCAGCAGTGTCTATTCAAAAAGCTGGGAGTAAGAACTCACAGCAGCTTCAGAGAGGCATGAGAGGTATTCAGCACAAACTACAGAAAAGGTAAAATCCGCTTTTGGTAAACTCAAGATTCAGCATTGTGCTGACTATTTCTACTTTCAGTGGAAACACAGGACTAGATATGATCATTGTTGAGTCACTAATTTCCATCTTCTACAAGCACAGGTATCCAAATAAAATTTATTCATATAAAGATTTACCCATATAAAGAGATGGACAATCTCAGTCTCAAAGATTCACTTTGTTCTGTTCTCCTAACCCCTGGACATATTGTGAGCTTCAAGTCATCTCTCAGTTTCTCATAGCAGATTAAAGATTGCCAAAAAGAAATTCCAAAGTCAAAAAACTAGCACTTCTCCAGAAAATAGAAAGGATAAATCACCAATGTTTTGAGTTTGCCAAAAAAGTCTTTGAGGAATAATTTCTCAGGCAGAAAATGTTTTAGGAAAAGAAAGATAAAGCCAACAGATAATAACTAGGGTCACAGAGAACTTTTAGCAGTTAGTAGCTTACAGAAGACACAGCCTAACAAATAAGGACTTAAGATGAGGAACTAGATTAAAAGGAGGACCATTGAAAAAAGAGAATTTAAAAAAAAAAAAAACGAAGGTAAGAACACGAAGAGCACTGAAAGAAACTTTGTAGACATTCCTACTAACATCTTGCAGACCAAGCACTTGAGGCAGTAAGCATTACATTTTTAACTATTAGAAGAAACCACCATGAGAGAGGCAAAGAAAGGATAAGTGCAAATTGCATGTGTACACCTCTTGGGTCTCAGAATCCTTCCCCAAAATCTCCTATTTATACAAAAGAAAGGGGCAGCAATACAGAATTATTTTGATCCACAGACAAAACAGGTTAGCTTGAGTGTCACAAGTGACTTTCCATTTAGACATAGTTGAAGAAGTAGAAGGCTAACATATTTCATCAAAGCAGGTGACTGAGTGAAGCAGAAGTTGAGCCACAGAAATGCAAAAAGAAGCACATAAATCCCTAACACCACATAAGACAGATGTAGAAGGCAAAGCACAAAGCCCTTACCCAGACTGATGATCAGGTGGTGATCCTGGCTCCCCTCAACAATTCAGATACTCATACAAAAGAATTAGGCATTACAAACTAGTCCTGACTAGAAGGACAAACCACTTCTGCTGAGACAAGATGGTCCATCTTGAAAGGAATACAAGAGATTAGCAAACCTGTAAGGTTAGCCAGGAGTAGTATTGCTGTGACAATTATCTCAAATTTAACTAGGAAAGACAAATGGGAGGAAAAAGAAACATTTTAGCTAGTCAACTTCACAGAATAAGATAATATGGGAGAATACAAAGGAATAAAAATATACAAGGCCTGTTTTGTGGTAACACCACTCAAAGCGAGAAACCACCTAATACAAACTATGCTGCCAAAAAAACCCAACCAACCAACCAACACCAACTGTACCTAAATTCACTCCCACTGTGTTTTAAACCTGAAGACATCCCAGTGATTCAAAACTAGCCTGTCTGAACAAGACGTTATAAAATGTCAACAAGATTGTTAAGCATTTCTTTCCTGCCTTCATACAAAGGTATTTCCCAACTCTCCTATCACAGCCAATCGAGGGATTTCCTATTTTCTTCAGGTTACATCAACCATGATATCTGCCCTCAAGGTAGGACAGTATCTTCAAGATGAAGATTGAACAGTCAAGCATACTGCCAGAATTAGAATTGGTTTCACATTCTGCCACTGCCTGTCTGTTAAATCTGTCTGTGATAGCTTCACAAAGGATTTCTCTGTTGCTTTGTAGAAAGTGCATATCAGCAACAGTGATCTGACTATATGGAACAAACCACAGATAAGCTACTGAGCAGGCACATTTAAACAAAACAAAAATAAGGGGGCTTAAAGTGATACAGTGATTATTGTTACAATAAATCAGTATGCAATTTTTGAGAAAAGCTTCAACATTGTATTCACCTTGTATTCAAGAATAGGAATGCTCTAAGAAGACAGAATCTAAACATTTGTTTTATTAACAGGGTATGTACAAGAAGTCTCTACTCCAGCCTTCTTGCTCAACCATGAATATTTTGCAAAGAGTTGAGAAAAGTCAGAATGATTTTTGATTTTTGATTAAAAAAAAAATACTGTTAGTAAAAAGAAATTACAACACCTTGGAAAAAAAGGGCCTAAATACTTTTTAAGTTGTATGACTTCTTCTTAAGCACCATCCGGAAACCAGTGAAAAAATTGTTTCTGAAAGGAAACTGCATTTCTCAATATACAAGAAGCTGTGTGTGAGAAAGCTCCACCAAAATAAGTTTGTATTGAATTATTATTTATATCTACATCCTGTTTAGCCATTTAGAAAAAAAAAGTTTAGTTCATGTTCCATAGATCCCTTTGTGTAAGGCTTTAAAAAGGCTTCTGCTAAAATAGGGAGGGCCCCTGTACTTATATCCTCCAATTCACACTCTGTGGCAACTCAGAACTTTCAACCTGGATTTCCCCAACAAAAATAAAGTCATCCTTATCGTTTCCTCATGAAGTTGGTTTTAAGCTTTAAACAAAGAAATATAAAGGGGATATTAACTATAGAAAAAAACAATGTTATTTTGTATAGGTCTGTGTAGCTTGGTCAAAATACTTGACTGAGACAAACCCAAGTTTTGCCAGAGAAAAAGCTTGTTTGCCAAGCTACAGCTGTTTTTCTACACCTTTCCATGTGTTCCCAAGACTTATAACCCTTGAAAAAGGCAGAACTGAGCACTGCCTAAGAACCCTTTCCTGGCATAATTATAGCAGCAGTGCACTAAAATGTAATTGAGGCTTCCTTGCACTTTGGACACCTGCCTACTTACAGTGACAGTTTACCTCAAAAGGTTACAGCTTATATTCAGGCAGTCCTCATCTTCAGCTTTTTCTAAAGGACAAAAGGTACTCCAGATACATACACTCATCTGATACAAGCTAGCACAGGACACCTCTGGAAACATACATAACTGCTTTTAATGTCTCTTATTTCTATTGTTGGTATCAAGTAGAATGTCATATACTAGAATAATCCTATATTCCAGCATAAAAATACTATTTGAAGTTCAAGTTATATGCTGTATTTCTATAAAAGAAGACCAAGAGAAGCCTTATCTGCTGGGGCATGGGGGAGGAGAAAAACCCAACAAGTTCCAAGAAAACCACACCAAGCCAAATCAACCCTCAGAAACATTGAACCACAACTGAAGTCCTCAGCTGTTTCTTTAAATGATCCTGATGTCACAATCACTGTAAAATATATTTCATACTATTAACCACCATTATGAAAGCATTCTGCTTTCAGGCATTTTGAAAAAAACCACATGTATGATGCTGAGTTCCACAAGTATGTTTTCTTTCACAATTACAAAGGTACTTCTAAGAGAGAAATAGTATATAGCCTTCTGCTCAAATTATTAGATAATTGTCTCGTGACTTCATTGAGAACAGGCTGACTTGTATACTTGGGCTTTATTTTAAATAAATATGCCGTTCAAAATTCAGTATTATAATAATATCTAACAATACCATCTACTTCTGTTTTAATTTTACAGAATAGGAACTAGCACAAAACCAAATTATTTACAAATGTTGCTCAAAAACATGACAATAGAAATGTATTGTTTGAAAATTTGTTTTCATTCCTGTGGTTTTCATTTTTCTGGGTTTGGTTTTGCTCCATTTGAGAACTTATTCCACGCTTCCAGCACGTAATTTAAAAAAAAAAATTACTTCTCCCTAAACAGCTTCTTCTCCTTGCTCTTGAACTTCATTCCACTTTGGTTTTAACATTAAGTTCTCTACAAAATGGAGAAGTTAAACATTAATTTCACCTCATAAGACAGTTAGGACCTGCTGGTCAGAAACTGTATATGGGTATTTCGAAGATATGAGAGTCTAAAACCAGCTGCACAGTATCTTGTCTTGTAAACATACTGAACCAGTTCAGCTTGAAATAGCTCAGCTTTGCCATTTTGATACTGACAGCACTGAAAAAAAATCATATTACTTGGTAAGGGCTGCTATTTGCTCCTTCAGCTCACAGAGGCAATCCAAAACTGGTGGGGAAAATCAAAAAACTCTCCTTTGCAAAAAATTAATACCCTTCTAACTGATTTTTAAACTTCTAATTCATGTAAGTATCACCATATCATTCAAGTAGAAATTAAGTGAAAACCTATCAAACTGATAATTTTGTAATCTAATGCTATGTTACCAAAACATGAAGTTGCAAAAAATAGCAAGAACTGTCTGAAGATAAAGTTGGAAATACTCCTGGTACTGACAGCCAATCATTGTCCTTCCATGACATGCAACCAGAATGTGAAACAAACTTACAATTTGTTCAAATATTTAGCATTAAAAAGAAGGAAAAAAAAAAGAACATCACATTTCATAAAAATCACATCTATTAGCTCAGCTCTAGACACATTTCCAAATTTTAGCAACTTCCTGAGTGTTAAATCACAAGATCATATCAAACAGCTTCACTGGAGTTATTTGTTCTGTAATAATAAAAAAATAATAAAACTGAATACTAGACCAAAAATAACTAACTAAATAAAAATTAAATAAATAAAATAAATACATAAATAAGAGGGAGAGTGATGTGGGGCAATGGCTTTAAACTAAAAGAGAAGAGGTTCAGTTAGATATTAGGAAGAGTTTACTGTGAGGGTGGTGAGGCACTGGCACAGGTTCCCCAGAGAAGCTGTGGATGCCCCATCTCTGGAAATGTTCAAGGCCAGGCTGGATGCTGCTCTGAGCAACCTGGGATAGTAGAAGGTGTCCCTGTCCATGGAAAGGCCATTGGAACTGGATGATCTTTAGGGTTCCTTCCACGTCCTGTTGGAAATTATACCAAGTTTAAAATTTTTTTTAAAGGGATCAGTAACCAATAGGAAACCAAATACTAAGAACTGTGTAACTCGGGACCAATGAACATTGAACCAATGCATTTCTTTGGGTTTTGTAAGTATGTAAAAAAGCCAGTAAAAATTATGTGTGATTGAATGCTTTTCTCTGCACAACCCAGGCAATGTATGGATGAAATTGTTTCTGTTGCACATCCTGGCCAGAATAAAGTAATGCTTTAATTCCCTAATACTAAAAATGTTGGAGAGTTTTTGTTTCTCCTGCAGTTTCAGTGACACCAACAAAAAGCCTTTTTACGATTATATGAAATGCAAGTAATTAAGGACTGAAATCTAATGACAATTAGATGTCTAATGACTAATGTCTAATGACTAATAGCAAGTCATGTTCCTTATAAACCAAATACCATCCAGTGATGGATGTATTTTGAATTTTTAGTTCAAAGTTTACTATTATACATAGGAAAGAATCTTAGGACCATTTAGGTTAGAGAAGGTTTTAAGTCCAAGCATGATCTTTAAGTCCAAGCATTAACACAGCATGTCCAAGCCCACCATTAACCATGTCCCTTAGTGCCACATTTACACATCTTTTAAATACCCCAAGGGTTGGCAAATCAGCCACTTGCCTGGGAAGCCTGCTCCAAAGTTTGACCAACTTTTCCACAGTGGAATTTTGATAGTATTAGTGGATATTAAGGACAAACAGTGGATATTAGGAACACATTTTTCTAATATCCACTCTAAGCTTCCCCTGGCACAGCTTGAGATCATTTCTTCTTACCACATTGCTTGTTAGTAGAAAAGAGGCTGACCCCCTCCTCCAGCCACAGCCTCCTTTCAGGCTGGTGTAGAGAGTGATAAGGTCTCCCCTGAACCTCCTTTTCTCCAGGGTAATCACCCCCAGCTCCCTCAGCTGCTCCTCACAGGACTGGTGCTCCAGACCCTTCCCAGCTCCATTGCCCTTCTCTGCACTCACTCCAGCCCCTCAGGGTCTTTCTTGCACTCAGGGCCCAGAACTGGACACAGCACTCGAGCTGTGACTTCACCAGTGCCCAGCACAGGGGGACAATCCCTGCCCTGCTCCTGCTGGCCACACCATTGCTGATCCAGGCCAGGATGCCATTGGCCTTCTTGGCCACCTGGGCACACCCTGCCTCATGTTCAGCTGCTGTCACCAGCACCCCAGGTCCTTTCCAGCCACTCTGTCCCAGCCTGTGGCACTGCCTGGGGCTGTTGTGACCCAAGGGCAGGACCTGGCACTTGGCCTTGTTGAACCTCACCCCACTGGCCTCAGCCCATGATCCAGCCTGTCCAGATCCCTCTGCAGAGCCTTCCTGCCCTCCAGCAGATCAACACTCCCATTCTACTTGGTGTCATCTGCAAAGCGAGTGAGGGTGCACTTGATCCTCTCATCCAGATCATTGATAGAGATCTTAAACAGAACTGCCCCCAGCTGGATCTAACTCCACTCACCACCACTCTCTGGGCCTGGCCATCCCGGCAGTTTTTAATCCAGCAAAGAGTGCACCTTTTTGCTATCTGTAAGACAAAGAATGATAGAATAGTTTAGGCTGGAAGGGACCATTAGGGTCATCTAGTTCCAACCTCCCTCCCATGGGCAGGGCCAGCTTCCACTAGATCAGGTTGCTCAAAGCCCCATATAATCTTGTGCTAAAAAGTTTAAACTGGAGCAAGAAAGATTAACAGGAAATTTAGGCTAGATCTTAGAAAAACAGTGTGTAGAAAGTAGGGCTAGTTGAGCTCAGGAAGAGTTTGTCAGAAGAGATTATAGAACCTGATTTAGTTCTTTTTAGAGAAGCCGTCTGGTCAGAACTGGTTTGGTCGTAGTTCATCCTGCTTCTGAGCCAGGAATTAATTGGATGACTCTCACTCCTTTCAGCTCTATTTGTTATGATGTTATCATGTGAACATGAAAAACAGAAACATTTGTGCATTAAGGGAGACTCCCTGTTTCTGAGGTTTCTTATATTTCACCAGTCTGAACCATGAAATCTTACATCAGCAACACATAAATCCATTAAGTCATCTGTCTATAAAACACTTTTCTCTATTAAGCCCCTCTTCTAAAATATATTTCAACCTTGTCAAACCCAAAATAGCTATTAAAAAATATCTTAACAGAAAGACTTTTTTTGATATCCCAAATTAATCTTGAAAAGACCCACCAAGACTCAAAGCCTACTCTTGAAATAAGGAGTCTGTTTTCAGTACAAAACACAGACAAAGCCAACAGAAAGTTACCTAAGTCAGTTTAAGAGCTAAGGAATACAGCAATGTCCACAGCATAAACAGCCACAGAGACCTGCAACAGTTCAACATACTGAGCATATAATAGTAAAAATTTATATACCACTTTTCTAATTTCTTTTCAGTCCTCCACTGAATACCTCTTCCTTAAGAAAATTAGTCCTTCCTTGCAGCAGTTGTTACAGGAAGCAGGCAATACACATGCTGAAATATAACACAAGCAGTTTTTCTCAACAAAAATACTCTAGCAATGAGGGGAACAGAGAATCAAAACCAGAAAATCTTGAACCCTGGTCACAAACAATATCACAGTTAACATCTATAGAGGAAAAAATGGTTACTTCACTACAATTAGATGCTGAGAGAAAAAATATGCCAGCTTACCTGGTGCACGTATCTCATATAAAGCAGCCTTGTAAAGAAAGCTTGAAAGAAGTCAGAAGAGGACAGAGAAATGACAACATGAAATTAAGTGGTATTCTTTGCAATATTATTCAAGAACTTGAGCAGATTACTAACATCTTCCTTCCTCACGAAAGAGCTTCCCACACTACAGAGTTTTAAAAGAGAAAATCCTTAACTCCCAAAACAGAAGCCAAAAAACCCTCTTTTCTGAATCCCATGCTAGAATTCACAGACAAATTTGCAATCACAACAGATTCTTTCTAATTATGTTCTAATTTCAATGATGAAAAGAGCAGAAGACTTATATAAGTATTCAAATACCCAGACACCAATCACCCCAAGGCATGTATTGTGATTCAGAACCACAAGATCTTGCCTAAAACTTGCTGTGGATATCGCTAAATTCTTTACATTTTACACCTGAGTTCAGCCTGCTGAAAAAAAAAATAGCTTGTCTCTCATTCAGAAGCCTGAAATCTGTGAGATTTGGGAATACAGGCATATGGAAGAATCAAACCTTCATGAGGAAGAGTTCCACAGGCATTCCCAAATACATTCAGATTTTGTACTTACTAAGAGCTTTATTCATATTCTCCATCTAGAGCTGATTTATCAACCACTAAATTATTATTGGAGAGTGATAGCTTATAAAAGATTGATTAATGTTACATTACAGGCTCAGCACAAAACATGCCTAAAACAACAGTTTCTTTTATTGTGGTTTTCTTGCTGATTATCCAATAGCCCTAGAGCCTCAGTTCAGCTTAGTTTACTCCACAGTAGGGGTTCTTTGTGTTTTCTAGTTGTTTGGGGTTGGGTTTTTGGTTCATTGGTTGGTTTTCTTCTTTCTTCTTCTTCTTTCTAAATATACATTTTGACCTTATTATTTATGGGTTATTTGGATTTAAAACTGTCTTTTATGGTCCCTATATTATTCTTTCCTGCAAGGCTGAGGTCCAGTATTTGGGGTTCTCACCTACTGCGGCCATTGCTTTTTAATCCAGTATGACAAAGTGTGTATTTCCACACTTGATCCCTTTCAGAATCATCTTCTTGTTCAAAGTCAAGTGAGATGGCACAGTGAAAAGCATTTTAGAACCACTGAAACTAAGAGTTACTTTGTTCTAACATTCCACAACATGACCAATCTGCTCATGAGCCTCTCTCTTAGTAGATTCATTTTCTTCCATGGCAAATAAATTTAAGCAGAGGGAAAAACAACCCACAACTCTTATGAAGAGCAAGGCAAAAGCATCTGAATCACAAATCTTGATGTCAGTAACCAGAAATCTTTGTTAACTCTTAGTCAACATTGCTTGGCTTTCCCCTCATAGTTCCAGATCTTTTGCCTAAAAAGATTCAACTTCACAACAAATCCCAACTCTTTTTCCACACACAGACAAGAAGTGCACTTGGCAAGATCTTGCATGGTTTCCAAATACACTGATGTGTTTCAGGTAATCCCTGTCTGCCTGTAGCTTGCTTGTCACAGCAGAGACTTGAGTCAGTATGGAACAGAGTATCAGCCTCTGTTGGGCCTCCAGGTATGACCCTGTACAGAGGGGTTATTATTTACACATGTGTATTCCAGCGAATTGCACTGGAATGTCTTCCACTCTATCCAAGATGACAACAAAATAACATAAGCAGATCTCCAAGACAACTAATACAACACAGGCCTGGTTAAGAAAAAAAAATCTCACATGTTTTGGAAATGTGTGCACTTCTAGAATTGGGGTACAAATAATTATCTTCTATTAGGATAAAGTGCATGTTGTCTGACTACATTACAGTGTAAAGAGTGGTTAAAAAAATCCATGATTAATGGAATTTGATAAGATAAGCAAAAAAGATGGATCGTGGTTTTTTGCCTGAGATGCAACAGTTATTGATGTTGATGACATATTTCACTAGACCAGGTTGCTCAAAGCCCCATCCACCTATCCTTGAACACTTCCAGGGATGGGGCATCCACAGCTTCTCAGGGCATCCTGTACCAGAGCCTCACCATCTTCACAACAAATAATTTCTCCCTAATATTTGACCCAAATTTGTCCTCTTTCAGTCCAAAGCCTTGTCCTATCACTATGTGCCCTTGTAAAAGTCCCAGTTATGGCATGGAAACATGCTGCCTTGTTTGGAAAAAGAAACCACTGGAAGGTTATGGATCTGTTCAACATGGTGCCAGCATGTGCCCAAGGCTAAGATGAAGTTTTGAAAATACTACTGAGCAGCTAGTCTCTGTTCTGTCATCTGCATCCTGTTGGAAGCCCAGGAAGCATACAACAGGCTTGTGTGTCCCTCTCTTAAATGACACTTTGATTTGGAGAAGAGGAGGATAAAGTGGGACATTTCATTCCATAGGCTGTTGCTGCTTTCCTTACTGTAATTTCAAGAAACCCTCTCTCAGATGAGAAGCTCTGTGGGATTGGATCTGGAGATCCACCAACCTTATTTTTCTGTAATGTGTAAAGGTCCCAGTATATGAATCAAGAAGCATTTTGACAATGCACACGCTAGGATCTTTTGGGTTTTCCTGTGCAGCACTAGAAGTTTGACTCAATGATCCTTGTGGGTCCCTTCCTACACAGGACATTCTGTAATAAAATAATTGCATGACAAATAATTTGTGTTCATGAGGTCTTGAAGACACCAGAACAATTGAGTGAAACAAGGTAGGTCTAGAACATTCACTGGTAGCATTAAATAAAGCTAAAAAAATCAAGTTGTACATTTGGGAAGCCTTGTGACAAACATTGCTGAAAACAGAGGTACCAGATTTTTGCCTGCGTTGACACAGGCAATTGTGACAATACCAGAAACAGAATTTTTAAGTCTTGGTTACAACACACTGTATCATAGCTGTATGCAGCTTTTGCTTTCCCTGACAAAAGATATTCTTACACCATCTCTCCCATTTTTACTATTTCCTGAAAGTCTATTGCCAAACTGGCATTTGACATCCTAGTAACACTTACTTACTTAAACGCTTCCTTTTGAAATTTAAGTATATATAATCATAGCAGTGGAAACATAGTATGAATTTATGGCATCTATTAAACACTGTTGTTTTCTACTCTTATACAACATAACACCCAGCAATTTAAACCCAGTAAAAATTCAATATAGTTCTGTACTATATAAATCCTTGCCATAAAAATGAAATGGCACTCAAAGGTTTTCATATGACAAAATATAACTAGCTTTATGATTTGTGTGCAATATCAAAATACAAACACTGTAATATAAGGCAGATCTAAAAGCACTATTTACTTTAAAAGGCTCTAAAGGATGCTGTAGAACAGCCTTTCCAAAAGCATTTATGGATTTAATTACACATGAATACAATCTTAAACTACTTTGAAGACAGCAGAATATAATTATAAAGAAGCTATAGCAACAGATATTCAGCAAACCACTTTGAAAACTCACTTGAACACCTAGGCAAACATTTTCCAGTGAGAAAAAAAAACTAAAACCACAGTGGATAGATATATAGTGATGGTAAGAATTAGAAGTGTCAAAAAAGCTAACTCATGAACAGATTAAATTTTGTGGCATTTAATGCACTTACTTTTTTTTAATCTACTATCCACTTGCATGACTTCTTCCCTTAACAGATACCTATTCTTGAACAAACACAGGATATCTTCAGAAAACAGAGTTGAACTATTTACAGTAGCAATCATAATAGTAACTTATCACTGATGCCGTCAGGATATAGTGCATGCATGTTCACAGGAAAAAGCAATCTTCTCTTATTCTAAGACAAACAGACAACTTTTGAGTGCACAGAACAAAAGTTTAGCCCACTGCTGTAATATGACACCTTGTGAAAGATGCAATTATTCTGCACGCACTATTTATAGTCTTCTGTGGTTGTCCAATTAAGGGCAAATACAGACTAACAACAAATACTTTACAACTCATACTCAAAACCAACGCAGTTTTTGGCAAGACTATGACAAAAAAACCTAGAATAATAAAAAAAACTCTGCAGCTACATGCAAAGTATTATGAGTGATACATATTACTGTTGCTCTCTATTTCCGCTTGTAGATCAACTATTAGATTCTTATTTATCCAACCGTACAAGGTAGAGGATGTGATTACATGAGCACAGACAACAGGGCATGCAACTTTGATCATAATCACAGGGACCTTGCTTTTCATCACAACTTAGAATTTCCCAGTCAGGAATCCTTACAAATCAATTTGCTTTTTTGCACGTTTTATTGTTATGCATGGTCCCAACCTCTGGATTACAGAACATGAAATAAACTCACTTTCACTGAAGAGCCACTTCTAGTTTTTTCACTCTCTCAATAATTCAAATGATACAGTGAAATAATAGATTTGCAATCTGCCACAAAATCAACATGTTCCCCTGCTATCTTTCAAAGTCTCAGGGCACCTCAGATTTCAAACAGGTCTCTTTTTTTTGTAGGAGATTGTCAGGATTTTGAATATTTTTACTTTGCAATGTATTTACAAATTACATTTTAACCCTACTATATTGAATTAAAATATTTTTTTTATCATTAAAGAGGCTGCTTTGCAAACTACACCAAAAAAGGATGCTTAGCAGAGGCCATCAGAAAAATTCCATGCTCACACCATCACCCCCTACTCCTGAGCCTAACAAGAGTGGTTTATTTTCTATATGGAGGACCATGAAGGCAAAATACAACATTATGACAATACATTACACAACTGTTTTCTGGACAGAAGGCAGCAAGAGTGAGGATTAGGAATCCTGACTTCCAAAGGGAAGAAGCAAAAGAGCACTTATGTACAGATAACTAGGCCCACAGCTTTGATAAATGCAAATTGAACAGCACCTTGTCTGAACAGAAAAGACTGGAGTCTTTTGTATTGATGGTCTGGGTTTTTCCTCTTGTCCTCCTTAAAGCTAATGGCCTGCGGAACAACATTGCTGTTCTAGAGCAGGAAGGAGCCATGGGCAGCAGAGACAAATCAGATGGAACAAAACCTGTATTCATAAAGTCCCTAGTCCAGGACAAAGCTCTATTCCAACTTTCAAGTTTGCCCAACAGAGATTCTGACAAAAATTAACAGGCTAATTTGGCAAACCATACCTTTCCAAGTGAAATCAATTACTAATTGTCAGAGGTTCTCAAAGAGCTGGAAACTCAGTGTACATCACTGAGTAGCCCAGGGAAGCAATGCTGTTGCAGCAGCATTGACTGCACCAAGCTGCTGAGCTCCTTGAGCAGGTAACATGAGCTCTGGCCACAAGGAGAGACACAGCAATGTCAACACAGTTCACTTTAACCAACTAATTCTTTGGAGAGACAGGGAAGAGAATTGTATTCTGATACACACTTCTGGCCCAGCCTTGATGTTCTCCCCCTTCACCTGTCTTTACCTTCCTCATTTGAAAAAAGGTTACAACTGTTCCTTTGCTTCAGGAAAGGTGGAAAGGAGTCTCAGCTCATAGTACAAACCCCATGACATATCTAACATTCACATGCACAGAGTGCATCAGGACAGGCTGCCCCTCTTTTTCCTGTTCAGGTTGGTAGCAGCACAAACCACAACTAGTAAGGTTCAAGCTGCTTGACTACAGGTTTGCAACAACAAAGCAGGCACAGTCCCACCCAATGCAAGTCACTGCCAAGGCTGGGGTGATAGCAAGAACCTTTTATTTAAGGCTGGAAGTTAAAAACATTTAGACCTTTCCTTTCCAACAGTCTATCCACATAATATCAGCAGTGACTGTGAATGGAATTATCCACATTTCCCCAAGGGTAGAACATAAAAGGACTTTTTCCTGCTGCACTTTTTTGCTTTTGTTTTGCTGCTCATGTCAAGGACACGACATAGGAAAGGGAGGAGTAGACAGGATATGCTATATGAACACTGTTATTACTTTAACTTAGTATTTTCCAATGGGAAACCGTGTCAGAGTGGGGAAGAGTCTCATTGAAAGCTTTCCACACTCTAAGTCACAGGCTGGCTCCAGGAACCTCCCAGACATGTTCCCATGATTACCTCCTATTTCATGGCTGCCTTTAGTAGTTGGCTCAGTTGGTTTCTCTTCTTTTAAGAGCTTTCCCTCCACCCCTTCATGAGTAAATGTTATTTCTGTTTCATTCTAACATCAGACATATTCCTTAGCACAACAGCTGATTCCAGTCAAACCATTTCAAGACACGAATTTATAATTATAAACAAAGACAAATATAAGTAAGTCCAAAGTAAACCAGAAAACTAAAAGCACATTTGCATTGTTTACTATACTTAGCAAACTATAGCGAGCAAAGCTGTAAAAATGCGTTGTTTATTTCCACTTCTCATTGCTCAAATTCAAGCCAAGAGGCTACTAAAACTAAAATATCAGTTACTCATCATTTTCAGGAACAAGATGCTAACATTGATGCAATAGTGCCACAGTGCCACATCGCTTTTGCCATAGCCAGCATTTGAAAGCAGAAAGAGCTACAGGGAGCTTTTTGATATCTTTGTGCTGCTTTGAAAGAAAATTATTTATTTACTGATGCCATATTTTGAAACAAAGAAAAACTTATTTTCTAATTTCCTGAAACAGGAAAATGCCTTTTCCAGTATTTTTCCTTCTAACATATGCCAGTAAAAGACCATGCTTCCACTAGGCCTCCTTAGGTATTTTTGCATGGTTCTCACCCCTGTAAAGGCTTCTGTCCTTGTTTTTCTAGCCAAAACAACAAGTGATGTGAAAATTACATTTTGCTTGTTCCTGCAGTCACATTTGAAGGTTAGGGACAAAAAGAATGGCTTATTACCCCTGTTGAAAAAAAGCTTAAAATTATATGCAAACAGATGAAAAAAGTCTCAAGGGCTAATACAGAGTATCAGAGAGCCCTCTGGAGTATAGTGTAGGCACACAGTCATGCACACTGTTTCCAAGATGGAGTCATAGATATGTATAAAGGTGGAAAGTGTCCTATCATAAAAACACAAGGCAAGTCTTTTGTCTTGTTTCACAAGACAAAAAAAATTTGGACTATTTTCCCTCTGGGGTTCATGTAGGTAGAATGCTCCATTTTTATTTTAACAGGATCTTTACCTGGTTAAGAAAATCAGAAAGGAAATAAATTATAGCCTTTGTTACAGGCTGCTATACGCTTACGGTCTCCACAGTCACACAGATTCACGAATTTATCTGCCTGTTCCCACACATCCAATTGACACATCTGATGCAGACACTAGTATGGTGGAAGAAGCAAAAATATGCACCTGAAAAACTGGTGCTTCTGAGAGAAGCTACTAGCTATGTGAAACATGCTGAGTTACTTTCATTGGTTGCTTGATTTCTTAATCCCGAAAGTTTTCATTTGATTTCATGATAATGTTCTTTTAGAAGGAAACATCTGTCAGTTTCAGATCCCTATAAATTTTTATATTATTTTTTGTATTAACCACTCTGCTTCTCCTCCCTTCAAGGATATACACTTTAAAGTAATCTCATCTAGTTAAATTCACCCGAAATAGGCATTACATCTCCTCCTGTATTTTTGCAAAGATGTAGTGATGCCTTAAGTTCTAGCTTTCATGTTTTGCAGATTCTGTGCTGCCTAGGGGTGCAGTTCTGAGCCTCACATTAAGTGCTAGTGAGCCCACTTCACAGAATAGGTACACAAAACAAATCCTTTTCCTGCTGAGGACCAAGGACAACTTTCAGCCCAAAAGAAAAACAACGGTGAACTGATGAGAGAAACAAGAAGGATGAGACCTCACAACCTGAAGCTGTACTTGGACAATTAAACCCCAATATGCAAATGGACCAAAACTTATAAAAATGTAAAATCTCATGACTAGATAGCCATTTTGTAACCATTCTTAGTCCACCCTGGATATAGCCCTAGTCAAGCTCCTGAACTGCCCAAGGTGGATCCTGGAGGCCTTTCAATAAATCCCTACTTTACTCTCTAGCTCTGTCCAGTCTCTGTTTCAAGTCAGCCTTCCCAAGGCATCAGTAGGTTTACTCCTAACTGAAGGCACAGGCTGTTTTGCCATAGATCACTATATAAACTCTTCCTCCATCTCATAATCTGTATGTGCCATAAAAACAGGAAGCCTATTTAATGGTGTAGTACAGTTGATGTCATGGGTGCTTTAGAGTGTTACTGATAAGCAGCTTGATAACAGACTAACAGTTGAGGTGTCTGCAGTCCAAAGGACTAAGAGCCTTACTTGCAGCACTGTACCATGAGAACATGCAGAACAGGAAGTGTCCAAGTAACTCAGTACAACACATGGCACTGCTAAGGTCTGGCATCTGAGAGACTGCTTAGATTTTGGATAAAAATCAATCAACTAGCAAACAGAAAACTGACTGAATCTGCAAAACATATGCAGGAGAAAGCACAAGACCCAAAGAAATAATTAGAAGGGAAATATGAACTGGAGTTTTGTGGTTTGCTTCTACACATTAGTTTGGAGCACACAACACCTGACAGCTGCCAGACTGCTGACACACCTGAGCAACAAACTCAGTGACAGAGTTACAATAACAAGCAGGGTATGGTGCAGAGGCAGAAACTATCACACTGTTTCTGCAAAGCTCTCACTTCAGCAGGCCTCTCTGTTTACTGTGATACCAAAGCTGTCCAAATCTACCCTCCAGTCAGATCATCTGAAACTCACCTTTCCAATGACAGGCATTTTTATGTACTCTCTCCACCTAGCATTTTCCTAAAGGAACTATTTGAACCTTCAAATGCGCTTTACATGAGACCCATGCCCCGCCTGCTACACTGTGGCCACAACATTGCACCTCCAGATGCTCTGAAGCCTAGTGATCATCCTCCTCACTATCCTCTCTTAAAACCAGCAGTCAATGAAATCAATTTCTTCCAGCATTTTAATGAATGAAGCTAGCTCTTTTTTGCAATTTAAAACATTTGATAAAATTAAGTATTTTCCTGCCCAAAAGCTTAGAGTGAGATACCAGTTATACGACTATGACTACAACTGCAGCTACCACAACTTAGCAGGACACTAGTATATAGACAACACCTGACTCATTTTAAACTAAAACAGAAACAATTACTGTCACATGTAAAATGCTGTACATTTTACCTGCTCATACCCAGGTCTGCAATACACACACATCTATACTTGGACATACCCTCAAATTAATTTGAACAGCTTACTCTAGCCTTCTAAAGAACTGGCAGACTATTTGAGTACCTTGCAGCCATTAAAACATCAGACTGTAACCCTCTCTGATCCTTAAGATAGTATACTCTTATCACACTGAAATTTTTAGACAGAAAGTCTTCCTAAGAAATTTAAATACCATAAGGAAATATGCCTTTGGCTCTTCTACCATTTAAAAGACTTTTAGATGTTGAAGACAGAAAGCAGGCAAATGTCATGGGAAAAAACCTCAAGCAGGTATTAAACACTACCTAGAACCAAATTCTACGAACAAAAGAAAATGTTAAGCTTTGAGATTCTGTCCTCAAGTAAGACTGACTAATGGCACATAGCCCTCTTCACTTTTGTTCAAAACTCACCTATACTTTTGACTATATGAAGTGGTATGTTCCAGGCTTCCTCCTGAAAAGTGTTAACAGAAGGAGCAGCAGTCCCATTTCAAAAGCTCCAGGATATGAAGCATGATTTGAGCAACCGATTTTTCACTGTTTACACTATATTATTGTAATGTATTCATTAAAAATAATTTCTACAAAACCCCATGCATCTAACTGTTCTAATCATTAATTAGAACAACTGGGAGCAGAAAAAAATGCTAGCATATTTGGGACACATACTTGAAGTAAACTTCTTTTTTCTTTTATATAAGGTTTCGTAAGTTTGACTTAACAGCATTTTCAAAATGTTAAAGCTCTTGACAAAACTTATGTACATTTAGCTAAAATGTTTCAATATGTGACATTACTCAAATATCATAGATATTTAGTGGCAAATGTACATAAACCCTCCAGCAATTACATTACACAAGAATTCTCAGCAAACTGATGTACATGAATTCTAAATTTTCTTACACCTCAAGAGGCTGGCTGAATTTTTCTTTATCTTTTTTAACTAAAGTGGAGCATACTATTTCTCTTCTGGTTTTAGTAAATCTTTGACAGGACAAAAATCTACTGTAGTCTGTTTATGCAAACTAGCATGACAAATCCCTTTTGCTATCTGCATTACTTAAATCCAGTCCTAAAAAACTTAAGTAACTTCTTTTCACTCAAATGGCATTAACACTAACAAAAAATACTTAGTTAGAACATTGCCTTACCGTGTAAATGCCAATTCTACAAACAGCAAATGAGAGCTGGATACATTCAGACATAGTCTAAAGGAATTAAAATAAAGACATTATCAAGAACGCTATTTATTAAGAACTACTTTTCTTCCCATGTCTCCCCTCTCCCCTGAAAGAAACACTTTCTTCAAGTCTGTATTAAACAACCTGAGAAAAATGCCATATAAATTCAGGTTATACAGATACATACTACCTTTCATACAGAAGCAGCTAAATGTAGAGGTACTGATACCTTCACACTTAGCAGTTCAGTATTTCATTACAGGTCTCAAATTACCTAATGATCCCCAAAATGCCTGTACACAACATTTATGATTTACATGTAAGCTTTCAGAGTAATTTATTTTTATCCATTCTGATTAAAACACAATCTGCAAGAACCATTTTAATGGAGCGCTTTTTGGCCTCTTAGTGGACTGTAAAGAGCTTCTTCCAAAATACTGTGTTTATTTGTTACAGTTCTTCTCTTCCTTTACCATCACTGAAACTGTCTTCCTCTATATACCAGAATAATGCATATAATTTAATGTTTGCACATTTCTGGAGCCTTATTCCTTTAGCTTTCTGATATTTGCTTCTTCAAAGTAGAACATGAAAATAGAACATTTTATTTAATCTGTTCTTATGGTTGGGAATAATCATATTAAAAAGTTTTTACCCTCAACTTGCTCAACTTCCAATCTGCTGTGATGCCACAATTCTATGTCTTCTGCAGTCACCCAGAGAGGCTGAGGATGGACTACGAATTTCTGATGAAACAGATGAAAAACACCTTCTTTAATTAGCACAACAAAGCCAGGAAATAAATTCAGCTCTCCAACACCAAAATAAAAACTATTCTATGTTTGCCATATTTCCTATACAACTAGGTAAAATAAACTAAGCTTACAATGATTTATTTAGAAGAGTAATGGAGGAGTTACTTTATACAAGGTATTTGAAAGACAAAACTTAAAGCCTTCAAGTGGAACGTTTTTATTACATGTTTAACAAGTTCACACATTATCTAAGATAAAGTGCTGGATGATACAGACTTCAAACGTACCAGTTAAAACATCTTTTCAGCATCTGCTTTCTACTTTTTCCCTCCCTCCAAAAAAGAGAAAACCCTTTAATTGAAATACCCATTTAATTAGAATTGGGATTTTTTTAAAAAAATCAAAAGAACAGATCTTATTAGTCATAATTAATAAAAAAATGTGAAGCAACATTTTTCTTTTGCTGTTAACTGTTACAGCTAAATTTTAACAAACAGTATTTCACTGAACTGTCTGAAAGTCAAAAACTACAGCACAAAAACCTGAAAGTAAACTTCAACAGCACAGTTATTTTCTTTTCTTACTGAAAGTAATCTAGCATGCTATCAATGACAACGAAATGCTGATTCAAAACACTATTTCAATTTAAGGAGGTTTTTTTTTCAGCTTTAAGACCAACATCCAAGTCTATCTCTTGTGCTCTGAGCTTCTCCCAGAAAGAAAAAAGGGACAGAGAAACAGGAACTGACTTCAAGAAATCCTACAGTTACAAAGTGATGGGGTGGGGTCATAGACCATACCCCTCTTGACAGTATTTGCAGACCTTGTTCCAAAGGTTACAGGGATGGATGACTTCCCCAAGCAATTTAGTCCAGTGCTTCATTACCCTCTCTACTAGTAAGTTTCCTAATGTTTAACCTTGGTCTGTGGCAATTTAAGCCTATGCTTAAACTCTGAGTGATACATTTGCATTTTCAGTATCCTGGCAGAAATAGACAACTTTATATACAAAGTAAATTATTATTTCAGCTTGCAAGTGACCAGCAGCAGCAAACCATTACAGCTTTGCCATGTATACAGTTTGCTTTTATTCTAGACAAGTACAGCATTATAGATTGTCTTCTTTCTTTAATTTTTGTTCAGTACTTGAAGGCTGTACATTAGAGGGAGAACTAATCTGCAGTTCAAATTCTCCAGCAAGCCCCTGTAGATCCCTGCTTCACTAGAATAAAACAACCTACGTCCCATGTTATATTACTCATCTGTTGTTGGGTTTGCTACTGTTAGCGTTCTGAAACCACAGGCTATTAATATAAGGCATGAATTCTGTCACATACAGTACCAATGAATATTTCCCTTATGCATTTCCCAGTGAAATATTAAGATAATCCCTTCTTCAAGCCTCCAGGATAATGCTTATAAACTACATTCTATTGTGGTAAAAAAGGTTAATTAAACCCAATGCTACTATTAATATCTATTATATTCATCTCTCCTTCCTTCTGAAAATTTACATTCCCTCTCCAGTAGTATTTCTGTTTAATCCTTGAAAAAGTGATAGGCATTGACTTAAATAATTAAAAGTTTAGCGATACTATCCTTAAGACTATCTGACCACTGAATTAGTTATAGCTGATAATCTGCTGCTGCAATGGGGAGTTTATTCTTGATACTTGTACTCTTTCATTACTTTGGTTGTGCAACTCACTTGGGACCATACAACTGGGCAACAAAACAATTGTTGGAAAATTTGCATGTAATTTACTTACAGTTTATTGTTGCTTTCTGAAAGGATTTTACACGGTAAGCATGAAAATAAAAGAAAAATAATGTAAAAATATACCTACAAGTACTATGAAAGAAAGATACCTTGTTTGACACAATTCTACAAAGACTAGCTCTTCACAGAAGTGACTTCACACATCTAAAGTGAAAAAACAGAGTCATCAGATCAAATATGTCAAACAATATATGCATGCATCTTTGCCAAAAAAGCACCCTTCAACCAAGGCAAGGGGTTATCTCACAAAAATTAAATAATTTCCCCCACTGGAAAGCAAACTCATGGCTAACTCTCCTATTTGCCCAAGACTTTGTCATTTTAATCGTATCCTGTAAAAATGACTTAGACCTTGTTTATAATGACCTGGATGACTGTCCTGTAGCTATGCAACATTCAATTCACAACAAGCATCTGTTCTGTCCATTTTTTCAAGTATTCAGCTATCAGTAAAAATATCAGTAAAAATCTGTTTCAGGATTTGGTGTTTAAAAAAAAAACTCACTCAGCTCTGACACAGGCCCACAGTCTGCAACTCACTAAGACATTGTTTTAAATAATATCTATTTTGTCAGCAAATACATGATTAAATCCCTACTCATAATATTTACAAGAGACCGGATTTTGAAAAGATTAATTAGAGCATGTTCTGCAACTAATGACTTCAAAGCGAGCACCGAGTTGAAAGCACTAGCCTCAAGAACCTTGGTGGGCAAAAGGGGAGAGCAATCCTAATCAAGTTCTCAGGAAAGAACAAAAACACTCAACACCTGACAGAACTGCAGGTGCCAGTCAATTCTGTCACCCAGCAGAAATAATCACCTTAACCTCAACTCGCTGTGACATAATCCTAAATATACCACAGCACTGAATATAGCTCCAAGACCACAAACCAGAAAACAACAGGAGAAAAGGAAGATATTAGAGGGTTTTTTTCTGGTGATATGTTTCTTTAATACACCTAAGATCAAGGCACACTTTTGCTCATTTATAATGAAGTGATATAACCCAGTAATTACTTCGAATTGCTGGATCTTCCAGGCAAAAGTTTTTCCATCTCTATTCTTATCTGCCCCGTTTTCAGTGTATAAAGTTGCAAAAATTGTAATTTTTGCAACACAAATGTACAAAATATGCAGGTTTTAAGGTACCTTTATGTACGGAGCCTGAAACAAATTGTCAGTGCTTTTGTGTTTTAAGGAATATGTGGGTACCCAAAAGCACACACAACAACACTACAGTAAAGGTAGCAGGAACTTTGACCAGAACTGCTGTTTGCTAACCTTGTGTTCTGAACTCCAACTAGTAACTCCAAGGCTCCCTTTTCTGCACAAGATGTCACAGCCCTCTAGCACATTCCATTAATAACATTTCTAGTTTAAACTCCCTGAATTCTTTTTAATACTGTTCTTGGGGATAAAAGACACAAAATATTTTCATATTCTCCTCTAATGCTGAATAATTAGATTTCTAAAATACCACTCTTCTTGTACATAATCATTAGAAAAATAAATCTCAGTTTAGACACTAGAAGAAACCTGATGTTGATGGAAAAGCAATGATATGTGAACAGGAAATAGGACTAGATCCAAGAACTCTCTTGTCATCATAAAATGTAATCAAGTGGATGCACCAGAGAACAATGCTCTCCTCTCTTTTAGGCAATATTCTCAGTAGAACAGTTTTCCATGACTGTTTCCAGGATTGCAGTGGCTCAGGCAGTGAAAGATGCAGATCAGCCAGCAGAAAATTAATAGCTGCAAGAACAGCATAGATGTTTCTCAAGAATTCTGGACCTTTTCTCCAGTCTTGCTGAAACCTGAAATTATGCAAGTTTCTAGGCAAGAAGAAAGCAGTGAGAAAAGAGATCACTCATTGTAGACTGCATCATCTCTCTACATATGCTGTCTACGGAGTTTCAGGTTCACTCAGTGTTGTAGGCCTTACATACAAAGTCAGAAATTTGTTAATGTCAGATGTCAGAAAGCCAACAGCCTTTCCTCACACATCAAGGCAGCACCTCTAAGCAGAAGAATCTGTTAGCTACGTGCCCCTGAAGCAGATTAAGTATCTTCATAAATACCTCTGAATTAAAAAGTCTCACCTCCTGTGCAGTCAGTGCAATTCTGATTACAGTGGACACTACTCAGAATCTCAATTTTCTAACTGCAATTTCCTGTTCCAGAACTGATTCTAGCTGTTCTCTCAGTAAGGAGGAATAATGGATGTCTTTAGTCCACAGCAAAGCATCAGGACATCCAGGGAATCATATCTCAAGGATCTATTCTTATGTTCCAGTGATCACAATTTCAGCATTTCTTACCATCACATCTGAACATCATGTTTAATACCCACCCACAATGGACCTGTCTTTGTACACACTGTACAAATTCCTAGTCTACTCATTTTGACCTCCCTAACATTACTGCACAAGTGAGAATTCAACTACACTCACATGAAAACATAGTTCCTGGATTATAACTGTCTCAGTGAGTTCTTCTATAGGGAAAAAAAATTGCTTATTGCCTAGTTACTCTCTGTCTAATTTCAAAGACATCTAGAATATTGCCTCCTCATACCAGTCAGCTGTCTCTCTTCAGACCAAAGGGCTATAATGACTTATCCCTGTTTGTATAGAAGCAATTCCTTTTCTTCGATTACTACTACATCTTTCTCTGTATTTTTTTGGTTTTTCAAAATTCTTCCTGAGATGGTGCAACCAGAAGTCTAGCATGTAAGACAAAAGCAAACTTTACATTTAAGCAGTGCAAAAATGAGATCTTTTCATCTTTTTCCTTCTTCCTACTCTAAATTTGTTGACAGATGTCTGGGTTGAGATGACATTTTAAATAAGGATCCTCATTCCCTTCCCTGAGCACTGATGGTATTTTAGGGCCTATCCATGCATCTGTACTGCCATGTGACTTCTTCTATAAATATATGCAACTTTTCATGCATCAACACTGAATTTCATCTGCCAGTTTATTATGAATATCAAAAGAGGTACTACGATTTTTTTCCCTGGGTTCAATATGCTTTCTTAATATTTGTCTTTGCATCAACCCATCCAAAGCATATGCAGTTTATACAGCTAAACACAAACATGAAATTCCCTTGTAGTCTCTGCATTCATTTCTCCCTCTTATTCACTGCCAGAGCTGTGCTCTCAAGCTCTGTATTTCTCATGAAATTGGTATTACAGATTACAAAATGATTACTTCATTTTTAATTGCTTTTAAGATTTTCACCTCTATTAGAGTCAAAATCATATAAAGGAAGACTAGACAATTGTTATCATAAAAGCTAAAAAAATGTGGAAAACAGATGTTTCTTCCATTAAAAAGCCCCAAGTTATAACAAAAAAAAAGAGAAATCTGCAAACTTACTTCCCCCATATCAACAGCTCCTGGTGGATCTTGGATGCCATCTTGCTTACTCAGACTATCCAATGCCTAAAGCTAATGTGGGTCCTATGAACAAATTTTTCTTCTGTTGCTCCACCAAAACATACAGCAGAGCATCAAAGACCCACGTTCTTCCTACTGTTTGTTCTTCTAAGCAACAAAGCTCTAGGGCAGGACTGTATCTAGCGTAAGAGCACGTCAGCTACATTTCCTGCTTTGTGTCTCTTCCTCAGATAGAAGGAACTTACACAGTCGTTGGCAATTAATTTAGTCACCTTACCAGGTTGCCAGAAAGAAAAAATAAATTCTGTATGCTGAAGAGCACTGGCACAAGATGAGCAATCTTTTATTAGATTGCAAATACCCTACTTATGTCCACAAGGACTTCTTTATAGTCACAGTCAGACAGTTTGCACTTCAGAAAGCTATGCCGCACACACAGTGGAAAACAGCAAAACCAACATACTGCAGAGCAGTATGAGCCAAAACACAAAGAAGTGCAAGATTTTAAATACTGTTGTGGGGGTTTTGGTAGGGTTTTACAGCTTCTTGGGCCCACATTTGTGGTTTTAAAAGAAATTAAAAATTCTTCTTTTATTAATGGAGAGCTAATATCCTCACATAAGCACAAAACTTCAGAACTCAGTTTAAGAGAATAAACATCACAAGCTGGCAGTATTAAAAAACATGAGCTGATGATACTGACAACAAGCCAAAAATGTTAATCAGCATGTGGTATTAGAAGGAATATTTTGTCCCTACTAAACGCAGATATTCTCACTTATTAAAAGCTTGCATTTCTAACCTTTTGTGAAATTCATCACCATGTTGCCTCAAGCCTGGGGGTCTGACTGAAGAATTCAGGAGCAGCACATTGCCAAGCAACATGGTGTCATAGTACATACCAAGAGCTGGAATTGAAGACCAAGTATTCTTACTACATACTTCAGACACTAGTTCTGATCTAGGCCTGCAGTGTAAAAACCTATTAGTGAAGTAAATCTTTCCATCTGGTTTCATTTGAGAAATACTAAGTTCATGTCATCTGTGATTGCTCTGCAATGCCAACCTATGACCGTAAGCATTACCTTCTTCAATTAAAAGGTTCACATCTGATCCAAACACTAATACAGTTGCATGCACCCTTACAGCTGTTATTTTCTTTCCTGCATTCAGTTATACCTTTATTTCGAAACAACTGTCAGGCCCCCTCATCCTTGTGTCTAATCAACTTCCCAAACTGAAGGGAGGTTAATAAATTAAAAGCCCTTGCGCTCTACAGATGGTGTAAATCTTCAAGGCTCTTATAGCTGTTAGCTCAGTCAACATAGAGCCCAAATAATCTTTATTGTTACATGACAAAAAGACAGAATTCATATGAGAGGGGTGTTAAGCGAACAGTAAGAGGACATGGCCCTATGTATAGACCATGGCTGCTCATGTTGCAGGCAATGCATCAAAATCACACATGTGCCACAGAAGAAAAATACAGAGTTGCTAGTATGGACCTTTACCCATATTTCCTTATTGAAGGGACAGCTCTGCAGATTTACAAAGTTTCAGTGAAGTTAAACTGTTACCTCCAAACATATGCCTCTGTAACACATTTGTGGTATAAGAAAAAAATGTTTTCTATGACCTGCAAATACCAAACAATGGAACTGGCAACAGCAATGGGAAGACAGGATCTGAAGTATACAAGAATCACTAAGTGATCTTGACCTATCCCATACTGGCACTTTCTGAATCTAACCTGCCCAATTAAATTAGAGTCTAACTATTGAAAAGAAAGCTCTTAAAACTAAGCAGACCAAGAAAGAAAGTTGCTCCAAAACGTTGTTTGGTTGCTTTTTTTTTTTTTTAAATATCACCTAACACTTTGAGAACACTGGTTTGGTATATGCAGCTTTCCCCAACAAAGACTTTGTCTGAACACTAACTATCTAGAAAATGAGGTCAAGACTGTTCAGAAACCAAGCAGAAACCCTTAAGTCACTTTAAGGCTTATTCACATATTCATCTAAAATTTGGAAATTTAGTTCCATTTACTCAAAAACTTAACATATCTTAGGTTTGATGTGCATGCATACAGAAGTAAAATAGTTTGTACCTACTAGCAAGGGCACAAAGAACAGAAAAAACCCACCCAAACTTGTTATAGTTAAAAAGAAACCAATCCCCAACAAAGCAACAAGGACTCTAGCACACAGGAGTGTGCACTCTCTTGACATTTGAGAATCCATGTACCTGTTTAATTCCTCAGAAAAGGGACAAAAAAATGAAAAAAAAAAATTTACCAAAGCTGAAGCAATTGATCGTTCAGGAAGAGTTATCTTCCATTTCAAGTCAGACTATGCTCTTCAATACCTGCCCAAGAAGTATTTTTATATACAACTAAGACAGTACACAGTATCTTGGGATATAATTTAGGAATAAGCCATCATAATAAAAATGCTAAAAAAACAAAATTAAACAGGTTATCAATTTTTTCTTATAAACCTCTTAGGCCAATATAAAACCTTTCTTTTGTGAAGAGATAGATTCAAATTTCTACATCACTCTTTCAAGTGGTTTTTAAAAATTCTAGACTCATCAGGCTGATACACTGAAAAGATGCATGTAAGAACTTTATCTAGTGCAGAGGATGCCAACGAAGAGGTGTATTGTGAAAGTCTACTCAGGAGCTTAAAATCTGCACTGTAATTGTAGCACATAAGAAAAACCAAAGCATTTTTATTGTTTCTTTACAAGTTCTCCAAGCAAGAACTGTAAGACTGGTTGCATGCCATGCTTTTCACAAGATGCATCATGGCGTAACTTCTTAAATTAAGCATAGTCTACTGAACAGAGGCCAACCAACACAAATCTCTGAATACACTAAAATCTGCCCAGACACAATGTAGCAAGAATGAAGCCAAAGAAGATTGCAGACAGTATCCTGGATTATGTAGGCACAAAAACCTACAAATCTACATTGACACAGCTGTGTTCACAGAGCAGGCTTTAAAAGACTTAACTAAATACAAGAAAAACATGTATAAGTAAAAGGTGCCTCTGAGTGAAGATGTATTCTTTCTTAGAGGCTGGACTTGATTTAGCCATGTTGATTTTAAAAAAAACCCAAACCACTACACCACTCCTAACATCATAATTACATCAACACAAAAAGAGGAACCAGGCTGAAGAGCCTCTTTTAGCTATCAAAGAAAGATACAGAGGCCAGAAATACTTTTTTGTTACAATGTAAAACTGAAAAAACAGACCAGAGCACCACAGAAGATACTCTTTTAGTACCAATTTATTATCAAATGGCATTAGCCATAAATTAAGGATCACACTCTGCGTAGGGGAGGCCTACTCAGGTTCTGAGTATCTGCCATAGTCCAAGCTGGCTCCAATTGACTTCAGTCTGAGAAAAAGTTGAATGTTTTCAATAACCTGATGATATTGGAAGGTGTTTCAGATGTTCATTATTTCTTGGGATCTGCTTCTTAAGGGAGAAAAGATGTCTCCATCAATGCAGGTCCTAGCCAGCTAAAATCAGGAAAAGAACCTTCCTATGCAAGTTTGGGAAGAGCTGGCTGCTTGTGAAGATGGACTGACTCCTGAGTTCATGCTGCAAACCTGACCTCATCTGTCCTCACCTCCTTGCACTAAACTCCCTCACTCAGCCCCACTGATAACCAAAACTCTGTCAAATACTGTCTCGGCCCTACTGCCAGCGGAAAAAACTCATCCTTTGCTCTCTGCCTCACACTGCAAGCACAGGACAAAACCTCACTGCCTGCAGGCTGCAACACAGGTGCCCAACATGAGGAACAGCAAAGGGACCTTCTGTTTGTGTTTTCACACCCAAGTATGTGCAAGAACCCAACATAAATGCATAAAACACAAAATCCCTTTACATGCACCAAACACAAAATTCCTCTTTTTCCTCTACGGAAATAATGAGACAACTGTTCTACAGCCATAGATTAACATTCATACTATAACTTCAGGTCTTGCATAGATAAAGAATAGGCCCATCTTTACACCAGGGCAGACTGTGACAACAAGCTGAAAATAGGTGTACACAACTAGCTGCCTAACTCACCATCTTTTTTATTTGTTAGAGCAGACTTTCTGAGGTGCCTGAACCTCATGATCAATGAAGTTTTTCAGAACTGACGCCAAAGAAGGCCACACAACAAAAAAGAGGAAAAGGATCAGCTTGAGAATAAGAGTCAGGGGAAGGGAAAAAAAAAAAAGGAGGAAAAAAAAAAGTAGAGCTATTTAATCCCCTCCCCCCATTAGTTAATACAAAAACATGCTCTCAGTTTGCAAGGCTTATTAAATTTATTGTTCTCAGAGTGGTTGGCCTTCCACACAACAGCCTGTAGCAGTCACAAAGGTTAATGCAAGCATTTCAAAAAGTACAGAATGGCCAGTTTCATCTGGACATAAGTTTGTAAAGGAAAAAAAATCTAAGAAACAGCTCCAGGCTCTCAAGGAGCTATGAGGTTGCACTTGATACCCAGCAAGTTTATTATCAGTATTTCATTAACTAGGTTCTTAAAGAGAAGTCTGCCTACCATTTCTGCCACACAGAACTCATTTTCTAGTGTCTCTCTGTAGTATTCAAATTCAGAAAAGCAAGCCTAAAACGTTTGGGGGGGGGGGGGGGGGGTGAGGCTCAACAAACCAAAATAAATCTTAGCTACATGGACATAAGACTAGTAAAGTATTAATTTAATGTATTTCTGGTTTAGTTAGCTGCCAGAAAAGGAAATGCCAGACACTATGTGCAGTTTTCATCTCAGCATGGAAAATATTCTGTTCATTAAAAAGAGCATCTCCAGAGATTCCGTTGCATTTGGTGAGCCTCTCTTGAAAGCCTACACCCGTGAGCATCCCGTGTGAAAAAGTATGAATGACAGAGTCAAGATTCTGACTCCAAACACTTCCTGGTCGCGTTTGACACCAACAACGAACAGGGATGGCCAGAAGATGCCTGCTCTTCATTGCCCCAACTGACGCTTCGCAGCACTTCACGGTGAAGGAGCGGGCACCAGTTCACAGCACAGGGCTCGAAGCAACAAGACTGGAGCAATGGGATGCCAGCAGAACTGGCGCGATGGGATGTGTTCGTAACGCCCCCCCCACTGCTAGGCTGAAAAGACCAGGTAAGCAGGTACCATTCTAAAACAAAGCCCCCTGCTCATCAGCCAGCCGTGCCACAGGGTTTTTGCTCGCCGAGGGTGCTCGGGTGACTGCAAACGCCAGCCACGACCCCGGCTGAGGTGCACGCCCGCGATACGATCTTTCACAGACGAACGAAGCCAATATTCATTAAAGAGCCATAAACACTACCCCCGAATACCAGCTGCCCGGGCGCTCTGCTGATCCCGCCCGCGGTAGCAATTTAGTTCACTGAAGCGTGCCCTAAGCTCCAGCATTTAGGAAAAAAACAGCGACCCGGGTCACGGTTTTAGGAACCTAATAGCGGCCAAATGAGCGGGGCCCGGCCGCTTTATCGCCCGCTAACAGCCCGGCGGGCCGGGCGCGGCAGCGCGGCGGACCCGGCTGCCCCCGGCCCCGGGCTGCCCCCCGCACACGGTCGCGCCGCGGACGCCGCCCCAGCCG